>CM070617.1:47683435-48334900 GCA_036346255.1 Ampelocalamus luodianensis
ACTTCACGGGATCTCTAGCAATGGCGGGAAAGCGTCGGGCGGCCGGGAGCGCGCGCGGCGGGAGAAGAAACAGAGTGCTCTGTTTCGGGCAAGCACGCACGAACAGGGAGGGCTGCGGCGGGTAGCAGCGGCCGATCACGGGGGAAACCCTAACCCTAGCTCTGATACCATGTTGGAATGGGACCTTATCTATTCCAATGGGCCAAAAGGCCAAACATACAAGTTACCGTGTAGGTAAATATGCAACAAGCACCCTATACAAACTAACATCTAACACTCCAAACCTCAACATCAAACATAAAATCCCAAGCAGCTGCTGCCTGAAATTTCAAGGATGATCTCCACTTATCTCTTCAGTTCTAAATGCCACATTGCTCCCAAAACAACCCTATGAACTTATATATCACCAACCTTAAGAATTAGTTGAATTAGTTCCCCGTACCCCACAAAAAAAGGATGTAAAATAAGCATTTCTGACCCACAAAATGAGTATCAAGCCAAAATCAGGAGAATGTTAAAACCTTGTAGTTCCAAATACAGCTTGCTAACTCTACAGTAGGCATCAAGCATCATCCCATAAAATAAGTATGAGTATTCATGATTTAAATGATATATTAAAGCCCTGGCTTTAGTCTCAATGGGAACCAAGTGCAGAATTCTAAAACAAAAATAGCTCTCAGGCATTTCAAACACCAGCAGATCACAAACATCAAATTTCAGTATGCCAATGTCCAAAGGCTGCAAGCCTGCAACAACTCATGTCGCATCATAACCCTAGATTTACTGCAGAATTTCAATTACATATAACAAGAAAATCCCAACCACTAGAGAAAACACACGAAATTCCCAAATGATCCTTCTATCTCCTAAATGCCCACAGTTATTCATGCACACAACAGGCCACCTCACTGAAAAATTCAGCTTCTTGATTTACAAAGAGCTGGAGAAGAGCTATAAACTACAGACATCAACTAGTAACATGTTCAAACTATTTTCTTCATCTCACGAACTAACAATGCAAGAGAGGAGCTTCGTTAAATGGAAAAATTACAGGTCCCTGGAAAAGCCACCATCTATGTGACTGCTATTGCTCAAATTATCCCCCAATAACTCCAGTAATTCATGCACATACAGAACTCATTACCACTCCAAATTTTGAATAATCCTATTTCACAAAAGATCTTCTAAACCCCCACAGAATCTGCCGACAGTTCAACAACCAACCCTACTGATCAATCTTCCAAACTATTCATGACCCAAAGACTTCCTGACATAACCAAAGAAAACATAACTCATGACCTGACCAAGGATGGGGCTGGCGCATAACATCCTAGTAGGAGACAGGTTCTGAGTTGAGTCCATGGCTAGTAGATTCCATAGTATTGTTAGTAGGAGTTCATGTTAGGAAGTCAAGTTGTATTAGGAAAGTTCAAGTGTCCGGCCGTATTAGGAAAAGGCTAAAGGCCTAATCATCTGTTATATAAGGATGCCATGTATGTGGATGGAGAGTTGGAGACAAGCAAGAAGAATAAATCTATTCTCTATAAATCTATTCTCTCTTGAGTTATTCTATCATCCCTGTCTATGTCTATCCCTCGTCTCTAGAAACCCTAATCCCCTTCAGCTATGCCATCCCAGACTTCCTTTGTACGGTAGTTACCCCATCATGAACTATGTGCCAACGCATAGCACCTAATAATTGAAAACACAGAACGCTAAAATGATCACCCCTTTCGTCAACATCACTATTTGTTTATGCAGTCAGCAAAGCTAATACTCCCAATCCATTACAAATTCCAAAATTACAACGCAAAATAGCTCAACCCAAGGAAAGATGGGGGGAAAACTCAAGTTGTCACCTCAGAAAAAAAACACTCATCCATGAAAATACCGATGTTCAGTGAATTGTTGGTCACTACAAAGCTCCTGCACCCTAAAGGATGTGTCAAGGCAAAATCCTAAAAGCAGATGGCCCTCATTCCACCAAACAACTGCTCTAACAAAAAAAATCAAATACAATAAAGATTTAAAACATATAATCCCCAGACAACTGAAAAGTCCAAGGGAAAATACAAAAATACAAATTAAAATAAGCATCATTAAAACTTAAATTATCTCCTCACCTGCATTTCTTCATGCACACACCAAACTTCTACAAGTATACCTTGAATGAAAACATCCTAGTTCCCGTACAGCTGTTGAATCCCCAGATGATGTGCTTGGCACTTCAGGAGCAATTCTAATTTTTAAAGGCATATCCTTAATCTCCCAAACTCTTCATGTGAGTGATTCTAATTTTACAGCAATGTCCTTAACCTCCCAATCTGTTAATGTGAACAATTCTAATTTTACTGCAATATCTGATCTCCCAAGCTCATCATGTGAGTGATTCTAATTTTACAGCAATATTCTTAATCTCCCAGGTTCCTGGGGTGAGCGATTCTAATTTTACAGCAATCCTTGATCTACCAACCACTTTATGTGACACAATGCATTGCTCGAAGTGGCTACAATTTTTTTGAAACACATTTTCCACGCAGCTCCTAACACTTATGTAACGGGTTCTGTTTCCGTTGATAAAAGAAACTGGGGTTGTTTTGCCCTTGTTCAATATGTCCAAAATTTCAAATTATCTCATCGTCATTCAAGTGTATCCATGAATCCATCACTGCCCCTAAACCCTACTGAATGCTTCAAAGACTTAATTAAGGCATTTAAGCCTTCCTAATGTTCTAAGGACCAAATTAAGCTTCCCCGTTGCTCCGGGAGTGGATTTTGCACATCAGAAACAATACAAAAAAACGAAGCAAGAGAAGGAGAAAGTGCAGACCCTCCATTCCACGAGGGCGTCGAGGAAGAACGAGGAGCCGCTAGAGGGCTCCGCCTTCACCGCGTGGAGGCTGCGGTACACATCGATGTCGATCTCCTCCACCCGCTGCGAGAAGCTCTTGAACTGCACAAACACACATGCAAAAACCGAGAGAACATCAGCAGCCATAAAACCAATTCGTGAGCTCGATTCCAGGGAACGAAACTGCAGGGGCCACGGAGCAGATGCTCTTACCACGAAGCGCTTGCGGCTAGAGGAGGACGTGTTGAGGCACTTCACGGACGCGTACGACGGGGTCGCCATGGCCGCCGCCGCCGGCGAGGTGGAGGGAGGCGGTGACTACGAGGGGGGGTGGGGAAGGGAGGCGGGTGGGAACATGCGGGGGCGGGGGTTTAAGCGAGGAGCAGCCTAGGGTTTTGAGGCGGTGGTTGGGAACTTGGGAGGGAGGAGGAAGACGAGATGACCTGTGGGCTGTGGCTCTTACGCGGCCCTTTTAAGCATGGGCTTTTGATGAATGCTCTTAGCCCTAATACGAGGGCTTTGATTCTTTGGCCCGTAATGTCGTTGGTTTTTTTATTTTTAGACGGTTTACACAGACGAAAGACGATGGAGAGGATCCGACTTGATGAAGAGATCGAGATCAAAGTGCCAGAATTAATATTATAAAAAAAGAGCGGTGGTATCCTCATAAAATTATATGTTCTAAACTAATGAAGTTTGAGTTTTCTTCTCCGTGTATGGTATGTTTGCATGCACAATGGTAAAAAGTTGGACGGAACTGTTGAGGAACTGTCGCTCGCGAGTCCAGTCCAAGTGATTATCTCATAGACAATACTCAGAATCGTAAGAACAATGCATGAATCACAAGAACAAAATAAGAGATTGAACACAGAGATGTAGGAGGCTTCTTGCTTCTCTTTATTCCTTCAACAATCGATCAATCCTTTACAATGAATAGCACCCCCTATTTATAGGCTACGACCCTGCTAGGGTTTGGGATGAGGGGCCCACCTTGGGCCAGGTCTGCCGGCCTGGGCCCGGTTTCTTAACACTCCCCTTTGGGCACTCATCCTTCATGTCCATGTCTCGTCAAAACTCCATAAAAACCCAGTGAGAAAAAATTGGAGAAAGAGTACATGATACACGTTCTGTTGTGATGCACGAATTGCCTCATTAATAACCTCAGTCGAGAAACTTCAGGAAAACTCGTCAAGGGAAAAAGAGTACAATCCACCCAATTTCATTTAATCTCTTGGATTTATTCTTTGGGTACTCGATCTTCATGATCAAGCTTTAATAATGAGTTCGTGAAGGTTCTCCCTCTGAATTCTGCACTTCTCTAAGTCTCATCATTCCAATTCACGTATGAATCTTTCAAAGCTAGACGCTGGAAGTGACTTAGTGAATAAATCTGCAAGATTCTCACAAGACTTAGTATGCAGTACTTTGATTTCGTTCATCTTTTGCAATTCATGAGCATAGGAGAACTTGGGGTTGATATACTTTTGTGAGAGAATTCTTCACAAAACCCATCTGCACTTGTGCAACACAAGCTGCTTTATCTTCATAGATAATAGTAGGGGTTTGTACGGTATTCAATCCACATGACTGCTGGATGTGGTGAATCATCCGCCGAAGCAAAGCACATTCTCGTGAGGCCTCGTACAGTGCTATTGTTTCCGAGTGGTTCGTCGAAGTCGGTACAAGACTCTGCTTAGACTATTTTCATGGAATTATGGTTCTACCACATAGGAATACATAGCATGTTTGCTATTTGGCTGTATACGGGTCCTACAAGTACCCGTTATCTGCATTGTCATTCATAGTTAAGTCTCTGTTCTTTCTATAGAATAGACCAAGTTCTTTGCTTCCTTGGAGGTATCGGAAGATGTCCTTTATTCCCTGCCAATGCCTTTGGTAAATTCTGTAAATACCTTGCTAATAGATTCACAGCAAATGCAATGCCCGGTCTAGTACAGTTTGTTCAATACATGAGTGTTTCTATTACACTTAAGTGTGGGAATTCCGGTCCCAGGACTTCCTCCCCCTCTTCTTTAGATTTGTACGGGTCTTTGTCTTGCTGCAAAGATCTTCCGACCATTGGCACTTTCAAAGGGTATGTCTTTGCAAAGTCAAACCTTTCTAGCACCTTCTAAGTGTAGACTGACTGATGCACTAATATCCCTTCAGGGACATGCTCAAGCTGCAAGCTTAAGCAATATTTGGTTTTACCCAAACCTTTCATTTCGAACTCCGACTCCAGGTAAGAGTTTGCTTTCTTAATATCCTTCAGGGTTTTGATGATATTCAGATCATCTTCATACACTGAGATTATACAAAATTCATTCTGGTATCGTCATATAAATACACAGAGATTATTCTCATTTGTTCGTGTAGCTTTTCTTGCATAGAAAGTCGCTTCAAGCGATTATACCACATTCTGCCTGATTGCTTAAGTTCGTACAATGACTTTCTGAGTTTCACACTGTACATATTTTTTTATTTGCTCTGTTTTGGCTCGGGACAGTGATACATTCAGGTATCTTCATATAAATATCCGAATACAATATTTCATAAAGGTATGCTGGTACCACATCCATCAATTTCACTTCTAACTTCAAGTTCACTGCCATTGAGATAAATATTTAAAAGGGAGTTCCGTCCATGACCGGGGAATAGGTTTCTTCATAATCATCTTCTGGATGTCTAGTGAAACCTTACTCAACGAGCCTTGCTTCTTTTCATTTCTCTTCGAACAAATACCCACTTATACCCAACGGGGTGCACAAGGGGAGCCTCGTGTGGCTTACAGGCTCAAACGTCTTTCTTTTATTCGGAGAGAATAATTCAGTTTCTATTGCCTTCTCCCAATCTTCTCAATCTGATACTTCCTTTCATTCAGCGAGCGATGCAGTCTCTGAATCAAGATTGATGATTGTGGCAAGTATTTTTGCAAAGTAAATGTCGACATTGGCTGTTATCATATTCAAATATTCTCCCGAGGTCATAAAGTTTATAGCTATTTCTTCAAGGGGCGATTCTTCTACTGCTTCTACTTGCTCACCGCTGCTTCCAATTGCGGGTCAAGTTCCTTTAGTTTTTCAGCTCCGATGTGTGCGCACACCTCCATACTGATGTCTCCCTTCATGGGGATGTTCAATTCTGGTATGCCTTTTCTGAAGGTTCCATATCGATACCAGGTCTCAACTAGCTCCCCTTCTAGTTCTGGGGCACTTCGGTGATCGGCTGTGTCAAGTCATTCTTATCCTTTTTCACTAGGCGTCCCCGGTTACTTTGGATTCGAGGGACCGGAGTTCTCGTCCTTTTATTCTGAGGCCTCTGGACAGGATTAGGGATACCTTCATTGGTATTTCAGCCCTCTCCGGTGCATTGCTTGCAGGCAAATGCTACTTGGTCACGCTCTTCAAATCACTAAAGTGGTCTGGCAGTTGATTCGCTAATATTTGCAAATCAATTATCTTCTGGACTTCAATTGTCTTCTAGACTTCAATTCAATTATCTTCTAGACTTCTCTATTTGCTTCACTAGTTCGCGGGTCATATGCATAGATTTCAATTATCTTCTGAACTTCAATTATTTCCCGACATTATTATCAAGGGTTGATTTCCTCCCCCTAATGACGGGAAACTAACCTCATCTAATGTACTATCAGCGAATCGGACATTATACAAATCTCTAGTCATAGGGTCCAAATACTTGATTATGGATGTTGTCTCATAACCAACGTATATCCTAGACTTTCGGAGAAGACCCATTGCAGTTCGCTGTGGTGGTGGTATAGGTATATAACCCTTGCAACCAAACCTGCGAAGATGAGAAGTGTTCGGTGCTGACCCTTACGCTAGTTGCATAGGTGGATGTATATTATAGGCCGGCGGTCTAAAATTGATGAGAGCTGATGCAGGCAGGACTGCGTGTCCCCAACATGTAGTTGGTAAATTACAATTCTTCAAAGTTCTGCTAGTCCATTCTGGGTGCGGACATGCGGTACAGAATGCTCAACTTTTAATTCCCATTTTCATGCAATAATCATCAAATGCTTTCGGAGTAAGTTCTTCAGCGTTGTCCATTCAGGTGGACTTCTCATGATGATCAGGAAAAATATTTATAATTTAATTATCTACGAGATTTAGCTATGCAAAAGCATGATTTCTCGTAGACAATAAACATATGTGCGACCATTCCGAGGAAGCATCGATGAGCACCATAAAAGACCTAAAATGACCCTTACAGGGGCTATATAGGACCGCAAAAGGTCTCCCTGAATACGGTCCAGGAATGCAGGGACTTCATCCTTCGCTTTCAGAGCAAAAGGTCTAATAATTAATTTCCCGGTGGCACATACAGGGCACACAAAATCTTCCTGATTTGGAAAATTATTTATATTCATATTATATCCTTGTGAATTGTTAATTATATTTCTCATCATCCTAAGACCTATGCGGCATAATCTATCTTGCCAGAGATAGGTAAGTTCAGAGCTTCTAAATACGGTTTTCAAGGCAGTATAGGCTGCAGGTGCCTTAATATTAGTGTAGTATAGCCCAGTTTTATATGAAGGAAGACATTCTAATGCTATTTTTTTCACTTTCTTCACGCTTTGTAATGAGCAGGTATTCTGTACCATACTCTTCTTTAGTCTCTGCGTGGAAACTGTTAGCGCGAATATCCTTGAGAGTTCTAGTCGATTCTGGATACAACAAGTCTTCTTCAATGACCAAAGTTGTGCCCATTGAGAGTATAATTATGGTCTTTCCTAAGCCTATTATACAAGTATCGCTGCCTGCGAATGTCGTAAGACTACCAGCATTCTTGCTGATCGACTGAAAAAATTTTTGTTTCTCTCAGGATGGTATTCGTTGTGCCGCTACCTACTAAGCACACTTCCTCCATAGGGCGCCACACGCGTTCTAATATAATGTACTTTATTAATATGTAGTAGAAAGTAAGCAACACATAAATAAAATACTTTATATATCATAACGTAACTTGCTATTATAAAGACGGAAAAATAAGTCTCGCAGGACTCATAATAAGAATTTAATGTTTTGCTCTCCTAGAGCTTGCAACCATTATTCAATAATTCAAAATTCTGCTTCAATTACAAACTGCAAGTTTCTATAAAAGATCCGAGTGCAATGCGTGCACTAGATCAAATCGGCGAAGTATTCAGGAACTTCTGCCTCAATCTGCTCTATGGCGATCATCTCCTATCGGGCAACTACGGCTGCGGGCGCAGCAATATCCAAAAGAAGGAGTGATGGGGCTGCTACTGGGTTGTCCACATTCATAAGTGCAACTAATGGATGTGAATCCTCTGTGCCTGCAATGGCGAGGTGTGCCTCATGCTATCATTTGCCCTTTTTCTTAGACTGGAAAGCATCAATAATATGCGACCCACGACCTTACCCTTCTTGCCCCTCTCCTTCGTGAGAGGATTCATCACCTTGTAGCTACTAGCACTGGCTTCATGGCCAATATTGCTATTAGGTGGCTGTGAGATGTAGTTCTTCCTTAGAACATCATCTTGAGCATCCGCAACTTGCATGATGTCAATTAATTCGGCATACTGCATGTAGCCGTCTTGATGATAGTTGCGTGCGAATTACACCGCGTTCGGGTGAAAGGTAGAAAGTCTTCTCCATCTTCTGCTCATCCGTGATTACATTACCACATAATTAAAGATTGATACAAATTCTGGCCATGCTGGGTCAGTACTTTGAACTACTGGTTCGTGATGCCAGTCATATTCATATTCATGCAAAGAGTTCATAAGATTACTACGGGTAATTTACATAAAATGGTTGCAAAATTCTCATAATGCTATTCGAACTTCCGGTTCATGATCCCGTATTTTTTTTATGTATTTTCATGATTTACTGCTATTTTCAGTGATTAAAAGCAATATAAACAATCACAGATAATCAAAATAGTAAATACAATAAATAAATTGCATAGAAATAATAATAACAAAGTTAAACATGCTTCAAAAGTTCAAAATATGCAAAATATTGGATTCCTGAGGCCCTTTTCTTCTGGAAAATGACTTTTCGGCTAATTCTGCAATTTCCAGGGGTTGAAATCTCAGTTTTGAGAGAAAATTCGCGTAATTTTCATTTTCTGAGGTGTTATTCTATAAGAATTTCTTTATCCCAGAAAATCCTCGTGATTTTCAGAATCCCGAGGGTGCTTTTCGCAAAAGGTTCCTCTTTCACGTAAGGATCACCATGATTTTCATAATCACGTAGGCCTTCTTGCAAAATTGCCTTTTCCCCTTTTTCGGAATTATCTCCGGCTGCCCCCCCTTTTTTCTTCTTTCGGTCGGCCCGATTCTTTTTGGTCTGTTTGTGCTTTCGGCTTGCTAGGCTCAAGTTTGGGCATGTCCAATGGGCAGGGGAGGGGAAGGGTTTCCCCTGCCCTGTTTCTATGGTGGTGGCGGCGGCTCCTAATGGAGCCTGAGGAGGCGGCCGATGCACACGCGCATGACCGACGGCTCCAGGCGGCGCGGGGTTGCGGGCTCCGGGCGGCGACTCCGAGAGGCGCCGGCATCGCCGACCGTGCGCAAGGTAGTCAGAGTCGAGATCCCAAGTTGGATCGATTTGCCTCTGGTAGGATCGAATCGTAGTATCGAATCGTAGAATCGGCGATTCTACGGATTTGTAAAAATACACATATTTACCATCTATACTATAAGTTTGTATGGTTCTTATAAGGTTTACCGCTTACTTATTACCAAAAAAGGGGCAAAACACTTCTTATCACACAACAGAAAAGCATAATGGTTCTGACATAATGGGTGATATAGTTCTAAACTACAGGAGAACAGCATTACCACACTGATATAATATTTTGTATGCTCCTTGTTTATTTATAGTTTCATTCTTAGAAATTAATATCAACAAATTTTGCTCTAAAATAAAATATCAGTAAAGCCTGACCTCTAAAAACAATTGCCCTAAGTCTCTACAAGTAGGATCGATAAGCTGTCGTGGGTTCGTAGAACCGTAAGACTCTAAGAGTAAGATCGCGATCCTAACTACCTTGAGTAGGATAGGATCGACAGTGAGACTTGGATCGACAGGCTGTCGTGGGTTCGTAAAATCGTAAGACTCTAAGAGTAGGATCGCGATCCTAACTACCATGTCCGTGCGGGGACCGGCAGCCGAGGCGAGGGGAGAGCCGCGTTCGGGCGGCGTGCGAACCGGGGAGGTGCCACTACGGGCGGCTCAAGTCGGCCTCTGTCGCGGTAGCCGAGGCGAGGCGACACCGCAGGCGGCCGGCCGCGCGGTGCCGTGCGGCGGCGGTGGAGGCGCGCGAGCGGCGTCGGTGCGGCGCGATCGTGGCACGACGGGCGGCGCGCGGCGGCGCGAGCGCGCGCGCGGCGTGGCGGCGAAGTCGGGTCGCGCGCGATGCAGGCACGACGGGCGGCGCGCGCGCGCGGGGCTAAGCGCGGCCGTGGGCGGCGATGCGGTGGTCGGGCCATGGCTGGCAGCTCCCCCCTTTTTTCCTTTGGGTGATGCATGGCCGGCGTCTTCAAGGTGCCCCGAGGAGGCGGTCGTCTATGGGCGGCAAGGAGATTCCGGCGGCGTGGCTCCGGGCGCGGGTCGGCGCCTGATGAGGACACCCCGATTGGACCGATTACACGAGCAAAGACTAAATTAATTAACCAACAGGTGAACTCGCTCTTAAATGATTTTAATTTTACTAATGAGAATATATCACTACCTAATAATTCTATGTTGTGTGTGTGTCGTTTTACATATATAGAAGCATGGGAGGCCGAGAGCAACGGAGAAGGAAGTATTGTACAAGAGCTTTGCTTGCTGCTACAGAAAGGAAAGCTACTGACGTATGAAGGAAAGGGAGAAAAGAAGAAATTACATGAGGCAGGAGGGATGTGGTTCTACATGAAAGATGGAATGCATCTTACATATATGAATGCACCGAATCAACCACCAAACAAGGAATCTGCCACCATGAACTCATGCGGGCCCCACCATAAATCCTTGGTGTCACAACATGCATGCAAGACTTTGGGTCTAGCTGTTTGCACGTTGAGCAATCGAATAAAGAAATTAAGGAGCATTGCTTTGCTAAGAAAGGAAACAACAAAGTATTAATGGTAGTTGTTTAGCAAGGAACCGAAGAGACCATGCATGCACATGAAAAGGAGGTTTCGGTCATGTCCACGCATGCATGCACATGAGGAGGCTTCGGTCATGTAATTTGTTGATAGCGTTGAGTTCGAACCAATTAGGAGTTCTATTAGGTCCTTCTGGCCAAACCGAGTTAGATAAGGCCATGGGCCCATATGTGCGCGCGGGCGTCCCATAAAGCTACAACCCCTCCATCTTGTAAGCGGGACGGTA
Organism: Ampelocalamus luodianensis; assembly: GCA_036346255.1. NCBI lineage: Eukaryota > Viridiplantae > Streptophyta > Magnoliopsida > Poales > Poaceae > Ampelocalamus > Ampelocalamus luodianensis. Next base: position 47,694,656 of record CM070617.1, read on the forward strand.
TTTTTTTTCAGATATCAATATATTCTTGATTCTAGGGTTTGAGCAATATTGCCCCCACTAGAATAGGGAGTTCTAATCTGTTGTGCCGTTCTGCCGTTCTTGTGATTCCTTGTGTTTTGCAGGAGCCGCGACACGTCTACTTGGTGTGATCGGGTAGACGGGATCACGAGCGTGTGGTTGGGCGAATTCTTTTGTCGCAGGTTGCTGTTTTGACAGTGGTTGGCGCTATCGGTTCGTCAGGTTGCACAGATCCAAAGTTATCATCGATCCTACGTCGTGAAGATCGGGCATCCCCCGTATCATCTTGGTATCAGAACATCGGTTACCATGGTAGGATCAATTTACCCGTAGTTAGATTTGTTTTCTATCCTATACACAAAAAACCACAAAAAAAATCTTTAGTCCGTAGTTTCAATCTGTTAATTCTTGTGAGTTTTGTTAGGTTTTGATCCATTAGAAATTGTGTTTAGTCAATGATCTTTGTTTCCTTTGTGTAGCTTTAATTTTTTGATTCCAATCTGTTACCAGTACAAAAAAAAGGGGCCGATCAAGTCCTGCTCCCGTCGGGCGACAGCGCAGAAAAGGTGTTTTTTTTTTTGCGCGTAGCTATAGTGCGCAATCGGCATCGTTCATTGTACGATCTGCGCGATTTGGTGCTGTTCATTAGCACAGATGCGATACAAAAACCGACCGCGTCTTTGCTCGGTCGTGCGGCGGCGTTGAAAAAAATCGCGTAGCTACGATTGTGTAATTTCTACAAGATCGATTTGCTCTCATACGATTGCACTGTTCATTGCTACAGTGCCAGTGCACCAAAAAAAGGTTGTGTGCATCTTTTTGTGAGCCAATTCAATCCCTTTGTGAAAACTTTTGCTCCTATTGAGACTAGCTTATTGATATTGCTCTAGGACTGCTCATTTTTTTATCTCATCGCACAATCTAGCTTGTGGGTTTTTTTATGTACCTAATAGGCTTGTGCTGCTCTATGTGAACATTATTTATTGGTCAAAGTACAAAAAGAAAGAAGAAGAGACAAAAAAAACAGAATTAAAAAAAAAGGTGCTTGGCCAACATTGTTTTGTGAGCACACCTAGAAGGTATCTATTTTCAGACTGTGCTATTTCATTGTTTTGAGCAATCTTGTGCCCTATTTTTATCTCATTGAGCAATTAGCTAACGTCTCTCCAAAACTTGTGCAATAAGAGCTAGTTATTTTTCACTTATATTTTCATATTAGCTCATTCTTTTGATTGCATCAAGTTACATCATCCTTGTGTGTGAGTTGCTATCCCAAACACCTCTTTTTATCTTTTGGATCAGCAACTAGGCATTGAATTCTAGTTTGGATTGTTACCTAGCTTTACAATATCTAGAAATTTCAGATTGCATAGGTAAACACTTTTCATTCCAAGCTCCACAAATAAGCCAACGTCTAACAGTGCTTGTGCAATTAAATTCGCTTAATCTATCACCTTGTGTTGTCTACCGTCACCAAAGTGCGTGCAGCTCTTTAATTCCATCAAGGACGCATAACAACTTCGGTCGGTAAGAGAAGGTGAGATTGAGTGATTTCCACAAATAAAAACTTCCACATCCACATATATAGTTTTTCTTTGTTTGCACTAACCATGTTAGGGAAAGAAGGAGAACCAGTATATGTTACACAAGCTGACCTTGAGAAGCTCACAAATGATTTCAACACTTAGTTGAATGACAACATGAGCGTCTTGAGGAGAGAGATACTAGAGGAGCTTCGCAAAGAGCGGGCCCCAGTTGGTGTCCATGAAGAAGGCGATGAGCTTGATGAGACCGATGAGGAGAGGGCTGCACGATTCGTTAGAGAAGCTCTAGCGGGCCGAACCGCTACCAACGCGGTTCGACCACCCCTTCCCGGGCGTGGGGGAGGTGTTTTGGGCACAGACCATGGCCAAGGGAGAGGCCGTGGGCGTGGCCGTGGATGCAGCGGTGCTGCCCACATTGAGGACTTCGGCGATGACATTTGGTTACACCGCAATGATAATTATCAACGTCATGGTCGTCGTCATGATGAGCAGCATGTGGAGGAAAATTTTGGGAAGCTTAAGTTCAATATTCCCAAATTTGACGGCGCTTCCGATCCAGATGCATATCTCACATGGGGGCTCAAGGTAGATAAGATATTCCGGATGCACAATTATTCGGAAGAGAAGAAGCTGCATATGGCGTCACTTGAGTTTGATGGGTATGCGCTAATTTGGTGGGAGCAAGTATTGAACCAAAGAGAAGATAATGGAGAACCACCAGTTGCATCATGGGCTGAAATGAAGCAAGAGCTGAGAGCACGTTTTGTTCCTAACACTTATAAACGTGATCTTTTTGATAAATTACAGAATTTGAGACAGGGAGGTCGCTCGGTGGAGGAATACTACAAGGAGATGGAGCAAGCTATGATTAAGGCACATGTGCACGAAGATGAAGAGCAAACACTTGCACGTTTTCTATTTGGCATAAATAAAAACATTAAACGCATAGTGCAATATCAGCCCTACAGTATTGTTGTTGACTTGGTGCATCAAGCGACAAAGGCAGAGAAGCAGTTACTAGAAGATGTAAAACCAACACCAAGGACAGCATCATTCAACTTGAAAGCTCCATCAGCTTCATCTAATGCCACCAAAGCACGCTTCAGTTTGGGACAAGGTACATCTTCAGCTAGTACTAGTTCAAATACTAATGCTCATTCTTCCTCGATTGCAAAATCAGCACCTGCATCAAGTGAGAAGAAGGTGGCTCCATCTCTTACATCTTCAATTAATGCTACAACAAAGAGTAGAGAAATTCAATACTTCAAGTGTTTGGGACGTGTGCACATAGCTAGGGAGTGTCCCAACAACCGAGTCATGCTTGTGACAGAAGATGGAGAGTTTGAATCCGCAAGTGAAGATGAGGTTGAGCCCAGTCATGAAAATGCATCCCATGACGATGATGAGATTGATGTGTTGAGTTATGAAACGAGAGAGGCACTAGTAGTCACTAAAAATTTGAGCATGCTTACACAAGAAGGAGATGCACATCCGCAGCGATTCAACTTGTTTCAAACACAAGCCAAGGTAAACAACAAGGTAATCAAACTCATTATTGATGGAGGTAGTTGTCATAACTTGGCTAGTGTTGAATTGTGTGAGAAGCTTATTTTAAAGAAGCTGAAATATCCACGTCCATATCATGTGCAATGGTTTAGCGAATGTGGGGGTGTGAAGGTTCAGTATGTGGTGCATGTTACTTTCAAGATTGGTGATTATGAGGACACCGTTGAGTTTGATGTGGTTCCTATGACTGTGTGTCATCTGCTGTTGGGAAGGCCATGACAATATGATAGAAGTGTGCAACATGATGGTCGTTCCAATAGATATGCTTTTAAGTGGAAGGGGAAGACAAAAAAGCTTAATCCAATGACTCCTAGTTAAATACATGCTGAATTTCAGTAAAAGAAGCTTGCTGAAAATGAGAGTAAAAAGAAAGAAAAGAGTGATTTCCACACATCGGTGAGTGAGAGCCACAAGCCAAATATAAGAGGAAAAAGTAAGAGTGAGGGAAGGTTGGTTATGTTAGCCACAAAATCAGATTTGAGAGATGTGAGCAATGACCCATCAAAGATGCACTTTGTGCTTGTGTACAAAGATGCAACTGTTTTGCTTTCAACTAACGACTTAACCTCTCTTCCTAGTGGTGTTTCCTCTCTTTGCGAGCATTTGAGGATGTGTTTCGGAGGAGATACCATGGGACTTCCGCCATTGCGCGGAATAGAGCATCAAATTGATCTAGTTCCCGGCGCATCACTTCCAAATCGTCCACCATACCGTACCAATCCGGAGGAGACCAAAGAAATTCAGCGCCAAGTGCAAGGGCTACTTGAGAAAGGGTATGTACGCGAAAGTCTTAGTCCTTGTGCTGTTCCTGTAATTCTTGTTCCTAAGAAAGATGGTACATGGAGAATGTGTGTTGATTGTCGTGCCATTAACAATATCACTGTTAGATATCGTCATCCTATTCCTAGGTTAGATGATATGCTAGATGAACTTAGTGGTGTTGTTATATTCTCCAAAATTGATTTGAGGAGTGGATACCATCAGATTAGGATGAAACTTGATGATGAATGGAAGACTGCTTTTAAGACTAAATTTGGATTGTATGAGTGGTTAGTTATGCCTTTTGGATTATTTAATGCACCTAGTACATTCATGCGATTGATGAATCATATTTTAAGAACATTCAGTGGTAAATTTGTTGTGGTATACTTTGATGATATTTTGATCTATAGCAAAACGATGGATGAACACATTGATCATACTAGACAAGTGGTAGAAGTGCTTAGAAATGAGAAACTGTATGCTAATCTTGATAAATGCACTTTTTGTATTGATAAAGTGGTGTTCTTAGGCTATGTTGTTTCTGGACAAGGTATCGATGTAGGTGAATCTAAAACTGAAGCAATTAAGAATTGGCCTACCCACTGAACGTCACCAAATCGAAGCTTTCATGGTCTTGCTAGTTTTTATCGTCGTTTTGTTAAAGATTTCAGTACCATTGCTGCCCCATTAAATGAGTTAACTAAAAAGGGTGTTGTGTTTGAATGGGGTGCACCACAAGAAAAAGCCTTTGAAGAGCTAAAGAAACGTTTAATTGAAGCACCATTGCTTGTTTTGCCTAATTTCACTAAGACTTTTGAAATTGAGTGTGATGCTAGTGAAATAGGTATTGGTGGTGTTTTGATGCAAGAAGGGAAACCCGTAGCATACTTTAGTGAGAAACTAGGAGGTGCTCAATTGAATTATCCCGTGTATGATAAAGAATTGTATGCTTTGGTACGTGTGCTTGAAACTTGGCAACATTATCTTTGGCCTAGAGAATTTGTTGTCCACTCTGATCATGAAGCTTTAAAATATTTGAAAAGCCAAGCTAAACTGAACCGTAGACATGCTAAATGGGTAGAATTCATTGAAACTTTCACATATGTTGTTAAGTACAAGAAAGGAAAAGAGAATGTGGTAGCTGACGCTTTATCTAGAAAACATGTGCTTTTAACTCACTTGGAAGTAAAGGTACCCGGATTAGAGAGTTTGAAAGATTTATATGCTTCTAACCATGAATTTTCAGAACCATATTCTAAATGCAAAGATGGAAAAGGATGGGACAAGTTTCATGTTCATGATGGGTTCTTATTTCGTGCTAACAAATTATGTGTTCTAGATTTGTCTGTGCGTTTGTTTTTACTGCAGGAATCTCATACATGTGGATTGATGGGACACTTTGGGAGAGAAAAGACCTTCATGATGCTGAGCGATCACTTTTATTGGCCTAAAATGAGGCGTGATGTCGAAAGGTTTGTACAGCTATGTGTGACATGTCACAAAGCGAAATCTAAACTTAATCCACATGGTTTATATACCCCACTTCCTGTTCCTAGTGTACCTTGGGAGGATATTAGTATGGATTTTGTTTTAGGATTGCCTAGGACTAAGAGGGGGAGGGATTCAGTTTTTGTAGTTGTGGATAGGTTCTCTAAAATGACACATTTTATTCCCTATCACAAAAGCGACGATGTGTCGCATGTAGCTGACTTGTTTTTCAGGGAAATTGTAAGATTGCATGGCATGCTAAAGACAATCGTTTCAGATTGTGACGTCAAGTCCAGGAGCTACTTTTGGAAGACTTTGTGGGGCAAGCTTGGGTCAAAGTTGTTATTCTCTACAACTTGTCACCCACAAACGGATGAGCAAACGGAGGTGGTGAATAGAACACTTTTAATGCTACTACGAACGATGATCAAGAAGAATATAAAAGAGTGGGAAGATTGTTTGCCACATGTGGAGTTTGCGTACAATAGGGCGGTACATTCGACTACTCAATTGTGCCCGTTCGAGGTGGTGTATGGTTTTAAACCAATTACGCCACTTGATTTGTCATCACTTCCGCATACCTAACATGCTAATATGGAGGCGTCAAAGCGTCTTTGAATATGTGAAGCAAATTCATGTCAAGACTAAAGAAGAAATTGAAAAGAAGACGCGCTACTATGCTGAGAAGGCGAATAAGTCAAGAAAGAAGATGCTATTTGAACCTGGTGACTTGGTTTGGGTGCATCTACGCAAAGAACGCTTTCCAGACAAGCGTAAGTCCAAGTTGATGCCTCGGGGAGATGGTCCATTCAGAGTACTTGAGAAGATCAATGACAATGCATATAAGATTGAGCTTCCGAGTGATGATTACGCCGTGAGTTCTACATTCAATGTTGCTGATTTGTCACCATTCTTTGGACCGGAAGAATCAGAGTCGAGGACAACTCCTTTTCAAGAGGGGGAGGATGATGAGGACACCCCGATTGGACCGATTACACGAGCAAAGACTAAATTAATTAACCAACAGGTGAACTCACTCTTAAATGATTTTATTTTTACTAATGAGAATATATTACTTACTAATAATTCTATGTTGTGTGTGTGCCATTTTACATATATAAAAGCATGGGAGGCCGAGAGCAACGGAGAAGGAAGTATTGTACAAGGGCTTTGCTTGCTGCTACAGAATGGAAAGCTACTGACGTATGAAGGAAAGGGAGAAAAGAAGAAATTACACGAGGCAGGAGGGATGTGGTTCTATATGAAAGATGGAATGCATCTTACATATATGAATGCACCGAATCAACCACCAAACAAGGAATCTGCCACCATGAACTCATGCGGGCCCCACCATAAATCCTTGGTGTCACAACATGCATGCAAGACTTTGGGTCTAGCTGGCACGTTGAGCAATCGAATAAAGAAATTAAGGAGCATTGCTTTGCTAAGAAAGAAAACAACGGTAGTTGTTTAGCAAGGAACCGAAGAGACCATGCATGCACATGAAAAGGAGGTTTCGGTCATGTCCACGCATGCATGCACATGAGGAGGCTTCGGTCATGTAATTTGTTGTTAGCGTTGAGTCCGAACCAATTAGGAGTTCTATTAGGTCCTTCTGGCCAAACCGAGTTAGATAAGGCCATGGGCCCATATGTGCGCGCAGGCGTCCCATAAAGCTACACCCCCTCCATCTTGTAAGGGGGACGGTATTTTTTTCAGATATCATTATATTCTTGATTCTAGGGTTTGAGCAATATTGCCCCCACTAGAATAGGGAGTTCCAATCTGTTGTGCCGTTCTGCCGTTCTTGTGATTTCTTGTGTTTTGCAGGAGCCGCGACACGTCTACTTGGTGTGATCGAGTAGACGGGATCACGAGCGTGTGGTTGGGTGAATTCTTTTGTCGCAGGTTGCTGTTTTGACAGTGGTTGGCGCCATCGGTTCGTCAGGTTGCACGGATCCAAAGTTATCATTGATTCTACGTCGTGAAGATCGGGCATCCCCTATGCACATGGTGCCTTTCATGTGATTGCATATACAACCTACGGTACAATCATCATCTACTCTTTCATGCAACCCACTGATCGGCTTGGCCGACGACTTCAAGTCGGCTCGCGGTAGATTAGAGCGGATTTGCACTGTAGAAAACCAATCTAGAAAGCCAAATTTTGCAGAATTGAAAGCAATCTAGAAAATACGATTCAATCTACAAGTGTCGTTCATCGACGGTTACCTTTTCGATGCGAGGAGAGTCGATCGTGCTGAGAACGTGTTGATGAACCGTCGCTGGCGAGTCCAGTCCGAGCGATTACCTCATAGACAATACTCAGAATCGTAAGAACAATGCATGAATCACAAGAACAGAATAAGAGATTGAACACAGAGATGTAGGGGGCTTCTTGCTTCTCTTTATTCCTTCAACAATCGATCAATCCTTTACAATGAGTAGCACCCCTTATTTATACGCTACGACCCTGCTAGGGTTTGGGATGAGGAGCCCACCTTGGGCCAAGTCTGCCGGCCTAGGCCCGATTTCTTAATAGAAACGTTGCACGAAGTGTTGCGGTCTTTTGTTGTCGTGGGCTTGTGGCCACGTATATATATGGTGCACATGGCCAATATATGGACAAACAGACAAACTCGCTCGCGACCATCGGATCCGAACTGGGCAGCCGAAATCGCAAGCAGATCAAACCCCCCATACCACTTACTCATTTTGCAATTTGCTCCCTGCACTCTCCTAGCCATTACGCCAAACTGCCATGCACGGTTGTCCTTCCCTCCCAACCTGTCTGTCACCTCCCCTTCCCAATCCCCAAATCGTCGGAGCTCTCGCTGCACCTTCACCTCCGACGGTGTACCTCCGCTTCCATCGGTGCCGACGAGAAGGACGAGGCGGACCTTGATCTAGCCACACCGGTCCTGAATCCAACCGTCCTAGTGATGGAGACGAATGGGCTGGCACCACGGCAGCTTGGATCTAGATGGGGTCGATGCCACGACCTCAACACCATCGAGCTCGGGACACGACAGTGCCGCCGAGGACAAGTCGGGGTAGACGTGAGCTTGTGACTAGTGATGTGCGACATGATGCTTGGGCATTAGCGACCACGGTGAGCTCGGGTCGGTTTCTGGGCATGCAAGGTGTAGTGCACGTGATTTGAAGTGATTTGAGGAAGAACATGAAGCATTGTCGCAAAAGGCTAGATGGAGGCGGTTTTTCACATCAAACTCAAAAACCGTCTAAAATGTAACCTCCAACTCTCAAAATCGTTCTTTTTCACCCTTTCGCCCTTCCCACCTCTGGTTTTCGCTGACGTGGAGGCAGTTTTTGATGACATGGCAGTGGTTTTTGCTAAGTAGGGTGGGCCCACATGTCAATCATCCCTCTCACTTCTTCCTCCTTTTTCTCTCTCTCCCATCTCCATGCCTCCACCGCGCCCCTCGGTCTCCCCCCTCCATGCCTCCAACGCCCCCTCCCCCCGCCTCCCCCCTCCCATGTGACACCCACCAGGTGCTCGACACCGAGCCCCAACCATGACGTCAGCGACAAGCACCCCACAACCGTGTCATCATTTCCTATGACGTCGGAGACGACATGCACTGCTCAAAATTTGCAAGTGAAGGAGCAACTCGATGCACACCGGGTGTTTGAGACGAAATGACAGACCACTAGGGGCGATCACAGGAGGCATTTTTCATGTAACCATGAGCCATGTGCTATATCCAGTGACTAAGGAGGTGCCTCACCGGGTATTTGATGTCTATGGTGCTAAGAAGGAGGTGACATTGTCGAGAAGGCAACACATGTTGAGGCCTCATCCGGTTCTGGTCATGTCATGACACAGCGTGAGCTCAAGAAGCCCTTCATGGCTGCTGCATCTATGACAACTATTGCTAGCTAGACTTCCGGCACGACCAGCTACTCCCCACTATTACTACCTCTACGATGATGTGCCTCGACTCCAACACCAGCGACATCTATGCCGCAAGCACGTCCCTGCTCACAATGGATGTGTCTCTAACCATCCATGCGCTTGAAGGGTCCTCGTCGCTACCAATAGTGGCCACCTTGTTACCCACTCCAGTGCGTGTGGCATTCCAACGGATGGCGCTCTAAAGGCAGACGCCAGCACCGAACACGGCACCACAGTCGTTGATGAGGACATGACACCTATGGATACAACCATATTTGTTATGTTTAATGTTCGAAGTATAAGAGCTCGTACGCTTCACTTAAATTATCAAGTGAGCTTGTTTTTAGGAGTGTCTTTATATTATATGAATTATATGATGCTACCTAATGATGAAATATATATATGTGCAGCGCCATGTCACTTTTGGTCCAAGACAAGCAAGCAGTTCGAGCTGGACCCGTTTTGGAATCCAGTTCGGCCTCCAGAATTAGCCAGACAACACCAACTTAAAACAGGCATAACTTTCACATACGGAGTCCGTTGGAGGTCCACGAGTACTTGATTGAAAGCTTATTTCGTCCTCTTTCCAACGGATCCAGCCTCACCTCCAAATTCCTTCTGGGCTGATCGCAATCATCAAAAGAAGATGTTATATCACTTGTTTGAGCCAATTTGGGCTTTGTAATCATACTGAACTTGGCCCATCTGCAGGCGGACCACTTGGGGGTGTGGTTACTGTTCATGTGAACAGTAATCCACGAATTTAGTCCCGCCCCGCTGGTTCTATTAGATGTGCGGCTCCCCTCCCCTATATAAGGAGGCCGCACCTCTCTAGTTTTTCTTGGATTTTGTTTAGTTAAAAGTTAGCCTTGTTGCAACTTCGTGTATTGGCTTGTGTCGACTAGACCAACCATAATACCGCTTCAAAATCCCAATTCAATTCAATATTTCAATTCCTATTTGCAATTTCAGATTGTTTTATCTTTTTCTTGCGTACTTCTTCGGTGTATGCAGGAATCGACCTTCGTGGTGAGGTCATCCGGGTATTCGTGCACGGTTGATAACGACTTGTCAATCAGTTCAGCGATTGCGTGGTTTCGAGCCTTGCGTGTTCGTAGCCAGGATCGTGAGAGTTGAGCGACGCCTACCGAACTTATCGTTCTCATCGAAAGATCGGGCCAACAATCGGACCTTCGGGTTCATCAAGTGGTATCAGAGCTACAGTTCTTCGGTGAGAAATCAATACCCTTAGTAGTAGATTTATTTTTCATACCTAGAGTCCAGAAAATTGCCCTAAAAAATTCGCATCTATCATCCATACCGAACCAATCTGAGCCATTGCAATTTTCTTTTCGGTATTTTGCTTGTTGAATCATTGGTTGCATCGTCGTGTCTAGTTGCTGATTTCTAATTCTAGTTATTATCTAGTTAGTCTTTGTCTAGTTGCATCTCGTGTTTCCTTTGCGTCGCTTGATCGTTCGTTTAGGGTCTTAGTTTTTGCATCTCAAACAGAAAATTCGTGGGTTAGAACTCCTCTAATCCGCACCAAAAACCAGAAAATCCTTACTGTTGTTCATCTGAAAAAAAGAGAGGGTTGCTGTAATCTTTTGGGAGAATTGATATTATTTGCGACTTTCGATAAACCTTAGGGCCGACCAAATATTAGAAGGAAAAAAAGAGGCAGCCGCATAGAACAAAAGCCGCTGTAAAAAAAGAGAAAATAAAAGTGCATAAAAATTGGTGGAGACCTTCTACATATAACCAAAAGCTTCCACAAAAAATTTCAGCAAGTTTGACCCACGGGTTTGAAAGATATAGCAGTTTCAAATTTAAACCCGAGACGGATTCGAGTCCGAGTAGAATTCCGTGTCCGAGACACCTTCAGTAAAACGGGCATCACTTTTGCATACGGTGTCCGTTTTTGACGTTCTTGTGCTCGTTTTGAAGCTAATGATGAGGCACATCTTTTCTACCTAAGCCACTAATCTCTCTCCAGGTGCCCCAAAATCGGCCATCTTCGGCCCCGAATTCGCGTCGCAAGTTTTCGGTTTGTTTTTGCCGTTTCTTCGATCTTCCTTTCGAATTTGGAGTTCACCTCAACTGCAAAGTTGTAGATCTCGTCGAAACCTTTCAAACAAGCATATATAAGCCATATAAAACTTTGCTTTGTTTATCGTTTGAGACTAGCCGTTGTTTCGCTCAATCTAGAGGGTCGTTCGCGTGCACCCATATCGCTGCTTTTGTGCTCTACATCGCGCGACAATCTTGTGCCCTAAGAAAGAAGTTTGAGTAGTTGGCTAGCGTCTCTCCTAGCACTTGTTGTGAGGCTTTCCTTGCTTGCATCAAGTCACATTGATCGCTTGCAGCGCATACACACTTCTCTTCATAGGGCTTTGATTAGGCTAGGATCGGCAACATTGGCTAGTACTTTGAACAATCTTTCAACTTGCATTAACTGTTTTGATTATTGCTGATCCTTGCTACCATATTGAAGCCTTCCAAGCTCCACTTCCTACTAACTCAGCAGTGTCGCTCCTCGCAATCGTTGGGTGATCGCAAGTGAGAGTGTCACAAACCACCACCGGTTGTACCACTTCCTTGCCGCATTGGTAAGAACTTGTAAGAACGGGTATAAGCTTGAGTGTGAGTGACTTGGTTGAGCCTCCAGAACCTAGTAGTTGATAGGGACATATACTTGTGATTTGTTTCCTTGTTTTCTACTAACTATGGCAGGTTCACGGAAAGATTGCAAGATATATCCACCTCTTCTTCGAACTGTTGGACGGGAGTGCAAGATAGTGAACGAGGAAGATGCACACTTGAGACAAGTTTTTTCACCACGGGAGGTATATGATAGTGATAGTATGTCTCATAAAATTAACTTCACTGCACCCTCGCTTGCTGGGAATTATGATCCTGATGCTTATCTCATATGGGAATTAGATGTACAACAATTATTTGCATGCCATGAATTTCCTGATCATCTAAAAGTTAGGGCTGTTACCCGTGAGTTTTATGATTTTGCATCTATTTGGTGGAGTGAATATTGTCGTACTAATCAGAACATACCTAGAACATGGAATGATTTGAAGAGAGCAATGAGACATAGATTTGTACCTTCATATTATTCTCGTGAATTGCTTAATAAATTGCAACGCTTAAGACAAGGTAGTAGTTCTGTAGAGGATTATTATCAAGATTTGCAAACTGCTTTGTCTCGTTGTGGTTTAGAAGAAACTGAAGATGCAAAGATAACTAGATTTCTAGGAGGATTAAACCATCAAATTCGGAATAAACTTGTTTATAAACCTCCCACTGTCACTCGCTTGTTTCGCCTTGCTTGCCAAGTTGAAAAGAAGTACGAGACGACAATCCAAGACCGCTCGTGCTCTTTCATCTACTTCCACTACACCTTCGCGTGTACATGAAACAAATAAGCGCACGGTACAAACCTCTCGCATCAAGATCATCTTCGGTTGCTTCTCCCGCCGCTGCATCTACCATGATGGCCGCCCCTCTGCTGTGGGCGTTACTCGCTCTCGTTGTCTTGCACCCGTGGCTCGCCATTGTTAATTGAGTGGAGCAAGAAGAGGAAGGAAAAGCTTTAACTACTCACCAATTTCGAGATCAACATCATCCGAGGCGATCCTACAAGGTAATACCAAAGGTACCGATTTGAACACTCAACATAAGAACAATAACCATGATTTCATGCCTAGTATCATTGAGCAAAGGAAAATCAGTTGTAGTAGAAACCATCGCATCACATGAGGTGGATGAATCTAGTGCTGAGAAGGTAGAAATTAATTTCCTAGCTACAAAATCTGATATTATTGAGAATTTGCATGAATCCTGTGATAATTTGATTGATTTGCCAACAGAGTTGAGTGCACCATGTGCTGAAATAATTGAATTGCATGCTGTTTTGAATGAGTCATGTGATGATTTAATCACATACAATGATCATGTGGAATTGGTTAGACATAAAGATGTTTTGACTAGAATTTCTCCTACTGACTCTTTATGTTATATTATGTTGGATCCACCTGTGAAATTGTCACATGCTATGGAGAAAGTTTCTGAAATCGCATGTTCAAAATGCTTGTCTAGTGCCTACACTCCTGGGTATAAGTTTAATTTGATTGGAGATTATGGTGTAGACAATCAATTTCTTGTTTATCGAATATGCATAAATTGTGATTACATGGATGAATTGAAGCTTGCTGTTTTGAACAACAATTATTATGTGCAGAATCTTGTTCATTATGAGAGAAAATTAAAATTTAGTATTCATTCAATGCCCATGTGTTTATCTCTTGTTGCACCATCTAGTGTGGACAATCTACATCAAGATGTTGAAGTATGGAAGAATTTACACATCCTTTCACCCTTGCTAGATGAATTTGCTATTGCTCCATTGAAATCTAATAATATAGATGAACTTTGTTTGATTCCAAAAGTTGTAGATTTGCCCATATGTGCTACCACTGCAAGTTTACAACTTCAGAGAGTTGAATTGCATAAATACTTCACTTATATTTGCAAAACTAGTTGCAATAATTGCTATGTGAGAAATTTTGTTTTGCTCATTAACATAAATGATTATTATTGGGGTAATAATACAATGATCTTTTATGATCACTGCTGTCGTCTAACATTAATTGTGCAACAACGAAGAACCGTTAAAACAGATGACATATACATATACCATGCATACACTTTGGCTTCTTTGTTACCCTATTTTCAGCTTATCAAAAGCCGAGGACGGCTTTGTTTTCAAGAAAGGGAGGATGATGAGGACATGACACCTATGGATACAACCATATTTGCTATGTTTACTGTTCGAAGTATAAGAGCTCGTACGCTTCACTTAAATTATCAGGTGAGCTTGTTTTTAGGAGTGTCTTTATATTATATGAATTATATGATGCTACCTAATGATGAAATATATATATATATATATATATATATATATATATATATATATATATATATATGTGCAGCGCCATGTCACTTTTGGTCCAAGACAAGCAAGCAGTTCGAGCTGGACCCGTTTTGGAATCCAGTTCGGCCTCCAGAATTAGCCTAACAACACCAACTTAAAACAGGCATAACTTTCACATACGGAGTCCGTTGGAGGTCCACGAGTACTTGATTGAAAGCTTATTTCGTCCTCTTTCCAACGGATCCGGTCTCACCTCAAAATTCCTTCTGGGCTGATCGTAATCATCAAAAGAAGATGTCATATCACTTGTTTGAGCCAATTTGGGCTTTGTAATCATACTGAACTTGGCCCATCTGCAGGCGGCCCACTTGGGGGCGTGGTTACTGTTCACGTGAACAGTAATCCACGAATTTAGTCCCGCCCCGCTGGTTCTATTAGATGTGCGGCTCCCCTCCCCTATATAAGGAGGCCGCACCTCTCTAGTTTTTCTTGGATTTTGTTTATGTTTAGTTTGCCTTCGTTGCAACTTGTATCTTTTACGTGTGTCGACTAGACCACCCAATTAAGATCCTTATTCAGAATCCTAACTCAATTCAAATATTTCAATTCTTATTTGCAATTTCAGATTGCTTTATCTTGTTTTTGCGTGCTTCTTCGGTGTATGCAGGAATCGACCTTCGTGGTCGTCAACCGGTATTCGTGTACGCTTGATAACGACTTGTCGAGCGATTCAATGATTGCGTGGTTTCGAGCCTTGCGTGTTCGTAGCCAGGATCGTGAGAGTTGAGCGACGCCTACCGAACTTATCGTTGTCATCGAAAGATCGGGCCAACAATCGGACCTTCGGGTTCATCAGTCGTGGTCCCTGATGATGCTTGTCACGTCGACCTCGCCATGGCGTTGATAGCAACAGACATTGCCCGTATTTAGCAAGTCAAAGAGGAACAAACAATACTTTCCCCTTCCTTGATCGCAACAGCTCCTAGCCAAACCTCCTTGTTCTTGGGCCGGAGCAACAACAAGATGGATGGTAGAGTTTGCTGTTACACAGTTCGACCGAATTGACGCAACACACGAAGCAATAATTCACCGACCAATCTAAGAAGAAAGAACGACGAATTTGATCCACAAGGAATCATGTGAATTAGATGGGCTGTAGCCCTTCAAATCCTTGCGCCAACTACAAACCCTAGATGAGTTCTGTCGATGGTTTAGTATGCATCTTATGAATATATGCTGGGGTTTCTCATTGGATTAGATCTACACAGAATAAGACACATGGAATTTAGACATGTTCGAGCCTTCTCCTGAGAGAATAACAACATAACTCTTGTGTTGCTATATTGACTATGCTTTACAACGGGGAAGAAATTATTAGAACTAAGACTTAATGACTTCTTTGTTGTCCTCTCTAAACGAATTATCTCCTCCCTCTGTCCACCGATTCCACTTCTTATATAGCGCATGAATGGGTGGAAGTTGTTCCATACCAAGAGGCGCCTCAACGCTTGATGAAATGCGTACATTGATAGAAGTTATTGCCAGAGAGACCACATCCCACATCGCCTTGCGGTTATGTCCAGGACAGAGGTTCAATATGTTCAGTTATCTCATATAATAACAACGCATATTAATTACTGTGTGTATTAAACACAGCGCATAAAAGTCCCTAGTCAATTCGGTCTACATGTCTATAGGCTTTGTTGACTATAGGGTGGTCGTAGTTGACCTGATTGTAGTAAGGCTTACGATATGAGGTGATCATAGTAAGGCTTACGACCATGAACTGGTCGTAATTAGGCCTCCGACCATGAGGTAATCGTAGTAAGGCTTACGACCATGAGGTGGTCGCAGAGAATCTTATGACCACTAGGTAGTCGTAGGTATACTTACGACCATATAGAGTGGTCGTAGAATTGTTCATGACCACTTAGTTAAGCTTTTACCTTATGATTGATAAGGGTATACTTACAAATAATATGAATGTATTGCTATCTATAATAACAATTATGCAATATAATAGCAATTATAGATAAACAATTTAATTAATTGAGGATTATTAGATCATCGTCATCTAGCCCCCAACTTCAAGTGAAAACAACTTACTTGAAAAGGAGGTCGTAGAACTGTGGTCGGAAGTAAAGTTTTTCCGACTGGCACTTCATTTGACTAGAAATTGGCTTGGCCAAGAAGATAATTTTACTTGAGTTGAAAAGACAACTGCTTTTCCTGAACAAACATATTAAAGAATGTGAATCGATTTTCACTGATCTGTCCATTGAAGCGGTTCCCGAAGGGGTGGCAATTGTTGAGTTCTCACGATTTTTAACTCAAACTCGTGGCTATAAAAATATACCACAGGCGTGACTTAGGGTTCTTACTTTTCCCATGTGCCTCAACTACTCTTGAGCTCTTATTCCCTCCACCGCCAACCAAGTCGCGATCATTTTCCAAACTCTTCCAAATCTAACTCAAACTCACTCGGAAGAGATGGCCAGAACCATTTCCAAGTGGGAGAAATCCAAGATGGATTTAGAGAAGATGATGGCCCTAGTTGTAGCAGAGAAGATTCCAAGACGAGCTTTGGTGAAGTGGTTCAACACTGATAGTCAGCATTGGCCTTCGAGTGAGGAGAATACCATTCTAGTATTTCAGGCACACTATGAATGTGGTTTTCGACTACCCGTCCACCCTTTCTTGGTGATCGTACTATAGCATTTTAGGGTGGGATTGGTGAACCTGATTCCCAATTCCATCACAATGCTGAGTGTATTTGTCTATCTATGCGAAGCCTATATAGGAATCCTTCCAGATTTGGATCTCTTCCGGTAATACTACGGGATGAGCAAGCACGACGGAATCGTAGGTAGTTGTGCCCTGAAACTCCACGACAGGAAGTCAAGGTGTACATTCAGATGTTTACCCCGTCATCGTGACCAGGGTGGAAAAAGAAGTGGTTCTATTGGACTGTATCCAGGGATGACAGCCTCTTCTTCACGGGGAAACCTGTAAAGAAGAGTTCATCTTGGGGCTCGACTCCCAGTGACCTAGACCGGATCACCCCTACATTCAAGCCATCAAAGACTTGAGAGAAGAGAGACTGGCCAAATGGCATGTGGTAAGGGACTTCATCACACGCCGCATTAGTCCTCTGAATAATCGAGCACACTGACGAGGATTGTTGACCAGTCAATTATCCAAGTATATCTTTATTTGCTTATTTACAAATAAGCCAGGTTTTCTACTGGGCCCAAATTAGCTTTCTGAGCCCAAGGTTAATTAGGCGGTCAGAAAGTGGGCCTGAAAGTCTTTTCTTTGACGATTCTCAAAACCTTTTTCGGACGTCTGGTTGGACCTCCTCTATAGGTTTCTTCATACTACTCCAGGATCTCTCCCCCGCAGAGGAGGTCCTAGAAAGCGGTTACCCACATGTAGTTAATGATAACTACACATAGAGAGAAGATATTGGCCATAATATTCAGAGATATAACGGTCATCACGAAGAGACACAATGATTAACTTGAAGAGACGCAACCATTGGTGCGAAGAGGCACCACTGCAACAATCTGTCGACGTTTTGTAGACTATAAGAACCCGGCCTATGTGCCTTTGTAATCTAGATTGAGATTCAGACCTTGATCCACGTTTATTCACAGTCATTCTTCCTGTAATCAGAGCATACACTTTGAAATATACATCACCATTTTGAGTCATTTGGTGAATAGATAGCAATCTCTATTTTTTTTCCTTTATATTCTTGTTTGTCCGTTCTGTGACGAGAGTCCCAGGCATCGACACACACCCCATGTGGATGTATTCGGCGACTACTGACCTAACAAGAGATTACGAAGGAGGTAAAGTAATAATCAACTTAGCTCTTTTTGTTAATTTTGAGCATGATTGTTGGTTATATCCTCGTAATCATAGATCTCTCACAGAAATAAATTGATGTTCGAGTCAAGCTTGTTTGTGAGAAAGCTCGTACGACCACGTCGGGAGTTCCTCGAATTTTGGCGGTCACAACTGAAGAAGAAAGAAATGAATGCATAAAGGTAATCAAAAGTTGATTTCGTCTTTAGGATTCAGCAGTCGTAAAATTTGACCATTTGATAATATTTGTTTTCTGACTTTTGCAGAAAGTAGACATGGTAGACCATCAAGACGACCATGAGGTGGTCGCAGGGAATCTTACGACCATTAGGTAGTTGTAGGAAATCTTACAACCATACAGGGTGGTCGTATAATGGTCCATGACCACTTAGTTAAGCTTTTACCTTGTGACTGATAAGGGGTATACTTACAAATAACATGAATGTATTGTTATCTATAATAACAATTATATATAAATAATTTAATTAATTAAGGGTTATTATATCCTCGCCAGGTTCTTCCTGAATTACACACACAAGCATATGCGCCACCAAGCAAACATCATTTATGTATTTTTTATTCAATCTGAAATTTCAGCCCCATTTACATGGCTGAAGCCCTAGTCTTTATATAGCCTTGCACACGCACACAACTTGGCTTAGGCCGACTCCAATTCACGCACAAGAGTTTCCACTCGACTTCAAGTGGCCAATGCCGACTCCAACTCAAGCACAAAAGACCCACTCGGATTTAATGACTAAATGTACACCACTAGGACTCTTACTTTCGGAAATTAAGAGATAAAAATAGCAAATAAAGATTTCAAAATTGAATCATCCGAAGAATTCATAATTGAATTCGATTGGGACTTTCATAGTATCCACGTGGAGTATCCTTTCCGAATTGCTTTTGGCTTACATGCGCCACCAAACCGGTGCCACAAGCTTGCTTCCTGGCTTGCTCTCGGCTTCCCCTTGCATGACTCCAACCAGTGCACTTGTTGTTCTCCTTGGCATCCATGCGGCCCAATCACTTATACTACATGCACTCCAACTGCACTCCTCCGATCACCACATGCCCAACCATCACATGTCCGGCCACCTTCTTCGTTCTTGGCCTTAACAAGCTCTTTTTTCAATTCTTGTTGTAAAACTACACCAAACTGAGACTTAGCACTAGATTGTAATTTTGGAATACTCAACAAAGTAGTAGACGCACTTAGCGCCATATCACAATGTGCTAACGAAGTGAAGCAATGACTTAAGTGCAACCCTATTTGTAATGAAAATAAAGACTTTCCATGCCTTTTGAGTTTATTGCCAATCACAAATTTAATCCCCACAAAGCAAGGCTATATGTGTGTAATTGAAAGAGTGCAAGTGATGACTACGCCATGAAATTTTTTCGTTCTACTGGAAATTGAAAACTCTATATCTTAGGGGGAGAAAAACTTACATTACAATCTATGTATATGCTAAAGACTTGCAGCCTATATAGAATAAAATCTGATACCGCTTGGTGCATTAAAAGGGAAATAATAATAAGCAATAAGCATATGGCTTCTAAAAAACAATAAGCAAACGGAGAACATGCTATAAATAGAGGCATGCATAAGCTTCCGTCTGATGGTCTGACCTATTTTGGAGTGTAGATAACCTAAAACCAAAACATAGAACTCAGCTTCACTGGTAATCCACCCTTGATCAACTATTCTGGTTGTGTAAATGCATCATCGCCTCCCTGAGTGGATTCCGTGTCGCCAATCAGAGGGCCTCCTCCACTAGCCGCCTCTGGCCACCGCCCTCGGTCGTCCTCCAGGCCGAGTCTCCTCACACTGCCGCCCAACTTGCCCGCACGCAATTTTGCTATTTTGCCCAACTAGAATCGCACAAATCATCCGCATTTCAAATCAACTAGAAAGAGACCTAGGGTTTGAATCAAACGGTAAAACGAGGATTTAAGGAAGTTTTACCTTGAGAGATGGAGGAGTTAAACCCTAGAGATGCAAGAGTTCACAAAGATTTGAGAGACAATCAAGTGGAAAGGAGTTTTGGCCGAGAGGATTTTCGGGAGAGAAAGAGAAGAGAGAGAAAAGAAGTGAAGAGGAAGAGGCACGGGAGAAAAAAGACCTCTGGGGTTACTTTTCTTTCAAATGATGTAGTTCCGCCCTTTTGCCGCCGGTAATACCGCAAAGCGGTAGTACCGTGGTTTTTGTGCCGGTAGTACCGCACTGCGGTTATACCGCACCTAACCCGCCGGTAATACCGATTATCTTGGAACTTCAAAAACAGTTCTGGATAAAGATGGGATGAGATTATTTGCAAATGACCCTTAGTTTTGCAATCAATTAAGAGTCATTAGGGATCATTATGCATAGAATAGACTAATGTCTATATGAGAACATAATTTTTATGAACATAGATAATCGTTATAATCATTTTGAAAATATTTTTCTTTACAAAACTGTTGAATAACACCAAATCAACTAAGATGCATGAGGCAAAAAAATTCAACCAATATTTGAATAGTCTATGACATTTAATTCATTCCTCAATTTGCAAAACCGGCCTTCATCTAATGGTTTGGTGAAAATGTCCGCTAATTGATCTTCGGTTCGGATGTGGCTAATTTCAATATCTCCCTTGCCCACATGATCTCTCAAGAAATGGTGGCGAATGTCGATATGCTTGGTTCTTGAGTGTTGGACAGGATTATTTGCTATTTTCACCGCACTATCATTATCACACAAAAGAGGCATTTTATCAAACTTAATTCCATAATCCATCAAGGTTTGCCTCATCCATAGCAATTGAGCACAACAACTTCCCGCGGAGACATATTCGGCTTCGGCGGTGGATAAAGCTACGGAATTTTGTTTCTTGGATGACCAAGATACTAAGGATCTCCCTAAGAATTGACAACTTCCCGAGGTGCTTTTTCTATCCACTTTACAACCCGCATAATCGGAGTCCGGGTATCCAATTAAATCAAACTTAGCACCTTTAGGAAACCATAGGCCAATGCTAGAGGAATGCTTTAAATATCTTAGTATTCTTTTTACGACCATTAAATGACACTCTTTTGGAGATGCTTGAAACCGTGCACACATGCAAACACTAAACATGATATCGGGCCTAGATGCGGTGAGATAAAGTAAACTACCAATCATAGACCTATAAAGCTTTAAATCTACCGATTTACCTCCCTCATTAAGGTCGAGATGACCGTTGGTTGCCATGGGAGTCTTGATAGGTTTTGCATCCTCCATGCCAAATCTCTTGATCAAGTCCTTTGCATACCTTGTTTGACTTACAAAAGTTCCATCTTTGAGTTGCTTGATTTGAAGTCCAAGGAAATAGCTTAGTTCTCCGATCATGCACATTTCAAATTCCCTAGACATCATATCACCAAATTCTTTGCAAAAGTCTTGATTAGTAGATCCAAAAATGATATCATCAACATAAATTTGACATACAAAGAAATCATCATCTAATACTTTAGTGAACAAAGTTGAATCAATTTTCCCAATTTTGAATCCTTTTGAAACTAGAAAATCTCTAAGGCGTTCATACCATGCTCTAGGAGCATGTTTAAGACCATAGAGCGCCTTGGAGAGTTTATAGACATGATTTGGATTCTTAGGATCTTCAAAACCGGGGGGTTGTTCAACAAAAACAAGTTCGGATATTTCTCCATTTAAGAAGGCACTTTTGATATCCATTTGAAATAATTTAATGTCAAAGCATGATGCAAAAGCAAGTAATACCCTAATAGATTCAAGCCTAGCTACAGGAGCAAAAGTTTCACCAAAATCCAAACCTTCGACTTGTGAAAAACCTTGTGCGACCAATCTTGCTTTGTTTCTTACAACCATACCGTTCTCATCTTGCTTGTTTCTAAACACTCATTTTGTACCAATGATATTGTGTTCTTTGGGTCGATCCACCAATGTCCAAACTTCGTTTCGGATGAAATTATTAAGCTCTTCATGCATTGCAATCATCTAATCCGGATCTTCAAGTGCTTCATCTATATTCTTTGGCTCAAGAGAAGATACAAAAGAGTAATGTTCACAAAATGAAGCAACACGAGGTCGAGTTTGAACACCCTTACTTACATCACCCAATATTTGATCTATTGGATGATCTTTTGCAATTGCATTGTGGATTCTTGGTGGTAGGTTTGATGGTTGATCATCTTCCTTATTGTCCTCTCCATTTAGTTGTATTTGACTTGTGGAAGAGGTGGGAGACTCAACTTGAGTGGAAGATGACGGATTATCTTCGGGCTTGATGTCACCTATTTGCATGTATTCCATTGCTTTTCTTAATGCTTCGTGACCTACATCATCCAAATTCTCATGCTCTTCTTGAGAGCCATTAGTTTCATCAAATTGCACATCATGTCTTTCCTCAACTAAACCGGAGTTTTTGTTGAAGACACGGTATGCTTTACTATTAGATGAATAACCAAGTAAGAAGCCAACGTCGCAACGACTATCAAATTTTGAAAGACGAACACCTTTCTTCAAAATGTAACACTTACAAATTAAAACTCGAAAATAAGAGATGTTTGGTTTTCTTCCAACAAGGAGTTCAAAGGAAGTCTTTTTCAAAAGACGATGCAAATAGAGACGATTTATGGCATGACAAGCGGTGTTAATTGCTTCCGCCCAAAAACTATCGGAAGTATTATATTCATCAAGCATTGTCCTAGCCATTTCAATTAATGTACGATTTTTCCTTTCTACAACTCCATTTTGCTCCGGAGTGTAAGTTGTGGAAAATTCGTGCTTTATTCCAAGTTCATCACAAAAGTCTTCAACTTTAGTATTTTGAACTCTAACCATTATCACTACGGATTTTCTTTATTTTGAAATCGAATTCATTTTGAGCCCGTTTTGCAAAGCTTTTGAAAATTCCGGAGGTTTCGCTCTTGTCATCTAGAAAGAACACCCATGAATATCTAGAGTGATCATCCACGATAACTAAACAATAGTTATTTCCTCCGATACTCTTATAGGTTGTTGGCCCAAACAAATCCATATGTAAGAGTTCCAATGGTCTAGAGGTTGACATAATACTCTTGGAAGGATGAGAGCTTGCAACTTGTTTACCGGCTTGACAAGCACTACAAAGTCGATTTTTCTCAAACTTCACATCTTTCAAACCAACAACTAGATCATGTTTGAAAAACTTTTTAAGTTGAATCATGCCAACATGAGCTAGCCTTCTATGCCAAAGCCAACCCAAAGAAGTTTTTGCAATTAAACAAGTTTGTAAGCATGAAGCATTTGAGGAAAAATCAACCAAGTAAAGATTTCCAAATCTAAAACCTTTGAAAACTAAAGTATTTTCCTTTACACTTGAAATTGACACACCTTCATTTGAGAAAGAGCAAATTAAATCAAGATCACATATTTGGGCAACAGATGGTAAATTGAAATTAAGTGATTCAACTAAAGATACATTCGAAATGGAAAGGTCATTTGAGATAGCAATTTTACCCAATCCTATTACATTTCCTTTACTATTATCTCCAAAGGTGATCTTGTCACTTCCTTTTACGTTCTCGAATGTGGTGAACATTTTTCTATCACCGGTCATGTGTTGAGTGCATCCACTATCAAGCACCCAATGTTTTCCACCGGTCTTATAGTTCACTTACAAAATAAGAATCAAGTTCTTTTAGGTACCTAAATTTGTTTGGGTCCTTGGAGGTTAGTGACCAAGGTTTTAGGCACCCAAATAGCATTCTTTTTAGCGCCTAAAATCGAAGTGCCAATAAATCTTGCAATTATTTTACCATCAATAGATTTCTTAAGCATGTAGCAAGAATCATAAATGCCATAGGTTTTAACATTAATATTTAAACAAGTATTTGACATGTGTCCTACCTTGCCACATTTATTGCAATATTTACCACTTTGCTTAATAAACCTTGGAGGCTTGTTTACCGGTTTCTTACCTTTCTTGGGCACATACCCAAGTCCTTCCTTATTGAATGAGCACCTTTGCTCACTCAATAATTTGTGAAGGGTTGCTTTACCCTTGAAGCATCTTTCCAAGCTCTTGCTTAACTTGGTGACTTGCTCTTTCAACTCATTGTTCTCAACAATTAGTAAAGGATCACAAGTATTTGCAATTGAATCATTATTTGAGCAACAAGGTATGGATAGCACATCATCACAAGAAGTAGAAGTACTAGACATGGATTTTGCATTTGGCATATTTTCTACTCTAAGCATCTCATTCATTAAATCACACGTAACACCAATATTTGAATGTGATTTTTCTATATCTTTTAGGAGGAGAGAATCATGAGCTTCCTTTAGCTCCTCATAAGAGTCTTTTAGAGAGATATACTCTTTCTTTAAGATTTTAAATTTTGATTTCTCCTTTCCAACATATTCATTTAAATCTTCTACCATGTCCATTAGTTCATCATATGAAGGAGCATTATCATCAAAGGATTTTATCTTATCTCCTTTTGCCATAAGACATGTAGGAGACGAGAAGAGTGATGGAGCTTCCTTTATGGCGATGCCGACAAGTCCTCTTTTCTTGGAGGATTCTTCATCACTTGAATCCAGTCGAATCTGAGTATTCATCATCGAATTCCATTCTCCGATGTGAGCTTCATTTTGCCCTTTTGTGTAGCCTTTTGAAAATGTTCTTCTTTCCGTCAAATTCCTTCTTCTTTGATGATTTATCTTTGTCATCCTTCTTGTTGGGGCAATTTGAGATTATGTGCCCCTTTTCATCACATCCATAACAACGAATGTTGCTATAGCGCTTGTTGTCACTTGAGGATTGCCCTTTCTTGTACTTGTTGAAGTTGAAGTTTCGATGTGGGCGTCTTCTCATGAATTTCTTCATTCTTCTCACAAGGAGAGCATACTCCTCATCCGAGTTTTCTTCTTCTTCATCCTCATCTTCACTTGACTCCGCTTTAGCCTTGAAAGCGGTAATTTTCTTCTTGGATGAAGATGATTCCAATAGCTCTTCTTTGTCCTTCTTGTATAGCTCGTTGGTGATGAGGTTTCCCAATAATCCGGTTGGAGTTATTCTAGGCAACTCGGGAGAGTTGAGGAACAATGTCACCAATGTCTCATATTTATCCGGGAGGGCCCTAAGCATCTTGCGCACAACATCAACATCAAGAAGGTTAGTACCGAGACCTTTGAGTTCATTCACAATGTTGTTGAGTCTTGAATACATCTCGGTGATGTTTTCATGAGGCAACATTATGAATGTCTCATATTTAATCCGAAGCCTATGCAATTTGACTTCTTTGACCGTGGATGTGCCCTCATGAATTTCGGAGAGGGTGGTCCAAATATCATGAGCGGTTTCCAAATTGCTCACTCTATTGAACTCATCCGCGTTCAAAGCATCAAAGAGAGCATTCATTGCTTGAGCATCTAAATGAGCATTACGTTCATCTTGAACCGTGAGGATTGTTGGATCAAGAGGCATAACATAACCCTCATTTACAATTTTCCATATGTTCGGACTCATGGCTTTTAAGAAAATAGACATTCTAATTTTCCAATAAGAATAATTTGAGCCATCAAATAAAGGAGCCTTTCCTATATGCATACCCTCACTAGCCATCCTTTCTCTCTTAGACGGTAAAGTCTAACAAATTGAGAGACCAAGCTCTGATACCACTTGTAGGATCAAGGATAACCGACTAGAGGGGGGTGAATAGGAGGTTTTTAAACTTTTTCACAAATGTACGAGTTAAGCTAATTAACAATTTAGTCTAAACAAGTTATACTTCTAGCTAAGCAAAACAAGCACAATGATCAAGCTAGAAATATAAATGCGGAAGAGTAAAGACTAGAAATAACCACAAAGAGACAATGATGTTTTTCCGTGGTATCGAAGACTTGCCGGTCTTCACTAGTCCACATTGAGGGAGCTTGAACCAATCAAGCCGGCTCCACGTATTAAGCCTTTCCTCGATCACTATTGGTTGTTCTTCCTCCACACCGAAGATGGTGAACACCAAACCACTCACAATCTTGGCACCGGGCCTCTTCACAATCTTCTTGAAGAGATCACCGTGCAATCACCGCTAAGCCGTCTAGGAGTTCGGCAAAACTCCAAGAGTAACAAATCAAGACCTTCGCTTGACGACACTCAAGTGCAAGAGGATCAACTAGAATGATGAATGCACTTGAATGAGCTCAACAACCTCTCAAAGAGTGAACAAATGAATTTGAGGAGTTGAATGAATGCACAAGGCTCAAAAGATGTTAAATGTGGTCTAGCACTCTGTCCTTGAGCAGGTGGGGAAGTATTTATACCCCCCCAACAACAATTATAGCCGTTGGAGAAGAAAACCCAACTTTTCAGCCACATGCGGTACTACCGCCATGTATGGGGCGGTACTACCGTACTTCTCCAACCACCGCTGCAACGGCTAAAACAGACGCATTAAATGACCTGACATAGCCGTTTTATCTGGCAGAGCGGTACTACCGCCAACTGTCGAGCGGTACTACCGCAGAGCGGTCATACCGCAAGGTGAGTGCGGTACTACCGTTTCCAAAGAGAGACAAAAGGGGTGCACTCTGGAAAATACATACCGCCAAGTAACAATCGGAATAACCGGGGTGCGGTACTTCCGCTTATCAAAAACGGTACTACCGTATTCCGGTCATACCGCAAAGATACCTGCGGTACTACCGTGATGAGGGTTTGGCACCGAAACCAGAAAAGAGACTCTCTGTAAAAAACATACCGCCAACAATCGATCGGAACAACCGGGGTGCGGTAGTACCGCACAAACAACGCCGGTACTACCGATTGTCCTGACAGTGCAAATTTGGCTGATAAAAGGAAATCCATATGCATGCATGATCCTAAATTGATCCATAAAGCACAAGACATGCCATCAAGCTACTGGACATGATCCCTCTTAATAGTACAGTATTTAACCTATAATCCGGTCTTCCACCTATTTCTCTTAAGACCGGTAAAAGAAAATATTTCCAAAAACACTAGTACCTTATGCTTGAGCTGTACTTGATCTTCATAGAACTTTTAGCATGCATCTTCAAGATCATATTTTCCAATGGGACTAGGCCTTGTAAAAACTCAACAAATCAATAAGTCCCATTCTTACATATTATCATAAATTACCAAAAAATATTTTTAGGGGCTTAGATGCTTTTCACACGTATTAATCTGTATATTAAAAATAGACGATGTATTAATTTGGGGTTTTAGTATCCATGAAAAGGGTAGCTAATTTCTAAAGGGTTCCAGAGAGTCTAAGAACATGATTTTTGGACGAGTAGAACAAAAGTATGATTTTTAGAAAACTGCAGTCGAGAACCGAGTTGCTGTTGGATGTAGTAATGGGAAAACGTTAATTTGACAGAGTTAATGGCAGAATGGATTTTTTTTTTGCATAACTAGGCTATAATAGATAATTTCCTGTGGTTTCTAAAAAGTCTTAGATCGTTATATTTGCATGTGTAGATTAAAAGAAATGAAATTATTAATTCTGCTACCGAGAAGATGATAGATCTGTCTTCTGGGTTAAAAATGGGGGTTTAGATGATTTAATACAAACTTTTGATCACCTAAGAAGTTGTAGGAAATTTTGTATAAATCCAAAAAATGGTATGATTTATCATATTTCGATGTGGGAGTTGAAAGTTGTGACTTTTTTAGTGCTGGGACAGCAGGGGAGACTGTCCGGTTAAAAGGGGGAATTTGTGGAATTGGAGAGCGCATATGAGCGTTGTCGATTATGTGTTAATTTGTATTATCGTTGCTTGTATTGAGTTGGGTGTTTACTGTAGGTGGAGTGGCTTTGGGATTGGTGACCTTCATATTATTTCGGTCGTCGCAACTAGAAAGGTAAGTGCATGGTAGAATGATATTAAATGTGTAGATTTATCATTTGGTTAAATGAATGCTTGTCGTGATTATTCGTGTGAAGTATGCCTATTTCATAGTGCTCATATGCTTTCGATAATTTGATGATGGTTATGGAAAAGAACGATGATTATTCATTGCATTGCATATTGAGCATTCATGTTGGAATGATTTGACCCACATGAGTGAGATGAGGTCCCCATATATAAGACACGGGCAATGAGGTCTCCGTATGAAAAATGATGGGCAATGGATCCCCGTATTGAGAATGCGGGCATGAGTGAGCACCGACGGGTGTTACACTCTGCTATACCGGTATAAGCAAAAGTGGAGTTGTGATATGAGCATGAGTTTGCATTGCATTCATGAAAAGTGAAAAAGTGATCTTAGGACATGAGAATAATGATAATGAATTGTTGATGAGATAATGTCTCAGTTGTTATTTTTATCTTGTAATTGCTGAGTTATGGACTCACTCTTATTTATTTGTTGTTTTTGGTGAACGTTGACGACAACATGCTTTGGGGTAAAAGTGGAACATGGAACGATTGCATTTTCGTAGCACCTCACTCCGCCCAATAAATTTGCTCCTTTTGGTCCTACACAATTTAGTAACTTCCATTGCAATAATTGGGTAAATGGTGGTTTCCCTTAATCCCTTAGCTTTCATAATATTGTTAGTTGATGCGCTCCCTAATTGAAATTTATTTATGATGCCTTTGGTATTTATCAGGTTCATATTACATTCGATTTATGGTCTATCATGTTGCTGAAATTAATGATTGACATATTGTTGAATGTTTATTCTTGAAGTTTAGATGATAGTAATTCTTGATTAAAGGTTAGAATTGGTAGCGATAGTAGTTGTAGGTGACATCTCGGCCTTTTGTTAAGCGAGGGTGTTACACCAATGGATGGCAGCGCATGGAGGAGGACATCGAGGCGAAACTGGTGACGTGGACGGGTTGTCCCGAGGAGCTTCGTCAATAGAGGAATGGGTGCGACATGGCGCGGCCGGAGACGAAAGAGATGAAAAGGGCGCCTGCGACGGCTGACACCTCATCTTCGCGGTCCTGGCCGTCTTGATGAGGTCCTCGCCAATCCCCTCGTGTCATCCCTTATTCTAGTCCCTAATCTACAAATCCCCTCTTGTGGTTTTGAGTTTGGATCATTGTGCATCGAGATCAACTTCATCTCTCTCCTCTCCGGCCGCCGCCCCTTGATGCTCGTTCCTCGCTCCTCCGGTGAGTTCTGCTGCTCATCAACCCCACGTTCTTCATCCCGGCACCGCGTTCTACCTCATGCGTATGTCCTTTTCCACGGAGCATTGCCAGAACCATCTCTCCACTGTGAACCGATCCGCACCGCCGCTTGGAGCTTGCCGCCGGCCAACTCCGACCACCTCCGGTGTCCGCGTCCGCGTCACCACCTTCGCCTCGTCGTGCTCTCCCCGTTTTGCTCCTCCGCGCATGCCGCATCGAACCCTAGCACCAACGACCATGTCAAGCCGAGTGCCTTCGCCCTCGTTGCTACCACGGGGCGGATCCGTCCGAGGGAGGGACGAACGAGGCGATGAGGTGGCAGCTCGTGGCGGATCCATCCCAGGGAGGGATGGACGAGACGCCTTCGTCATAGGGTGGTGCGAACGAGGCCACGTGGCGGCACAGCAACAGTCCGTGCCACCCACAGACAGTATCGAGCTCCAAATTTGCAAAAATGATGACGAGGGCACTATTTTTGCTAATGCCGCTTGAAATAGTGCTATTTCAATTCATTCATCGGACCGGAGTGCCCGATGTTTGCTACATTAGCAGCAATTCAACATTTTTTTTTTTAAAAAAAAAACCCTTGTCAACCAAACACTCACTTAGTGCCAAGATGTATCACAATGAAAAAGTTTGGTTCCATTTCCAAAATTATTGTTATATAATATTGATATCGATGGCCATTCATGGGCAAATGTACATACCTATATTATCCTAATGCAATCTATTAATGTGGAAAACCAGGGCAATGATAAATGAAGGGAAAAGCAACTCCATATTTTGGTAATGCAAAAACTGTGCGGAACAATAACTTAAGGTACGTGTTTGCTTGGTTGCTTTCTGTGTTTCTTTACTGTCATGAAAAATTATTCTTTGCGTTATTTCTATATCACCAACTAGTTGTTTGACACCCTCATTTGTTTGCAATGTTTGGTAAAGTCGCTTTGGTAAGTTTGCGGAGATACAATTCGACAAGACTGGACGGATCTCAGGAGCTGTTATCAGAACTGACTTGCTAGAAAGATCCCGTGTGTGCCAAATAAATACTCCAGAAAGAAATTATCATTGCTTTTATTTCCTTTGTGCTGCACCACCTGAGGTAGGTTTTCATATCGACTTACTGTTACTGACTATTGGTCTTATGGATATGGAATTCGATGTAGTCTAAAAGTTACACTCCTTATAATGGATTTTCGTAACCTGCAGGATACTCACAGGTACAAGTTGGCTGATGCTAGATTTTTTCATTACCTCAATCAGTCAAGATGTATTGAGGTAGAAGGAATTAATGACGCTGAAGAGTATTTAGCAACAAGAAGGGCCATGGACATAGTTGGAATCAATGAAGAAGAGCAGGTTTGTATCATGTTATGCTGAAGCTATTCAAAATACTAGTTTCAGGAATAATGACATACACCATTGTCGATATTTTACAGGAGGCTATATTCAAGGTTGTAGCAGCTATACTTCATCTTGGAAATATAAATTTTGCCAAGAGAACAGAAATTGATTCATCTGTGATCAAGGACAACAAGTCCAGGTTCCACCTTAACACTGCGGCAGAACTATTGAAGTGAGTACATTTTCTCGTGTTGGGATGTTTTGTTTTCTATATGTTCAGTGTGATCACAAATCAAAATGCTAACCACTAAAGTTTCTTGCAGGTGTGATTGCAATAATTTGGAAAAGGCACTGATAACACGTGTAATAGTTACTCCTGAAGAAATTATTACTAGAATGTAATACCCCGTTCAATCAAAGAACTAGAAAGAAGAGAACCAAGCATTGCTTGGGTGACTAGTGGAGGTGGTTGTACCCCCAGTCCACCAGGGTTCAAATCCCAGGTTTGACTCTGCGTGTCTCATTTAGGAGGATTTTCTTTCAGTGGGAGGCGACGTACCCGTCGCAAGCGAGGCGCCGATAGTGACTTCGTCATTTCTTCAAGCTCCGCTCGACCGGTCTTCTGTAGGCGTCGTGTGTGTGAGTGCGTGCATGTGGTGGTGTGCGTGTGTGGAGGTGTGTATGTGTGTTTCGCAAAAAAAAAAAAGAACTAGAAAGGAGATTAATTAATAGAATAAGATTAATTAATGCTAATTAGGCCAAGTGGGCCATTAGTGGCTAACTTAACTCTACTCTAACCCTAATCAACAACCATATTTAGCCAAACCCCAGCCCCTGTCGCACGTCCCACCTGCCCGAGCCGACGTCCCCTGCTAATTTGGCCGTCGCCGTCACTGCATGCGTGCATGTTGCCACTGATGCATGCATGTGTGATCTGCTTGCTTGCTGCTGCGCTAGCTCTCTTGCCTTGCGCAGTTGTTGCTGCTAGCTGGTAGCTGCTAGCAGTGCTGCTGCATTACTTTGCATAGATGTGCATGCACTAGTCTGCGGATTGCATGCTTGCTTGTCTACTACTGCTTGTACCACCAAGACAGGGGGGGAACAAGGAAAATAACAATTGGAAAGGAGAAGGGAAGGAGGAAAAGAAGAAGGAAAGGAGGAGAAGAGGAGGTTTTCACGAAAAATTTGTGATCTTCATCGTGATCATCAAGGGTAACGGTTTGAAACCCTTGAATTGCCCTAGTTTAGTCGCTGTTTAATTTGTAGGACATTTGATTAATGAGAAGAGTATGTGTCTTTCTGCCCTAGTTCGTCGAATTGTGACGTAAAGCCTTGTGGGGGTAATTAAGATATTTGGGGTTGGATTCAAGGTTTAGTACAATTACAAAATTTGTAGATATTTTCGTTAGTTTTTCAGGAAGGTCTAGAACACTAGATTCGGAGCAACGAGCGAAAAGTTACGGCCTCGGGAAGGTCGCTGTCCAGAAATTAGACATCGTTGGCAGATGTTGCATAAATGGTCTGTTTTCACCTAGTAAATGAAATAATTAAAATTTGGTGATAACTTAAATTAGCTAGGACATTTTTTTGTAGATTTCAGAACTGGTATGGTTCACTGTTTTTCAAGTTTTATTTAAAAAGATATGAAAATACGAAGCGGGTTGTCCTGACAATTCTGGGATAGTCTTCGGGGAAGAAAACAGGGAATTCAGGAGTTCGCTATAACTAGGAAGTTGTAATCAATTTCGTGAGGAATCTAGAAAGTGTTAGTTTGCTGGAATTGGCTTTCAGATGTGAAAGTTAGTGGTTTTTTATTATTGGGACAGCGGGTAAGACGACCAGTAGGATCAAGTTAATTGGATCGTTTTTGCGTAAACATGCTAGGGCGGGACATGTGATGTTTTGGTACCGTGTTTGGCATGTTTTTTTTTAATATATGTCAATTGGTTGTCCAGGGAGTGTTGCCTCAAGCGTTGTGACGTCTCTACATCGCCCGGCTCCAAGAAGTTAAAGAGACAAGTGCTTGGTATAATGGCGAACAACGGGTGGTTACCGTTGTCACGTTGGTTTATTTACCATGAGATTTAATTATATTTTATTAAGTTACATATTTGCCATGGTAATATTGATGAAAAGAGTTATATTGTGATATTGGTGCAACTACCATAGGGATGACATGATGATATTATTATTGTTTAATGAATTGTTATATCATTCACTTGCATAAGGGTTAGGGCGATGAGTACTGTAATGTTTATAGCTAATTCGGCATGCCCCATGTTAAAGTCCTACGGAGGTAGGGACCCCATCCTCAAGAAGGCGGGAGAGAAAAGTGTGTCACCAACAGATGAACACTTTACTATACCGGTATCAGCTGAAAGAGGTACATCATAGCATTTGCATACATAAGAATTATATTGTGGAGAATGAGAATGAGAATAATGAGATTTATGATAATAAATCGATTGTTAATGAGCTTGTGTATTTACCATTGTAACTAGTGCTTGCTGAGTCATGGACTCACCCTTGTTTGTTTGTTGTTTTAAGTGGTTGTTGGCGATATCTCACATGGGAAGAGCTAGCACACATGGAATAATTGCACCACCTTCACACAAATGAATGAATTGGCCATGTGAATGTTTTGTTTTGGTGTGATGAATAATTTCTTCTAGGACTTGATAATTATTGATTAAGTTTAGGAGTTTAGTTATAACTTGATTACTCATTCGTTGGATTTTGTTTATTCTCTATTTGGTTCCTTCTTCCGTATTACTATCTAGTGCGTTGATCATTAAACAATTTGGATGCATTTATTATTTCATATTATGTCCCGTGAACGGGTTTTATTTCGTTATACGCTTGCTGGAATTTAATATAATATATGGTTTAAATTAGTAGTTAAGATATGGTTTAAATTAGTAGTTAAGGTATTTTAGTGGTATTCCGGCTCAATGTTGGGTCAGGTTGTTACAAGAACACTGGATCCCGCTTCTGCAGTTGTTAGCAGAGATGCATTAGCTAAAACAATATACTCCCGATTGTTTGATCGGTAATGATCCTTTTCCTTTCTCCTCTGGTAGAAAACTCAATTACATTTCAACTTTCAAATCCAGACATTTTCCATTGTTACTGTGATCTTGTGCACAGGATTGTGGAAAAAATTAATGTCTCCATTGGACAGGACCCAAACTCTAAACAATTGATTGGTGTTCTTGATATCTATGGTTTTCAGAGTTTCAAAATTAACAGGTTAGTGTTTTGCAACTTTTCTGAGCTTGATTAAAATCCACCTCATAGGTTGTGCTAAACAGAACTGTCGCATTCCTTTGGACAGTTTGGGACAGTTATGCATCAATTATAGGTTGTGTAAATGCTCATCAGAAGAAGCTAAACAGCAGTTACACATACAATTGCACTAAATTATCCATTCAAATATAAAACCCAGGATGTAATCGATGCATTTATGCCACAAACATCATCAGCATTCAGGTTTGATTTATCGCCTAGATGAAAATGTCATGTCTGACAAGAATACCAAGAGCACAAAGAAACTTGTGGCAACATGCACAGAATGCTAGAAATTAAATGGAGATTTAAGTCGCAATACCTGCAAAAACTGCTATGTCTACTACCAATAGCATCACATTGTACACTAAACCAACCTGAACAGATGACAATATGAGATCTGTCAACGTACCAAAATAGCACAGAGTTTTGCAGCAACATGCACAGAACATCATAAATTGGATGGGAATTTTCAGTTGCAACACCTGGAAATACTGCTATTAATTTCTGCTACTGATAGCATCATCGCATTGTATACTAAACCAACCAGAATATATGAGAACATGAGATCTGACAAGGAGGTACCAAAGAGCGCATAAATGTTGTGGCAGCAAGTAAAGTAAAATTGCATTGGAAATCCCAGTTGCAGGACATGAACGGAAAGTGCCTTGAGTATATATGAGAGTGGTATCCGTCCCAATGCAACCTGACCAGATATCTCAGCACCACCCACTAAGTAGTAAGTACGAGGAGGAAACAACAGCATAGCATAGTGCGTGCATAGTAGCATGCAATATGTGCAAGTATCATTAAGCTGAAGGGTAAGCATAATCAGTTAATCACCGGACGGCCGCATGGTCAGGTGAGGTCAATGGAGCCACCAAGTGGGAGGAGCGTTGTCCGACCTCGTCGGGCGACGATCCACCGGCGGCCACGGCTCGGAGGTCATCTCCTCCATGGAGTACCTGCCCATGTCGGTGAAGGAGTACCACCTCCTGTCATCCACCGTTGGCTCAGGGACGAAGCCGTCGTCCAGGAAGTAGATCGTGGAGGCCTCAAACCGGTCATCGAACTGAGCGACCTCGAAGGATCTGGAGCAGCCTCGCCCCACGAATAGCATCCGGCCATCCAGCTCGTCGAGAGGCACCCAGGTAGCGCGAGGTGCCTGGCCAATGACCATCGGCGCCGTGACGTGGAACCTGAAGACCCGGAGCACCTCCGTCCCGACGTCGTTGTAGACGTACCTCACGACCATGAGCAGGTGCCCCCGGGACTCCACGAGGTAGCGCGCCATCGACCCATGGCCTTGCACGAACTCCACGTCGGCTTCGTAATCCTCGCGCTGCTGCATGTTGTATTCCAAGCGGTTCAGGATTACATCGCCGCCGTCCAGGCCGCCGCGCCGCGGCCAGAAAACGACGACGCTCTCGTCCGAGGTGACGAAATAGAAGCCTCCCCTGTAGTAGATGACGTCCTGCGGCCGCCTCCTCAACGGGTCCCCGGACGAGAACCAACTTTCGCTCCCCTCGCACCAGAATGCGGCGCGGCACCGCCTGGCAACGAGGACGATGGCGGCGACCATGTAGGCCTCGGGAGCCGGCGAGGAGGAGAGGGTGGCGGCGCGCACGATCAAGGGGAGGGACGTTCCCCCAGGGGAGACGAGCCCGGGCGGGAGGTGGATGCGCTGCCCGGAGTTGAGGTTGTAGAGCGCGTGCCCATGGCGCGTGTCGAGCGCGAGGACGAGCCAGCCGCCGTCGGAGGAGCCGCAGAAGCGCGCGACGCGGACGTCGGGCGGCAGCGGGAGGGGGTGGGTCCTGCGCTCGATCACGCTGAAGAAGGAGGGCCTCTCGGTGTTGGGGAAGATGAGCCACGGGAGCTGGGGCGGCAGCGGCGGCAGCGGAGGAAGCTGCGGGGGCCGCCCAACCCCCCGCACGGCAGCGCGCCACTGCCTGTTGACGCAGGACATGTGGACGCGGTCGGCGCGGCACGGGAGGTAGGCGGTGACGCGGACGAGGATGTTGTCGGGGACGTCTGCCCACGACGTCCGCGCCATGGCCACGGGAGGGCGGTCGGTTCGTTACGCCTACGCCGATGAGCTCTCCCTCCTCTCGAGGTTTCAACTTTTGAAAAATTTCGCGTGCGGTGGTGTGTGCCCCGGAAAAACTTGCGGTGCGGCTACTGCTTCGAGAATATATAGGCAGCCACGGTTTTTGTCAGGACGGTGCCTCTACTGGCACAAAAGAAACCCCTCAACCCTCAATCCCGCCCGCCACTGCGCGTGGCGCTCCAATCCAATGCTGCCCTCCTCGCGCCGCCGCCTCCACACGCTGGCACTCCGCGGGCCGCGACGGCGCCGCATGCGCACTCCGCGGGCCGCGACGCTTGGTTTCGTAATTGCCAGCGGCGGCGTCGTGCCGATAGCGCTGCTGCAGGCGGACTTCGAGAGAGGATCACCGGCCAGGTGTTCGACGAAATGGCGGGGAGGGACGTGGTGGCATGGTGACCACTCGGCGCAGTCTGCGGTACGCATGGCTGGGGAAGTTCCGCCGGATGGCGAGGATCAGAGCAAGCTGGGCGGCGGCCCCCGTCTCCGTGAGCACCCTGCCATCTGTGCTGAGTGGGTGCGGAGCGCACAGGCGATTGGCGCCGGCCGCCGGTGGTGTGCACACCGATCCGCTTCTCTCTAAGACTCTAAGCAGTGCGGTGGTCTCAAGTTTCAACAGAAATCCACGGCGGTGCTTGGCAGGCCGTAAGCAAAGCCGACTGGGCACCAGAGGATAAGAGTAAATCTGGGCTAGTCAATGTAATCTGGCCATGACGGCTATCTGGGTCGAGCTATATAAATTTTTTTTTATTTATAAAAGACGAAGCACCAGAAATTATCCTGAAAAATTATTCTTCTAAGCTTATCGTAAATTTTTTAGGTTCCACTTTGTGTCGTGTTATATGTTGAGGAACCGTCGCTGGCGAGTCCAGTCCGAGCGATTACCTCGTAGACAAACATAGAATCGTAAGAACAATGCATGAACAACAAGAACAGAATAAGAGATAGAACACGAGAGATGTAGGGGGACTTCTTGCTGCTCTTTATTCCTTCATCCATCGATCAA
Source organism: Ampelocalamus luodianensis (assembly GCA_036346255.1). Lineage (NCBI taxonomy): Eukaryota > Viridiplantae > Streptophyta > Magnoliopsida > Poales > Poaceae > Ampelocalamus > Ampelocalamus luodianensis. The sequence continues at coordinate 47,731,662 of CM070617.1, forward strand.
TCTTTTACAATGAATAGCACCCCCTATATATAGGCTACGACCCTTCTAGGGTTTGGGATGAGGAGCCCACCTTGGGCCAGGACTCCCGGTCCTGGGCCTGATTTCTTAACACTCCCCCTTGGGCACTCATCCTTCATGTCCATGTCTCATCAAAACTCCATAAAAACCCAGTGGGAAAAATTTGAAGAAAGAGTACATGAATCATGTTCTGCTATGCTACACGAATTGCCTCATTAAAAACCTTAGCCGAGAAACTTCAGGAAAACTCGTGAAGGGAAAAAGAGTACAATCCACCCAATTTCATTTAATCTCCTGGATTTATTCTTTGGGTACTCGATCTTCATGATCCAGCTTTAATAATGAGTTTGTGAAGGTTCTCCCCCTGAATTCTTCATTTCTCTAAGTCTCATCATTCCAATTCACATATGCATCTTTCAAAGTTAGACGCTGCAAGTGACTTAGTGAATAAATCTGCAAGAATCTCACATGACTTAGTATGCAGTACTTTAAATACGTTCATCTTTTGCAATTCATGAGCATAGAAGAACTTGAGGTTGATATGCTTTGTGAGAGGATTCTTCACATAACCCATCTGCATTTGTGCAACACAAGCTGCATTATCTTCATAGATAACAGTGGGGGTTTGTGCGGTATTCAATCCACATAACTGCTGGATGTAGTGAATTATCCGCCGAAGCCAAGCACATTCTCGTGAGGCCTCATACAATGCTATTATTTACGAGTGGTTCGTCAAGTCGATACAAGACTCGCTAGACGATTTTCACGAATTGCGGTTCCACCACATATGAATTCATAGCATGTTTGCAATTTGATGTATCACGGGTCCTACAGTGCAGTCATCCGCATTGTCATTCATAGTTAGGTCTTGGTTCTTTCTATAGAACAGACCAAGTTCTTTGCTTCCTTAGAGGTATCGGAAGATGTCCTTCATTCCCTGCCAATGCCTTTGGTAGGTTCTGCACTATACCTTGCTAGTAGGTTCTCGGCAAATACAATGTCCGGTCTAATACAGTTTGTTCAATACATGAGTGTTTCTATCACAGTTAAGTATGAGAATTCTGGTCCCAGGACTTCCTCCCCCTCTTTTCTAGGTCTGTACGGTTCCTTGTCTTGCTGCAAAGATCTCCCGACCATTGGCACTTTCAAAGGGTATGCCTTTTCAAAGTCGAACCTTTCTAACACTTTTCTGAGTGTAGGCTGACTGATGCAATAATATCCCTTCAGGGGTATGCTCAAGCTGCAGGCTTAAGCAATATTTGGTTTTGCCCAAATCTTTCATTTCGAACTCTGACTCCAGGTAAGAGCTTGCTTTCTTAATATCCTTCAGGGTTCCGATGATATTCAGATCATCTTCATACTCTAAGATTATACAAAATTCATTCTGGGATCGTTGTATGAATACACAGAGATTATTCTCATTTGTTCGTGTAGCCTTTCTTGCATAGAAAGTCGCCTGCGATTATACCACATTCACTTTGATTGCTTTAGTTCGTACAATGACTTTCTGAGTTTCACACTGTACATATTTCTATTTGCTCTATCTTGATTCGGGACAGGGATACATTCAGGTATCTTCATATAAATATCCGAATCCAATATTTCATAAAGGTATGCTGTTACCCCATCCATCAATTTCACTGCTAACTTCAAGTTCACTGCCATTGAGATAAATATCTAAAAGGAGTTCCGCCCATGACCGGGGAATAGGTTTCTTCATAATCATCTCCTGGATGTTCAATAAAACCTTATGCAACGAGCCTTGCTTCTTTTCATTTCTCTTTCGAACAAATATCCACTTATGCCCTACGGGGTGCACAAGGAGAGACGTGCGGCTTACAGGCCCAAACGCCTTTCTTTTATTCGGAGAGAATAATTCAGTTTCTATTGCCTTCTCCAAATCTTCTCAATCTGATCTTTTCTTTCATTCAGCGAGCGATGCAGGCTCTGAATCAAGATTGATGATTGTGGCAAGTTTCTTTGCAAAGTAAATATCGACATTGGCTGTTGTCATATTCAAAGATTCTCCCGAGGTCATAAAGTTTATAACTATTTTTTCAAGGGGCGATTCTTCTAATGCTTTTACTTGCTCACTGCTGCTTCCAATTGCAGGGCAAGTCCCTTTAGTTTTTCAGCTCCGATGTGTGCGCACACATCCATGCTGATGTCTCCCTTCATGGGGATATTCAATTCTGGTATGCCTTTTCTGAAGGTTCCATACCGATACAAGGTCTTAACTGGCTCCCCTTTTGGTTCTGGGGCACTTCGGTGATCGGCTGTGTCAAGTCCCTCTTGTCCTTTTTCACCAGGCGTCCCCGGTTACTTCGGATTTGAGGGGCCGGAGTTCTCGTCCTTTCAGAGGCCTTAGGACGGGATTAGGGATACCTTCATCGGTATTTCCACCCTCTCCGGTGCATTGCGTGCAGGCACATGCTACTTGGTCACGCTCTTCAAATCACTAAAGTGGTTAGGCAGTTGATTCGCTAATGCTTGCAAATCAATTATCTTCTGGATTTCAATTGTCTTCTAGACTTCAATTCAATTATCTTCTGGACTACAATTGTCTTCTGGACTTCTCTCTTTGCTTCACTAGTGCGCGGGTCATATGCATAGATTTTTAATTATCTTCTGGATTTCAATTATTTCCCGACATTAACATAAAGGGTTGATTTTCTCCCCCTAATGATGGGAAACTAACCTCATCTAATGTATTATCAGCGAATCGGGCATTATTCAAATCTCCAGTCATAAGGTCCAAATACTCAATTATGAATGTTGTCTCATAACCAACGTATATCCCAGACTTTGGAGAAGACCCATTGCAGTTCGCTGCGGTGGTGGTATAGGTATATAACCCTTGCAACCAAACCTGCGAAGATGAGTAGTTTTTGGTGCTGACCCTTGCGCTAGTTGCTTAGGTGGATGGATGTTATAAGCCGACGGTCTAAAAATTGATGAGAGTTGCTGCGAGCAGGACTGCGTGTCCCCAACACGTAGTTGGTAAATTACAATTCTTCAAAGTTCTGCTAGTCCATTCTGGGTGCGGACATGCGGTACAAAATGCTCAATTTTAATTCCCATTTTCATTCAATAATCATCAAATGCTTTCAGAGTGAGTTCTCCGGTGTTGTCCATTCAGGTGGACTTCTCATGATGATCAGGGAAAATATTTCTAATTTAATTATCTACGAGATTGGCTTTGCAAAAGCATGATTTCTCGTAGACAATAAACATAGTGCGACCATTCCGAGGAAGCATCGATGAGCACTATAAAATACCTCAAATTACCCTTACAGGGGCTATATAGGACCGCAAAAGGTCTCCCTGGATACGGTCCAGGAATGCAGGGACTTCATCCTTCGCTTTCAGAGCAAAAGGTCTAGTGATTAATTTCCCGGTGGCATATGCGGGGCACACAAAATCTTCCTGATTGAAGAAATTCTTTATATTCATATTATGTCCCTATGAATTGTTAATTATATTTCTCATCATCCTAAGACCTAGACGGCACAATCTATCATGCCAGAGATAGAAAAGTTCAGAGCTTCTAAATACGATTTCAAGGCAGTATAGACTGCAGGTGCCTTAATATTAGTATAGTATAGCCCAATTTCATATGAAGGAAGATATTCTAATGCTATTTTTCACTTTCTTCACGCTTTGTAATGAGCAGGTATTCTGTACCATACTCTTCTTCAGTCTCTACATGGAAACTGTTAGCGCAAATATCCTTGAGAGTTCTAGTCGATTCTGGGTACAACAAGTCTTCTTCAATGACTAAAGTTGTGCCCGTTGGGAGTATAATTATGGCCCTTCCTGAGCCTATTATACAAGTATCGCCGTGCTGATCGTCGTGAAGACTATCGGCATTCTTCCGATCGATCGAAAAATTCTGCTTTCTCTCAGGATGATATTCGTTGTGCCGCTACATGCTAAGCACACTTCCTCCATAGGGCGCCACACGCATTCTAATATAATGTACTTTATTAATATGTAGCAGAAAGCAAGCAACACATAAATAAAAATACTTCAGATATCAGAACGTAACTTGCTATTATAAAGACGGAAAAATAAGTCTTGCAGGACTCATAATAAGAATTTAACGCTTTGCTCTCCTAGAGCTTGCAACCATTATTCAATAATTCAAAATTCTGCTTCAATTACAAACTGCAAGTTTCTATAAAAGGTCCGAGTGCAATGCGTGCATTTGGATCTAATAGCGGCGTATTCAGAACTTCGCCTAAATCGGCTCCATGCGCGATCTTCTCCTCTTGGGTAGCTACTACCGTGGCGCTGCGATGTCCAAAGGAGGGATGATGGGGCACTCTGGGCCATTCACATTCATAAGTGCAGCTAATGGATGTGGATCCTCTGTGCCTGCAATGGCGAGATATGTCTCATGCTATCATTTGCCCTTCTTCTTAGACTGTAAAGCATCAATAATGTGCGACGCACGACCTTACCCTTCTTGCTCCTCTCATTTGTGAGAGGCTTCATCACCTTGTAGCTGCTAGCAGTGGTTTCATGACCAACATTGCTACTAGATGGCTGCAAGATGAAGTTCTTTCCTAGAACATCACCTTGAGCTTCCGCAACTTGCATGATGTCAATTAATTCGGCATACTTCATGTAGCCGTCTTTGACGATAGTTGCGTGCGGATTATACCGCGTTTGGGTGAAAGGTAGAGAGTCTTCTCAATCTTCTGCTCATCCGTGATTACATTACCACATAATTGGAGACTGATATAAATTCTATACAAATTCTGGCCATACTGGGTCAGTTCTTCGAATTCCTGATTCGTGATGCCAGTCATCTTCATATTCATGCAAAAAGTTCAAAGGATTACTGCCGGTAATCTGCATAAAATGGTTGCAAAATTCTCACAATGCTCTTCGAACTCCAGGTTCGTGTTCCCGTATTTTTCTATGCATTTTTCATGATTTACTGCTATTTTCAGTGATTAAAAGCAATATATACAATCACAGATAATCAAAACAGTAAATACAGTAATAAATTGGATAGAAATAACAATAACAAGAATAAATATGCTTCAAAGGTTCAAAATATGCAAAAATTTGGATTCTCGAGGCCCTTTTCTGCTGGAAAATGACTTTTCGGCGAATTTTGCAATTTCTAAGGGTTAAAACGCGAAATCTCAGTTCTGAGAGAATTTACGCGCAATTTTCATATTTTTCGAGGCTTTTTCTGCAAAAAAAAATTTCATTATTTGCAATCTTCCCCATAATTTTCAGAATTTCGAGGGTTAATTTGCAAAACCGGGATTTCTTTCCCCTTGCGCTCCTTTTTTTTCTGGCCGCCCCCCCTTTTCAGTTGGGCCCTTTCTTTCGGCCTGGTTATTGGGCCTGCTTCCTTTCTATTCAGCAGGGTAGGGTTTCCCCTACCCCGTTCTTCAAGTGGCGGCGGCGCCGCTTGCTTCGGGCGGCCGAGCGGCAGGCGAGGCACGCTGGCAGCGGGCGGTGGAAGGTGACGGTGCTGCGGGCAACCGGGAGCCGGCAACGCGAGTAGGCGCAAGCGGCTGGGAAGGAGCGGTGCGCGGCGTCGCCAATCGCGAGGCGGCGGCGCGCACTCGCGGAGCCCTGTGAGCGAGGGAGCATGCGCGCGGGGGCCAAGGCAGCCGCTGCAGCGGCGCGCGGGCCGGGAAGGCGCTGCGGTGCGGGCGCATGGCGGGGAAGCCGCAGCGGCGGCGGCGCGCGACGGCCGGCTTCGAGGCGCGGAGGTCACTACGAGCGGCGGCGCGGGGCGGCGCGGCGCGCGCGGCTTGCTACGGCCGACGGTGGCGACGCTGCCTCTGCGGGGGCGGCGCATGGGCTACTGGTCGTGGTGAGCTTGAGTGGCCTTGCAACGCGAACAACCGACGATGCATGCGGGCATGATAAGCTCGCGCGGCCGGGCAACGCGAGCGACAGGCGGCGCATGCGGGCGCATGCACGAGGCGGCCGGGCCTACAGCGCCACGCGGCGTCGCGCGCGCGCGTTCGACTTCATGCGTGAACAAAAGCACAGGCTGCCTTGATGCCATCATCTCATGCACGCACTCCAAAGCTCATAGCAATTCATTAGCAATAAACAAATCCAAAAAACTTTCTTCTGCCGAAGGCAAATCCAAAAACTGTGTGGCCATGCATGTGCACTCCAAAGCCAAGCAACCGTGCGGGGCTAGCGGCGGGGAGGCACAACCGTATGCAGACGGCGTTGTTTTTTTTATTATTATTATTGTTTATGCAATCTATTCATATAATTACTGTTCATACGATACAATGCAATGCAGTGCAATCAACATCCGTTCTTTCGTGCAACCACCGATCGGTTTGACCGACGACTTCAAGTCTGCTCGCGGTAGGTTAGAACAGATTTGTATCTTTCAATCTATGGTACAATCGACATCTTACTCTTTCATGTAATATACCGATCGACATTGTGTCGGCGACTTCAAGTCTGCTCGCGGTAGATTAGAGCAAATTTGCACCGTATAAAACCAATCTAGAAAGCCAAATTTGCAGAATTGAAAGCAATCTAGAAAATACGATTCAATCTACGAGTGTCGTTCATCGACGGTTACCTTTTCGATGCGAGGAGAGTCGATCGTGCTGATAACGTGTTGAGGAACCGTCGCTGGCGAGTCCAGTCCGAGCGATTACCTCGTAGACAAACATAGAATCGTAAGAACAATGCATGAACAACAAGAACAGAATAAGAGATAGAACACAGAGATGTAGGGGGACTTCTTGCTGCTCTTTATTCCTTCATCCATCGATCAATCTTTTACAATGAATAGCACCCCCTATATATAGGCTACGACCCTTCTAGGGTTTGGGATGAGGAGCCCACCTTGGGCCAGCACTCCCGGTCCTGGGCCTGATTTCTTAACATTATATAAGGAGATGGTCTTAGTTAGCCCTCTTGGATACGGTTATGGATGTCAACGAGGTGAGGGGCTCTCTCGCTACCTGCCCTACCCCAGTTAGTCCTACCAGGGCAAGGCGTCCCGACCTGATCCCGGTGTTCTGTGGAACCAAAACATAAATTTAAAATCTTAGATAATCAACCAAGATATATATTTTTTTTAGATAATAAAAATACAACTCTCGATCTCTGCATCAACTAGGGATGCACACAACCCTTACACCACCATTAACTAAAAGCTTAAAACAAAAAACGGTCAAAAGCCAACAATGACAAACAAATTATCATGCAAAGGCTAGCCTAAAAAAAGACCACCTAGCCCTGCCTCCAGGACCAACCAGGAGATCGTCCACACGCGAACAGTAGCTGCGCAGCAAAGAGTGATAATGGGTCAATATCCATAGCGACGCCTCCAAGAAAGGATACGACTCACGTCGTCGTTGCCGGATCCAACCAGCGAAGGTCAGATCAGAAGTTTTCACTTCAGAGCTCAAGTGTTGATTCTTCAAAGCAATGCTTTCAAGAAGGTAACGCCGCTCAGGTCGATGTCGTTGCCGGATCCAACCAGCGAAGACCAGATCAAGAGTTTTCACCCCAGATCGAAGGTACCAGTGCTCCAAAACCACACTACAGCATGACTTCGTCACTGGATCCAACCAATGAAGGTCAGATCGTCAAGACGACGTCCGCAACATCCCCAATAGCCAACCGCCGCCAGCACCAAAGGAAGACGACGTCCACTGCAGCCCATGTGTCAGCCGGTTAAAAGCTGTCCACCGGGAGGAGTCGAGCGCTGCACAAGCCACTGCCATCGAGCCGTCGCGATCTCTACAAACTACGCCAAATCTGGATCTGCACCGCACCACCTCCGTCGTCATGCCATCGACGAAGCCGCACCGCCGAAAGAAACTAGCGGAGAAGGGTCTCGGATTGCCACGCCCGAAGACGAGCCGATGGAGAAGGGCCCAGATCCAATCCCAACGAAAGTCCACACCGTTGGAAATCAGCGGACAAACGTCGGGCGTCGGGAGCGCGATGCAGATCAGACGCCACCATCGAGAAGAAGAAGCCTCGCCGCCGTCGTTGGCCGGCCGACGGCCGCCGACGACGGCGAGGAGGTAGGGAGGAGAGGGGGCTTGTTTGGTGGTGGCTAACCATGACATACATATAATACATTAAGTTAAATGTTCGCACAAATATTAAGATTTGGTACAAATATGATCCAAATACAACATTGCCCAACTAACTACACCAATCAAGTACTAGGTAGAAATCATCAATGCTCGTCCTCCGATCTGAGTGCAAACTAAATGATTGTTAAGAATCAGTGACAGTATGTAGCATCCCAAAAATAGGTTTGTGTTTCAAATGTATAAAAATATGAACTTTTTAACACTATCGCTGCATCTTGTTTTTATTTAATTTATTTGGATTTCCAATTAAGGTCTTTGTTGATTTTAAAACCTAAAACATCAAATTATGGAAAACATAAACTTATGGGATAAATACAACAAAGTGAAATAATAAAGTTGGTAATTAAAAATCCAAACTCATCATAATCACCCTGAGTATGGATTGGGAAATTAGTTAAAGCATACCTTGCAAATTTTTCCTCAAATCAAATAAATGAATATGCAAGCAAACAGAACCCTAAAAGATTTTTTGAGAAAAATATACTATAAATAAAACCCTAGAAAAATTACAAAATAATATAAACAGTGCCAATAACCTACCCTAAAAATTTCATGAATTTTGGAGCCCTGTAACTATGTTAAATAAATCCCTTAAGACTCAACCTTTCACAAAAATCAGAAAACCTAAAATCATTTCCCTCCTCCTCGTGGACGAGTGGACCCCACCCGTTAGGCCCCCTGTTGGCACAACACCTTTCCTCCTCCCACTGATGGCCAGGTTCCACCAGCAAGGAGCGTCTCCCACGCGGCGCACGCACCGCGCCAGCTCGCCATGGACGCGCCGTGGCCGCTCCGCCCGTTCTCGGCGTCAACGCTCACTGGCTCCTGCGCCACGTTGCAGCCATGCAAGAGCTCGCCGTCGCTCAAGCCGTCTCTCGGCATCACGTCTGAGTCACTGTGTTTCCCACCCCAGCCATTCCCTCACCTACTCCCGCAAAGGGCCATGCCATTGCTCCTCGCCGAGAGCATCGTCGGTTGCATGCATTTCTCCACCCTAGGACCTATAAGTAGCCGCCTTGAGGCTCCTTTGTCCTCTTCTCTGCCCTCCCAAGCCACTCCCCTCTCTCCCTCTCACTCTCGCCCAGTGAAACCACCGAGAGAACTCGAGCTCAAGGTTCGGCTGAGACGCCACAGTGATGCAGCCGGTGTTCGAGTGGAGCTCCCTCTCCCTTAGCTGCGTCATATCGTGTTCCGGCCCCCAATTCACGTTTCCCCTAATCTAATTTGGTGTTTGGTCCGCAGGGACCACCGCCAACCTTCATCTTCCTCGGCTCCGGCCGAAATCGTCGCTCCCACCACTGTTTCTTCTCTGGTAAGCCATTGTCCAAATCCTTGCACTATCTAAATCTTCTTGACTCACTGATGCTTCCCCGACTACTCTTCTTCCTTTTCTTTGCGTAGGTCGTCACCTCCACGTGGAAGCCATCGCCGCCGCCTTGGTTCCACATCGCCAACCTGTCTCTGAGCTCCTCCACCCTCCCTCGTAGCTCCGGTAAGTTCATAGTACTACTTAAGATCCCATACGCACGCTAACTTGCTTAATGTGCCGCCGGTTTCCAAATTGTGTGTCTGTCCGTAGCTCGCCGCCACTCACCTATGTCGTGCTGCCATGTAGGACCGTCGTGGACCTTGTTGCTGGTACCTCTGGGTGCGCATGGTCATGGGGGTTCCGTTTTTTGCCATAGCTAGCGCCGCCGTGGGCTAGATCGCCGGCGATTGGCCGGGGAAGCCAGTGGTCGGGAGCTTCTTTGCGTTGTCGAAAACCGACCATTACAGTAGTGTGCGATTAAAAACCAAATCTATGTCCTTAAGACTAATCATTGGTTAACTGTCATTTAAATGCTGGTACGCCTCAATGCCATGGGGGCCCACTACAGAAATCAAGAGTATTAATAACCCAGGTTTCCGCTCGGAGTCAATGACACATGGGCCTGAGGCCATTAATTGCACAGTAGTGCACCGCATGAACCGAAACCCTGTGCGTATGGACCAAAGGTCCACACACTATTTTGGTGAGCTGAGAGGCTGACAGTGGGTCCTACCTAGAAGGATTAGATTTACTTTAGGAATTTAAATAGAAAAGAAAGTAAAACCCGAAGGGTCCTACCCGTCATTGACTAAGCATTTCGGTAAGAAAAATAAATCAAAAAGAAAAATTTGCTACAAAACTTTTCCAAGGTTTTTCAAACCGAACCAACTTTAAACCTTAATAACTTTTGCTACAAAACTCCAAATTGAATGCTTTTTTGTCTCTAAATTTGTGTAAAATCATAATCTACCTGAATATGCAACATATTTTAATTTGGTCACTGTTTGAATTTATTTGCATTATTTAATTGATTTCTAGCTCCTTTTGCAATAGACGCTGATTATTCGTGTTAGACCATGTGGCTAGGTCTAGAATAATTTAGCTGATGAATAATTGACAATGTTGCTAACTGATGTTAATTGAGACGTGTGGCGTATTGTGTGGACTTATGTCAGTCAAGTTGGGAAGAACTTGTGCCGGGAAAATATGTTGTTTTGATTTTTTGCATGTGCAGGGTAACTCGGAGGCGATTGTGGTCTACAGCGGTGACCGAGAGATGACTTGGTGCGAAGTCATGGTCCAGAGGGTCGAAGATGTTGGAGGAGACAGTCGAGCTCGAGATGGGGCGCGTGGAGATCAAAGATGGATAATGCGTGTTGGAGCTACAGAGGTGTGGTCTGGAGGCTACGACACGTGACAATTTTGGGGTGTCCAAAACTGGTTGTGTAATCTGGTGTAAAAGCCCACGTATTGGGCCCTAGGACTTTAGTAGACCGTACATGGGTGATTAGGTGCAAACGCTGAAAGGCATTAGAGTTGGTATTCACGTACGTGGTTTTTCTTAGGGTTTGCTAGGAGGGTGAAGACATAAGGTGCTGGCGGCGGCTGTTACAAGGTGAGGAACAGAATATACACGTAAGGAGGCAAGGTGCTCCAGGCGCTGGAGCTTTCTGGATGTGGTGCTGGCGGCTTGATGGCATCAGGTGCTTGTAGCAAGCATTGCTAGCAGCAACCTGTGTTTTTTGTTTGCACGTGCTTAGGCCATCTAGTAGTAGAAAAATGTGTTTAGCTTTTGATGTTGGTGATAATCAACAAGAGAATTGTTTTTTTATGCTGTTATGTCATGCTGCATGTTTTTCTTTTGCATTGAGTTAATCCATAGTTGTCCATTGCGTGTCGCTGCAAGATTCGGATAGGTGTTGTTTTCTTTTCTTACAGCAGGTGGGAGGAACAAGGCTTGACACGGAGATTGAGGAGGCGCACGGTCAGTTCGGCCCGAACCAGAGGCTGCTGACGTGAGAAGCTTGCAGCGGCCTGTTGTTTTTCCTTGACGTGGTTGTGCTAGCTGCAAGAGCACATATGATGCGTGAGACAAGGTGAAGTTTGGCTGTTAGTTCTTGGACTTCCGTGTGTCTTTGGCCGAGCGTGAACAACGTCATGGAGTTGGCAGCAAGTTCCGATTTCCCAAGCAGACGGCCGCTGGCACTGGCGTACAACACTCTCGTGGATTTTGCATGCGGCTCTATTCATTCATGCTAATTTTGTACTAACGTTTGCATTGTGTTACTTCTATACGTGAGATTGCTTTCTTCTACACGTGTGATTGAGTTAGAGTGAGAAAAATATTCCACAATCATTCACCCCCCTCTGATTGTCATTAACGATCTTACAATTCGCATGACACTTTCGACGATCAACCGACCTTCTACTCACAAGAGCAAGGCAAACACCCCCTTTGATCATATTGACCACAGTATTTTACTTATTGTACCTTGATTTGCAAAGCTATTATTACATGCGTGTATGTTCAATATTAAACTGCTATGTTTGGGATGTCGGTAGTTGTAAATCCTATTCGATGCATGAATTCCCTTGAGATGTTGATATCCTTACTGTTGTAGAAATTAGGATATGGGTTAGACAATATATAATGTCATTTGGGAATTGTGAGTGCAAGTTATCGCACAAATGCTTACTAGAACGATAGGTTTTCCCAGAAAGAGATATAAAAGGATAATATGACAAATGTGAATTTGAGAGATTTTAAAAAATATCTAGAGGATGTACCTCTGTTATTTTGTATAAAAATAAAATACAAAACCTAGTTTTGGATGTGGACGAGTTATATTATATTATGAGAAAGTGAGAAAGGAGTCTCATTAGTAGATAGGGGGATTCTCGCCCAGGTCAATTAAGTGCTAGACGCCAGCAAATCCAGATCTAAGACCTAACGTACAACCACATATGCTAGTATGAGGATGGCCTTAGCTAATTAAGTCATTGAAAACCTAGCCTTGCACGTAGGTAGGCCGTAGAGTGTAGACAGGACCAAAGGATCGGTATGTCCGAAGGGGCTCCCGTCTCCGAGGAGTTGTGATAAAGCCTTTCGACACAACTGGGAATGCCTCACTCGACGGGAGGTCCCCAGGTTCAAGTGAGGGTATTCATTCGCTGGGCTAGTGCAAGGATAGGACTAGATGATGTAAAGACTTCGACATGTGCTCTAGACTACTTCCCTACGATAGTGAGTGCTGGTATCGACGAATACCGAATAAACTAGAGAATTCGTGTTATATGGGTAAAGTTGTACACCTCTACATAGTGTAAATATATTATAATAGCCATGCTCGTGGTCACGAGCATGCTTAGTGCAGACGGTATGGGTTTAGTGTTGATTTTCAAAAAAATTGTCTTATCAGAAAAACTTGGAAAATGGTTTATGATTTTATTTGAGTTAACTACCGAGTTATGGCTGAACGTGAAATGTTACTCACAACCGAGGAGGGTTGCGAGTTGTAGTTGTTATTATTGAGGATCCATTCAATTACTTATTACTGTCTAGTATCTATTTAACTGCTCTTTCAAATTCCGTTGCAAAGTACTATTTATGGATATTGCAAACAAAATCTGCTTTAATGCAAAATAGCTTGTAGTATAGAGCATCTCTTTGATTAGCCTTGCATGCATATACAATTTGCAATACACTACAAGTCTTGCTAAGTACGTATTGTACTCAATCTTTCTTATGTTGTTGTTTAGAGTATGAGGATGAGCCAACGTCCGACGATGCCTTCTTCGCACCCGGAACCGAAGGGTTCGGTGACGGGTTTGTCTAGGATTTGCTCCTTGTTGGTTGCCTGAGGGTTGGATGGGCATGCCGCTGGGATTTTACTACTTTTGTCTTTACTTCCACTACTACTTTACTCTGTTAATACTTGTGTATATTTGACCGGTCGGCCACTGATATAATATCTACACCGCTTAAGTTAAGTACCCTTTGCTTTACTTTTATACGTGAATGTCAAATGTTGTGAATGTGTGTACTAGCCACTAATCATGAGACTAGTACAGTACTGACGAGGATTAAAACCTCTATATATTATTTTTAATATATAAAAGACCATACGTCTTCGTGGTCGAAACCCCTGAGGTGCACGACCTCACTGGTTGTAGAGATTCCAGAGGTTACATAATGGGTACTCTGGTCGGAAGAAGGCCTAAGCCAAGCTCCCGACCAGGAGAACTGCTCGTAAAGGTATGAACTGATACTTGGAACAGATTCCAGGTATATTCTCTACCGTATGATGAATGGAGCACGTGTATATTCCATGCCATACGACGTATCTTATCTAGATACACCAGCAAACAACCTCCATGCGGTTATATGTCTCATAGACATACAACCGCCGAACGGTTGATTCCGTATCAACCGTCACTTGACTCCGACCAGACGCAACGCTTCGCATCAGACGTCTTCTCCGGAAGTAACTGCAGCCTCTTCGAGGGCTATTTAAATATGGAACCTGGACGGATCAGGGGAGAGGAAGAAAAAAGACAGAGCCATCAGACTAAAGCACAAGCCGTAGATTCGTGTGATAGGTCTGAGATTGTAAGAGAACAAGCAGTGTTCTTAGAGTATACCCTGTAAAACCCAATTCATATTAATAAAGAGCAGTCCCATTATTTCCTTAGATTTCCCACGTCACTTTCTCCTTTTCTTTTCGTAATATCGACGTCTTGATCGTCGACAGTTGGGATGAAGAAAACTGGTTCGACCTGGCGGACTACGCCGACCTTGACATAGATGCATGCATGCGCGCCATGGAGGAAAACAAAATTTCTTCATCACCCTCCTCCGCTCGTTCGCCCATGGCAGAAATCGGCGAAGTCGACCGGATGGATGAAGACACACCGCTACGATCAGTGGTGGTTTCAGAGGAAGTGCTTCTGACCAGTTCGGGACACCCTAAAGCCTCGGCAAGCCCGGGCCTTTCGACCGGGAAAAAAGGTGACGAAAATTCAACACCGCAACCCGAGGTTCAATATACCTTTGATGCGATCATGGTTGATAGGTACTCACCGACGGCTTCTAGCAATTCCAGGAGCCAACCGACACCTGGTGACAGTGTCAATGAAACCTCCATTGGTCGTAAACCAAGTGGGGATGATAAAGCTCAGCATTCGATTGGCAATTCGCCGGATCAGGTGAGGCCCTTCCAAAAACCTCAGGAGGTGCTGATCACCGACTGCTCTTCGTCGTGGAAGCTTCTCGCAGAACCTCTAAAAGGCTCTCCATCAATTACAACGGAAGCTCATCGGAGGATCACTGCTGGAAGCACGAGGTCAATGCGATCGGAGATATGGATCAGAATGCCGTGTACGGTCCTCCATACGTTGCCTCGCCACCACGTCATAATGAAGATGGTATGGGCGGTCAAGCACCAAACGCCGGGGGTGACAGAACTGGTGGACGTTCACCAGTTAATGCGTCTGATTCTTCCCAAACCAATGTAAGGGACTAGGCAAGATCGATCAAGAGATTGGGGGATTCAAGCCATCAAACACCTTCTTCTGGCAGAAATCCCTCAAGACCTTCGGTAACAATACAAAACCTGCAGCGAGTCAGGGATATGTTAAATACCTCTGACCCTGCCCTGGCAGAGACTCCAGGTTTTGCCCAACTCGCAGGTCAAGTATCAGAGATTATCCAACAGACGATGCAGCGCACAGAAGCATATCGGGAACGAAGGCACCTGCAAAGTCAGACCATGACTTAATCGCAACATTCTTCCCGAAGCAGGGGCCTGCATGGTCGTGTTGGAGATCAGTTGACACTGCGACCACCTCGACGATTCCGACCAACAAGTCATGAGGGGAGGAGACTATTCCAGGAATCCCCACCTTCACTTTGTCGAGAGGAACAATCGCTTGGACCTGGTGATCTTCGACATCACCTAAACCAGGCAAGTGGTCGGAGGCGTTCTAGTAACGTCCACGACCGAATCGGGACATTAGAGCACCAGCAATCCGGTCCTAGAAATTGGTCTCCAACTGACTACAATCCGGCACCTTTTCAAAGAAGGCGCTACGAAACTATCATAGGCTGTCGAGCTTTCTCAGCAGGGCTCCAGGCTGTACGTTGGCCAAATAGGTTCCAACCGGCCAATATGGATAAATTCAATGGGACCCAAAATCCTTTGGAATTTCTCCAGATATATACCACCGCTATTAGAGCTGCTGGTGGTGATGAAAATGTAATGGCAAACTATCTTCCTAGGGTATTAGAAGGATCAGCCCGATCGTGGTTGCTTAACCTTTCGGTTGGGTCCGTGTATACTTGGGAGCAACTCTGCGACCTTTTGATTGTAAATTTTCAGGGTACGTATGATCGCCCTGGAAAGGAAGATGATCTCCATAGAATACGGCAAAAATCAAACGAGACTCTCCGGCAGTACATCAAAAGATTTAGCCAAGTTTGTAACTCAATACCGGAGGTTGCAGAATCTTCCGTTATCCAAGCCTTCAAAGCGGGATTGAGAAATCGAAGGTTTACAGAGGATTTAGATATAAATCCCCCACGAACAACCATCGAGCTCTTCGACATGGCTGACAAGTACACTACGGCCAGTGAAGCGGTCGAGTGGAACGAAGCCGTTGATCAAAAGGATAAAATTCCCCAACCTGACTTAGATAGGACAGAAAAGAAGCAAAAGAAGACTCTTAAGAAAAAGAAGTATGGCAGAGCCAACGACAAAGAGGTTCTTGCTGTTCCTGAAAAATTTACCAAAGGAAGAAAAGATTATACTGATCGTGGCAAGGCTAAGGCTCCGACCAATGAATACAAGAAAAATAAAAAATGGTGTCCTCTCCACCAGCAAGCAGGACACGACCTGCGCAATTGTTGCGCTTGGCAAAAGAAGCTGGAAGATTATTATGCAGGTAAAGGTCCACTCCCGTCGATTCAAGAGCTCGGGGAAACAAGCTCCAAGAAGGACAAAGATGGTGACGAAGAAATAGAGTACCAAGAACCTCAGCACACCGTCGATGTGATCTTCGGTGGATCTTCTTCGTACGAGTCCAGACGTCACCTGAAAGCCATGGAGCGAGAAGTCAACTTTACCGAACCTTCGATCGCCGTTAAACCTTCAAGGTGGTCGGAGACGATAATCTCCTTCAGCAAAGAAGACTGCCCCATTCCTTCGACTCGACCAGGTAGGTTTCCAATTGTCGTTGAACCTACTATTAATAACTGCAAGGTTAATCGGGTCTTGATAGATGGGGGTAGTTCTTTAAATATTTTATTTGCAAGTGCTTTGGAAGACATGCAGATTCCCAAATCTAAGGTAAAACCTGTGAAATATGCTTTCCATGGCATAGTTCCAGGGTCTAATGCTAAGCCAATAGGGCACTTGTCCCTACTGGTTACGTTCGGAAAGCCCGACAACATCCGGACAGAAAAAATTTCATTTGATGTGGTAAACTTCGAGACTGCATACAATGCAATTCTTGGTCGTCCAGCTTTAGCAAAGTTCCTGATAACCACGTACTACGGTTATCAGAGTTTGAAAATGTTGGGACCAAAGGGTGTAATCACGGTCCGAGGCGATCAGAAGATAGCCTATGCATGCGATCGGAAATACTTAGAACTGGTCGATGAACTTCCGACCAGGGGAACTAACACCGTTAACATGCAGGTCAAACATTTAAGGCCGAAGATGACACCGAAACCTTCCAACCAGATAAAAGAGGTACAACTCGACGGGAGTGCTTCTCCAGAGGGTGCCAAGATACTGGTTGGGGCAGGACTCGACCTTAAATAGGAAGAGTCGCTCGTCTCCTTCCTCCGAGCTAACCAGGACGTATTCGCCTGGCAGGCGTCCGATATGCCCAGAGTCCCCAGGGAGGTGATCGAGTATAGGCTAGCTCTACAGCCTAACAAAAAACCGGTCAAGCAGAAGCTACGGCGTTTCGCACCTGACCGGAAAGAAGCAATCCAGTCAAAGATTGACAAACTTCTCAAAGCTGGGTTCATTCGTGAGGTCGACCACCCAGAGTGGCTCGCTAATCCTGTAATGGTTAGAAAGGCCAATGGGAAATGACGAATGTGTATTGACTTTACAGATCTTAATAAAGTTTGTCTGAAGGATGACTTTCCCCTTCCTCGCATCGATCAACTTGTAGACTCTACTTCCGGGTGTGGGTTGTTAAGTTTTTTAGATGCTTACTCGTGGTACCATCGATCAATATGAGTAAAGAAGATGAAGAGAAACTTCCTTCATTACTCCATATGGTACTTATCGTTATGTAAAGATGTCATTTGGTCTAAAAATGCTGGTGCAACATTCCAAAGGTTGATGCAAAAGACCTTTAGCCCACAGATAGGTCGGAATCTTGAAGCCTACGTCGATGATCTGGTCGTAAAGAGCATCAACGCCGGTGATCATATTCTAGATCTACAGGAGACTTTCAATAACTTAAGACGTCATAACCTTCAGCTAGAGGCATCGAAGCAAATCCAACAAAAATCACCGCCATCGATCAGATGCACGATCCGACCACAAAGAAGGAAGTTCAGAAACTAATTGGTTGTATGACAGCGCTAAGTCGTTTCATAGCTGTAATAGCCCGAAGTTAGGGTTTGTATTTCAAATGTAAAATTATGAGGAGAAATAAAAACTTTTGATGCCTCATGAAAACATTTGGAAGTTTTCTGAATTTTCCCTAAACAATTTCCATTTTCTAGAATTTATTCTTGTGAATGGAAGTTGTTGTCAACACAATTCTTGACCTTAAACTTGTGATCATCCTCTAGGAATAATTTTCCTATCATCTTGATCATCCTAGTTACCTCTCTGAAAAATTTCTCAATTTTTAGATTTTGTTTGCTATTTCTTATGGCCAAGTCAAACCAGTTTGAAATCTGGTCAAACCCTTAGTGCAGCAGTTTGTGAATTTTCTTGGGAGAAATCTAGTGCATGAAAATTCTTGGAAAAATTTCAAAAGGTTGTCCTCTGTTCCAGTTAGCTCCCATAAAAATTTCGGAATTTTGGGAGTTCTGGAGCTACCTCTAAAAATTCCCCAAACACGCTCAGCCTTTTTAATTCAAAAACTGGGATCACTGTTCCTCGGGCTCGAACCCGAGGCCGACTCGAGTTCGACCGCGCCGATTGGCTCAGCCGCACCGCCTAGCTGCACCGCGCGAGCCCGATGGCTTTCAGCCGTCCGATGTGGATCGCACGGTCCACACTGCTCATCTCGTCGACCTGTCCGAATGCATACACAGATCTCAGCCGTCCATTTTCGATCGAACGGTCGGCATAGTCTTGGTCGAGTCAAACCACCTAATCGCACCACACCAGACCCCGACTCGCGCCGCTTTGTCACCGTCGCTGACGAGTGGGTCCCCCTTGTCAGTATCGCCCTCGTCTTCTCCGCGTCACCGAGCTCGGCGCGATCGCATGCGCGCCACGCACCTCGTTCTCGCCACCTTTATGCCCTCATGTCCGTCCGGGAGGCATCGCCGCGACTTCATAAAGCCCCGAGCTCACCCACTTCTTCTCCTTTGCGTTCGTGCTATCTCCGCCCGATTTCTTGTTTCGGTGGGAGAGGAAACGGCGCGCGTCGCCGCGTTAGAGTAGCCCTTGAGCCCACGACCACCATCGTGATCCACACTCGGTCGCGCGTCCATTTTTCCCGATCCGGGTCATTGGCGTCGATGAATCACCAAGTGCGACTTCGTCGTCTCCGCCTCCGGCGACCTCGGCCCGCACCGCCGTTAGGGCGTTCTGGTGAGTCTTTAACCTCGGCACCTGGTCCCTCGTGATCGCATTTCTCCACTGAGACTTAAGGTGGGATCTTTTTCTCTTTTGGTGCATCATTGAGGGCGTGCGGCCGATTCTTCTCCGAGCACGGTGATTCGCCGCCGCGGCGATTTCGGTCGTCTCGGACCTCCTTCGTCGTCATCATCTTGTGCTTATTGCTCCTGGGATCAAGGCGGAGCTAAGGCGCACCTTCCGGAGCCTTCTAGAAGCCTGTAGCGTCCTCTCCGTGGGAGCCGTGTCTTCTTCTCCGCCTCCGTTCGCCGCCAGCTCGCCGCCGGCATCCTCGAGGTTTCGTGTCGCCGTCGTCGAGTTCGCGAGCTCTCAGCGGACCTGTAGGTATACCCCTTTTGCCCTGAGACCCTCTGGTTAGCTAGATCAGTTGCGCGGCCGCGCCGCCGTCCCCGTGGTCGCCGGTGAGCCGCCGGCAGCGTTAGCCCTAATCTTCCCCTTTAGTTCTTAATCGCCGTTTAGCTGTATCACTGCCATGTGGGCCCCTCTCTAGTTAATCGCGTTTAGAACTTTAATCCAACCGTTATGTTTTTGCTCGAGTCGCCGGTGGGCCCATCTTTGTCGCTTAAGGTTTGTGTAAACTTTGGTAATACGTTTTCTCTGTTGGGAAGCGTATTTCTCTGAGAGTGTATGATAGGATTACACTTTGTTAAGCAGAAGACGTATTCTTTGAATACGCCTTCGCCGCCGGCGGGCGTAGTGGAGTCAAGTTTGACCAGTCGGCGTTTTCGCGCGGCCCGCCGTCGATGGTCGTGGCTAGCTTCATTGTCGGTAGGAAATGGATTAAATGTTTTAGTATTTCTAAAATGGATTTCTGTTGCACTGTTAATTCATTTAAACTTAGAAAATGCATAACTAATTCATTTTTTCTCCAAATCGCATGAAACCAGTGCTGTTAATTTTAATTTTAAATGTACTATTTACTAAAATTAGTTTCAACCATGTCGCTGTTAGCAAAAATCTGTTAAGTGATTAAATGGTGTATTATGTATTTTCCAAATTAGAAAATTCATATCTGTCTCAATATTTGTCCAAATCCAGTAAATCCAATTTTGTAAATTTTCATTTTTAGTGTTCTAATTATCAGGATAGGTTTTAAATACTGTTCCTGTTCATGAAAATTTGTTAAGTAATTAACTAGTGCTTTAATGTGTATTTTAGCTTAGAAAATTATTAGAAAATTCATCACCACTTTAAATAAGTTTTTCTCTGTTTCTAAAAATGTGTTAGACCATGCTTAGACTGCTGTGTGAGTTTTGGTATGTTTTGTTATTGTTGATTGATTGAGCTTTGTCGGTGTTATTTGTTCTTATTCGCTGTTTTTGTTCGATCGATAGATTGCGACGATTCTGGTATTCTCGAGAGTGATCCTCAAGAAGACATTGAGCAGCGACATGAGCAAGCGGTTGATCATGTTTATCCCAAGATTTTAAAGTCTAATATTTTGTTTCAATTTGTATGTATGCATTGCTTAATTTGTGTTAAATGGATTAGTTAAATCCGTAGCTGCATATCCTGTAGGAGAAATATTGATCTCTACTACCTGAGCCTAGGTTATTTGCTGTGATTAGAGTTCGCTGGATGAACTCTCGTCACTTAGTAGTTTACAAGTTTAGTTGCTTAGCCATGCTTAGCTACCGGTAGATTTGGGCGATCATCGACTTAGTCGATGATCTTGATCACATTAAATTATTACTGTTCTTATGTTCCGGCTCGTGCTATGTTTATTTACAAAAACTAAAAATGAAAACAAAATGATTTAGACGCGGGCACAATGGTAAGATGGTGTGATTTTTGGGTGTGACTGGATTGGTGCCCGGGTCAATTAAGGACCGAACATCTTGTGAGTGAATTGTTATCCAGGCATTTTTGCGTGCTAACCACACTAGAGGGTATGGGACCTCTCTTGACCTAGTACTTTGGCGTGTATTGGCTCCGGGTCGCAGGAGGTTGCAGGAGGGATGGTGTTGGGAGCATGGTAGTTGTCCGAAAAGCTTTACCCCGCAAAGGTAGTTGTCTTTTCGGCTTTACCATGTAAGCGTGTGGATTTCTATCCATACGAGCGGCTCGTAGGTAATACACAATATTGGAAAAAGTCTCGTAGGACTTAGCTGTGCCGGCATACCTTCGTTAGTGTGCTTTGGCTTAAAGGCGATGCAAGTGTGGATGCGATGGTACACCCTGCAGGTTAAAACTATTCGAATAGCCTCGTCCTAGGTTATGGACACGCTTGGGTAAGCTTTTCAAGAGTTAGACTACAACCTTTTAAATTAAAACTTGATGGGTGGTACGAATCTGGGATTCGTGCTATTGTTGTGGTGACTATTGGGATAGTCACTTCTAGGTTGTTTATCTTTAATCTTTTGCTATTATTATCTTTACTGTTATTTCAGCATTAAAAACGAATTGCAAACTTGCTCTCTAACTGTATTAATTTATTGCAAATAAATTTGGCATTGTGCAAATGAAACATATGGCCTCCACCGAATAAGCCTGCATGTAGCATATGAACAGGTCTGCTAGTTCACACGTCAGTCTTGCGAGTACAAAAACAATTTTTGTACTCACCGCTTGCTTAATGTTTTTGTTGCAGAGGAAGAAGGTGAGCCCCAAGGGCCTCACTTCGTGAGTTGTCTCTGGCCGCTTCGTGTTCGACGACTAGGCTTGGCGGTCCGGTCAGATGCCTTGTTGGTGAAGGCACGCTGATTGGCTTTGTTTGTAGCCATCTTATGGCACTTTTGCTTCCGCTGTCGTTCTTCTGGTATTTATGTATCTTTTGGCCGGTCGGCCATTGTCTGTAATAACTCTACTGTTGTTACTTTCTGCTTGTAGTGTGATGTTTGAACTCTATGTTTGGAATGGAGTTGATGCATAATTTTGTGGTGAGGTGTGTATACTGCTTTCTGGGAAGTATACATATCTCGAGGCTCAGTTTATTTGATTTGTGATGCTAGGACCAGGCGGTTGGTTAAGCATTACAAGCCAAATAAATTGGGGTCCTCACAATAGCACGGTTAGGCGAAAAAGGATTACCTTTCTTTAAGCTTCTCCGGAAACATGAAAGTTTTGAATGGACTAAAGAGGGAGGCAGCGCCTTCGAAGAATTAAAACGGTACCTTACGAGTCCCCCAATCTTAGTCTCTCCGAGATTGGGAGAAATATTACTAATTTACGTGGCTGCAACGCCACAAACGGTTAGTGGTGTACTGGTCGTAGAACGAGACCATGTTCAACGACCAATATATTACGTAAGCGAAGTCTTGCATGGACCAAAAGAAAGGTATCCGCAGGTACAAAAGTTGCTCTATGGTCTCCTTATGGCTTCAAGGAAACTAAGGTATTATTTTCAGGCCCACAAAGTGGTCGTACCTATAGGATATCCTCTTGGTCAAGTCCTAGGAAACAGGGAGTCATCAGGACGAATAGCAAAATGGGCGGTTGAGCTTGGGGCGTTCGATCTCCATTTTGTCCCACGAACAGCAATCAAGTCCCAGACAATAGCAGAATTCATTGCCAAATGGACAAACCCTGAACCCACCCCAAGGCCCGAGTACGAGCACCACGATGAGTGGATAATGTACTTCGACGGTTCCTTGATGTTGCACGGCTCGGGGGCTGGGGTCGTCTTGATTTCCCCTACTGGCAAACAAACAAAGTACGCTATTCAGTTAAACTTTCCTGCTACTAACAATGCGGCGAATCGAAGGGTTTATCGGCGGGACTTCGAGCTCGTTCGCTCGGGATTCGCAGATTGCTAGTGAAAGGCGATTATCAACTAGTAGCGAATCAAGTAGGGAAAGAGTATGAATGCTCTAGTACCAAGATGCCATCATATCTGGCGAAAGTACGGAAACTCGAAAAGCATTTCTTCGGTTTTCAGATCCAACACATTCCTAGAAAGGAAAACTTTCTGGCAGACCAGTTGGCACGGATGGCTTCCACAAGGACATCCATCCCGCCCGGAGTTTTTCTCGAGAAACTCGATTCACCCTCGGTAGTCGAGCCTTCCGAGGACATAGATGTTCGCAAGGAGGTTGCACACCTCGATTCTGCAAACATGGATGCTCCACAGGTCGATGATGGTTGGCGCCATCACGATCACGGTAGAGATTGGATGACATCGATCTACAATTATCTTCAGCATGACCTAATTCCAGAAGATGATTTAAAGGCTGATCGTATAGCACGAAAAGCCAAATCACACACTCTAATTGAACGTACCTTGTACAAACGAGGATCTCACGGAGTGTTTATGAGATGCATATCTCGCTCGGATGGCATTAAATTGCTAGCCGAAATTCATGGAGGAGCCTGTGGAGCTCACCATTCCTACAGAATTTTGGTTGGTAAAGCCTTTAGGCAAGGATACTACTGACAAACTGCCCTTCATGATGCAAAAGAGCTCGTGACGAAGTGCGTACAATGTCAGTTTCATAGCCAACAAGTACATCAGCCGTCTCAAGCTTTGCAAACAATTCCTCTTTCTTGGCCTTTTGCAACCTGAGGACTAGACATTCTGAGACCTTTGCCAAGAGCACCCAGGGGCTTTGAGTTCCTTTTTGTCATGATTGACACGTTCACTAAATGGATCGAAGCCGAGCCGGTTGTAAAAATTACAACTGAAGCCGCTAAGAGGTTTCTAACAAAAAGCGTGATTACACGGTTTGGTGTACCCAGTCGTATAATCACCGATAACGGTGCCCAGTTCTCGAGCAGCAATTTTCAGGAATTCTGTGAATACTTAGGTATCAAGATATATTTCGCTTCTATTGCTCATCCATAGAGCAATGGAGCAGTTGAGCGAGCCAATGGTATCATAATGCAAGGAATCAAATGATGAGTGTTCGACCAGTTACTTCAACGGTCAGGGGCTTGGGTTCAAGAACTTCCTTCTGTATTATGGGTCGTTCGTACCACAACTAGTCGTGCGACCGGTGAAACACCATTCTTTATGGTTTACGGAGCTGAAGCCATGCTTCCTCCAGAACTTAAAATTGGTTCTGCTTGAACTGATTGCTTTTCCGAAAGTAATCAATGTGAACGACGACTTGACGACATCAATTTCCTTGAAGAACGACGAAATCAAGCTTTGCTACAATCAGCAATCTACCAGCAAGCCATGCGTCGGTACCACAGTCGTAAAGTGCAACCTCGCAGCGTAACAGTAGGTGATTTGGTTCTTAGAAAAATTCAGAACCAAGCGGGTCGCAACAAACTTCCACCTAGGTGGGAAGGTCCATACGCTGTGGTCGAAGTTACCCGACCAGGATCGGTACGATTAGCTATGACAGATGGGCAAGTTTTGTCTAACTCTTGGAATATTGATCAATTGCATAAGTTTTATGTTTAATTTCATTTCCATTCATATTTCAGTAAAGATGCATTTTCTTTTTTTTTTTAAAAATGATAAGTATGATTGTTTATACTTATTATTCGTCGCATCTGGTCATATGCCTTTTTTGTTGCTGGTTGGTCGGAGAAGACACTCATTCTCTCCGATATTCCTTTCAAAGGGATCTCAACTACTCATGGTTGCTGACTTAAATGTCACCGACCACACCGGTTTTAGTCGTGATCATTGCTTCAATGATATACACGCACGACCAAATATTCTTTTCTTAAAGAAACATACAAGTATAAGGAGTACCAACTCAGACAATTTACTTGGTTTTCGTTCTTTCTTGAATTTGAAGACTGTTATTTTATTTCAACATTCTGTTCTACTCAAGTTTGGCTACTAGTCGGGACACGGAAAGCCTCCTAGTCGAAGTCTCTCCTCTCTGCATGTGGTCCTGCCCACTGGAAGGAGCTTCCTAGTGACGGTCCTTTTTCCTACGATCCTCGCTGCCAGTCGGATTTGAGCATGAGCACGTTTCGCGAGATATTTTACAAATCTTTAATTCTTTAGATTTGATACGACCAGATCTGAATATTTTCTAAACAAAGGTACTTATCTATTCATTTCATTTTTTGCATACATTCTTCATGCATATCTTCTTATCAGCAAATCCAGTCTTTGTTATATCTTCAGACTACAAGTGGTATTCGATAATGGACAAGATCTAGACTAGTCGAAATCATCAGTTGGTTCCGACCACATGATTTCCTAGTATTCACTGGATCATTGTCATACACATTATCAGCACTCCTACCATGGTCATTGTTATTACTCAATTTCTTGGTATACTGCTTTCTTTTAGTAAGGTTCATCTACTAATATAAGCAGTCAGGGGCTAGGAGATAGATGAGTATTTAACAACATTGATAAGACAAAGCAGGATCTTCATTGATAAAAGGTAAGTTTCATTTTACATAGTCTAATATTACATCCATTTACATATTGGAACCACCAGACTAGTCGCTACGTGATGGAGATCCGACTTCCATTTATACAGTAACTTTCTCTCCGAGAAGTCTTACTTCCTCGAGAAGTTTTGTTGCTTCACTTTCAGAACAGTCGAAGTCCTCTTCCACAGCTTTAAGACTAATAGAGGGGTCGGAAGCCTTTAGTTTTGCTAAAGCAACACTAACTCCATTGACAATAGCTTCCTTCATCGTCTTGGTATGGTTTTCCCTCATAGTTTTGAGCAGGCCTTTGAGATCTTCCAGAAGTTGACCAAAATAGTTCATCTTTTCTGCTGGATCTCCTAAGGAAGGCAAGCTTGATCCCGATCCCATATCAAAGATCATTTTGTTAAGAGCCAAGATTTTCTCATCAAGGCCGAATACAAGGGCTGCCTTTTGGCCATGCTCAAACTCGAGGGTCGTCTCCGCTCGTTCAAGTGCTTGGGTTTTTTCTACACGAGTGGATAAAAAGAAATTAATATACTCTTTACAATTGAGTTATAGAATACTGGTTAAGTCTACGACCAGTTACCTTTGATTTTCTTCTCACAAGAGTCGAAAACCTTCTTTTGTCTGGTCATCGCATGCTCGATCGATCGGTCTTTACCCTGATTTTCTTCCATCAGTTTTATTATTATGGCTTCTTTGGCCGCGATCTCTTCTTTAATTTTCTCTAAATCTATCAAATATGATAGGAAGAGAAGGTCAAGTTATAAGAGATAAATAAGATGATAAAATTTAGGAAGTCAAACTAAAAGAGAAATGTTCTTACTTCTCAGATCGGAGTGTTTCTGCTCCAAAGATCTTATTTGCTGGGTTAGTCCTCCGACCACAGCATATTTCTCGACCATGTGCTACAAAAACAAAAATCCCTTTCTTTGATAAGCTTTCAAAGAAACTTCAAAAGAAAGAGTTGTAAAGATGGTCGTAGAACACTTACCCGAATTGCCATATCATTATATTCGGAAAAGATTGTATCTGGACCAATCTCAGTTTGATGGTCCGATATCTTTCCCCAGGCTTCATCAAGTTCCTTATCCTCGATAAATCGGGGAGAAAAAGGGAATTTGTTAACCTGAGAAGCATTTCCAGAAGGAGGTGGAACCTGTTGAGGATCTCTGGAGATGACTACCTCCGGAGAAGGAATAAGGATTACAAGAGGATCCTGAGCAGATGCTGGAACCTGCTCGGGGGCTTCTTTTACTACTTCATCCTCGGTAGTTTTAGCTTTAGGAGTATCCTCATCAGGAACCTCCACGACCACCTCTTCCCCAGGAACCTTTTCGTGAGGGGTGCTCTGGTCGGACACGACTGGAACACCAGAAGATCTAAAAAAAAGAGGAGAGAAGGTAAGGAAGATCCAAGATATGTATGAATACGACCTCTTCATTTTTATATATATACCTGGTCGATTTTCTAAATTTACCCTTGTAACGCATCAAAGCAAAGTTCGTTGCACTGGCCTTCCTCTTATTCTCAACCAATTTCACGGTTCTAAACTGGTAGGGTTGACTAGATCTTGCACATCCACTGATCGGAAATCAGAAGCGATATCCGCGACCATTTGGTCGAGGTCCCTGATCGCCGGATCAATAGATGTAGATTCGTTGACCTCCAAAACAGTAGCCTCAGTAGGTACTGGTGGGTCCTTAGATACCTTGCTGGAAGGTATGACAACCGCCTAAATACATCATCAAAGGATAGTTAGGCGATGAACATCATTTGTCTAAAAATATTATTTATGTTCGGTCTCCTACCTCTGAAAGGTTGACATCCTGTGTAGTCCAAGGGGTGGTTGGATCATCAATCGGCTCACATCTTTCGGTGACCTTATTGATCCTCAACCCAATCGACTACACATCAAAAAAAATTATGGTATACCGATCAGAAATAATATGTACAACAACTAACAGCGGTTGATGTTCTTACCTCAAGTCTTTCAATCCTCTCTTCAGCAGAAACAACCGCTAAGATTCGGGGGAAACTAGCCTTGTCGCCAGGCTCTCCGGCGCAGATCATTTTGATCTGGCTTCTAATCTCATCAGAAGATAGAGTTGTAAAGGTAAAATAAAAGATTTAAGGATACGGAAATAATCAACTAAGACAGATAAACTGGTCGGAATCAATCATGGCTTGCCCTCTTTGGCATCTTTGGTCGTATCATCACGACCAATGTACCAGAGCATCTATGTGCCAAGATGTTAAACCCTTGATGCTAAGAAGCTTGATTGCTTCAGCCCATTTCTTTATCTTTCCCTCTTTTTCTATAGAGGAGCGCCATCTCGGATTCTCGATCCCCTTCTTACCAGAATAATAAAGGCTGTCTTTCTTCGTGATCTTCATATAGAACCAGCTCTTCTTCCACAACGACCACGAAGATTTCGAGTACATAAAAATGTACTCGTCGGCTTTTCCGTCATGGAGGCGCAAGGTGCACTCTCCAGGCGTCCCAATCGTCTTCCCAGACTTTGTCATCCTGTAGTAGTACCGAATGCATCCGGATCCGCTGGGATCCCAGTGCACGCTCGCAGAGGTAAATAAAAATGCTAAGATTGACGATAGCTTTGGGAGCAAGATTCACCAATTCAACTCCATAAAATTCCAGAACTTTGGGAAGAAAGGAGTGAATTGGTAGCCTAAATCCGCATTCAATATATGCAAGAAAAACAAGAATTTCTCCATCTTCACTACTCGGGGAATGTTCCCCAACTGCAGATCTCCAAGAAATCAGATCCTTGTTGGGAAGTATCCCGATCTTCTCTAGGTTCTCTAACTTTTTCTCACTCAAGTCGGAAACCGATCAGTTGGTGATTTGGTCTGACATGATCAGATTGCTTTTTTGGGTGAAGAAAGCAAAGGAGGTTGGAGGCAGTTTTTACTCGGGAGATGAAGAAGGAAAGGAGGAAGTGAAAAAACCCTAAGTCTACAAAGGGGTTTTATAAGCTTCAGAATTTCTAACCGTAATAAGGAGTTACCCAAAAAAGTTCAACGGACACAAAAACTCTTCAATTCCCAAGGCAAAGTTCTCAACTTTAAAGTGAATACAAACCGCTTCAAATGCCCTTGCATTTAAATGAGCGTCAGCTCGATACGACTTCATTGGAAGAAAAGTGTTCACACGACCTATTCATTTAAAGTTCGGGGGCTAGCTGACGAGGATTAAAACCTCTATATATTATTTTTAATATATAAAAGACCATACGTCTTCGTAGTCGAAACCCCTGAGGTGCACGACCTCACTGGTCGTAGAGATTCTAGAGGTTACATAATGGGTACCCTGGTCGGAAGAAGGCCTAAGCCAAGCTCCTGACCAGGAGAACTGCTCGTAAAAGGTATGAACTGATACTTGGAACAGATTCCAAGTATATTCTCTACCGTATGATGAATGGAGCACGTGTATATTCCATATCATACGATGTATCTTATCTAGACACACCAGCAAACAACCTCCATGCGGTTATATGTCTCATAGACATACAACCGCCGAACGGTTGATTCCGTATCAACCGTCACTTGACTCCGACCAGACGCAACGCTTCGCATCAGACGTCTTCTCTCGAAGTAACTGCCGCCTCTTCGAGGGCTATTTAAAGATGGAACCTGGACGGATCAGGGAGAGGAAGAAAAAAGACAGAGCCATCAAACTAAAGCACAAGCCGTAGATTCGTGTGATAGGTCTGAGATTGTAAGGGAACAAGCAGTGTTCTTAGAGCATACCCTGTAAAACCCAGTTCATATTAATAAAGAGCAGTCCCATTATTTCCTTAGATTTCCCACGTCACTTTCTCCTTTTCTTTTCGTAAGATCGACGTCTTGATCGTCGACAAGTACACACATAAGGTCTTCGGGTATTCCATGTCCGGGGGCCTGACATAGTAGAACCATCTTCCTCCTGACAATGAAAAGGATAAGAATTAAAATTTTGGGTTGGAATGCACAAGAATTAAAAAAGAATCGAGAAACACAAAGCATATGGAATATCAAGAACGATAAAAAGGGGAATCTCTTACTTATCTAAAGCTGCAAGGAATGGTGAGCTCAGGGAGCATCCACGTTGTCGGTTTTGTGAAAAGCCCCCGTTGTTTCTGAAATCACGTCCAGGTCCCGGTCGACCTAGTGGCCAATAGTTTTGTGTTCGCCTGTTTTCATGGAGCCCCTAGATGTTTTATGAAATTATGTAGCGATCCTGCACAGATGTGGCCGTCTGATGTTGTGGAGGGTGCTGATCCGGCCGCCCGCCTGTGTGTGCTACGCCCCACGCCCCATTCTCAAGCCCCTCCCGTTCCCCTCGAAGAGGGCTCCACCCGCCTCCTCCCCTTCGCCCACGCCACCCCCGTTGCCTGCCTCCTCCCCTTCGCACGCTCCGACCCCGTCGCCCGCCTCCTCCCCTTTGCATGTGTTGGCCTCGTCGCTCGCCTCTCGCCCCTTTCAGCGTCATCAAATCCACCCTCGTGGAGCCCTCGAGGAGCCAGATAGGCACATCCTTTTCCTTCCATCCTGCTCCCCTATAGCAGGCCACCGTCGCCCTTGGTCAGGCTGCCTCCCAGCTCCCTATGCCACGCCGCCGATGCCGCCCTTGCTCAAAGCACCGTCGTCGATGCTTGGCCTGCTCCCCTCTCCTTTCACCTCGGCCCTAGCACCGCCACGAAATCCAGCCTCGCGAAGTCCTCGAGGAGGCAGCCAGGTGCTGCCACCCCTCCGCTCTTTCCCCCTTTTCCCACATCGCCCGTCTCTCCTCTGCCCTCCACTGCTTTTCCCCTTGTCCCTCTCGCTCTGCCTGACCTAGGCACCGCCGCCGCTCCGCCCTTTCCCCTTGTCATGCCACCGGCCTCTCCTCTCCCCTCCGCTGTCTCCTCACCGAAACCAACCTTGCCCTGGACCATTTGCCTAACCTACGCGACGCCACCGGCCTCTCCTCTCTCCTCTGCTATCATTCTCCCTAACGCCAATTTGATACCATTTTGCAGGACGTTTGTCAATGGATTCCCAAATTTGTTCATCTCGAATGCCCACAACATTCACTGGCGACATGTTGCTTTTTTTAGCATCATTTAGCTTGGCCAGTGTCATATTTTAGCAACTATCGATTATATATGCTCTGCCAAAGTTTTCTATAGCTTCGTTTACTCTTATACTCCCATTTTTCCTATCTAGGACTTCTGAGCATATGGAAGATGAAGGAGATGTTGCAACTGCCTTCACACTCGCTAGAATTTTGTCAAATATACCAATATCAAGAGGTGGACCTTCTAGTTTAGTGATTTATGATATTATGCTTTGCAGGTAAGTGAAATGCTTCCATATTATCTAATTAACTCCTTGTCTCATTCTTTTTTAATTCAACACGAACAAACTTGTGCTTAACAACACAGCAGGAGAGACACTACTTGTCTTACCATGTTTTGAGAGTGGCATCCCCTTGCTGAAAAGTAGGCTCAGGAGCTACCTAATTTCGATGATGTGAGTACGCTTGACTAAATGGAAAAAAGAAGTTTTTTATTATCAGTGTGGATGTGATATACATTCTGATATGATCCTTAATATCTTTATCAGATAATCATAGCTTTTCTAGATGACAGCGCATGGAAACGCTTCTATAAGCAGCTTCAACATTTTCCTATGGTAATCTTTTTTTTTTGTCTGAGTACTTAAAAATACCAACAAAAATGGCATTCCTATCTATCCCCTTGTGTGAATGACTTGCTTTTCATAAAATGTCTTTCCGTAGATTTTATACAACAAGGTTAGAGAAGGTGAACAGATAATTGTGCGTATAAAATAGGGAGATCCTAGAGGTCGTCATGTTATAGTGGATGATTTGGTGCAGTCTGGTGGAACTTTGATTGAGTGCCAGGTAATGAATTTTGTTTACTTAAAATTTCCTATTTAATTTTGTGGTGATTACTGTTAGAATGAGGCTTGTATTCATTCCAATGGCCCAAGATGCCAATATATAACATGTACAGGGTTGACTATATGCAAAGAACACCCTAGGCTATATACATATCTAACACCCCCTCAAACTCATGGTGGATCAACAACACTGAGTTTGTGATGAACCCGAAGGTCTGATTGTTGGCCCGATCTTTCGATGAGAACGATAAGTTCGGTAGGCGTCGCTCAACTCTCACGATCCTGGCTACGAACACGTAAGGCTCGAAACCACGTAATCGCTGAACTGCTCGACAAGTCGTTATCAACCGTGCACGAATACCCGATTGACCTGACCACGAAGGTCGATTCCTGCATACACCGAAGAAGCACGCAAGAACAAGATAAAGCAATCTGAAATTGCAAATAGGAATTAAAATATTTGAATTGAGTTGGATTCTGAATAAGAATCTTAATTGGGTGGTCTAGTCGACACACGCAAAAGATACAAGTTGCAACGAAGGCAAACTAAATATAAACAAAATCCAAGAAAAACTAGAGGGGTGCGGCCTCCTTATATAGGGGAGGGGGAGCCGCACATCTAATAGAACCAACGGGGCGGGACTAAATTCGTAGGTTACTGTTCATGTGAACAGTAACCACACCCCCAAGTAGGCCGCCGGCAGATGGGCCAAGTTCAGTATGATTACAAAGCCCAAATTGTCCCAAACAAGTGATATGACGTCTTATTTTGATGATTGCGATCAGCCCAGAAGGAATTTGGAGGTGAGGCCGGATCCGTTGGAAAGAGGACGAAATAAGCTTTCAATCAAGTACTCGTGAACCTCCAACGGACTCCGTATGTGAAAGTTATGCCTGTTTTAAGTTGGTGTTGTCAGGCTGATTCCGGAGGCCGAACTGGATTCCAAAACGGGTCTAGCTCGAACTGCTTACTTGTCTTGGACCAAAAGTGACATGGCGCTGCACATATATATATTTCATCATTAGGTAGCATCATATAGTTCATATAATATAAAGACACTCCTAAAAACAAGCTCACCTGATAATTTAAGTGAAGCGTACGAGCTCTTATACTTGGAACAGTAAGCATAGCAAATATGGTTGTATCCATAGGGGTCATGTTCTCATCAGTTTGGAGAGGTAGAAGTTATGCTGAACTCTAGTCCGTACCTTGGTGAAGAAATATGCTAACTGAAGCTCCGAAGACACATACTGAAGATCCATAATTTAGTCTTGCACCTGCAATCGCATGTACAAAATATCCACTCCAATGTGTTTGGTGAGCTCATGCTTCACGAGATCTCGAGCAATACTGATCGCACCAATACTATCTGATAAAAGAGGAGTTGGTGTAGAAGTAGAAACACCAAAATCCTCAAGTAGCCACCGAAACTAGGTGATCTCAACTATCAACGACGCCATGGCTCTCAACTCAGCCTCATCACTCGAACGTGAAATGACAGTCCGCTTCTTGGTCTTCCAGGCAATCAAGGAGGAACCAAGGAAAACACAATAGGCAAAAAGAGACCAGCAATCAGAATGATCGCTAGCTCAGGTCACATCAGAGTGCGCCTAAAGCTGCAAAGAACTGGAGCAAGGAAAGAAAAGGCGATGAGTGATGGTCCCGCGAAGATATCGCAAAACATGAAGAAGGTGACTGTAGTGGAGCTGAGTGGGAGCAGAGACGAACTGACTCAGAATGTAAACTGGGTGAGGGATATCCTTACTCGCGCTTGTCTCGTTGATCTGACAATTACTTGTTGATATTCAACTCATGTGGCCTTATGGTTGACGAACTTTATTTCCCGACAGTTTGTAATTATGTATTTATACCATACTTCCTTAAGATTGTAAACTTATATTAAAGTTTTATGTACAGAAAGTATTGGCAGCTCATGGAGCGGCAAAGGTTACTGCGTACGTGACACATGTCATTTTTTTTCCAACAAGTCATGGGGGAAATTTCATCATGTTAATGGAGGTATGTACCCATCATTAGCTCTATTAGCATGCTAATAAATTTCCCATACTGTTATTATTTTTCTATTTAGAACTTTTCAATCTAGAGGCAATTAATATGAACAAGTTAGTTTATTTCTCAACAGACACCTTTTAAATGGTATATGATCAAATTAAAAGGGCATTGTAGAACTGGTCGTTTTCTTCCTTTTGGCAATGAATAACCATTTATTATTGCAACTACCAATCATATTAGACTTACCAACTGAATCCTTGACTTCTCCAAAGAGCAACATAGAAACTGCCCTTTACCGTAAAGGGTAAAGTCATTTTTTCCTTTTTACTAAAGACTATTTCGACTAGCAAAGTTGTGCAACTTTTGGCTATTTGCATGGAATGAAATCTTTAACATATGAAAGAAAGAGCACTGAAAAAAAAATCATGGCTTCTATTTCCTCCTGTGACACGTAAAATCTTGTGATTTTCATTGCATCTTAATTTCTCGATGATGCGGTAGTGCTGCTTCAGCTTATAACCTTTCCTCATTAATCACCATAATGTTCTAACAACTTTAGACACCAATGTGGTATCAAGCACTATCCAAACTCCTCTATTTGATTGTTCTTGCCAAGTGCCATCCCTACAATGTTTCAACTTCAAACTTCTGTTGCGGGACACATTCATAGAGCAACATGTGTCATTCTTAGACTACTTAACTAATGTTTGTGCTATTGCTGGAGGTAATATTTCCCTTGCCGACATTTTTCATTATACTAACTATCTATTTCTGTTAGATCACACCTTTTTAGTTTGTATATTTGTTGAACTGTTTGTTCTTTAGCTGAACATCTACTTTTTTTTTCCTTTTCTTTGAACATATATGAAATATCTAAATCTATGTCGCAAAGAAAAATGTCACTACTGATAGAACTGAAGTTGGTAAACAATAGCTCAAGTTAGACATACATCTGTCTGTTGAGTCTTGAATTTTTGGTTTTCGTCCAATTTAGACTATTTCCTGAATCATGAGCAACATATACTACACTTTTTTTAAACAATGTTATAAAAAATTTGTTAGGTCAGTATATAATTTGCTATTGACTTGCCTCCGAGCTTTGTTGATAGCTCCTTTCCTATCAAATAACTGCTACACAAAACAAATAATAGCTGTTTGGAACAAGATAAATCAAATAATAGCTGTTTGGAACAAGATAAATCATATTACCTCTGGAAAAGTAAGTAGTCTTGTAATACGCCGAAACACGTTAGAGAGAAAACGAAAATGTTAAAAGGAGTTTTTTTTGAAAATTCTTCAAAACCTGGGCCATGGGCTCTTGGCCCATGGCACCAAGGCCCAAGGGGGGGTAGCCACCACTTAAAAGGGGTCTACCCAAACCCTGGCTTCCCCTTGTAGAAACCCTAGCCTCACTTGCAGCCACCATCCTCTCCCCTTGCAGCAGCAACTTTGCCATCTTCTCTTCCCCTGTTGGCAGCCGCCACTTGCAGCCTCCTCCTTGCGCCTCCACCCTTCTAGCCCTAGCACCGGCCCTCCCTTGTGTGCCATGCTACTGCTGTGCTGCGAAGACCAAGAAAGGGACAACAAGGAGAAGAAGGAAGAGAGGAAAAGGAAAAGGAGGAAGAAGGAGAGGAGGATCTCGCAGAAAATTCATGTTTTGGCTTCATGTCTCCGAGGGTAATGATCTGAACCCATTAGATTTGTCTCAGGTTAATCTCTATTCAGTTCTTATAACATTTGGACAATGGGAAGAGTAGATGATTTTTCTGTCTAGGCTTGTCAAGATTAGGGCAGAACATTGCGGAGATGATTAGGGGTATTTAGACTTGGAATTAGAGTTTGGTGTAATTAGAGAAAAGTTAGGTTATCATGTTAACCTTCCAGGATGGTATGGATCATTAAAAATAGAGTAGCGAGTGAAAAGATAAGGCCTCCAGAAGGCTGCTATCCAAATTCAGAACGTAGATGGCAGACTTCGTGAAGTTGGGTCGATTTCGTGTAGAAATTGGTAAAATTAAATATTTGTGTCAACATGAATATTGTAGAAAATCTTGTGTAATTTTCAGAACTCATATTGTTCATATATGTTTAAGTTGTAGAATTAAAGATATAAAATTGTGAAACAGACTATTTTGACAGAATCTGGAACAATTTCAGGTAATGAAACAGAATAGAAAAATGGTAGAATCAGAGTTTTGTCATAGCTAGGAAAATGTAGGTTATTTCATGATATTCCAGAAAGTCTTGGATTGCCGAATTTGAAGTTCAGATGAGTAAGATAGGGCCATTTTACTATTGGGGCAGCGGGTAGTGTGTTCGGTAGTTTCAGGTTAAAAGTGGACGGTTTGGCATAGATGCGCGATGACGGTTCTAATAAAGTGTCGATGTTGTAATGTATGATTTTTTAGATGCATTTTGAGTTGGAGTGTGGCCTCTTGTGCACTGCCGCCTTATCGTTAGCCGACGTCACAAGGATAAGGAGGCAAGTGCATGATAGAATGATATTTGAGTGTTTGAAATTATTATTTGGTTAAGTGAATACTTGTCATGATTATTCATATGAATTATGCCTGTTTCACATTACTCACATACTTTTGATAACTTGATGATGATTGTGGAAGAATGATGGTTATATCAGTTGCTAACGAAGAAAGATAATAATCATTGCATTGCATGTTAAGCATTCATGATGGAAAGATATGACTTCACGGGAGTGGAATGAGGTCTCCGTATGAAAAAGGACGGGCAATTGATCCCCACACTAAAGAATACGGGCATGAGTGAACACCGACGGGTGTTACACTCTGCTATATCAGTATACGCAGAAGATAAGTTGAGACATGAGCATGAGCATTGCATTGCATCTATGAAAAACAAAAAAGAAAAAAGTGATTTGAGATGATGAGACACGTGAATGGACACAGATGAGAATAAATATGAGAAACTGAGTTCATGATAAATGTGAATGAGTTGTTATTACGATGATGTCTTGTTTATTATTCTGCTTTGTACTTACTGAGTCGTGGACTCACCCTTGTTCTATTGTTGTTTTTAGGTGATTGTTGACGACGCTTCACTTGGGAAGGGATAGCACTTAGAACACTGCATACACTCAACTACTTGATCACTTGCTATCAGAAAACTTTACTTTAGCGTGATGGTTTATTATTTTAGAACATGATAGACATTGAATAATTCTAGATGGTTGGTTGAAACTCGTTTATTCATTTGATAGTCTCGGTTTAATTGGCTTTGCTTAAATCTTGAACTATTATTCTGCTTTACTATCTAAAGTTTAAATATATGTGCTCACCATGTTGTTATTCATATGTTATTGTGATACATGGACGGGTTTTAATATTGAATTGCTTGCTAGAATTTTATTGTTAATTGATGTAAAACTAATTGTTAGGGTAGTTTAGTGGCATTCCGGGCTCAGTGTTTGGCTGATGTGTTACAATTCTCCTAAGGAAAAAGTCCCAAGAAAATGTGATATAGTTTACTATTACTGGGTACTGGACATGAGAAACTAAATCTGGAAAAGTAATATGTGATCTTATCATCTATTGAACGTGGTGACATTCAAATGCTATAATAATGCATCACATATGTGTAGCACAAAGGCTGCCAATGTCAACACTCTGCAACTTCAATGGTCTCTGTTTCAGTCATTGCTATTGATCTTTGGACAAACTCATTGTGGGATATGAAAGCTAGCTTACCATCCCTCCCTTTCTTTGAGTCCGAAGTAATAGCTGCCTAATCACTAATTCTTATCGCATCTACATTCACAAATAGTTCATAATGATGGATGCTCAAAGCCTACATCATCACAACATCTCCTTAAGGAATTTATTTGTTACTTAATACTATGAACTTCCTAGACAACAGAAGTCAGTGGTCAGTTCACGAACAAACAAAATGCTTAATAAAATTATTATTTGAACCACATGAACTAGAGAGATCTTCTCACTATTATCTGATGAGGCCTAAGGTGGCTTGGATTGAACTATAGCTCATTCTCTACATTGTTGAATTGATTAGCAACCTATCCAAGCCATCCAAAGCTTGATCTACAAGACAACAAGATTTTATATCCTTCAATATGTTTCTGAATATAATTTATCTTCTTATTTCTGGATCTGCATATCAATAGCAAAGCTATCAGTACTGAGTCTTCTGAGTCTTCAATATGTATCATGTTATGTTTACTCAGCTCCATCTATC
This sequence comes from Ampelocalamus luodianensis, assembly GCA_036346255.1. Taxonomy (NCBI): domain Eukaryota; kingdom Viridiplantae; phylum Streptophyta; class Magnoliopsida; order Poales; family Poaceae; genus Ampelocalamus; species Ampelocalamus luodianensis. Next base: position 47,769,375 of record CM070617.1, read on the forward strand.
TGTGTTGTTCATGCTTACTTATGTACTGAAATTATTAGATGACTTACCTCCACATTCTCATTTTATACTATTTTTTGAACTCGACTTTGCTTCAAATTTATAGGCCCCATTCAAATTTCTCACTCACCTAAGTTCCGCCCGGTTCAGAACGACAGCAAATTGCTACTCTAGATTCCTTCTGCCATGATACATTTGTTACATATTTGAATATTAACATATACCGAGTAATACAAAGACTATATATGTGTCCCATGGACCAAACAAAATCCTACAACAGAGAATCGCACACAAATTCCATCCCTGTGATACTAATGTACCAAAACAGCGTACCACAACATTAACAATTTACTTTAATCGATTTCGTATCCTCAAAAACAAATGGCCTTCCAGTTGATACATCAGGCACCGCATATCAAATAACGTTATGACTCACCGAACAACATCCAAACCACCGCCTACCACCATATATTCAATAGACGAGCACGACGAAGCGCGCTTTACTACCTAGTAAAAAATGAAAGCACATCATAAAGGTTAGATCTGAGTAAGGGAAGGGAAATGGATGGTTTGAATCCTTACTTTGTTTGATCCTGAAATGCTTTCTTCCTTCTCGCGCTTTCTTTTCTTCTGTATCTTTTTCCCAAGTGTTAGTGATATGCCCTAGAGACAATCACAGAGATGATTGTATCGCTTCTATTTTTATGAACTTTTGAATAATATGTTATTTTATCACTGGAATGAAATATCATTTATATTGATTAACAAGTATGTGATTTATTTGTGAAACTCTCTATTTATGTTTATGATGTCATTCTAAACATCCATGGTCTTATGTCATTATGTAGGACACTTATAATTAATGGATCAACACATGTATTGATTAAAGACAAAAAGGAAGAGTTACCGACCGTTGTGAGAGGCGCTCTGGCGATTCAATAGGCGACCAACGCACCACCACCCGTCCTTCTTGCCGGTGCCACTCCGGCACCAGCGGACACCATAGTCACTCCAGCTCCGGCGGACACCTTAGCCACATGGAGCCCTCTCAGTTTGACTTTCGCCCCAGCCGTGCTCTCCAAGAGGAGATTTGGTCAAAGCTTGGAGCCCTTGTGGTTTTCTGGTCGGGTTGCGAACTTCGGGAATTTCATCTTGTGGCATCCTTTGGAAGGTCAAGATTCTGACTCGAGAAGAATATGGTAAGTTATGCTCTTCAATCATGCCTGGGGGGTAATGCCAGGGATTTCAAGGTTTCAAGATTGTACGAGGCTGGATTTAAATTCTCGGTGGCCATCAGGGAGGTGGGTTTCTTCATCTATAAGCTCAGGAGCTTCACTTGTAAGGACTTTGCGATTCTCTTCAGTCTCTGGGGAGATGGAGGTGCCAACTGGCGCAGAGAATTTCAAATCTGGTCGGAGGAACAGAAGAAGGAATGGACCCTTGTAAAACGGAAGAAGAGGACTTTTGCCGAGGTTGTGAGAAACAGACCTTGCTCCAAAGCAGCACACCTTTTGCATATTTCTGCTAGCCAGATGAGTCCCCCCCAATGGATCCGCCCAGGGATCATTCAGTACCAATCGACCTTCCCACAGGATTAATTCTGTACCACACAGGATTTGTCAACAGGATTCATCTCTTAGGGGTACTCGTCGGGCAGCCCCTTCAGGGAAGAATTTGAAGCTACCTGTTCGCAACTTTTTACCACCAAAGGAACAGGATGACTCATCACTCAAGAATCAATCCCCGGCTGATCACTCGAACCCACCACATTTCCCCTATCAAATGTATCCGTTGCCTTCGTCCGGGGCACATCAGAAGGAACTGCAGGAACGCAATCTGCTGCCACAACTGCAAGGCTTCGGGGCATATTGCCAAAGATTGCAAAGGAATTTTTAATACCTCTGAATTTGTCCCAATTCTCAAATTCTCTTCGGCTGTTACCGAGTGGGATTGGTCAGGCCAGAAGTACGATACCTGGTTCAGAGGAACGGACAAGATTGTTCCCTCCCTGATCTCGGAGCCAAGACAATTTCTCTCTCTTCGCGACCTTGGGATTCACCTCTTCGGGCTTCCTCGGGACGCTTCATCTGCCCCAAGGCACAAATGTCACACTGGTTCCTCCCCCCTCCCTCAGAACCACTAATCCCTTCCTCTTCCTCAACCACCAAAGACTGGGCGATTGTCCCATTTGACCCCATGGCGAACTTCGAAGGGGACTTTCGGCCCTACCTTCCGCATGGGTTCGAATTGCAGCATGTGGAAGGAAGGAACAGACGTGCTCGGGTGATGTGTGGTAGAGCTCCACCGAAGAATGAGGATTGGGCTATTGCATCTATCGATCACATGCCGCCAGGATAGGTACCATTCCCCAATGTGGAAGCGATCCTTACTGAATTTCTAGTAGATGTACGGGGACTCCGTATCCGTGACCTGCAACCTTGCCCATTTGGGGAAGCCTATGTGAAGTTTAATAGTGTGCACTCGAGGGAAGCAATGATCCGAGCCAGCCCGCACCAGTTTGAGGATGTCCATATTACTTTCCGTAAACACAATGAGGCTCTCAACTGGAAGGGACTCAATTTTAATCGTGAATGCTGGCTCATGCTCATAGGGTTACCATTGGATTACTGGAGTTTATCCTACGTTCAAGATGCCATCAAAATCTTCGGTAGGTTACTGGTTTGGGAGAAGGATTTGACTAACCTCTCCTGCATCATCATCAAAGCCAGGGTTATTGACCTAGAACTTGTGCCAAAAAGTATACAGATTACTGATGGGGAGGGATTTCTCAGTGAATCCTGGACTGTTCCATGTGAGATCATTGCTCAGTCCATCCTGGGGGCAGGGCCACCAGACGAAGATCTGCCCCCGCCTGATGGTGGGAACCCACATACACCACCTAACCAACCATGGAACCTGCCTCTACCAGCACCAGAAGTCGGAAACCTCAATAATGGTGGGGATGAACAACAAGGGGCACTAGGAGGAGGCAACAACAATGCAATAGCTCCACAACCTGAACCCATGAATTAGGATGTTGGAAATTGGGAGGCTTGGCCACTCCTAGCACCACTTATGGAGATGGGGGGGTGAACACAACCCTTTGGATCACAATCCTCCAGCACCAATTCTGGATCAACCGCAACCTGAACCCATGAGTTTGGAATTCTCATCTCTGGCACCATCTTTTGCTTCCTCTTCACGATCGATCAATGGCTCCTGTCAGGAACTTTTGCCACCAGCTCATGTTCAACATGTCCAGATCCCGGATCTTAACTAGCCGGCCCAAATGGAGGAAGAAAACTTAATAGAACCACAGATGGCTGTTCAGCCACTAGAGGGTAATCAGGGTCAACTTAACCTGGACATTCAACTTGGGATGGCCCTCATCCCCCCTGTCGTGCTTCATGAAGCATTTGATGGTGGAGCCTCAATTGATCCAACAGTTTCCCGCCCTTTTTTTGAACCTCTGCCTTGGGCTCAATTCGCCCCAAAGGCTGCTTTTCCACCTCCAAAGACTGTGGACATCCCTATTCGTTTGGCCGAATTTGTTGCCTCCCTTTTGATGTCCCCGGACAACTTTTCAATGGCAAAAAGATTTCTATCCTCAGGTATGTGGTCCATAATCACTCAATCAATGGAGAATCAAGGACAAATTACACAATGGGTTATCCCTGACAGATGCCCAGTTGCACCAGTTTCCTCTCAAGCTGCAACTGAACTGGAATTAAATGACACAGCTGCCCCACCTCACCAGGACTCTCCACCATCAGATAAAGGAAAGTCCATTCTGGAGTTCGACAAAATGACAGATTCTGGCCCTGATCAACCATCTTTTATCTCCTCTGAGGTTAAAGGTTGGACTCCACTTGAAGGCTCTACCTCTGTGCAATATCCAACACGAAAACTGTCGAAGAGGACAGTTCCACTGGTGGAAACAGAAGTGCGACGAAGCACAAGGCTCAAATCACTTAAAGGAGGCTTCATGCGCAAATAGGACCCGGATTTGCGCCAGCTGCCCGAAAAGGTGACTCCACCGCATCTTTCATCTAACATTATAAAAAATCTCTGCATTGAATATTGCAAGATGGCACCTGAGGAGGTCACTGAGGCCAAACTGGGAAGGGCCAATCACAAGACAAAGAAACATAATGAGAAGACCTCTGAGAATGGGAAGAATTAGAAGTCAGAAGGAGAAGGGGAAGGGGGATTACGAAATTTGCAGGATTAAGTCAACTTGTAGCAGCTTTTGGTTATCCAGCTCCCTCCTGGCGGAACTATATATTAGTATGTCCGCTTTGCTCTGTTTACAGTGTTCAAGCCACAATCAGGCTCTCTTGTGGCCCTGCTTTCACCATGCAGTATATCTAGTGTGTACTGTCCGGAACTATGTTTCTTTTCATTTGCAATGACTAGACAATGGAACATTTTGACGTGGAATGTTAGGGGCCTTAACTCCAAAAAGAAGTGGAGGGCCATACGAAACAAAATTGAAGACAGTAAATGTATCATCTTTTGTTGCTAGGAAACTAAGAAACAAAGTTTGGACCTGTCGTTCATTGCTAACTTTTGCCCGAAATGTTTCAACTGCTTTGAATATCTCCCATCGATTGGTGCCTTCGGGGGCCTTCTGATTGCGTGGTCGAACACTTTGCTCATTGGACGCTCAACTCTGATCAACGAATTCTCTATCATAGTAGAATTTACCTCAGTGCATTCTGGACTCACCTGGTCTCTTTCTAATCTCTACGTCCCACCGAGGCCGGAGGATAAGAATGCTTTTCTTGACTGGTTTTCTAGCATCCATATCACTCCCTCTCAAGATTGGCTGTTTACAGGAGACTTTAACTTCATTAGAGCGCCAGAAGACAGAAATAGACTAGGGGGGTTGTAAACGACATGCTTCGATTCAATGAAGTAATCAGTTTTTTTTAGGAATAGTGGAGCTACCACTGAAAGGCAGATCTTTCACATGGAGCAATATGCAAGAGGTCCCTCTTCTGGAAAAACTGGACTGGGTTTTCTCATCTAATAATTGGACTCTTCACTTTCCTAACTCGCTAGTGATTCCTCTGGCCAAATCTGTTTCAGATCATGTACCCTGTGTTATTCAGATCAGCGCCAACATCCCGAAGCCTAATATTTTCAGATTTGAGAATTACTGGTTGGAACACAAAGACTTTGAGAATTTAGCGAAGAACGCCTAGCAACTCACAGCGCAGAACTCGGACCCAGGCAAAAGATTAAACCAGAAGTTCAAAACTCTCAGAAGGGTCCTAAGAATCTGGTCAAAACAGCTATCAAATTTTCGTTTGGTAATATCTAATTCCAATGAGGTCATCCTTTTTCTTGATACGTTGGAAGAACATAGAGTGCTCTCTGTTCAAGAATGGAATGCGAGGGAGCTCATTAAGACACATCTGAATCGACATCTAAAACTACAACAGATCTATTGGAAACAGAGAGGAGCTATCAAATGGGCTAAGTTGGGGGATGAAAATACCAATTTCTTTCATGCTAGAGCAACCATAAGATTCCGAGCTAATTACATCACAGCTCTACAAGACCCACAAGGAAACGAATTCAAAAATCATCAGGACAAAGCTTCCCTTCTTTGGGAGGCCTACAAGGATAGACTTGGCCACTCGACATCACCTGTTATACACTTCAAGCTCGAAGAACTCATCACACCGCAGCCTAACTTGACTTGGCTGGAAGAACCATTTCTCACCCAGGAGATAGATGAGATCATTAAGATTATTCCACTAGACAAATCGCCGGGGCCAGATGGATTCAATGGAAAATTTATCAAAAAGTGCTGGCATTTTGTCAAACAGGACTTCTATGAACTTTATGCGGCCTTCTTTAGGAATGAACTGAATCTCCAATCCATCAACTTAGCGTACATCGCTCTGATACCAAAAAAGGAAAACCCAATTTCGGTTAATGATTTCAGACCCATTTCCCTGTTGAACTCTTCCTTCAAGATTCCGACAAAGATTCTTGCCAACAGACTCCAACAGGTCATCCTAGATTTGGTACATGCAAACCAATATGGTTTTCTCCAAAATCGAACCATTCAGGACTGCCTGGCCTGGGCTTTTGAGTACATCCATATTTGCCACAACTCCAAAAAGGAAATTATCATTCTGAAACTGGATTTCGAAAAGGCATTCGACAAAATAGAGCACAAAGCTATTCTTGAGATCCTGAAGTATAAAGGGTTTGGACCGAAATGGAAAACTTGGATTGCTCATATTCTTAGCATTGGGACCTCATCAGTCCTACTTAATGGGGTACCTAGTAAAGTGCTTCACTGCAAAAGAGGGGTCAGACAGGGAGACCCTTTTTCGCCACTACTATTTGTATTGACAGCTGACCTACTCCAGACAATATTAAATAGAGCGATGAATCAAGAGCTGCTGACACCACCGGTTCAAATCCAAGCATGTCCAGATTTCCCGATTATCCAATACGCTGATGATACCTTCATAATTATGCAGGCTAGTGCAACTCAATTGTTCTTTCTGAAAGGGATACTTAACACATTTGCGGACTCTACCGGCCTCAAGGTCAATTTTGACAAACCACTCATGATTCCCATCAATGTTGTGCCAAATAAGATGGAAGTGCTAGCCCGAACTTTTGGATGCCAACTGGGCACTCTACCATTCACCTACCTAGGACTCCCTCTGGGGACGTATAGACCAAAATTGATGGACTTCTTCCCTCTTATTCAAAGGGTGGACAAAAGACTTGCTAGCTGTGCCTCTTTCTTATCGATAGGTGGAAGACTAACAATGGTAAATTCGGTCTTCTCACAACTGCCAACCTTCTATATGTGCCTGCTGAAACTGCCTAGTGGCGTCATCACACAAATTGATAAATATCGCAGAAACTGCCTTTGGAGAAGTACGGCTTCTCACTACCGAGGTAAGTCCTTGATTGCTTGGAAAGAAGTCTGCAAACCCAAAATGCAAGGAGGACTAGGAGTTCTCAATCTGGCAACCCAAAACCAGGCATTGCTTTGTAAAAATCTTCACAAATTTCTCAATCACATTGACCTTCCCTGGGTTAACCTCATTAGGGAAAAATACTACTCGAATCCTCAAGCTTTGAATAGGACCCAGGTTGGATCTTTCTGGTGGAGAGACGTTACCAAGTTATTACCTCAGTTCAAAGGTCTGGCAACATGCTTGGTAGGCAACGGTTCATCGGCTCTTTTCTGGAAGGACTTATGGAATGGTAACCACCTTTCGCTTCGATTCCCGGAATTACTCTCCTTTGCGAAATCAGACAACTGCTCGGTGGCTTCAGTCAAACAAGTCGATGACTTAACCACCCTTTTTCACCTGCCGCTATCGGTCCAAGCATTTGAGCAATTTCACCAATTGCAACATCTCTTGCAAGAGCTGGAATTAACCACTCTGGAAGACACCTGGCAATACATTTGGAACAATTCACAGTTTTCCTCGGTACGAATCTATAAGCATTTATCCGGCTTTCAACCAGTGCCTCCTTACTTAAGCTGGTTGTGGTCTAGTTAAAGTCTTCTTCTGGCTACTGCTGAAGGATAGACTCAACATGAGGAACATTCTAAGGCGCAAGAACTGCCCACTGGAGAACTATGCATGTGTTCTATGCGATCAGGGTAGTGAAGAAACATCTCAACACCTCTTCTGGACCTGCAATTTTGCCCAACAATGCTGGGATCAGATTTTTCCGAATCACTCACCGCTCACCTCCACCTCTCAAGCGGTTATCCACCTCAAGCACAAGATCAATCTCTCTTTTTCTATGGAAATCATTGTGCTGACCACCTGGGCAATTTGGATTACAAGAAACAATCTAATATTCAAGCACCAGAACCCAACGATAGCAACCTGGCGGTTTCAATTCACCAAAGAATTTGATATTCTAATCTACAGGACTCGACCACTTTTGAAGCCCCTTTCTTAGAACTTGGCTCCAAAACTTGGCTACATAGAACTTGGATTCGTTTTCGGCAGGTCGCTCGTGGCTTCTTGTTATCTGTATTTCTGTCTTGCTTTATTTATTTTTTCCGCTTTCTTCTTCTTTTCCTTATTCGGTCCCTTGGACATTTTGTAATTCGGTTTTCATTTAATATACACAGTCGGAGCCTCTCCTATTGTACTTACTAAAAAAAACACATGTATTGATTGATGATCACGTTTCATAGATCATGGATATCAGATATCAAATCAACAATGTGGACATATGTTGGAGAACATAGTGTTGGATTGACCCGCCTTGAGATACAGCGGGAATTATTATATTTTTAAGTGTCATCTGTTGGTCTCATACATAGTAAATGTATTATGATCCTTAGAGCTAAGGTCGTCATGGTTTCTTACATGTGCAATAGTTTACTTAGTGGTTGTCAAATACTACTTAGTAAATAGGTAGTCGTAAAGGTAGCTTTTGGGTTTACTATGAAATATGCGGAGAAATGTGAACGATCAAGATAAAATTTGCCTATCCTATTTAACGAGAGAGATATCTCTGGACCGCTCGATGTGGTTGAATTAAGAAAGTGCATGACCATGCCGAATATGATTGATGAGTTAACTACAATTAAGTAGTCCACTACAAGATCAAGCGAAGGATCGAACTATCATAGGATGTCACACATCTCGCTTTGAGATTGATCTGGTATCGACGGGCGAAATTGCCATCCCTAAATATAGTGGATGAACTGTGTTCCTAAGATGAACCATGTGGTACCGCAACCTCTTCTTATGTTCCAAGTCATCTAGGTTTTCATGAAAATGCTTCACATGTCATTAATGATATGGATTAAGTATGCACACTAAGAATTTTCAAAAAAATGCATGCATGCTTAGAAGCATCTCCCATCCTCTATCATGGATGACATGGGGCATGTTGGTTGCTAACCCTCTTTGTTATACTTTTTTCCCTCCAAAATGTGGCAAGCCACACTTTTTGGCGCGAAACGAGACATGGTGCTAACAAGGTGTGGCATGTAATAGCTTTGAGAAAGAATCAACCACCCAAATTAGCAAGGAACCAACACTCCATTTAGTCACTCACTTAGGAGAAAACGCCAAGCTAACAATTATAGTATAGCTTCAAAAGGCATGTTGATCCATTTATGAGGCTACCATTAGGGATGGCAATGGGGCCCCATTCCCCATTCCCCGACGGGGAATTCACCCATTAGGGGACGGGGATGGGGCTACTTCAATCCCCACGGGGATATTAATATGAAAAAAACATTCCCCATCGGGTTTGGCGGGGACGGGGCTATTCCCCTACTCCCCATCCCCGTTACCCGATGGGGCCCCGATAACACAGTACATAGCCCAGCCCAACCGAGTGCATAGCCCGTCCCAACAAGTCACTACCTCATTATATGATTTGATGGATGAATACCTAGTAGCTAATGAAATCATCAGTCCCACTATCTGCAATGTGGGTATGTGATGTCTATTTGCTCATATGAAGTTATCAACTGAGTGTGTATTAGACTATCAGACTATTAGTGTATGTCTCATTGTCTTTGTTTGGGAGGCTTGAGAAATTTATGTGTATGAGTGTATCCATGAATGATGAATTCATGATTTAGTTGTATGTGTATGACAGTCTGTATGAATGTATCCATGAATTCATAGCTTGAGAAATTTCTCTTTCTTTGTGGCAGAATCTAGAAATGGCGATCTGGAGTAGCGGGGATGGGGACGGGGATGGGGCCCCGATAACCCGACGGGGACGGGGAACGGGGAAGAATAGTACCCGACGACGGGGATGGGGATGGGGATGGGGATTTTTTCTTGTCACGGGTATGGGGATGGTCCACCACTCCCCGACGGGGAATGGCCCCGTTGCCATCCCTAGCTACCATAGCTTCAACAAAATTATGTGGGCCTAGCTTGCCATAATTCACTTCCCAAGAAATGTTAGGTGAAGCGGTCAAGCGGAGGCCCATAGCTTAATCGCCTAAGAAAGAATCCAATTAATTAACTAGCTAATTTTCAACAGCACGTGTGGACCACCCAAACCGACATTTTTATTTTTATTTTTCCTTTTTACATTGAATAATAAAGGAAGCGGATGCGATGACATCTTCACAGGATGGATGATTTTTTCATTTGAAATTCTTTTGTAGATAATACTAGTCTGGAGTTGAAACGTTGATAGTGAAGTTCAAAGGCGGTTTGGATTCCTCGTCGTTTGCCTTTCCACTCGTCTTTAGAACAGGTCAAAGGATTTCAAGCCATTTTTAGAGCCTTTTTTAATGCTAAACTAAATACTCCATGATTTACCATTTGTGACACGTGCAAGCTGCTGCTGCGTGTTACGACTTTGGTGTCCTACACACGCTTGGTAGACTAAACAGCACGGAATGTTTTCAATGAAAAATTATAGACACTCGATAGGCTAACCTATAAAGAAACCACCAAATTTTCACATCAATTTTAATTTCATTTTGGCCAACCAATAAAGAAATGTTTTCCAACGTTTCAAACAGGGCTGAAATGTTTTGGACCAAAAATTACAGTACACAATAGGCTAACCTAGAAAGAAACCCCATCAAATTATCGCCGATACAGTTGCAGCTTAGTATTTTTTTTAAAAAAAAATAAAAGTACAACTCCCGGTCTCTGCATCAACTAAGGATGTATACAACCATAATAGGCATCCAAATTCGTCTCAAAGAGAACTTGAACCTGGATGGTGAGGGTGTACATACATACCTTCCCACCAACTGAGCTAGGCTCAGTTCCTAATTGCAAATTTTATTGCACAAGATAATTCATTTTGGCAAAATAGTACTAGTAATTAATCACATGAGTTTTGGGCACAGAGGATGGCGGTGATGCCCCCAAGGTGGCTGGGCATGGCCCACATCCAGTCTAGAAGTAGTAGTAGAGCATGATCCAGATCCTCCGTATTACGCAGAGGTTTATTGTGTGAATAATATTTTGTAAGTATGTAAACAGTAGCTACAGTAACAACAAAGTATCTATTGTGTTAAAAATACCGCAGCAAAGATAATCGGTCTCGACCTTTTATTTTTGATCGAACGGTGAAGATCACCTTCTAATGCTCGATCAGACGATGAAAATCACTTCGTAGTACCATTACACTGCAGATCGGACCCCAAGGGTGGCGGAGGCCGCGACATCCTGACCTCAAAAGCATCTCCGACTCTCCCGAGCCGGTGCGACTGGCTGCAGCAGACGCATCCTATGCCACAAAATGCACGGAAGGGCAGTCTCGTCCTCGCGAAAAATAAAAAACCAACGCAGCACGCAGCCGCAAGCACGCAGCGGCAGCTGGTAGCCGAAGGCCCCGAAAGCGTGCCTCTCACGGGCAAGGCGGAGAAAAAGAAAAATACTTAGCAGTCGTTGCTTTTTGCTGGTGGATCACTAATTTGCAACTTTAATCCTTTAAACGTTTCTTTGTTCTTTGGCTGGTGGCCTTTGGTTGTCCTAGCAGCCTAGGACCGTATGAAGCTAAACTTTCTTTAATCGCGAGGAGAAGATAAATGTAGAACCATTTGGAGTAGGATAATTCTGCAGGAATCCAATGAGGATGAGGACTATATTGTTCCTTGAAAGTTCATGTTTTCCTCTGTAAAATCTGACCACTTTCGTGTCACCGTTGGTGTTAAGCGTTAAAATTTGTCCGTTGTCATGAATGAAAAATGCCTAGGAAGTATCGTGAAGTCTTAGCGAGAGATGTGTACACTTGGAACGTGGAAAAGACAGACTCATGATTTGACTTGTACAAAAAAAGAAAGAAAATGAGACAAAAAGTATGCGAAAAGAAAAATAAAGCACAGTTGTGCCTCTTATTTTGCTTGGTAAACTATTTTTTTTTATTTTCTATTTGCTAGATTGTGTTTACATCACAAATCTTCTTGAACCTGTAGCCAATATCAAGTGTATAAATGATTTGTAGATTATACTGTTATAACAAATTTGATAACAACCCTATTGTTCACGTTATTAATATAAATTTAACCCTAACAAATTCCTCTCTCAGAAGTTAGATCTCTAGTAAAAGAATCATTCACTATATTATCACGATAAACCTTAGAAGCACTTGGAAACGAATAGCAAAATATTTGCACAAAGATTGTAAACCTATAACACATGATACCGATGGATTAGATTATGCATATAATCGGGTGCCTTTCTCTAGAGGGAAAATAATCTAATGCTACATTAATTGGACTTAGAAATAGTGTCCGGTAATCTTCCAATTGCCACCTTTTCTTTTAATTATGGAGGACGAAAATGCAAATACTTTAAGGCCCTTCAAGAAAATCAACTAAACTACAGGCCCTTGAAAGGAAAAGTGCAACTATTTAACTGCCTTAGCCGTCCGGAAACAGCGCATTTCAGGACCAGAGCAGAATTCCTCGATTCATTCAAACAGAAGAAAACTAAGCAGCTCATAATTACCATTTCTGCCCTTCCCCTCCCTCCCCAACTCGCCGTCGACGCGCACGAAGCCGCCGCGCCGTCATCGCCGACGGCAAAGCCACACGCGGTCGAAGCAATCGCGAAGCAAACTGCGGGAATCGCATAGAAGAGAAGGGAAAGAGGAGGAAGAAGGCGAGAAGCGATAGCAAGCAGCAGCAAGGGGTGGGTGACGAAGCGGGGCGGAGACCGAGCGGAGCCAGTCCAATTCGCCGCCGCGACGGCAGTCGATCCCGCCGGCTGTGGGATCCCTCTACTGGAGCTGACGGATTCGTGGTCCCCTCCGATCCGAGCCTGATCTGCCCATGGTACTGTTCCGGATCGTATGCTTGTTTAGCCTTTTGCTTTCCTAATTACTAGCTTTGGTGCTGTGCGCTTCGCTTCGGGTGGCTGCGGATCGGATCATGCTTTGCTGGGATTGGAGGTTTTGGATTGGTTCCGATGGATTGGGTGAGATGCGAGGAGTGCTCGAGGATTGGTTCCGAATCGATAATTTACTAGCCTATTATGGTTTTGTTACATAACGTGTCATTGCTATTAGACTAGGTACAAGTATTGAGCTCGCTTTGCTGCTATTTTTGGTCATTGCTAGCTTGCTTAGCGTGCCACTTTAAGAGGAGCTTGTTCACATGCGAGTTTGGGATAGGTAGCACGGTTGGATAGTGAATTGCTTGTGCCACAATCAGTTTGGGGTTTTGCTATTTTTAGTTCACTTCATAGTTGAAAGGTTCGTCACCTGCGAATGATGACAAGAATGATTAGCCTAGCTCTCACTTGCAGCAAAGTTTCTTCATCAGTAATGTGATGTACGCAGAATAGGATATATTAGGAAGCGTGCAGACAGTTTCCCCCCTTTGTTTGATAGCTTCGTGCGAAACAAGTTCTTATATTTTTAATTTGGATGGCTCTTCTCGAGGTTTTGCTAGTGATGTTTAATCTGGAAATGGAACCAAACTTTTTCATAGGTCATTAATGTGCATTTTTTAGGTTCTGTGTTTTTAAGGCTTTATTTTTTTTCATCAAATGTGTGACCAATATTTTGAACTCTGATATGCGTTAGCAAAGCTCTAACTAAAATTGTTCAACAAAACCCTGACATTGTGATGTGTTTCAACCAGCTAGTGAGGAAATGCGTGGGTAGCAGGCCTTACAACTCTGCTTATTGTAACTTTTGGTTGATGATTTTCAGAAATTGGCTAGGTAGTGAGATAAAATACAAATAGGATGAACTATTTGGAAGTGCAATTTTCTGAGAAACATATACATTAGGGCTAAATGGCTCCTCTAAGGTAATATATTGATAATCACATTTTGTGCTGTCATGCATGGCAGGATTGTTGGATAAGTAGGGTTTGAAACTTTGAATCAACCATCACAAAAGTAATGCATTTTTTTTTATTGTTATGGCAACTAGCCGAATTGCCCTTGCAATTTGCGCTGCTATATTTGAAAATATAGTTGTTTTTGCAATACAACTCTAACGACAACTATTGGAAATATATTTGTATTTGTTTTACAACTGTAGTATCAATATCTGATTAATCTACACCATTGTAATCTGGCTCCACCAAAGTAAGCACGGTGGATCCTTCTATTTTCTCTCGAATAATGAGTGAATTTCTAGTATTTTTTAAATTATTTACGAGTTATTGTGGGAATTTCTAGCCCTCAAAGCGAAGGAGGTGCTTTTAATCCCGCTAGTCGTTCATATTTATATAGATAAAGGAAAACATCCCAGTGTCCTCGATCTGTTTGGGGTAAAATATTTTTTGATTTCATTGGGGTTAGGTCTACTTCATGTTTTACTGGGAGTAATTCTGTTCTGGTTGTTTTCAGATGTGACAAGGGTTGTAGTCTGCTATTTTTTTTTACTTAGCTTCTTGTAACTCCATTCCCCTTTACTTCTCCAACTTTCTCCTTCCTCTCTATCCTCTCTGAATGTTGCTTTCAAATAAAGCTTGGTTTACCTTTTGGTTAAAATCACAGCATCCTGAGAAGTCTGGTCATGCCTGATGTTTGGTACATTTAGCAGCAATTTAGCATTATTTTTTTTAAAAAAATTTAAAAATCTTGTCAACCATACACTCATTCAGTGACAAGATGTATCACAATTCACTGGCATGAGAGTGAGGGAGAGTAGATCATCCATTAAACCTGAGGTTACTCTTAGCTCTGTTATGTCTTGACATCTCCTTGATTACTGTACCATTTCTTTTTGCAGGGAACTCCAGTTAACATCATTGTTGGTTCTCATGTTTGGGTGGATGACCCAACTCTATCTTGGATAGATGGAGAGGTTGTTAGCATAAAAAACAATGAAGTTCATGTGCAGACATCGGATGGGAAGAAGGTACAGTTTGCAGTTTCTTCTTTTCATGCATTCTGCAGATATTTATCTTGTTATGAATATGCGTTCAAATTATGTGGATTGTGAATTTCATCACAAATAATGCTTTTGCACAGGTTACTACAGACAAATCAAAAGTTTTCCCCAAGGATATGGAAGCTCCACCTGGAGGAGTGGATGATATGACCAGATTATCATACTTACATGAACCTGGTGTTCTACAGAATCTTGCTACCCGTTATGAACTGAATGAAATATATGTGAGCTCCTTATCGTTTCTGTCTAAAATCTTACGTTGAATAAATTGCATATCTTGCACACGACAAGTCGATAACCATTCTGTTGCATTCTCAGACTTACACTGGTAGCATTTTGATTGCGGTAAACCCATTTCAAAGATTGCCACATCTTTATGATACCCACATGATGGAACAATACAAGGGTGCAGATTTTGGGGAGCTGAGTCCTCACGTCTTTGCAATTGCAGACGTTGCTTACAGGTGAATTTCTTGTTATATAATATTGATATCGATGGCCATTCATGGGCAAATATACATACCTACATTATCCTAATGCAATCTATTAATGTGGGAAACTAGGGCAATGATAAATGAAGGGAAAAACAACTCCATATTGGTCAGTGGTGAAAGTGGTGCTGGCAAGACTGAAACAACGAAGATGCTAATGAGATATCTAGCGCACTTAGGTGGGCGATCTGGAGTAGAAGGAAGAACTGTAGAACAACAAGTTCTAGAGGCAAGGCCATTCAACGTTGCTTTTTTTATCTGCTTGCTAATTGAATCTTTCAAATGGAAAACATATGTGTTGATTGATTGTCTTATACCCTATGTAATTTCAGTCGAACCCAGTTCTTGAAGCTTTTGGTAATGCAAAAACTGTGCGGAACAATAACTCGAGGTACGTGTTTGCTTGGTTGCTTTCTATTTTCTTTACTGTCATGAAAAATTATTCTTTGCGTTATTTGGATATCACCAACTGGTTGTTTGATACCCTCATTTGTTTGAAATGTCTGGTAAAGTCGCTTTGGTAAGTTTGTTGAGATACAATTCGACAAGACTGGACGGATCTCGGGAGCTGCTATCAGAACTTACTTGCTGGAAAGGTCCCGTGTATGCCAAATAAATACCCCGGAAAGAAATTACCATTGCTTTTATTTCCTTTGTGCTGCACCACCTGAGGTAGGTTTTCATATTGACTTACTGTTACTGACTATTGGTCTTTTGGATATGGAATTCAATGTAGTCTAAAAGTTACACTCCTTATAATGGATTTCCATAACCTGCAGGATACTCAGAGGTACAAGTTGGCTGATGCTAGATCTTTTCATTACCTCAATCAGTCAAGCTGTATTGAGGTAGAAGGAATTAATGATGCTGAAGAGTATTTAGCAACAAGAAGGGCCATGGACATAGTTGGAATCAATGAAGAAGAGCAGGTTTGTATCATGTTATGCTGAAGTTATTAAAAATACTAGTTTCAGGAATAATGACATACACCATTGTCGATATTTTACAGGAAGCTATATTCAGGGTTGTAGCAGCTATACTTCATCTTGGAAATATAAATTTTGCCAAGGGAACAGAGATTGATTCATCTGTGATCAAGGACGACAAGTCCAGGTTCCACCTTAACACTGCGGCAGAACTATTGAAGTGAGTATTCTCCTTTTGGGATGTTTTGTTTTCTATATGTTCAGTGTGACCACAAATCAAAATGCTAACCACTAAAGTTTCTTGCAGGTGTGATTGCAATAATTTGGAAAAGGCACTGATAACACGTGTAATAGTTACTCCTGAAGAAATTATTACTAGAACACTGGATCCTGATTCTGCAGTTGTTAGCAGAGATGCATTAGCTAAAACAATATACTCCCGATTGTTTGATTGGTAATGATCCTTGTCCTTTCTCTTTGGCAGAAAACTCAATTACATTTCAACTTTCAAATCCTGACATTTTCCATTGTTATTGTGATCTTGTGCTCAGGATTGTGGAAAAAATTAATGTCTCCATTGGACAGGATCCAAACTCTAAACAATTGATTGGTGTTCTTGATATCTATGGTTTTGAGAGTTTCAAAATTAACAGGTTAGTGTTTTGCAACTTTTCTGAGCTTGATGAAAAATTCACCTCATAGGTTGCGCTAAAACAGAACCGTTGCATTCCTTTGGACAGTTTTGAACAGTTATGCATAAACTATACAAATGAAAAGCTGCAGCAACATTTTAACCAGGTACTTCTTGAATTTGGTTTCAATGATAGGGTGTTACTCTAGAGATTGCTGACCTTTGTGTTTTAACATGTTATGTTTGCCCTGCAGCATGTGTTCAAAATGGAGCAAGAGGAATATACCAGAGAGGAGATAAACTGGAGTTACATAGAGTTTGTTGATAATCAAGATGTGCTAGACTTGATTGAGAAGGTACACATTTCTTCATATCTTACATACTATGATATGGCACACAAAATGTAAGCTAGTTATAATGTAACTTCTGAAGGAAAATAGAGACTAAAAGCTAAACTATCTAGATTATTTGTGTTTTTCAGTTTTTCTTGTAAAGTTGGTGGTCAGAATGTTAGATAAAAGAAGAAATGGGATCAAACTTTTCAGAAGCTTTTTTATTATATGTGTGGTGGTTGGGGGAATGAGGGTTTGTTCCCCTGGGGTTATCTTGGCTTTGTTCCTGCCATCGTCAGTGTAAATAATGACAAACCAGTAAGAGAATGACCCATTACTGTGCTTATGGTGAAATGATCAGAAGATAGCCTGCTTGACGTTTTGCTGCTGCTGTGTGTATCTCTTGACAAGCATATTGGTTGAGAACTTGATATAGCTTAACTTAGGCTAGAAGTAAAACTTTTGGTTCTGTAAGTTTTAAACCCTTTGGGCTCCACCATCTTGGAGTAGACCAATTTCATAGAGTTATTAACTTAACTGGGATATTGGGGGTTTGTGCTTAGGACTTTGAAGGGACATGCTGGTAATATTACCTGTATTTGTGATGCTCATAACATTCTAAGTTTCTAACAGTCGAGTCAAATAGCGTATGGTTGATATCAAATAATCAATAAACTAGCTATATTGGGCTTTACATGCTAAAAACTTACTTTTGATGTTTCTAGTTCTAGGATGAGCTAAGGCTTGGCCAAACCATGTTTATAGTATTTGATAATGGAAACTGGAAACAACATATTGGCTGTTGCAAGTATTTTGTTTTATAATTATATAGTAACATTTTTTTGGCTATTTTCAGAAAGGTGGACTGATTGCACTTCTGGATGAAGCATGGTATGTTTTGGAACTTACAATTACCACTCCAGCCCACTTGCAAGCATTTGCTTCAATTGCTATGACATCCAAGTTGATTGTAGATCATTTCCATTCTGTAGAATGAGATAGGGGGAATCACCACACACCCAAGTGGGGGGGTGCCTTTCATATATATAGCCATGTACAGGGATACATTAGTAATTATCCTAATACCCGCCCGCAGTCGTAGCGGTAGGATCACGGACGCCTGATCGTCCGAAATCACTAAACAAGCAGATGTGGAGACCCTTGGTCATAATATCCATGAATCGGTGTGTCGAGGAACATGGAGCACTCGAACTGTCCCGATGCAACTTTCGCGGGCGAAGTGGATGTCGATCTCGATATGCCGTGCGGCGATGATGGGCTGGATTGGCCGTCATGTAGACGCGGCAGCGTTGTCGCAATAAACGGCCGTCGCGGCGGAGACCGAGATGTGTAGTTCTGAAGGCGAGCGCGCAACCAACGGCGATTCGGCCACGACGCGAGCCACGACCACGATACTCGCTTGTGGCTCGAGCGGGAGGCCGTGGTTTGGCGCTTGGGCGACAGAAACGAGGTTGTCGCCAGGAAGACGCGGCCGGAGGTGGAGCGGCGTGTGTCGAAGCAGCCGCCCGATCGGCATCGAGTAGGCGATGATCCGGTTGACGATGCCAACGCCGAGGTGAAGACCGGCGGATAGTGAACCCTTGACGTCTGCGCGAATGCGCTTGATTAGCGCGAGTGCGGCTCGCGAGATCATGCATGAACAAGCGAACTTCTTTGGGCGGCATAGGCGGACGGGCGTGTCGGTCGTCATCGAGTGCACGCGAGGCTCGGTACTCGGCGGTCGACCACGGAGCGCGTCGGTGGCCGATAGCTTGTCGGGCATCGGCGGTGTCGCGATCGGTGGCACTCGGACATGCCGGCCGCGGAGAGAGGTCGACAGCAGATCGGGCGCTGTGACAAAACAGCCGTTCGCATCGCGCGTCCACGAGATCCCGAAAGTGGTGCGAGTCACCGAGGTCGTCATGGCGAACTCAGAGTGGAGTCGCGCGATGATGTCTTTGAAGTAGTGCGGTGGCGATGCCGTGAGATGATGTCGTCGGCGTCTGAAGCGGTAGGCGATGCTATCTCCATCTTTGTAAACAAAGAGATGCATCGGACTTGGTCGCAGATGAAGCGTCGACGGATGTGCGAGGCGGCCGGTTCCACGCCCGGAGCTGCGAGCCCGTCTGATGACTTGCGAAAGCGGACATAATCGGGGTTGGCGAGTCGATGAAGCCCGGCGGCGGCTGGCGATGAAGCGGTTTCCTCCAGTGGCCGTGGAGGCGTTCTTCACATCGAGTGGTGAGCGAGCCGAGCACGCGAGGCGCGATGCGAGGCGGTGCGTATCGTCGCCGGTTTGACAACCGGTGAACGTCTCGTCGTAGTCGGCGCCGGCTTTCTTTGGGAGAAGCCTCGGGCGACCAGCGAGCCTTGTGCGTGCGAGGAGCCGTCGGAGTGGAACTTGTGCTTATCTGACCACTTGCCGGTGACAATGTTAGCCCGGCGGTCGAGGACAAGCGCCAGTGCGGGTTGTCCATGAGCCTTGTACTCCTCCGCATCGCAAAGACGCCAACCGGGTCGGCCAGTAGCTGCTGCGGTGGTTCGCCGAGATCGGCGAGGCCGTCGTGCGAGAGGTTGGCGGTGGGCGGGGCGTGAGCTGCCGGCGAGATCGCGTCGTGAAGCGCGAAGCGGCGATGGCGCCGGGCGCCACAGTGTCGAAACACGGGCGTAGCGGCCGCCGGTAGTGACGATAGGACGCCGCCGCCCGCGAGCGGCAGGCGTCGGCGTCAACCGTGGAGAGGGCCGACGGGCGCCGCCGCAGCGAACGGCGGTCGGCGCCGACTAGTCGGCCGATCGGTCGCAGGGACGGCGTAGATGACGGCCGGTCCGGTAGGTCCGGCCGCTCAACCTCGCCGGACGAGGAGCAACCGAGGTGGCACGCGGTCGCTCAACGCCACCAATGGAGCTTCGTCGGTGAAGATAGTCCTGCATCAAAAATCCGGTGAAGACGGCACGAAGCGCCGAGGTGCCGAGGCGAACGGGAACACGACTCATCGAAGACAACATGGCGTGAGATAATAATGCGGCGGTGGACATATCCGAACAGCGGTACCCTGCTGTGGGAGGAGGGTAACCAAGGAACACGCATGGAGTCGAGCGAGGAGAGCTTGTGAGTGTCGTGGCACTAATGTTCGGATAACGAGGCGGCCAACACACGGAGTGAGGAATAATCAGGAGCTTCGATGCGGGAGCCGGTAGGGTATCTTGTGATGCACGGATGAGGAGGCGCGGTTAAGCACATATGTGGCGGCGGCGGGGGCTTGACCCGATAAGGTGGAGGCATGTGGGCGTGGATCGGCAAGGTGCGTATTGTGTTGTTGATGGTACGAAGCATGCGCTCGGCTTTGCCGCTTTGTGGCGAGGTGTAAGGACACGAAGGCGTAAGGCAATGCGCGACTAGTAAGGAAGGTAGTGATGGCATTGTTGGCGAATCGGTGCGTTATCGGCTTGGAAGCATTTGGGTAGAATCTGAACGTGTATGAGTAAAGGCTACAAAATCGACAATATGACGCTGCACATCAGATTTATGGCGTAAAGGGAACGACCAGCAAAAGTGAGAGTAATCATCAAGTAACACAAGATAATATTTATAGCCGGAAGCGCTAAGAACTGGAGATGTCCAAACATCACAGTGAAGTAAAGCAAAAGGAGTAGTAATGCAGATGTGGAATTACTAAAGGGAGCGCGTGTGCTTGCAAGTCGAGGCATGACACAAAGACCGCGGACTCTTATTACAGGCTATGACCGACATGTGTTGTAGTTTGGCGAGGGCGGAAGGACCGGGGTGGCCAAGGCGATGATGCCACAGGGTGGACGAGGTGGCGAGTGCAAGCGTGGGGCGTGGGCGAAGGAATGGTGTAGAGGTCCCGCGGCTATTGCGGCGAAAAATCACGCGCCCGTCCGCCGATCTCAATAAAAACGGGCGTCAAACTCAATGGAGCGATTATTGTCGCGAGTGAATCGACGAGCGAAAGCAAATTGCGCACTAGGCGGGAGCAATAAGGACATCGCTTAGGTGAAAGGTGGTGTCGCCATCGGTAGGTGGATGTGCGCGGCCGGAAATAGGTATGGTGCCGCCATTGCCTCGATAATGAAGGAATTGGAGTGGGGTATGCGGGAGAAGCGATATACCATCTGTCGGCGACATATGGCGATGGCGCCGGTGTCGAGACCCGATTGTTGGCGCCACGAAGTGCCATCCGGTTGAGCGGTGACAAGGCGGCTGATCCGCGCGCGGCACCTTGCCGAGTGGAAGCGGTAGCGGCGCCGCGTAGCACCGAATCGAGTGGCGCCGCGGTGTGCGCTGCGGTGCGCGCCAGATGCCGGCCGTGAA
The DNA here is from genome assembly GCA_036346255.1 of Ampelocalamus luodianensis. Taxonomy (NCBI): domain Eukaryota; kingdom Viridiplantae; phylum Streptophyta; class Magnoliopsida; order Poales; family Poaceae; genus Ampelocalamus; species Ampelocalamus luodianensis. Next base: position 47,790,938 of record CM070617.1, read on the forward strand.
GGACGCCACGGCTGCTGCGGCGCGCCTGCGGTCGCCATCGCCGCTTCTTTGCGCGCACGGAGTAAGCACATCGAGGCGGCCGGCGAGTGCGCCGCGATTCTTCCGCCACGCTCGATAGTTGCGCCGCGGCTGCCTTTCTTCCGATTGCGATTGCCACGTCGTGACCGCGCGCCGCCTTGGCGGCGGATGACCCCGCTGGAGTTGCCGCTATCGTGGCGTGACCCCGCCGGTGCCACGCCGTGGCGGCGGCGTGGCATGCCGCCCAGCGGTAGTGCCGGCGTGAAGCGCGATCTCGGTGATGACCTTGGCCGTTGGCGAGGCGAGTTCCTTCGAACCGGCTTCGCGGCGGTGGCGAGTTGGGCGGCGGATCGGTCGGCGATGTTGCCGGAGTCTTTGGAGAAGCGAGGTTGAGGCCGCGGCGAGTTGAGGACGAGCCGCGAGTCGAGGACAGCGTAGCCAACGTCCACGCAACGCGTCGGCGGTGGCCTTCATCTTCTGGCGATGCTCGTCGATGGAGAGTACCTGCGCCATGGAGTGGAACTCGTGGTGAGGAAGACGGCGCGGGAAGCCTTGTTCGCTGAAAGAGGGCTTGATGGCGACCCACACCGCGGCGATGCAGTCGCGCGGCGAGGCCAAGGGCGTCATCCGCGACGGAGCCGAGTAGCGGTTGTGGGCGCAAGAGTCGGCGATCTCCACCGAGCATCCTCGCAGGCGTCTGCGCGGCGGATCCGTCGACGTCGGCGAGTCCGAACTTGCCGCGCGGGAGAGAAAGAACGAGGACCGGCGGTTGAAGTTGGGATGCTTCAACTCGAGTCACCGGGCGTGCGACTTGACGGCGATCGTCGCGTGAGGCGGCGACGAAGATGGCGCGGCGTCGGGCCGGTGGAGGCCATGGTAGCACCGGATGACGAGAGGGGACGTCGCCATGCGTGGAGTGGAGGTGAAGTGCGGACGGTGGAGGAGGGCACTGGCCGAGGTGCGGTAGGCAGTGGGAGTGCGGCGGCGGTGGTTGTTAGTGGGGTGTCCGGAGGAGGTTCGGCCGGATAGGGAGGTTTCGGCGGATAAGGGTTGTTGGGGTTTGTTGGCGGGGTGGTTGGCGGGAATTGAGTTTGTTGGGGAGGTTCGGCGGGAGGAGTGCACTGGTGGTGGTGGCGGCCGGTGGGAGGAGTGCGACTGGTGGTGGTGGCCGGCCAGAGAGGAGTGGCCGGCCGGGAGGAGAGGGAGGGAGAGGCCGGCGGGAGGCCAATACCAGGGTGGTGGTCGCCGGCTTAGTGGAGGCCACGGGAGGAAGAGAGTCGGGAGGAGGAGGGTGGAGGCGGCCGGGAGGCACAGCCGGGTGGTGGTCGCCCGGCTTGGTGGAGGCCGGCCGGGAGGAAGAGAGCCGGGAGGAGGAGGGTGGAGGCGGCCGGGAGGAAGAGGGTGGTGGTCGCGCCGCCGGGAGAGAGGCCGGGGAAGAGTTCGGTAGGGGCGGCTGGGAAAAGAGTTCGGCCGGGGGGTGTGGATTCGGCTGGGGGAAGAGGTGAGGTGGGCTAGGGTTAGGTGGCCGAGGCCCAGAATTGCTCTGATACCATGTAGAATGAGATAGGGGGAATCACCACACACCCAAGTGGGGGGGTGCCTTTCATATATATAGCCATGTACAGGGATACATTAGTAATTATCCTAATACATTCTGTGATATCTGACTCCTTGTGAATTAACTACGTTTTCCAAAATTCTGTGCACAGTATGTTTCCCAGATCAACACACGAGACATTTGCACAGAAGCTGTATACAACATTCAAGAATAACAAGCGGTTCGCTAAACCAAAGTTTTCACGTACAGATTTTACAATTGTCCATTATGCTGGCGATGTAAGCATTCTTCATTAAATGATGATTATTTTCTTATACAAAATGTAACTGTTGTTCTAATTAGACATTTTAATGATCATCCACAGGTGGCATACCAGGCTGATTATTTCTTAGACAAGAACAAAGATTATGTAGTGGCTGAACATCAGGATTTGCTGAACGCTTCTTCATGTCCTTTCGTAGCTGGTTTATTCCCTTCACTACCTGAAGAGACATCAAAGTCTTCAAAATTTTCATCTATTGGGTCACGTTTTAAGGTGAAATTCTACTTGATTTTATTTTCATTTCTTTTATGACAAGGTTGGAGAATACATGAATAGTAGCGTACACTATACTTATTTACACATAGTCACATACTACCAGCCTTAAAATGAAGGGAATTTTTCATTTTTGCCATTAGTTGCGTCCCGCTTCTCACTTATGCCGCTAAATTTGGCAGCCTCTTGTTTTTGCCACTCTTTTGTTAATGTGTAATTCGTTTTTGCCACTCTTTCGTTAGTGTGTATTTCGTTTTTGCTGTTCCAGCTAGTTTCCCGTCAAGTCAACAGGGTTTGACCGCAAAGGCAAAAAAAAATCAGAAAAAGATAGAAAAATACCAGAAAAGCATATATTTTTTCCCCTTCGGTTTTTTTTTTGGCATATTTCTTAACGGTCAAACCATGTTGATTGTTGACTTGTTAGAATGGGGGCCGGAATGGCAAAACTGAACAGCGTTCTAACAGAAGAGTGGCAAAAACGAGAGGTTGCTAAATTTAGTGGCATTAGTGAGAAGCGGGACCTGGGAAAAAAAAACCGTCCGGTTACCGCCATCGGCGGTAACCGGGATTCCAAATACCGTTTGGAAAACTTCAAATTCAAAATTCCGGCGGTTACATCCCAAATTCAAATTTCTTTGGATGAATTTTGACCGAGTTCTTCCCGGGAATTCTGGTTACCGGCCGGTAACCGTTACCGGCCGTTCGGCGGGATTTGACCCAGTAGCGGTATTCCGATCCCTGAGCGTGACACATCTAATGGCAAAAACGAAAATTTCCCTAAAATGAATTATATGTTTCTTTAGAAGCTATCCAATTTATAATTTTGGAAGCACCAGTCCGATCATGAAGAAAATACACCCTCCACAGCATTCTTTTAGCCTTAGAAGAGCCTGTGGTTGCTACTGGCGCTTTGTCATTGTTAAAAGATGCTATCCATGTTGTGCTGTCACTTTGGCACATGCCTGAAACGTTGTATTAGGTTTTGACATGTCCCCATCCAACACCTTGCAAAACATATGCAGTTGTGTTGGACAGATTAGGCAGCTTTGTCATGCAACGGGGTCTCTTGGCATGGCACCACACGGCATATTATACAGGCAATTTGATATGTTACTGTGAGCTAGACCTGAGAAAATCCTGGGCCTGACTGGGTTCAGGCCTGCTTTGACTTGGTCTGCTTGAGCTGAGGCCAGGCTAGCCTGTTAAGCTAGTTGGGTTGGGCTAACTCGCATATCTTTACCCTAAAAATGAATAAAAATCGTTCTGGGCCAATAGAGCTGCTAGGCCCAGCATTTCTGCCCAAGCCCGGTCTATACCCAGGCCTGGGCTGGGCCAAGCCTGAAAGGTTCGGTCCCTTTTTATCAGGTCTACTGCAAGCAGATATAACTTAAGAACTGTAGCATTTTGAACTTTATGTGCAATGGTACATGGCGTTGACTTGGTTTATATGAAAAGATTGTTTGAAGTGTATAAAAAATGTAGCATTGTGAACATTGCATCCGGTATGTGAATCAAATTATTATAAATTTATAAATCATGTACTATACCAATGCACCATGTTAGAAGTTGATGTGCGAGTTCACACGTTTGTTTTTTAAATGTGTATATCTGTGTCACTACATTGGTGTTTTTCAGGAAGTCTTAGTGTGTACTGTGTTCATTCTTGTTTGCCCTTTGTTGCTCACATATCCTTCAGACATTCACTATGCACATTCCTTTGGTTGCCATAATGGCAATGTATGGAAACGCTGATACATAGTTCCTCCCTTCCCTAGTTAGTAACATAACAATTAGGTTGCATTTATGTAGTAGTGTGGGTGAGAAAGTTTAAAGCGTCTTTACGACTATAATGAATGTTCAAGTCTTTTTTAATTGTCTTGATTACCTGTGGTTAGCATGTAACAAATACAAGTAGTTGTGGTTTCTCATGTTCCGGTACTTCAAATCGTGAAAGTAAATATCTTGATTCTCCTTACAGTGCTGTTGAACTTCTTTATGTTGACATTCTTGCTGTACAATTCTCATCTCAGCTGCAACTTCAATCTCTCATGGAGACCTTGAGCTCTACTGAACCCCATTATATTAGATGTGTGAAGCCAAATAATCTCCTCAAGCCAGCAATTTTTGAAAACACGAATGTTATACAACAACTACGATGTGGAGTAAGATTCTTAATACTCTATTATTATTCTTGTTATTAGCATCTGTTGAACTAATTCTGACATATTGCAGGGTGTTCTTGAAGCTATCAGGATCAGCTGTGCTGGATATCCCACAAGAAAAACATTTTATGAATTTGTTAACCGCTTTGGTGTTCTTGCTCCTGAAGTTCTAGAAGGGAGGTAAGAAATCTACATAGAGAGCAAAATAAAGTTTTCTGGTCATTTGTTTGGCATTTTTGATGTTTCAAGCTATTCATTGTTTTTATTTTTTTTGTCTATTCTTGTGCCTAGCAATGATGACAAGATTGCATGCCAAAAGATTTTGGAAAAAATGGGGCTGGAGAACTACCAGGTAAATATGGAGCCACTACTGGGATCTCATTTCTTCTGATAGGTGATGTTATTTAATGCAGTTTGGATTAGGGTAGCCTAAGAGGGACATTTGATTGCAACAAAGGGATTTCATGTAGCAAATGCTGGAAGTAGACTTGTATCTTTGCTTCACATTTCAAGCATTTAATGTTTGGTTCTTAGTTCTTACGTAATCTCTCGATTGACTTCCAGATTGGAAAAACAAAGGTGTTTCTGAGAGCTGGACAGATGGCTGATTTGGATGCACGAAGAGCAGAGGTGTTAGGAAAAGCAGCAAGAATAATACAGAGACAAATCTGTACATATATTGCACGGAAACAATTTGTTTTGTTTAGAAGATCAGCAACACATCTACAATCTTTTGTTAGAGGTACCCCCACCCCCTCTCTCTTTGTGTAAAATGTGCGTGGGCATCTGCTGCCCGATGGTCCAAGACTCCAAGTAGGAAGAGTGATGCTGATGCCATGTTGATGCAGTTTCTGAAGCATTCTACAGATTTCATTGTCTTTCTTTTTTCCTGTTGTATTCCAGGGACCTTGGCTCGTAAATTATATGAGTGCATGAGGCGGGAAGCAGCAGCAGTGAAAATACAAAAGAATGTGCGTCGTCACAAAGCACGTGAATCTTATTTACAACTGCAAGCAGCTGCAATCACACTGCAGACAGGCTTAAGGGCAATGTCTGCTCGCAAAGAATTCAGATTCAGAAAGGAAACTAAAGCAGCTGTCCATATCCAAGTACATACTGTTTCAGTCAAATTGTTATTTAATTATGTTTCATCATTTTTACTAAGCATTCCATGGTTTGAGGTCCATCATGTTTCTGAAACTAAACTGTTCTCTGGCTTTTTGTAGTTTTCCTTGAGTCTTTGTTATGAAAACAACCATTTTAATATTGTGACCTGATCTTTTGAACACAGGCTCGATGGCGCTGCCACAGAGATTATTCGCATTACAAGAATCTGCAGGGAGCAGCTCTTACTTACCAGTGTGCCTGGAGACAGAGGCTTGCAAGAAGAGAGCTCAGAGAGCTCAAAATGGTACATTCATATCCCTAACCCTTTCAATCTTCCAATGTTCTTTACCATGGCACAAAGGTCATTTCTGAGTTTATTCATTAATCATATGCAGGCTGCGAGAGAAACAGGGGCCCTCAAAGAGGCCAAAGATAAACTTGAGAAGCGTGTAGAAGAGCTAACATGGCGCCTAGGACTGGAGAAGCGACTAAGGGTACCTGTGCTTTGTTCATTTGGCTCCTAATCCTGGTGACACTATTTGAAATTTGGAAATTTGGGGCTTATGTCTAATGTTCTCATTCGCAGACTGACCTTGAGGAAGCAAAAGCTCAGGAAATTGCTAAGCTGCAAGAAACGTTGCAGGATATGCAGCTGCAAGTTGAAGAAGCAAAGGCCATGGTTGTTAAGGAAAGAGAAGCAGCTAGAAAGGCAATTGAAGAAGCACCTCCAGTAATCAAAGAGACTCCTGTACTGGTCGAAGACACAGAAAAGATTAATTCGCTGACAGCTGAAGTTGAACAACTCAAGGTATGGTGGCAGATGAATCATTTCTGCATGTCTCATGTAGTTATTTTATTTTATTTGGATACTTGGTCACAAGCATTTATCCAGAGTCAGTGCATATATAATATTACTCCTATTTTTACACCAATATTTTAATAACATGGTCATATGTTGGGACACTTTTTATTGACAAGTGAACAGTATTAATATCTAAATTCATTTGGACTTAACACCCTGCTTTGTTGTGAAAGTTTGGAAAGATTATCCCATGTTTTGCTTATCTACGAGTAAATGTTGTTAAGTGTCTCTTTTTAGTTTGGACAAAAATGAGAGTTTTGTGTCACAATGTGTAAAATGCTGTGAAAAAAATATAATGATTGAACTAAAGGACTATGAGGGCTTGTAATTTGAAAGTGTATGCTTTTTGTATGATCTAGTCAAACTTAGGCCAGATTTTGATTTCGGCAGGCTTTGCTGCAAACTGAAAGGCATGAAACAGAGACCGCGAAGAAAGAACACGCTGAAGCTGAACGGAGAAATGAAGAACTAATTAAGAAATTTGAAGGTGCTGAGAAAAAGATTGAGCAACTTCAGGACATTGTCCAGAGGTACAATCTAAATAAAACTGCAAGTTATCGTTAATTCATTTCCTTATCTCTAATGTTTTGCTTTGTTAAGGGTTATAACCAGGGATCAAAAACTCGGTACCGGACCAAATCCCGGCCAGGGGCCGGGAACGGTAACCGGCCGGTTACCGGAAAAACCGGAAATTTTTCGGCTGAAATTCGCTCGAATTTGATTAAAAACCATTCAAAAATCAAAAATCAGAATTTGAATTTTAAAAACCTGGGAAAACCGGCCGGGATTTCATTTCCCGGTACCCACCGGTAAATCCGGTTACCGCCGGTTTTTGTTTCCATGGTTATAACCTCTGTCTATACTTGTATTAGCACTGTTTGTTTCATTCTGACTAAATATTAAATAGCCTTGTCGTGAAAATGAACACAGGCTGGAAGAGAAAGCAACCAACTTGGAGTCTGAGAACAAAGTGCTTCGTCAACAGGCTGTTGCAATTTCTCCTACTGCAAAATCGTTAGCTGCATATCCTAAGTCTCCTTTCCAAGTATGTCTTGTCCCTGGCTACTTACATTCTGTAGTACACTTCTTTTTCATCATAATGACCTAACATTTCAAATCGATTGTGCTTTGTTAGTTGAAAACTCCGGAGAACAGGAATGCTCCAAATGGGGAAGTGAAATCATCAACGGTAAGTGGAGAGAACAATGTCATACATTTCATTTACAATTCAAAAGTAACTGATATTAGGTGATAAGTAACTTTTTCAATCTTGAAATCTTTCTGTAGGATGTAACTCCTATCTCACTGAATCCCAAAGAACTTGAGACTGAGGAGAAGCCACAAAAATCACTTAACGAGAAGCAACAGGTGTGCTATTTGTTGATTACTCATTTGTTTGTTCCACCTTTCTCCCCTAAAGCAAATTATGTACGTGCTCTGGTTTGATCACGAAGTTATATCATTTGTGATTTCTTTTTCATCATATATGAATTTTGTGCTCCAGGAAAACCAAGACCTACTGATCAAGTGTGTATCACAAGATCTGGGATTCTCCAGTGGCAGGCCTATTGCAGCTTGCCTTATATACAGGTGTCTTCTACATTGGAGATCATTTGAAGTTGAAAGAACTGGTGTTTTCGACCGAATTATTCAAACAATAGGCACTGCTATAGAGGTAAGTCATACATACTTATTGCTAGTTTGTTCCAGATCACCCCCTTTTTTCGTGGAGAATTGCACTTTACATTTTGTTTAGTATGATTTAATGATGAACCTGTATCTTAGGCCTTCATGATATACCTTGAATAAAAGATACAACGTAAAAACAGCAATAGAGAGGGATTAAAAAATTTAAATGCTGCAATAACATATAGATTAAAAATTCCTTTTTTCATTTATGTTTTGACTTCTGTGGTACTTCTTTATAGTTAAGTTTAAATTCTTCCTTTCCAAAGGCCCAGGACAATAATGACAAGTTAGCATATTGGCTCTCCAATTCATCCACATTACTCCTACTACTACAACGAACACTGAAAACAACTGGGGCAGCTGGACTCACTCCTCAGAGGCGAAGGTCATCTGCTGCATCATTTGGGAGGGTGTTTTCGGTAAAACACCTTTCTTTTCTCCAGTTTTGTACCCTTGGCATTCTAGTTTTATAGCCTGAAAATTGCTTAATTAATTGCTTCTGAAAATACAAGGGAATGCGAGCTTCACCACAAAGTGCTGGGCGTCCTTTTCTTGGTAGTCGCTTGATTGGAGGACTAGGTGATCTTCGTCAGGTTGAAGCCAAGTATCCTGCTCTGCTTTTCAAGCAGCAGCTTACAGCTTTCCTTGAGAAGATATATGGAATGATAAGAGACAATTTAAAGAAAGAGATATCTCCATTGCTTGGTCTTTGCATCCAGGTATGAATTGTTGGCATTAGAATTCCTTTTATTTTATGAAAAGAAGAGTAAGCTTCAGGTTTTGTTTTTACTGATTACTTATTTTTGCAGGCACCAAGAACATCTCGTGCAAGTCTAATTAAAGGATCTCGTTCTCAAGCAAATGCCTTGGCCCAACAAACTCTGATCGCCCATTGGCAGAGCATTGTGAAGATATTAACAAATTACTTGAATGTTTTGAAAGCCAATTATGTATGTAACCTAAAAATGAGTTCTCACATACTATTTTTAGGTAAGTATATGCATTAACATGTCTTCTATTGATATGTACAGGTCCCTTCATTCTTAATCAGCAAGGTGTTCACTCAAATCTTTTCATTTATTAATGTTCAGTTGTTTAATAGGTAAGATTTGACTCTTGCTCTACCTGTGCTACATTATACTCTCTTTCCAGTCAGATTTAAGATATTCCTTATCTTGTAGTCTGCTGCTCCGACGTGAGTGCTGTTCATTTAGCAACGGAGAATATGTCAAAGCTGGATTGTCAGAGTTAGAGCAGTGGTGCATTTATGCGACTGAAGAGGTATGGATGAACTTTTTTTACCCTTTTTTTTCCGAGAGACTTTAATTTGTGTGCTAATGTTATGTGGTACATACAGTATGCAGGTTCTTCCTGGGAAGAATTGAAACATATTAGGCAGGCTGTTGGATTCCTTGTAGGTGTTTTATACTGATTGGATGTTTTATTTGCAACTTCCTAAGTGGAGTTTGTATAATCTAACAGATTGTATTATTAGGTAATTCATCAAAAGCCAAAGAAAACGTTGAAAGAAATCACCAACGATTTGTGCCCTGTAAGTGATCTTTGAACTCAATTATGTTTTGCCAGTCATTAACATATGTCGGTTATGACTTTGTCACATATTTTTGCAAACTTTCAGGTCCTTAGCATACAGCAGCTATATCGGATCAGTACAATGTATTGGGATGATAAATATGGCACCCACACGGTTTCATCAGAGGTAAGCTCTTGTCCTACTTAATTTGATCGCAGTTTGTTCAAGTTTCATATGTTACTGTCAAGAAGTGGTGCCATCCAAGGCCGCCGGTTACCGGAAAACCCGGTGGGGACCGTGAGTTAAAAAAACCGGCTGTTTTTTTTTTCCGGTTTAGCAAATTCAAATTTCAGTTTTCGAATTTCGGACGGTTTTTAAGCAAATTCAAATTTCAGTTTGCGAACTTCATCCGTTTGTTTTCCGGGATTCCTGGTAACTGAAAACGTAAGAAGAGGTAGAAGTCGACCAAGACTAACGTGGGAGGAAGCAGTTAAAAGAGATTTAAGAGATTGGAATGTAGCTAAAGAATTAGATTTGGATAGGAGTGCATGGAAGTTAGCGATCCACGTACCGGAACCATAAGAAAGTTTAAGGGCTGTGTTTTAGGCTCTCGGTTCGGATGGTATGATGTACAGCTTAGGGTTTTAGCCTTGTAGTTGTAGGTTTTATTATTTTTATTATATTTCTATATTTTTTTATTTGCAAGGCTCTCGTCTCTTTGACTTTGAGGAGGTTTCATTTTTAACCTACCCCAACTTGTTTGAGATAAAAAAACTTTGTTGTTGTTGGCCGGTAATACTGGTTCTGGGATTTCGATCCTTGGTGCCAACCATATTTCTTTCACAAAATTTTGGTTTCTGATGATGAACAAATTGAATGCAGGTCATCTCAAGTATGAGAATAATGATGACGGAAGACTCGAACAATGCAGTGAGCAGTTCGTTCTTGTTGGATGATGATTCAAGGTTATTTCCCAATCCCAACATCCCAAGTTCAATAACTAGTTGACTGCACTAACTTTGAAGTCTGTAATCTAACATTGCCCACGATACTTCAAATCACAGCATTCCATTTTCGGTGGACGACATCTCAAAGTCAATGACAGAAATCGAGGTAACGGACGTTGACATGCCACCTTTGATTCGGGAGAATTCCAGTTTTACCTTCCTACACCAAAGAAAGGACTAACAGGGGTGGTCCTCTTCAATTGCGAATCGCTTCTACATTCCTTTCCCCACGCAACCTGTGCATAAATCATGTACATACTCATGCGTTTTGCGTACTACCAAATCAAATCATCTAGTCGGGTCAGGGTAATCGGTAGATCAATTTGTTATTTATTGTTAGGTCTTCGGTTTGATTGATTGGTTCTTTCTCTCCAATTTTCTCCCCCCTTTCTTTGGGGGACCGAATTTGTATTGTAATGGCAGGGGCCGGATGCCCCTGGTCAGGGCCCCGAGCTGGTATTGGAAAAGCTCTTGGTCCTTTTAGCGTCTGGCAAAGGTTTTCCACAGCTAGATGATTTGTGTCGGTCATTTGTGTGGTTCATTTCAATCTTCACCGTATTGTAAATTGCAAAGAAGATCATAGTCGAAAAAAAAGTACAGTGGCAACTGAGTTTTTGGTGTATTCTGTGCTCATTGTTTATCCTCCGTGTTTACAAACATACACTGCTGTTTCATCTTTGTCGGGAAAAGCACGTAAAAACCGGATCGCTAATATCAAGATTCATATCAAAAGATCTTCCGAGATAAGATAGCACATCACCACTTCTCTATCAATATAACGGGTACCTCTTTTGCCGGTTTCAATTCAAAAAATAAAATAAGACAAGGCAAGCGATTCCCCATGATGCAAAAGCGGCTACTCTAGATGGCATGTGTATGAGGTATGCAGATCGAGCGCAAAAAAGATGTCCCTTAAGTAGTTTGCTCATTTACTATGAATAAGGGAACACGTGTGATTTCTTTGGACTTTGCCGGTTAGCACTGGTGTCACATGACACCAATGAATAATACACTTGCATCTGTCCTGGGTACGCCGCTGTCTGCTAGGGAAGTGCGAGCAAAAGTGCAGAAGAATGCTACCTCCAAAAAACAATTTACTTCTTCGGGAGCTCGCTGTCTAGTTTGGCAGATGGCTGCAAAGTCCAAACGGATTATTTCCAATTTCCCAATACCTCATCACAGCAACGTAAGGGAATGGGATGCAGGATTGGCTCATCTCCAGCCCAGTTTTGGATGTACTCTGTCCGGCAGTTATTTCAGTTACAAAGAGCCTTCCCTTCCCGCCTTTCATCTTCTTCTTCTTCTTTTTTGCGCGCTTTGTCACCTGGCAGCCTGGCACTTACCCCATTTCTCAGCCCCAATAATGCCCAGTCTGGCTCTGACCCTACCCCCTACCGTTCCCACTTTACAGAATGTATAATAATAGGCTACACCTTGCTTTCTCATAATCAATTAGCTTCGTTTTAACTGCACACGCACATCAACTTTTGTTTTTTAAAAAAAAAGAAAAGAAAAACGCCCCAAAGCATTCCAGCTGTTAGATGAGATTCGAGTAGAGCAGCACAGTATGTAATATTACGAAAATCTGAGCCATCCGTTTGGGGAACAACGGCTCGGATCAACTGCGCATCATTTTTTTTTTGCTACAGTTTTTTTTTTTTTTTTTTTTGACTACGGTGAACAACCTCCACCCTTGTTTTTTTTTTACCCGACAGCTAGGAAGTAATAGCCCCGTAGCACCGTGACTTTGTGAGAGGATGCGCGTCCAGATGAGGGCTACCACTCCTTCGATTTCAGTTGGCCGTGAAGACGTGCATATAATAAAACGGTTTAGTTGCTATGCATTATTTGATCTATCTCTTCATTAGTAGTAGGCACTGCCCTACCAAGCTACCTTTGCCAATTGCCAATTCCTCCTTGTAGTTCTTTTGTTTGTTAGAAAAGTGCCAAGTTTTTGCTGCCATCTATTTTAAAATAGTTATAATCTGCTCCTCTTGACGGCTTTACCAACAGATTTCGTTGTCGACACCACTGAAATTTTGTCATGGAAATGGCCATCATATTTTTCTCTCTCCATTTTTTCCTTCTAATCTTTTGAGGTGACATGTCATTGTTACATCGTAAAGAGAAGAAAAGGAAGCCAGGGCAAGTAGCTAGGAGGAGGCTGGCAGATGCCAACTGCAAGATGATGTGATTTCTGCCCATGAGAACGAGCATCTTTCCCGTATAATCTCTGACTCACACAGTGGTAAGCTATCTAGCTTAATCATGTTATGCTTATCTACTCGTTTAATTCTCCATCAATTCGATCCCCAAGATCTCACATGTATCTATCTGCCTGCAAAGAAGAAGCCTCATCAAGATCAAGGTCCCCCTCCCTATGGATGGAGATCGGAGGAGGCAAGCTTCGATCACACGGCCGCTGCGCGCGCAGGACAGCCCGGCGTGGCGTCTGATCGCCTGGCTGCAACTTCTTTTCAGTGAGTACATCGATCTTGCATCCTAGTAATTAAAAGACGAGCTCCTCATGATCCATTGATGATTTGGTCTTGATCGTCTCTGCAGAGGCGTTTGCTCAGAGGTACAGCAAGCTGCTGAGGTGGGACGCGGCAGGGCGCCCCGTGTTTCTGCTCTTCTTGGCGTTCTTGGTTCAGAAGAACCTGCGCCGCTCCTACCTGTCATGGAGGAAGTCGCAGATGCGGCGGCGTGCCGCCGCCGTCACCGTGCAGGCGGCCTTCAGGGCAATGGAGGCTCGCCGTGGGATCTCGTTCTGGAGGCGGACCAGAGCAGCCGTATGCATCCAGGTAACATAAATGTTATGGTACACTTCATTTCTTGTGCGGTAGTGCTAGTATGTGGTTGTCGCAGACTCGCAGTTATCTTACAATGATTGTTCTGTCGCATCGACAAAGGCGCAATGGCGCGCGCACAGGGCGCTGTGGAGTTATCTGACGATGAAGAGAGCCACTCTGATCTGCCAGTGTGCTTGGAGGCAAAGCATTGCGAGGAGGCAGCTCAGGAAGCTCAGACTGGTCCGGTCCTCGTCTTCTACCGTTCACAACGCCCAATTCTTGTGTTGTAGTAGTACTTGTAATGTCATTTGATTGATTAGTCTTCTTGCTTTGTGGAAAATGTGCAGGCCAATCTTGAAAGGGAGAGGCTTGATGAGATCTGCAGGCTCCATGAGATGGTGGATGTGCTGCAGCAGGCGGTCGAGGACGCGGAGGTGAGGGTGATTGCCGAGAGGGAGGCGGCGATGAAGGCGATAGCGGAAGCACCTCTGGTGACCAAGGAGACTGTGGTGTTGGTGGAGGACACTGAGATGGTTAACTCGTTGAACGCCGAAGTTGGGCGCCTGAAGGTCTCTGACATCAATGTTCCATCCAGAGATTGTACAATGTGCAATGATTCATGTGAAATTGTGATTTGTGAACAGTCCAGTGAACAGAGAGACCAACTTGTTGTTGCTTTTCATGCTGCAGGATTTGCTGGGAGCAGAAATGAAAGCAACCTTTGACGCGAAGAAAGTGCTAGCTGAAGCTGAATTGAGAAATGAAAAACTGGCTAGGTTGCTTGGAGTTGAGGACGTTAAGAACAAACAGCTGCAAGATTCCCTGAAAAGGTTGCTTTGCAAATTTACAACCAGATAGTGTTTACTCTGTTGCGCAATGCATGCTTCCAATGAGTTACATGATAGAAATTCTAGTATTTTGCACGGTTTGTGAAATAGGATGGAGGAGAAAGCTTCCAATCTTGATGCAGAAAACAAAATGCTTAGACAGGCTGTCGCATCAATCCCTGCTATCAAGTCACCATCTAGTGAAACCCATAAATCTCCTAACCTTCAGGTACCTGGAATCACAAAATTTTCTATAGAATTATGATGATCAGTGTACTAAATCATGATTGTGACAGGTAACTCCAGAGAATGAGAGAACAAATGGTGCAGCGAAGCCCATGATAGTGGACAGGGAGGATGATATCCATGTATGTATAAGCCTACAATTCGTTTGATCAATATTTTTGTGGGACGCATTGCTAATTTGACTCAGTGGAATTTCTAACTAGGATAATATTGCTGAACTGCCTAGCTCAAATGATCCTGAAGCTGAGAAGCAGCAGCAGGTAGGATGCTGGTTCTGAACTTTTGGTTAAGGTTCGAATAGTATCACGAGTCATGTGACGTGCCTTATGGTTTTTTTGAATGTTTCTGAAAATCTAGGAGCTGCTGATCAAGTGTATATCTGAAGATCTGGGATTCTCGATCGGAAGGCCTATAGCTGCATACCTCATTTACCGATGTCTGGTCCACTGGAGATCATTTGAAGAGGACAGGACCACAGTTTTTGACCGCATTATTCAGAAGATAAGTGCTGCCATTGAGGTATGTGACATTGGTATGTACTTTGACACTTTATGGTTCATAATAAATGTATACATAATTTGATGTTCTTTCCTGCAAGGCGCGAGACAACAATGACACATTAGCATATTGGCTATCCAATTCATGCACATTGTTGTTGCTTCTCCAAAGGACACTGAAAATTAATGGGGCAGCTGCTTTGGCTCGTCAGAGGCGAAGAACATCGTCCCTGAAGACGCCACGGGTAATGTGCAGAAATTATCACTCTGTGCGCTTAACAACTTAACTGATGTTATCACTGAACTTGGCATTCTGAACTCAATACTAAGCTGGAAAATTCCAGGAAAACCAAGCTCCTAGTCATCCTGAGCGTCCAGTTCCTGATGGACAGTTGATTGGTGGACTAGCTGACGTTTGCCAGGTTGAAGCTAAGTATCCAGCTCTTGCTTTCAAGCAACAGCTCACAGCATTGCTGGAGAAGGTCTATGGAATTATCAGGCACAACTTGAAGAAGGAACTATCCCCACTGCTTGGCCTGTGTATTCAGGTAGCATTGTGCATCTCGTAGTCCTCACAAATATTTGCTGAAAGTTAAAGACTTACGGGTAAAATCTTCTCTAGGCACCAAGAACATTCGTTGTCAGCCCCAGAGGATCATGTTCTCAAGGAACAGACTTGGCACAACAAGCTTCTATGGCGCATTGGCAGAGCATTATCAAAATTCTTACAAATTCTCTCAATGTTTTGAAATCCAATTATGTATGTGCCAAAACTGTAGTACTAGACTACTAGCTACCGTTTTTCTTTAAAAACACAATTAATCTAACCCTCTTTGCATTGCAGGTGCCTCCGTTCCTAATCTGCAAGTTGTTCACTCAAATATTTTCATTTATCAATGTGCAACTTTTTAACAGGTAAGTGCATATGTACTGTTCACTCGTATATGTCAAAACTAGAACCATGAACTTACACAACAGTGTCGTTGGTCCATCTGTAGTCTCCTGCTGCGGCGTGAATGCTGTTCATTCAGTAATGGAGAATATGTTAAAGCGGGGCTGGATGAGCTAGAGCATTGGTGCTTTTGGCTAACCGAAGAGGTGATAACGTTTTCTCATTGTTTCAAGAAATCCTTCAGGAAGCAGTTGCTAACCTTCATCTGAAAACAGTATGCAGGTTCTTCCTGGGATGAACTGAAGCATATTAGGAAGGCGGTTGCACTTTTGATACTTGAAGAGAAGAACAACAGGTCTCTCAAAGAGATCACTGACGACTTTTGCCCAGTAAGTCTGTGAATCTGTATCCTCCTACCTGCCTTGTTAATCATCTTACGTCAATGACAAAATTGGATGTGTTCTATCTTGCCTATAGGCGCTTAGCATGCAGCAACTGTACCGAATCAGCACAATGTATTGCGACGACAAGTATGGAACCCTGGGCATTCCATCAGAAGTAAGTGACTCCAACACAATCTCGACAAGAACTTGCAGGTTCCATCTGTTCACTTCATGGACTAAACGATCTAAACTGCAGATCATTTCGAGCATGCGGACCAAGATGATCGAGGGTTCAAGCAGTCCATCAATGCAAGATGACATCAATTCTTTCCTGCTAGACGATGACTTCAGGTACCATTTCCTCTTCCCTCCACTCCCATCTCGCTTACTTGATGAGCAATCCATTGATCTTTCCTAACCCAGAGCGCATCTCCTGTTGCAGCATACCGTTTTCCGCCGACGACATCGCGAAGCTGATGGTGCACGTCGACGTAGCAGATATGGATCTGCCACCACTGATTCAGGAGAAAGATGGCTCCACATTTGAACCCTGAATGGATCGAAGAGAGAAACGATCAACACGCCTTTTTCCGTGTTCTGGCGATGTACATAGTGCATGATACATACCGCAGTTTTGAGTTTTGGGTACACGTACACATATTTGATTGTTTTTTTTTTCTTCTTCTTCTGGCTGGTTGGGTTTTCACCAGAGTGCTTGCTTGGGTTTGCGTGTGCCTGCTTGTACAGAACTGAGCTTGTATGTTAGCCAGGAAAGAAAGAAAGAAGGCATTTGAGTTTGATGTTTCAGGAGATGCTTGCAAGTCAAGCAACCCTGCTGAATATTTGCCATGTGTGCTCTGATCAAGTCGTCGAAATGGTATACTTTTCTCTATCATGCTCGTTTTCTAATTGTGACACCTAACTGTTGAGCATCTGTCACTAGAATTGACGCCTATCCTTATTGCCTTGTTTCTACCCTGCTAATGTGATCAGGAAGTGGCCAGCGCATGAGTGATGACGACAAGGAGATCAACTGCTACTCATTGAGTTAGAGCAAGACCAGTGACAACGATGTAACAGTAATATTGATCAAGAACAGCGACTAGTTGATCAAATGCCCATATCTTCATCAATAACCGTTATCCATAAGAATTAAGAAGAGGGAGAACAAAAAATATCTCTGTCTAATCTCATAACTAGTACAGCTTTTGTTAATTAATAGGGATTGTCTATTCATAAGTTGTCTGAAATTTTTTAAAGTTTAAGTCACTTGTTGTGACCATTGAATCAATATCCAATCATATTATATCCATTGGATCAATATCCAATCATATGACACCAATTTCTACACAAATCCAATAGTCACAACAAGTGACTTAAACTTAAGAAAATTTCAGGCAACTTAAAACTAGCAAAACCGTAATTAATATATAGCGCGCCACGTTGTTCACGGCCACGGGACCACCCAAAGACAGATTGGCAGACCTAGATTTACGAGATGGGTATTGGGAGTTAAGAAAATATTGCTCAATAGAAGAATAAAAAGTCACCGGTGTCAAAAACCAAACTATAAATTGACCATACCAAAAATATCTCAAAATAATGTAGAAAAATACAAAATAATTAAGAAAAATACAATTCAACTTAACGACTCTTCATGCAATTTTAGGGACACTCATTTCATTTCATTTCATTGTTCCTTATTGCCTTGCTAACTTCTTCAAAATTTCATGCTAACTAATTTAAAAGTTCAAAGAAATTTCCTTTATTATGTGAGTCTAACCAGCACTATCCCACAAAGATTTCTACAAATTTATTCTTCATTTTTGAAGATTATATGATCTACATTTCACAAAAACACAATCATTCAATTAACTATTTGGGATTTGCCGATTTCGGAATTGGGAGGGAGAGTTGAGACCTCGCCGCAACGCCAACCACTCCCCGCCTCCCTGCTCGTAGAACTGCCGCCCAACTCGCCGCGCCACCTCCCTACTTGCTTGCACTACCTCACGCCCTCACTTCGCTTCCAACGCCGCTTGCCTACAGTTGCGTTAAGGCTTTTTCTTCGTTTTTCAAATCTACAGACTTCTTCATTTTTCAAAGCTCTAAGATCTATAATTCCCAAAAATATAAGATTTACCAACCACGATTACTCTTTCAAACCGGTTTGGGAATTGGGGATTTGGGAATTGGGTACATGTGGCCAAGTAAGGATTTGAGAATTGTTGTAGATGTGCGCGCCGCCACGCCTTCTTCTCAGTCTCGCTAGCTCACTGTCATCGGTGCCCGGTGGCACCCTATGCCGCTGCGCATGCTCCTTCCCTTCTCCCAGGCCGTCGTCGCGTGAGGCCCTTGCGCTTGTGGGCTTACAGCGCTGCGCCAATGCCGTTGCCTTCCTTGCCAAGTCGCCCCACCCTGCTCGGCGTCGGCATTGCTTCGGCCTCCCGCCTCCGAGCCTCGGCCTCTGATACACACCGCCCACGTCGAGCTAGAGTCGAGAGAGAGAGAGAGAGAGAGAGAGAGAGAGAGAGAGAGAGAGAGAGAGAGAGAGAGAGAGAGATGTTAGGGTTACTGGGTTACTGGGTTAGGGCATTGAGGCCTTTGGACACGGGATGGGCCAGCCTGATCGGCGCGGTATAGGCTCGCGTGTTGCATGGGCTAAGGGGAGTTAGGCCTGAGAGGTGCGGGTGGGGTTGAATTGGACTGCTAAATGCTATTGATGTACAAACACGAAGATTTGACCCAACTAAGAGTATATATGTGTAATATATGTACTATATACTGGATTTTTTGTCAAAAAATTTGGGTGTTCAGTTGAACACCCATGAACCCAGGCGGATCCGCCCCTGCAGATGGACAACAGGTTGGGTCTGCTACCAGGCTGCGTGTGTTGCTGGATCAAAAATCGACGCTTCAGATTAACCATTGTGGCCGGAAACATGTGTAAGCAATATTCCCCCTTCAGTTTTTATTAAAGATTTGAAACATGGTTTGCTTTCCATGTTAAGATATCACAGATAAGATATTACAGTCCAAAACACGTACGCATGGTTTGTAAGCCTGGTTGCAATTGCAATTGCAATCATAGATAAGATCGATAGCATCTCCCCTCCAGATATACTCCAAATTAAGATATCCCAGCCACATGCATGGCAGTCAGGCAGTGTGTATAAATGTGTCTCGCAACAAGTTTATATATTGTATGCAACCAGGTTCTGAGACGGAGATGTGGTGACTCGATCATGCGGATGTGGTGACCAAATTCATTCATATTTGGCACATCAATCTCATATGCCTCACAAAAGCTTTTGACTTGGTCGAACAATAACTCACACTCTTTGTCCCTCATATCTTGCAAGCGTTCTTTCACATCCTGTATCAAGCCTATAGCTTCAACGATGTCTTAATGCTTCCTTTGTAAAGCAAGTGATAACTCATTTGTATCCTACTAATCTATGGACACGGCTTGCCTGGTTGCACGTACTAAGTTTGTCATTTTCTGCCTTTTGGCTGTTCTCATAAATTCAAAGTAACTAGTTTGTAATTCATGCCTCAAGCATGAGTAAGTGTAATGTAGCAGCACTAGTATCTGCATATTGGTGCATGTTTTATATATAGCTTTCCTAGGTTGATTCGTTTTCTTTCTTTCCTGTTGAGCCATGAAAGCAAGCCTATATTGCAAGTTCTAGTGGAATCCCAGAAATAATCATTCGCACCGACATCGAAACTAAAGTAAAATGATAGACTATTAGAGCTTGTAACATCAGAGTAGAAGTTCTACAACATAAAGAAGCAAATATATATGCCAAATTGTATTGTGCACTGCATGAAGAGTGCGGAACCACAACATTTCAATCTAACGTTTTAGGGTATCTTCGTAATCACATTGAGCGTTTTCAGCCCTTTCAATTGCATTCTGTAGAAGCTCCATAAAGTACTCTAGTTTAACTCCACCATAGTGAAGTAATGTGATAAAAAAAACTTGGATGTTAATGTCCTTTTGGGTTGATTGCTGAGGACAAAAATGCAATGATTTATTTCTTGCGAACCAAAAGAAAATCAATACGAATTTTGCTAATCAAATTGCTTAAGCTGTTGAGGAAAGGTGGGCAGCCCTGCACATACATCAATATACCCCTACAGCAAAAGGGGCCAAAATAAATTCCATGATTGCCTGTGTACAATACCACCTAAAATGCATGTGATCCCTAGTATGCTCAAAGGTTTGGGCATACTTTACAATAAATATGTGATTATGTTACATGTGTACGCATACATATGTATGAGTGACTTCCACAATATTCCTTTATTTTCATATGCATTCTAATTTTGGAGGAACCAAGAAAAAACAATGCAGTGATAAACAGCTTCAAAGCAGCGCAAGTAATGAATTATACCTTGTACAAACAAATTTGGATCAGAAGGATGAATCGAGAATCGACATTCCATAATTTAAATTTAAAATTGTGAACTATTCCTCGATTGCCCAAATTAAATTAAACCATGGGCTCGATTCAAGCCCAAATTAAATTAAATTAAATATTATTATTTCCTTTCAGTTCTTTTTATTTCTTTTCAATTTTCCCAATTTTATATTATTTCCAAAGCTTTAAAAAAAATAAAAATACCATTTGTATTTTATTGGATTGATTAAAAGCTTAATTGGAAATTTTAGAAAATGAAAACATTTTAAATGAATAAAATAAACTTCAATTAAATTCAAAATTATTTTATTAAATCGATTCATGTTCCAATGTTTTTTACAGATTTTTCTTGAAATTTTTGAAGTTTATTTTATTTTTGAATTTTTCCCTTTACTTTACTTTTCTTTCATCTCTCTCATGTTTTCTCTCTCCTCTTGCTACATGCTGCGGTTGGGGAAAGCAGCAGGACCTTGGCTTCCTGGCTTGCTACTACGGGAGGGCAGCGCCCTCATCATGGATGGAAGGCGCATCGTACCGCACGGCGGATGGCGCAGCGACTTGCTGTTGCGGCGCGGAGTGCGAAGACGCGGAGCCAAATAAAAGTAGAATTTTTTTGTATACACACTACTACAGAAAAGGTCTTCATAGACGGCTCAAAAACATCATCACAGATGGTTTCGTGAGCCGTTTGAGTCTATGGGTCAGTGATGACATGAGTCATCACAGACGGTGATGCATACTGTCACAGACGGTTATTAACTCAGAATTGTCTGTGATAGGTAATTATCACAGACGGGTTGTAGATAAAATTGTCTGTGATAGTTAACTATTGTGCCTTTAAAACCAGCATCATATATATATTATATATATTGTTCATAGTCCCTCAGCCACTTTCGAGGGGTTGTCCACGCAGCATGAGGATGATGAGACAGCAGTCACGGACAACTTCATCCAGCCCCTGCAAGTTCAAGAAACATGGCTGCTAAGAGAGCGTAAGGACATCCAATTACCTGGATGTCGTCGACAGGTAATTAGACGTCGTTGTGTTCAGAAAGTAACGTGGCTGATACCGGTCGGAGTAGTTGTACGTCCACGTCACTTTCTAAACACAGCGACGTCCAATTACCTGTCGACGACATCTAGGTAATTGGATGTCCTTACACTCTCTCGGCAGCCATGCTTCTTGAACTTGCAGGGGTTCGATGAAGTTGTCCGTGGCTGCTGTCTCATCCTCCTCATGCTGCGTGGACGACCCCCTGAAAGTGGTTGAGGGACTACGAACAATATATACATAATATATATATGATGTCGGTTTTAAAGGCATAAGCAGACACTACTTAGAGACTTTATAGAGAAGAGATCCAAGGGCACAATCTGTACACAATACATAACAGCAGGTAATCTAACAGCTCAAGACACAATTAATCTATACACAATATCACATCCAATTGCATTTGTGACATCAATTCATCATAGAAGTATCATCCAAGGGCACAATCTATACACAATACATAACAACAGGTAATCTAACAGCTCAATGCACAATTAATCTATACACAATATCACATCCAATTGCATTTGTGACATCAATTCATCATAAAAGTATCATCCAAGGGCACAATCTATACACAATACATAACAGCAGGTAATCTAACAGCTCAAGGCACAATTAATCTATACACAATATCACATCCAATTGCATTTGTGACATCAATTCATCATAGAAGTATCATCCAAGGGCACAATCTATACACAATACATAACAGCAGGTAATCTAACAGCTCAAGGCACAATTAATTTATACACAATATCACATCCAATTGCATTTGTGACATCAATTCATGCTGATGAAGCAGTTCGCGCAGGCAGGATGTCCGTGGCTGCTGTCTCATCCTCCTCATGCTGCTTGGCAGATTTCTTAGACGTCCATGGTAATTAAAGAAATCATGATCCAGTGCAGACACGACGCGGCAACGACGGCAAACACCAGCCACCACCAGCACAACCCACATCCAGGGGAGAGAGGCAGATCTGGCCGAGGTGAGGTAGCCGAGGGAGCAGAGGGGAGCGTTGTACCTCGAATCGGCGGTGTAGATGGTGGGGTGAGCTCGATTCGGCTTGGGAGATGGCGGGAAGAGATCGTTTCGGTGAGGGAGATGGCGGCGAGCTTGATTCGGCGGCGTAGATGGTGGGGCGAGCTCGATTCGACGGGGGAGATGGCGGGGCGAGCTCGATTCGGCGGGGGAGATGGCGGTGAGGTCGAATCGGCGGCGGGGGAGTCGCGATGCGGGAGCCCGGCCAAAGTCCCGAACCCTAGCGCGCGCTGGGGAGTGACGAGTTAGGGCGCAAACCCTAGTGCGCGTGCTCCTATTAATAAAGGTATATTACAGACGGTTATATTATGGAACCGTCAGTGATAAGTATCACAGATGGGTCCATAATAGAACCGTCTGTGCTATGGTCTCATATCACAGACGGGTCGACAATATAATCGTCTGTGATACGTCTGTGAATTATTTTTTGTATTTTTCTATTAATACTTTTGTCTATTTTATAAAGAGACAATCTGAGCCATAGAATGTTGATCTAATGGTGAGAAAATGTGATATAAAACTATGCTAAAACCGCTAATTTTATGGGAAGTAGTCCAACACCTCTGCGAAAAAATTGGCATACTCATGCCTAATCCTGTAGTCATCGCTGCAGAAGACGGCGTAGTCGTCCCACCCTGACACGCCGCAACCGGTGCTCGTGCACCAGTGGCCGTCCTTCGACAGCGTCCACACCCGGCCTAGCGGCCCGGCCATCCTCCCCCACGCCGCCGCCTGGATCATGTCCGCGGCGAGCCTCTGGCACCGCCTGCACTCCCGGTTGGTCCTCTTGGCCGTCTCGCACCCACCGCCGGCCGGCTCGCCCTCGACCTGCCTGATGTAGTGCTTCCCAACGTCGCGCGTCTCGCTGGCCGTGTAGAGGAGGAGACCGAGCATGTAGGCCGCGGCCTTGTGGCCGACGACGGCGTCGGCCGCCCGTTCAAGGAATACGAGGCTGTGCTGCATGTCTTGGGGCGCGAAGACAAGCGCGAAGCCGACAATGAAGCAGGCCTCCGGGTTGCCAGCCTCGGCCAGGTGGTTGACGACGGTGAGGTAGCGCTCGTTGTCCTGCCACTTCATCGCCTCCTCCCGCTCCAACACCATGCGCATCCCCACGGCGCGCGCCTCAGACGCCTTGTATATAGTTTTGCAACTAAAATTCAAGACACGATAGAATTTTAATACAAGAATTAATTACTGGATATTAGACACAAAATGAAATCATCATGAGATTATATTTTTTTGTGTCGTATCATGATACGACTTTTCGATTTTGTACACTACAGTCATATTCACAAACTGATCACTCTATAACCAGACCTACCAAAAACAAAAGAACAAAATACGTACGTGGCTCGTAGGCTGCAGAGGTCAGCCATGGGCTGAGGAGAGATCGTGGCCACAAGGCCGACGATGTGGATGACGACCACGTCAGGAAGATCAAGGACGGGGATCGCCGACCTCCTCGCCCGCTTGGTCCTCACCGTCATGCTCTGCGTGCTCACCATGGTATACTATTCAATACCATACGTGCTCACCATGACACGCGATAATATCACTCTTATAAAACGTCGAAGCGACACATCGTAACGTCGGTGCACGAGACGCATCGGCGCCTGTCGGCGCGGGAGACGAAGAGACACATGCATAACGCGCATGAGCTGAAATATTTAATTATCACAGACGGTTCTGATAAAAAGACGTCTGTGAAGTATACCATTATCACAGACGGTTAGTTAAAAGAACCGCTTGGAAGTTTCACAGACGGTTGTTTGTTACAAACCGTCTGTGATAATGGTTTACTTCACAGATGGTTATTTTTACGAACCGTCTGTGATGTGATACTTCACAGACGGTTTTAAACACAAATCGTCTGTGATGTTTCCTCTTTACAGACGGTTTTTAGCGCATCCATTTACACAGACGGTCTCTAAACCAAAACCGTCTGTGATTGCATGTAATACAGACGATTTTGGTCAACCGTCTGTGATGAGGCGTTCAGTATTAGCCTTTTTTTAGTAGTAACAGAGGCTACATTTGAAATTACAGTGCGCTACGGGGCCATAAGTGTCCAAAATTCGCATAGGAAGGAGCAGGCAAGTTGTGTCCCCTAGTCTATTACTCATCCTGCCTGAAGTACTTCAGCAAGTAAGCTCGTTTTCAAGAACACATAAAAGCTTTGCATGTAAGGAGAAAATAAATAAAATGCGGCGGCTACTAGATCGAGCCACACGCCAAATTAAACACAAATGAGTAAGTTCGGAAATTTGAAGTAGGAACGAAGGCAGATGAGTGGGGGTGTGCTTGTTGCCCATGGCCATGAAAAAAATGGGGGGATGCATTGCATTGTCGTGTGATGCATGCGATCGATCATGACAGATGGCACCTAACCATGGGATGGGGCCAACTGACCAATTCATCAGATCCCTCCGTCACCCGGCATGAAGGCCACGCATGCGCTTGGCATGGCAAATTTGGTTCATTTGGCATTATTTTGAAACAGAATAGTAAATCTAGCACTATGTGAACGAAATAACAAAAATAATATTTCTAAAGTGTGAAAAGATCACAGTAGACCATCTTCTACGCTCCCCACACGGAAACCAAAAAAAAAACAGAGCACAGTTCCTATAGTGAATAGCACTGTTCAGACAATGGCTGGCTTAATGGTGTGCAGTAGCACTGTTTATGGTGTTTTTCGGCTTGTCGTGTGAGTGGAGTGCGACAGGGACCTACTGCACACGGGAAGCACGGAAGGTGACCGATTGCGGTGTTTTCGAGCGGTAGAGATATCATTTTTGTTATTTCGTTTGATAAACTATTTTTGCTATTTTACTTGAAAAACATGCCATTTTAGCTGGCGCTCGGCACTACCTCCATCCAAGTTAACTAATCAATTTAGATTCGTTTATCTATTTATGTATCGGTTAGTCAGTGCATGGTTGCAGTGGTGTAGATCAATGTTAAATGAATCGGCTTATTTGGCGCCATTTTGTAAAGCGGGATTTTCCCGCAGATTCGTCCAAAATAGAAACGTTTCACGTGAAATTCCTGCATCGCAGTGCATTTGATTTTTGTTATCTGTTGTTTTAGCTTGTCACCCTAACAGAGTTCATCTGTTTTGACGTATCCGTGACAGCCATGACAAGGGATGGCAATGGGCCTCATTCCCTATTCCCCGACGGGGAATTCATCCATTAGGGAACGGAGATGGGGTTATTTCTTCCTCCACGGGGATGCTAATATGCGAATATAATTTCCCATCGGATGAAGCGGGGATAGAGCCATTCCCCTACTCCCTTTCCCCGCTACCCGCATGGCCCCCATAAGACATGTAGGCTACTAGCTCACTATCGTACAACCTGATAAGGCAATAGCCCGATAATCTCTTTTGCATCATTTACTTTTCAGATGCTAATTAATAATAAAAAAACATTGTCATTTTAGCATTGCATGTGGATGTTCATACATATTTTATAACATTATGGATCTTATTTTCCCTTCTTTCGGGATCTAACTTTTGAGTATGGGTCCCCGTGGGACCCCGATAACCCGATGGAGACGGAAACGGAGGGAGAATAGCACCCGAGGACGGGGATGGGATGGGAACGGAGAATTTTTCGTCTCTCGAGAATGAGAATATTCTACCACTCCCCGACGGGAAATGACATCGTTGCCATCCCTTGACCTTGCCAACTCGCTACAAAGATGATACAACCACCCACAATTTAAACTTTAAATGCATGGTCCAAATTTCGACTTATCCGAGGACAAGCCGTTTTCCATTTGAACTATAAAGCTACAAGTCGATGATTGATACATAAAGTTATTTTCTCGTGTTTGAAATATATAGCCGAACAAACCTACAAATTCAAATCCAGAAGAATAGCCAAGTGTGGTGCCCAAACTGCAGGATTGCGACATGAAAATGGCTTGCACTCAATTATCTCGAACTAGGCCCCATCTAGAGCATGATTCAAATGCAAAAAAAAAGAAAGATGAAAGGTGGATGGAATGTGGTGGTCATCTAAGAATCCATTACTACTGCTAATCACAATTTTAGTTTTTTTATACATCAAACCACATCCACCAGCACATTGGCAGTAGATTAGCATTGTTTTTCTTCCTTTGAGGGGAACATTGGAAGTAGATTAATACACATGATGGCTACACGTTTGTTCAATTGAAAGGGGCTTTGGTCTGAGTAAACTACTGATCGAGAATTTTTTTTTTTAAGTTGGTGATGCCGGATCCGGATTCTTCTGCTCGTACCGCAGAGAACAACATGTGAACATTGCGTTGGGTTGTTCGAACAGCACCCCTGCGGTATACTATAGCGAAACAATGTAAAAGCTGTATAATATTGTACCGATTTTACTGTTCCTCTTAGTATTGTATCAATGCCTAACGCTAATTATTGTAAATCCTCTGCAATTTTCTCTATTTCCTGCAATTTCTCTTTAGCGCAGATGATCTATTTCCTGCGTTTTTCTCTTCGACTCAGGGATCAGTTTCCCACCCTCTATTTCATTGTCTTGATGGATGGTGCCCAACCACACGAGGCCGGCATCTTTAATAGTGTCATGTCAGCCGTCGATTAGCTCTTCTATATCACTAAAATCCTAGGTGGAAGCGAGAGAAAGGAAACCGTCACTTCCTCAAACAACTATCTCCACACATGAACCAAGATAACGTAACCAGTACATGCGAGAGAGGAGTAAAGTAGTGAGAATATTATAAGTTTGGCATGAATGTTAGAGACAGCTCATTGGAGATGTTGTCTCTAAATCTATCACAATCGGCCACATTTAAAGCAAAATTATATCCCAAAACCACACCAAACACCCGAATCATTAGGCCTGACAGCTAGCTAGTTAGCTGCTCAATGTCATGCACAACACAGCTCATAGCGACCTGGTATGTATTAGTAGCAAGCAAAGCAAATTATCCACAATGCCGTACATGGATGTACTAGTATACATGTACAAGGAGACGAAATTAAAAAGGGAAAAAAATGTAAAGCTCTATTACTTTCTCATGATATGATATATTACAACTCCAAAGTTGAGACACATGAAAATTCACATCACCTCACCTAATGCAACATCTCAAAGAGAGCTTTTTGGCCATTTTAAAACAAGCACAGAAAGCTCCCTATATCACTCTGTTCAATAGGAGTAACTCTCTCTCACACACATAATAACCCTCAAACCCTGCATTGATCCTCTCCATTAGTAATCAATAACCCAATCTCACTGTCAATTTCCCTAACTACGCAAAATTACAGGAAAAAAATATTTTAAAAACCCATGGGAAATACGGCAAAGAACCAAAAAAATGTTTTCCTTTTTCCTTTTTTTACTTTTTTTGTGTGTGTTTTCTTTCTCTTTTTTTTTCCCTCTCTCTCCAGCGTCAGTCCACACCTGAGAAGTTAGAAACCGACGGCGACAGCGGCGGCGGTGGCGGTTGCCGGCGTCTCCGGCAACGAAATGTCGTCGTCATCGTCGAAGAGAGATCCGATGACCATGAACTCACTCTCGTCCTCGGCCACGACCACGGTCGCGTCTTCTTGGATCTGCATCTGACATTTCTCCCGGTACGAGTTGATCTTCTCCAGCTTCAGCCCAGCGCGGAAGCTTTCGATGAACTTGTCCGCCTTCGCGTTCACGTCGGGGCTCGGGCAGTACGCCGGCGCGGGCGACGCCGTGACGGAAGGAACCTCCTCCTCCCCCTCCGACATCGGAGGCGGCGGAGGAGGCGGTGGCGGGAGCGGGTAGGTGTAGTAGACGACAGCGCGCCGCGGGTACAGTGGCGGCTGCTGCGGGTGGGCCTGCGCGCGTGGCGGGCGTGTCCTCACCGGAGGCGGCGGCGGCGGTGGCGGAGCGGGGCGGGACGGAGGCGGTGGCGGTTTCCTCGATCGGCGCGTGGGTGGAGGTGGGGGAGGCGGGTGTGGCGGCGCCACGGTGTGGATGCCACGGCTCTTGCTGCCGCCTTTCTTGAAGAGGTTGGAGAAGATGGAGGATGGTGGCGGCGGGGAGGGGCGGCGGCGGCGGCGGCGGCGCACGGTTGGTGGTGGGGGCGGTGGTGTCGGGGCTCGCCGGCGCGTCGGACGACGGCGACGAGTAGTGGTCATCCGAGAGGTGGTGGTGGTGGTGCTTCTTCTTGCTCTTGATGCTAATGCTCTTGCGCTTCTTCTGGTAGAACAGAGCAATGGCGGAGGCCAGCTCCTTGGCGCCGCCAACGCTCCCGCTCCTCTTCTTCTTGCTCCGCGACATTGTCCCCGGCGGCGGAGGAGGAGGCGGTGGTGGTGGCGTCCCCGGGGGGAACATGGCCGGCGATGATGGGCGTGAGTTCTTGATCTCTTCCACTACTATCTCTGTCTCCAGTTCCTCCGTCCTCGGCAGCTTCTCGACGCTGCGCCGGCGCCGCCGAGGCGGCGGCGGCGGAGGCGGTGGTGGTGCCACGGGAGCCACCTCCACCGGCGTCTCCTGCTCGAGCGTCGCGTCCACCGCCTCCGCGCTCCACCTCATGCTCCTCGCCAGCGTTGCCGTCGTCTCCGTCGGATGCGTCCTCTCCTCCTCCACCTCGGCCATCTTGGGGAGCCTCTCGACGCTCCGCCTCCGCCTCCTCGCCTCCTGAGGCGGCGACCTCCGGCGCACCTCGTACGTGTCCACCGGGATCGTCTTCACCTCCGGCGTCCTCCTGAGCGGCGGGTCCACGTCCCAACTCCTCTCTTGCCGCTCCGGCCGCCGGGTCCGGTACAGCTCGGCGTCGTCGTAGAACCGCCAGGCCGCCTCCGGCGACGCGAGGCCCCACACGCCGTCGCTGTCGAGCCGCAGCTCCGGGTACGAGCTGCTGCTCTTCATCCGCCGGATCCCCGTGTGAGCGTGGTGATTGGAGTAGCTCGCCGACGAGCTGAAGCTCGCCCACACCTCCGCACTCGACGGCTCCGTCTCCGTCACGGCTTCAGAGGCCGGCGCCGCCGTCGGCGACACCTGCCGGGGGTTCTTGGCCTCCGCCGCCGCCGCGGGACCGCCGGAAGACTCCCCATCGCCATCTCCCCCACCACCGCCGCGGCCAAGAAGCCCGCAGAGGATGGCGAAGAGAACCAGACAAAGGTTGACGACGTCCCAGCCGCTCTTGAGATTAAGCCCGCCACGGTGGTACCCGCCGCCGCCGCCGCCTCCTGTTCCACCTCGCCGCACCGCAGACGGCAGGAAGAGCAGCACGAGCAGGGAGAAGAGGAGCACAAGGACCCACACCTTGGCGCCGCCGGCGTCGGCATTGTCGTCGGTGTCGGCGCTGGAGTAGGAGGACGCCGTGGCGCTGGTACTCGGAGCTGTACCACCAGCAGAAGCATTACTAACCTGGGCGCCGTCCATTAGAGCTCGCCCTGCTCCCACCAAAAAGAGCTCCTCTCCTCCTCCTTGATTCCCTGCCTTCTTGACAGCGTAGAGATGCAAAGCTAAAAGCGCAAAGCAGCTAATGGTTAGTGCCGAGCTTTTTGGATCTCTCTCTCTAGGTAATCACTCTCTCTTACGTTCTTGGCTTTTGGAATGGATTGATCTCTCTTTCACTCTCTCCTCTGCTTTCTTCTGCTCTCTGATATAGAAGCGTGAGGTTTGCTTTGGGTGATGGCTACTTGCTTAATCACTCTCTCTTTTGCCTTCTTGGCGCGTACGTTTGTTAAGGTCTCGCGGAGTGAATGATTGGCCGGTGTAATGCGTTGGACCAGGTGAGTGTAAATGCTTTATTAATCTGCTAATTACGCGCTTTTGTGTACCGAAGAAGCTTCTGTGCCAAGGACCAGTAGTGTAGTAGCTGCAGCAGCAATGTTTAGTACCGTGTTAATTTGTGTCAAAACTGACAGGTAGGCCTATGGTATAAGCTGTGTGGAGTTGGCACCAACCGTCACGAGGGATTCGTTGAATCTCACTCGGTGGTGACTTGGTAGCGTCTACGTGACAACGTGCCGGTGACTGTTGCAATATTTTTGGGTGTTTGCTATCTTTCGAATGTAAGATCTATAGTTATGGAACGAATTCTGACTAAGGGCAAATCAGACAACAACAAAACAAACCCCATGCCTTCTCCAACTTCTGCAACGAGTTCATCGGAGCCCCCGACTGTAGAGGGAGTGAGGGAGGCGGCGGCCGGCGAGGCCACTGCCGCGGGTTCAAAGGAGAGCGGTGGGCGGCGGCGGCGGTCGGCATGACACGGTGACTAAGAGGATATTAGGGTAGGCGGGATCAGCGTGGCAATAGTGGGGAAGAGGGGTGGCGCGGCGAGGCAGCGAGGGCGCCGTTGGCCGTGGGTGGTGGCTGGCGGAAGCGAGGGCGGCGCGCGGAGCTCACCGGAGAGGAAAAAGAAGAAGGCGGAGGCGGAGCAAGAGGGTGCCGAAGAGGGAGAAGAAGATCTGGAGCAGGGGTAGAGCTCTCCGGAGCACAAGGGCAGCCGGGACGCCCGCGGTGGCACCGGTGGCTACAGTGGCAGGGGCTCACCGAGGCATGGTTTATGGGATTGCCTATCTACCACTTCAGTGGGAAAAAAGCCCGATGAATTTCATTTGTATTCTTCCCATGCGCCTCATCAATTCCTCCCCCGCCACCATCGCTGCTTCCTGATTCGGCACAAAGGCGTTTGTCGCCTCTACAGGTGAACTAAAAAAAAGTTGAATCCAAGGAGGAGGAAGAGGGCATTTGGCGGCCGAGAGCCAGCTTTTCTAGAGAGGGTAGGGACCGCGAACCCAGCGCTCACGCACGTCTCTTGCCGAAGGCGAAGGTGAAGACAGTGTCACACGAATCTTGGAGCACAACCAACCACGACAAAACCGATTGAAAACCGAAAATCGCTAGTTGTGTTATATAGCATTTTCGTAATTAAAAAAATGAATTGTTCAAGCGTGTGCTATGAGTTTGACCTGCACCGGTGACTGCCGTAATAGTTTCGTGAAGGGAACAAATTGTTGAGACATGTATTGTACATTATATATATATATATATATATATATATATATATATATATATATATATATATATATATATATATTGGATGAGAGATATATAAATTGTCGTTAGATCAAGCAAGCAACGTGTGCGCTCTTGTAACAAGTTTTGTAACGTCCTCTTGAGTGTTTTCCCCCGGAAAAGCTCCTGAAATGAACATCTCATTGAGCTGGTGTCAACCTATAAGCCGAAGGTACCCTTTCAGCATTCTCCTGGCGGCGAGCTATCTGGATGCACTAGGCATCCCAATTCCACGGCTCGAAACCGCCGAGGCCCTGTTTGTAACATGAGAATTATCATGTAAGAAATGAAACATCCACTCTCGCGGTAGTGTCTTTCGGTTACTCGAAGGTGGTATCATCATAACTCCAGCTCAGCTCAGCTAGCCCTTTTATTATTTCGGATTTGCTATTTCACAGACGTCTAAAATTTTACAAAATCACAGTCGATTTTCTCACCTTCGGATTGGTGTTGAGATTCGTACCCCGGCGAGGTCGTCTTCCTCCTCCCCGGCGTCCGGCCGGCGACGGTGGTGACGGTGGCCAACGAAATAGAGTTAGGGTACATCCATTTAGAGTTCGGGTTCACCTGTGTCCCCCTAGGCTTAGAGGAAGACTGAGTGACGGCGGCGCGTCGAGATGGTGGTGGCACTGTTGAATGCGGGTGAGGAGGAGGGAGGTGGTACGGGGATGGTGCTAGGGGCGGCGGTGACATCTGGGCGTGGAGTGAGGTAGGGTTAGGGGTAGCCGAGTAGGGTTAGCATTTATGATGGGGTGGGTTATATAGATGAGGGAGAGAGAGATATGACTCACATAATCCTAATCCAACAATAAAAAACATAACTGTGATTTCACAATTTTTTAGGCGCATGTGAAATATAGACTCCCTTATTGTTTGGCAGGTAGCTGGTCATCGTCCGCAAGCGACCAGTGGCTGACAGCAGAGCAAATAGCGGAGAGCAGGGCCCCTCTTGGCTCATCATTAACGCTATGACCAAACACATACAGATTATAGGACTACTGGAGAATAACTACTTGATAATACCTTTCCCACCCTGACATTCGGTTCAGTGTCTCCACATTCTCACTATCTCATTCAAACGCTTCGACAACAAGAAACAAAACCGCATGGCTTCTCCTGAAAACTCTACAGTTGTCTCGTATGTGAATTGATCCAATCAAGATGTTGCAAAGAAACCAAATTTAGAGTTCTAAATATGCATGAATGCATGCATGGGTAATCAATATTTCTACTAGATCTTTTCATTTATTATGATATTGATAGCGCAAGTACAATTTGCTAGTGTAGCAATTAGCATCGATTAATAACTCTCACCAAAAACAGAATGCTAGTACTGTTCCATCCGAAATCCTGCTAGTAAGGCTCCAAACCCAAAAGGCAGCTAAAGTCCACGCAAAGCAACATCAGAAGCAGGTGCCATACCAGAGAGAGAAAAAAAAGTTACGATTTGGACGCTAGCTACACTTGTACACAGAGAGAGATAGAGAGAGAGGATGGATGGAGAGAGAGAGAGAGAGAGAGAGAGAGAGCAGAGTATCATCTCCAAAGCACATGATTTGCAGTGCAGGAAATTGAATGGCAACATGGCATGGAATCCTGAAAGGAAAGAAGAGTAGTAGAAGACAGAGGCTAGCGTCTGTTTGTTCCATTGATTCCCAACTGACACTGTCACACACACACGTATAGCCTCATGCCTAATCCATGAGAGAGCCAATCAAACAGCCAAAAGGGGGAGAGAGAAAGAGGCGAAAGCAACAAACACCAGGCTAGGAAAAGGACAGGGACAGTGCAGGTGTGTGTTGCTTGCAAAGAAATGCAACCCTGCTCTGTTTTTCTCTCACTACCATTCCATCCCTTCCATCACTTGATCTTTTTCTCTTGAATATTCGCTTGTATCGGCCCATCTGTGACCTGTCCGTGCTTATCTTGTTCCTTTTCATGTCTAGTTTTATTTTTTGCGTGCTCTTTTTCTTTGGATCGATGATGATTGAGGTTTAAGAGAGATGGATGGGTGTATTGGGCGGTGGAGCTAGGGACCCTGGTTTTAGGGTATGTTTGGTTGGTGCACTGGATAAATTGCCTGGGTATCATATCTGCCTGTGAGTTGTCTGGTTTTGTGTGCCAAATTGTCTGATCAGGCGTATATGAAATCCAACGTAGTGTTTGGTTGGCGTCCTGGATCTGTGGCTGGGTAGGTACCAGAGGCAGACAGTGTTTCGTTCTTGATATGCCTGGGGTTACACAAATAAAAGAGCAAGAAATACAGTAGCAAGAAATGATAGAGATGTTATTTTTATCATTTTGTTTTTTAAGGTTACTTTTGCAATTTGGCTTAGAGGGAGAGAGAGAGAGTAAATGAGGGGGAAAAAAAGAAGAAGCTCATGTTACCTCGATCTGGACCGTGTGGTGGGTTTCCCCTTTGTTCCGAAAAACCAGGGAGAGACGAGGGAGAGAGACGGGGGTTGTGGGCTGGTGGTTGGTATGCAGTGCACTGCACTTTCCAGGAGGGTTTCAGTGCGAATGATTGGTCCACGGCTGGCTAGTATATGGAGATGCATAAACGCTTGACAGGCAATCTACAGACCATGCGACAACGTCGTTGCGTACATACATGCCGAGTTTTAATTTCCTTTCAAGTCAAGCGTATGCGTGTATTTTGCACTGTGGGTGTGTTTGATTGCCTCGGTGGCCTCGCCCAGGCTCGTGGCATGCAATTTTTTTTTTTAGTTCCTGTTTGGTTGTCTGCGTGAAAAAAGTAGTCAGGCTCGTAGACCAAGGATTAAAGTTTAGGTTGGACGACGGCGGTGTCGAGCCACGTGCTACGGCACACGACCACGTGCATGTGTGTAGCGCGAGCGGAGGAGCTGCGACACCGGCTGCGAGGAGGAGCGCAAGCGGAGGAGCTAGAGGACGTCGGCTGCAG
Organism: Ampelocalamus luodianensis; assembly: GCA_036346255.1. Classification (NCBI taxonomy): domain Eukaryota; kingdom Viridiplantae; phylum Streptophyta; class Magnoliopsida; order Poales; family Poaceae; genus Ampelocalamus; species Ampelocalamus luodianensis. Next base: position 47,825,513 of record CM070617.1, read on the forward strand.
GAAGGAGCTGCGACGACGGTGGCGGTCGGAGCGGCACCGAATCAGGGCGGTGGTGGTCAGAGCGGCGCCCCATCGGGGAGGCGACGGCTCGAGCGGGAGCAGAGCAGCGGGGATGGCGAGAGAAGGAGCACGAGGAGGGCGCCAACGGCAATACCTATTGTCATACATTTCTTAAACTGATTTGTATAAATGGTAATAATAATTCCCACCTATAGGATAAATTGATTTGAACAAATACAGGTTCAAAGTGTTCAAAGGAGACTCGCCTTTGGTGACGTTGGAAGTAAGCGCTTCCTGTTGATCCAAACTCGCGTCGGCGACGTCGGACTCTACACGCACGAATCGAACCAAATAAATCACAGAAAGCAAATAAAAACTAAAAATTATAAAATAAATACTAGAAGGTAGATAATGAATTTAGATGAATTTATGATAGCGAATCGACGAATTTGGAGTTTGTACGAAGGAAAACGAACATCTGGAAGTTTGGTAACACATAAAATGATAAGTCACAAAGAACTGCTACAGTACTGGAATTCTACTGTTCGGTACTTTGCTAGTTTCGGTTGTTTACATAGCTAAGCTTTGAGGGCGTGACAATGTGGGTCCACAAGCTAGAGAAATATCAGTGAAGCAAAAGAGGAATGGATGAGACAAATGCTTGTGGGACCATGATGTAAGTTGAAAAAAGGTGAACTAACAACTAGCAAAGCTAAGAACAAACCATCCAGGCGCTTCGGCCATGGGCCCATAGCAGCGACGCCGACACAGGAGATGGCGAGGTAGCCGGCAAACACCAAAAATGGGATCCCACTGAGCTCCTCTATCCATATGTGATGGTGGCTCGGCCGGCGAAGCCTTGCGGTGGCAACGCCTCCTCACCTCGCTCATGCTCATGGACACAAGACGCTACCTCTTCTCCATCTCCGGTGCGGCGGTGACCACGGCGGATGGCAGGGGGAGGTGTTCTGCCGACGGGTACCTCGGGCGGCCGCCTAGGTTTGCCCTATTGCTGGGTCCGCCCCTGCTCGTAGGATAGGATGCAAGATTCCTTCCAGAATCAGCCTTGTTGGATATGCAGAAATTGGGTTCCCCTCCGGAGCTAGGCCCAACTAATTGTGTGATTTAGAAGTGATTAGTGCATATTAAGTGGTATTAGTGTATGTCAAAGTGGATTACGGCTTAATAAGATAAGTAATGGCTACTAGAGTATTTTAAGACAATTAGAATCTTTGCTAACAACCTTTTGCACCTTCACGCATGTATCCTGCATCTCGAATGCAATCAACCAAACAACGTCTTCAAAAATACAGACTGATCACAAACCAACCAACCAAACAAGCCAAGCTTGCATTCCAAGAGCGTGGCTTAGCCTAGTCTAGTTTCTTTTTTTAGTCAGTATAGGACTTAACCAAAAAATGGTTGCCCTATGTGAACGCGCGAGCCCTGGAGCTAGCTGGGAGCCATGTTACTCGCGTAGCCAGCAAGCAAAGGACTCCGCGTTGGTTGGGCGCTTCCTGGCTTCCTGCCGCGTGCGAAACCGAAACCGAGCCCCTGACTTGCGCCGCGTCCCCCTCGTTCTTATTTTTCTCCCCAGTTCATGCGTACCAGCGTGTGTAGTGTACATGCGTAATTCATGTTGACCTATGAGGGATTGGGATCCTTTATTCGATGCAGGGATCTACAGTGCATGGGTATTAGGAGTGATCTCCACCGTCCGATCAAAAATCAAGATCGAGATCAATAGCTACAATGCTTTGATACAATGTTTTTTTGTTGCGGTAAAATCTCTACGGTAAATACTTCATTGTTGCTACAATACCAGGGTGTTGTTCGTGCCCTCACGAAAACACTATTAACACAGTGGGCCTATACAGTAATACAAAGGATCCAGATCCGATGTTGGAGTAACTCAAGCCCCACACTCTGCAGTAGTTACATTTATAAACCATATGGAAAACACGAAATGCTGCATTTTCCCCAAATGAGATCGTCCTCAATCCTACTGTGACCTTATACATTACATTTGCCATTAGATTGGGTGCTGGGCTGCTTTGCAGAAAGAGGAGGAGCGAGAAGTGCTGCATCAAGGGGTTAAGAGAGTGCAACGGGTAGCGTTGGAAGTCTTTCAAAGTGCTAGAGGATGGGCGCCGGTGACAAGGAGGTTGACATAGGTAGCAGCTGAAGATGGATCGTGCTGATCAGAATATATATGTGAAGACCTACGTCTGAAAGTCTATGTCAAGTTTTCTTGCTGGTTGTGGGAGTCGGTTGAAATCTTTCTACCTATGCCTGCCATTCTAGTCTCAAGCACTACAACAGGAAATGTTATCACAGATGGTTAAAAATTTTCATCACAGACGGTTTTCTGAACCATCTGACTTTATGGGTCTGCGATAATATGAGATCATCACAGATGATTTTTGAACCGTCAGTGAAAAAAACTATCACAGACTGTTAATCAATTATCACAGACAGTTCTTGTTCAGAATCGTCAATAAAAATAGACTATCACAGACAGTTTTTAATAAAAACCGTCTATAATAGTTTTTTTCTATTGCAAAAAAAAAATCGAATTTTGAGCTAAACCAATCAATTGTTGGACAGTAGTTTTCATATACTCTTTCGATAGTTTGCAAAAAGGTAATTAAAAGATACTCTCTCTCACACACACACACATGTGATTTTACCATGACTTGAAATACTAAACTCTGTGATTTTACCATAACTTGAGTTAGGCATTTCAAGTCTTGGATGCCTAACTCTGTGATTTTACAATGATATGAAAACACCAATGTTGAGGTAGTTAAATACAACCTAATCAGAGGGGGAATCCCTCATACCTTTGTAGGCACTGAAACTATCTCATCTTTGAATTTTCTAGAAGTTGTGGCTGTGGCAGCTCTCCTATGAGACTCAGCCTGTTAAAAAGGCAAACTTCAATCACCTTTGTAATGAAAGGAAGCAATGAAACAAAATAAACACAACGCGTGCCCAAGGAAGTTAGGAACTCACAGTAGCTTGATCTTGATCTTGTCTGGTTACACCGTATCGATGAGCAACATTTTTAGATGTTATTCCCATGGGCAGAAGACAATCATGTGCTTTCTGAAATTCATTTACCTGCAAAGAAGAACGTGTTATTAAGGCGCAAGTAGAGTATCTATAGCAAAATACAGAGTGCTTGTAGAAATCCGTGGCCGGGGAGAAAAACGAGTCCGAGATGAAAAGGCAGACGATGGCCTAGTACTTGGAGTCAGGGATGTCGAGGTGCTCGCTGTCGATGTCCATGAGCTTCATCTTAAAATCCACAATCTTATCTTGATCTATTCATTCACAAAAAACCACGGTCACCGCTGAGAACCATCAAAAGCAAAAAAGCAAGGAGAGGCGACAAGCGATTGATCACTTACTGGCATGGGGGATATCAACAAGGAACAGAGGAGAGGGGATCAGATGGAGGATATCACTGGCAATGAAGAAGAGGCGACGACAGCGTCAGCGTTGTGTCACGACAGTGACACTGCACAAGATACTCTTATGATAAGAGTGCCTTGTGCAGTGAACCGTGGTGTCACAACCAAAGGCAGAGGAGCTCGCGGCGGTAGTCAGCATCGTCGGGGGGATGGGGCGCCGCTTTGATCGGTCCTGCGCGGAGCTCGACGTGGGGAAGGGAGAGGGAGAGACTGATAAAAGACAAGGCAGGGGTGGCTATAATATATAAGGACAGTGCCAAAATATTTCGCCTCCCGCGCACACGTTCGAAAATTTTCATCCTTCCGCGCTGCGAATTACTGACGATTTCAAGCAAAAACCATCTGTGATATTTAGTAATATCACAGACGGTCTCTTGTTAAGAACCGTCTATGGTTTTATCATAACTTGAAAAGAATTGTCTGTGATTTTACCATGACTTGAAATAACAGAGTTGAGCATTTCAAGTCATGGTAAAATCACAGAGAAACTTATCACAGACAGTTTTTAATACAAACCATCTGTGATGAGATACTTATCACTGATAGTTTTAAAAAAACCATCTGTGAAATATCACAGACGGGTCTTATTAAACATCGTCTGTGATAATTGCAATATCACAAATGATTTTTTTAAAAAAAAACCGTCTGTAGAGTATCAGAAACAATTCTTATTAAAAAAAAACATCTATGATAATGATGTATCGTAGACGGTTCTAGCCATCGCCAATAACATAGACGCCCACGCTTGTAAAACCGTTTATGATAATTACAACACTGACAGTTTCCAGAAATCGTCTGTAATGAGACGTCTAGTATAGCCTGTTTTGTAGTAGTGAAGAATTCGTGAAAAAACGGTTTGTTGTCGGAAGTCTTAGATCTGTTTGGCTTGCTTTCTGTCTCTTCTTGTAACAAAACTTGCTTTCTTTACGTGAAGCTGGAGGAACCCTTTCGTATTGAGAAAAAAAAAATCACATTTATAAACCAGCAATAGATTTAAATATTTCAATACGCAATAAATTGTGGCAGCAGAACAAGTTACCTGATAATGGTTTTAAAGAGATCAATGGATTTCCTTGTGATGCGACTAACAAGCTCATCATCGAGTTTAAAGCTCCTGCCAAAACTTCTGTTTTGCTCATCCAACTTCTGCTCTACAATCTGTTCCGCGAAGACAAGCACGAAGATGCATCAAAACATGTTTTGAGTGTTGTGTGCTAGCTTCGTGCGAAAAACACCCAAACTTCACAAGTGCACCTGATTGCTTAAAGGGAATTGCTATATAACTTTCGACAGTTTTTTGAAACCAAAACTGTCACTTTTTTGTTTGTTATGTAATTTTTTTTTCTTTGATGAATACAACTCTACAATTATACCGTTGTGATTTTGTTGGCCGAGTTACCTTCTTCCATATCAAAACTCAACAAACACTTAATACTAGAAGTATGCGGTTTAACTCAGCAGAGCAACGCTAACACAAGAGTGATAACTCAATTATTTATTTATTGCTAACAAACTTGATACAATAAGAGCTTAACACAAGAGTGCAAATGATTGGGGCAATCACGTAATGCCCCATTGATCTTTCCCAAGCTTCACTAAGTAGTGGTAGACCCTGAACTTTATAAATGGAGGTTCGTAACAAAATATTATAATATCTTTTGAATATATGTTAATGCTCTTTTTTTTCTTTTTAAGTGACATTTTAGAATCTGTGCAATCAAATTTTTTAAAATTTGACTATTAATACATTTACAATGATCTAGATTGATATTTTCATTAAAAGTTTTTTCATAAAATTGTTATTTGCCGCATCATTACGAAGATGCATCAGAACATTTTAGAACTGGTATTTGCTGCAAAACATTTTAGATCTGGTATGTGCTGCAAAACATTTTAGAACTGGTATTTGCTGCAAAGCGAGTTTCATTCATTGATGTTTCTATTGATCATTTTTTAAGCACATTTCTACATTATTACGCACTTGTTGACAACAAATAAGGATGTCAGTTCAGTTTATCTTAGAGCAGGTTCGTACCAGGTGACACAACCTGATACAACTCAAACAAGAACATTGCAAATATACTTCCAGATGATTGGCAGAACCAGAAGAACACATGTAATGGAGGTGATTGACAAATAGCTCAACTTACACTGCTTTGTTCATTCAATCAATGACTCAAGGTAATCATCACATTACAGCAATCATTCCACATTACAACCTGCACTACACATGGGTGATACAATTCTCAGCTAATACAACTGATTCGAAGGGTCCAACTACATATCTTGTCCACAGATTTGGTACTATAGACTTCAGAAATTAGTTACTCTCATTTTGTTTGTGAAATAGGAATTTCAACATTTGAAAATAAAATAAAATTTTATATGTATACTATACCACACTACAACGCACAATTGTGTGGTTCAATCGGCTAGTTCTCACAAAAAGCAAAATATACGATCCTTAATCTGGTGGACCTAATTAAAATAGAATTATAACAACCATTGGATGTTATTACTTACAGATATCAAAACATATGACCCTTAATCTGGTAGACCCTAATTAACATGGTTATTAAGGCGTCGCTTAAGCGTCGTCTAAGCGGTAAGGCGCTGCCGGGAGGCAAGGCGTCGCCCCGCCTTGCCGCGCATGCCTAAGGCGAGGAGGAGCGCGACGTTGACCCGGCCAGAGAAAGAGAAGGGGAAAGAGGAGAAGGGCGAAGACTCACGGTGGAACCCTAGGCGGCGGCGTCTCCATCTCGCCGCTCCCGTCCCTTGCAGCTCCGGCTATGGCGAATCGACGTTGCGCGAATCTCCCACGACACGCCGCCTCCTCCGCGAATCCCCTCCGCGCGCCTCCTCCTCCCCAGATCCCCTTCGTGCACCACCTCCTCCCCGGATCCCCTCCTACATGTCGCGCGCTACCGCCTCCTCGGCTCCCCGGATTGTTGTGCTGATGGGAGGGGGAGGGGGATGAGGCGGCGGCAGCGGTATGAGAGAGGCGAGAGCGAGAGAGGATAAGGGCAGCGGCTTCAGTCGTCGAGTGAGAGCCACTCCGTCAGAAGCGAGAGAGGATAAGAGCGAGAGCGAGGCGTAGGGACTCGGTTGGACTGGATGAGTAGTCACTACTCGCTGTGGCCCGCTGGACTCGATTGGGCTGGATGGTCCTCTTTTCATTTTCTTTTTCATTTTCTTTTCTTTTTTCTCTTTCTTTTCTTTTTCCCTCTTTTTTCCTACCACTCCCTCTTTTTCCCTGCCACTGCTATGTTCGACCACCGCCTTAGGATGGGTAAGGCGTCGCCTCGCCTCACGTCTTATCGCTTAAAAGGTGAGGGGGGTGGGTTGCCTTGCCTCGTCTTACCGTCTTAATAACCATGCTAATTAACATCAAGCTGTTGCCTAGCATAAATCAACCAGTACATGACTTTTTTAATCGGTACATGATATTGGTTTAGAGCCTGAGGTGGTAAGTTGAAACCCTTGCAACAAGTTGCAACTACTGCGCCTGGGTGTGGCTGAAACATACAAGAGGGGTTTGTTGTCTCGTTCTCCTATTCTATTTCCTTTTTAATTTACAGCTTGTCATCCTACGAGCTGAGATTGAATATGGGAATGAAATTTACACACAGGTATACTAATGGGGTGTTTTGTTTGAGAGATCACTCATCCTATGATGTATTAGTCTATCATGAGATCATCTTATAAATTTGATAGGATGGCATTATCTCTCATATTGTACTAAGCTTATATTTACAAGGGAGGAGGTAGTGATAGACCAACTTATTCTATTCTTCAAACCAAACAAGTGCACTACGTTCAAAGTTAGCATCTGATAATCCATTCGAGAACATATCCAACGCATTTTAAGTTTTGGTGCAGCCTGTGCATCCTTTTCAAAAAAAAACGAAGCAAATGATCATAGAAAATTCCAAAAAAAAAATTGGCAACATTGACACAAAATTTTCAAATCTAAATTTGATCTACAGATGGAGAATAATAATAATAAAAAAAAAAGACAAATCCTGCTAAAAATGATATCCAAAAATAAAAGAAAAAAAAACTAAATAAAAGGAAAGGAAAAACAAGTATTCAGTGAAATTTGTCTTTTTTGCTTCTCCTAATATACGTCACACTTTTAGTTGAATTTTTCAAGATGCTTGATTGCATCATGACTTATCTAACCAATTTTTCAGATTTTTTTATGACCATTTACTTCATGTTTTTAAAATGATGCACCATAACTATACACCATGACTTGATAAGTTGACAGCATCGAGAGTTGTAAATCAATTTAGCATGAGTTGCTCCAAAAAAAAACATCAAATTCCCGTATCTTCAGCAGTTTTCTGGATTGTATAGATGATCCAGGCATTCCAATCAACAGAACCAAAACTTGGCCATACGCCATCAGAAAATTGACATAAGAATTAAATACTATCCTTAATTGAAGGACAGAAAGGCATGAATTATAACGGACTATGATTCCTCATTCTTCACAACCAATGTAATGCGCTTGCCATCAACAGAAAACCTGGAGCTTAAAGCTATCTGCAGCAAGAAATAGTTCTGCATTTTGCATCAGTTAGCAAGAGAAAGTCTCAAACAGGAATCAATGTAATTTACAGGTAAGTATGCTGCATAAGCATTTTGCATCAGTTAGCAGCAAGAGAGTCTCAAACAGGAATCAATGGAAAGAACAGGTAAGTAAGCTACATTGTTTTCATGTTGGTTACCTTATCCATCAACATAGCATGCAGCTGCTCCTTATCTTCAGTCAGACCACATTCCTGAAGTTCTTTAATTACTGCCTTTTGTAGCTTGCTCAACTTCATAACTCTATCTGGATTCTGAAAGGGAAAAAACAACAGTTCAACTGTCAACACCAGATAGTTTCAAGGATAAAGACAAATCGGACGAAACCAACATTTCTTATAAAGAGGGCTTACCATCTTCAGTGTTTTAGTAATAATTTTCTTCCACTTGATTTTCTGCTTTTTAGTGTCCTTGTGGTTGGCACCACTGGCTGGTTCATCCACCGGACTCTTAATCTTTGTTTTGTGTTTGGGCTCTCCATTCCCAGATTGTATCACTTCTCCGATGTTCAAGCTCGATAAATTTTGTCTTTTTGCATTATCTGGTTCCTCTGAGGCTGTGTCACCTGTTCTCTTTCTTTTTGCGGCATCATTGTCCACATCATTCTCGGTGTCAGCACTCTTCCCACCATTTACTTGTGTAGATTCCTTCGTTGGTGCACCACCACTTTCCTTGTCATTTGTAGTTTGTTCAGCTCCATTTGCTTGCTTCTGAGAAGCATGATAGGCTTTTGCTTTTGCCCTATGCTTCTTGCCGTCAGCATGCGATAAGAGAGTTTGCTTGCTAGTGGTAGTTGTCTTGCATAGGCTGTGACGCAAATCCACAGTAAGTATACACAATTCTCTAGATATCTCAATAATGGAATTCTTTGAATTAAGATCTAAATACTTCAATCCATAACTAGAAAGCATATATTAATGAAACATGAGTGCTTCAGCTGAAATGGCCTGGCCTCAAGGCCAAATGAGGAATAATTCATCTACACAACAATGGCATGGTTGTTCTGTAATTTTGAAGTTGTCTTTAAAAAAGGATCCCCAAAACATGGGCTACTAGTAAACACATATGAAACGCATTTGCTACTACAATCAATTGAGACAAAACAATGCCTAATTTGCTCTAAGTGGTAGACATTTGCAGCTTTGAAAACTTATCACACTTTCTTCAATCTTCACTACCCATTTTTTAGTGTTCATCTGTATAGATGTACTAGCACCTCATGTATGTTACTATTATAACCTAGACCACCTTAACAGTTAAAACTTCCAGGCAAGCTGTTTCTGAATGGTGATACCAATACACATAAAATACAAGCTATGAACATTAACGATAATCTACACTTCGAAGGTTAGGAATATAGATAGTTCAGAGCAGCTATGATGATGATGATGTGTGTGTGTGGGGGGGGGGGGGGGGGTGTTACCACAGAACCATTTGCAAATACGACGAGGGATCACATTAGCACACCTGCAGAACCAAGGGGGCCGTGTTGACAGTCCAACATTGATATCAATATCGGCATTTGGCTTTGGCTTGTCCGGCTTACCCTGTGCATTGTTGGATGGCTTGTTCTGTCCCTTGGGACCATACTTCTCCTGAAAGGAGAATACAACACAGAAATGAGCACCGGTGTCAAAACCATAATTTACACATACAACTACAGCCACATTAAACAACTGGCATTGTCCCAATGTAACTCGACAACTTTACAAAGCCCTGTATGATGTGGAAGTAGAGCTCACTAAACTCTGAGAACACAGTCTGAACCATCCAAAATCCCGATCTATGCACTAAACTGAAAGATTCATATATGCTGACCTATCAATTCACAGTTAGAAACCTAATCCTAATCAAATACAAAACACCAAATCACCCCCAACAGACTACAACCTCTATATATAGCTTACCCACCAATTATACCACCAGGAAGGCAGGAAATCAACCTCTAATTAGAAGTCTATCCATCAAACTGATCATGTGTATGCAATCCGAAATGAAATTTCCCAAGCAATTTGATCTAGGCCTCACCAAAAGCTGCAACGCAAGAAAACCCAATCCCAATAATATCCAACACAATCCAACCAAATACCAATCCACCAGCAGGCCACAAGCTTTACAGCTCACCCACCAATTGGACGGCTAAGCGCATCACTTTTCATTGTAATTGCATAACAAAACAGTAAATTTCACACCACGAAGAGAGAGAGAGAGAGTAGGGGGAACTCACGGTCTCGGAGATGCACTGGGTGTGCGCCTGGACGGTGTCCTGGCTGAAGACCTCGCCGCAGTCGATGCAGGAGAGCTGCACAAAACCACACCAACCACACGTAAGTCGCTATCTTCAGTCCTCACGGCCCCGAAACCGAGAAAGAGCAAACCAAATCGACGCGGGGAGCGAGGGAGAGGTGGGGGGAAGAGACGGTGGATCGGGTCACCTTGTAGGCGGAGCAGGAGCGGAAGTGGCCGGCGAGCTTGGGCTTCTTGAGGTTCTCGCCGCAGTCCTCGCACTGGAACCACACCATCGCGGCCTCCCGGAAGCTTCTGGAGGCGTCTCGAAGCCGGCGCGGGAGGCGCAGGCGCGTGTGTTAGGGTTTTTGGTTGTGAGGCGGCGAGGGTCGGGGTTTCTTCTGCGACCGTGGAGTGGAAGAAAGGCCCATTTGCAGTGTTGGGCCACGGCTTTCGGGAAGTCGTCGAATTTAGCGCGAAAATGTCATTCAGCGGCCGCTCGCACTTGGGTCCTGCCTGCCCGCTGTCTCCACCGTCAGACTAGACTAGAGTTTGTTCTGTAGCTCGGGTATTCGCTGCGGCTGCTTATCCACGAGTGACCTCCTTCTCCCGGTATTCGCTCTGGCGTTCAGGAGAAGCAAGTTAGGTTCTTGGAGCGGCGGATAGCGAGTACACTTTTTCACGATACAACCGAGTGAGAGAAATCAAAGTGAATGTCTTGTATTTGAATGTCAGAAAATGGAAACATTCTTACATGCCCTTGAGATCATATATATAGGAAAGGGGAAGGAACATTTTCCTTTTTATCCCTACCTTACAATGATGAGAAAAGGGGGGCATTTTGGTACATGCCGGTGGAGTATAGCTATATATACATAATCATATTCCCCAAGGCTCACTAGATATTCCCGACGACCCTAGGGAATAGGGCATTGCTACGACAAGGGGTGAGTTAGGTTTTACGACCGACAGCTTGCCAGCAAGCAGACCAAGGGGCAAGTTACGTTTTAGGGACCACGTGTCTGAGGTCGTGGATGTATGTATCTAAGAAAATGATATGGTGCAGTGGCGGGGAGAGGTAAATCGAGAGAGGGTGCATATTCCTTCACGTATGTGCATACTTACGTGTTATGTCCATCTTTTTTTTAAGCAAAGGCAAAAGAACTGCCCATTATATTAATAAAGCAGGAGAAAACGAATAAAAAGAAAAAAAGATACAGCCACCGCCCCAACAGAGTAGACAACACGGATGAAGAATGGGCCCCTCTAAACACCTGGCGAAGGGACCTAACGCACAGGCAGGGGCGGAGCTAGGATTAGACCATAGGGGGGGCGATAGCTCGAGGAGAGACATTGATTTGTTATCATCCAATTTAAGCTACTTATGAAAGGGAAAATTTAGGATTTGTCACTCCTAAGCTCCTTGATTTAGTATTTTTCACTTTTAAGTTTTTTCTTAATAATTTGTCACTCCTAAGCACTAAATACCTGTGATTTGTTGTGCGTATTCTAGTATTTTTTTCTTTTTATTTTACACCAAAATCCACTGTGAAAAGACGCATTTTGTGGGGACCCCGGAGTTATCTCCATAAGACCGAAACTAATCAAGGTCTTAGGGACATAACTCTAGATCTCCAGAGAATGGATTCCAACTTAACTCCATCTAAATGAGAGGCTTAACTCAAACTAGAGCCCCGACGATCATGCGCGCCGCTCCTCTGCGGCACTACATGATTGTCGGTTCTCCAACAAGTCAAGCGCTACACTTAGTGAGTTAAATAGGAGGCCATGAACAGCGAGTACAACTTATATTGGCTCCCAAGATCAGCGACCAATATAATCATACTCTCATACAACGTTGCTCACATCCATACAACATTCATACATAAATAGTTCAAAAGACATACAACATAGTTTCAAGTTTACAACTAATACAAGTGGCCGACCGGCCAAATTTAAAAGGGAGTATTAAGTAGCAGCGGAAACACATAAATAGACCAAAAGACCAGCAATGGTATGCCCCATAACCCATCGGCAACCAACTGGGAGTTAGATGATAGCAAACTACTCATCGGTGTCGCCTAAATCGACACCGACAAGCTCATCGGTTTCAATATCCTCCTCGCCTGTAAAAGCCAGCAAACACCTGGCTGAGTACAAAGAGTACTCGCAAATCTTACACAAAGAAAAATAGTTATGCATAAAGTCATTCAAAGGAAGGGCTCATATTGGCTTAATTTTGCGAAAGAGACGCAATACTGAATAACCTACACATACTAGTTTTTCAAGTGCCATTTCAAAATCAGATTTGAAGTAGAAGAAAAGCATGTGAATAATTAATGAATTCAATAACAAATGAATCATACCAACAACAAAGTGGCGGTCCACTTTGATACAACAACAAGCATGAACATCCCATTCATGTCGATACCAAGTTATGACCACAATTTTAATTCCAAGTCTAACAATAGTAACTCCCGAACTCAAGCGGTTGTCCATAACCGCGGACACAGCTATTCGAATAGATTTATACCCTACAGGGGTGTACTACTTTACCCACACAACTTGATTAGCCCGTAAGCCTCCAGATGCCTCCGAATATAGCATACTTCCTATGGTATGCCGGTCGGGTAAATCAAGATACGGTCGTTTTTAGCAAGAAGATCCCATTGAGCCAAGTCCCTCAACCCATGGCTCCTAGGAAACACAAGACGTTAACGCCTCCATCCTATATATCTTAGGAAACACAAGACGTTAACGCCCCCATCCTATCGGCCCAAAGGAACACGGGATTTCACGGTCCCATGCCCTTACAATTTCACCACTGTGGGACTCAACACAATAAAACATTCCCCCTACTTAACCATACGGCTCCCAACCCGCGTGTGATAGCACGAATGTACTTGAATCAACGACGTTACCAAAGTTCGGTCCTTAATTGTCCAGACAAGTCAACCACTTACCCAAAGCTCGTGCACGAAGCACCATCACTAACCAACACTTGTCCAGACCAAAAGCTCATTTAAAATGACAAAATTTTAACTCACAAAACAGATACGAAGATCTGAACCAAAAGTAAATAATGAGAGTTGTGTCTATCCCATAATTGTCGGGTTATTCCCGACAATCAAACTACTGGTTCTAGACTTGCATGGCTAAGCAGACTCGAACAATATAAATTCATACATCCTATCTTAAGCATTTCAGTACGGGAATAATTCATGGATAGCCACAATGACAAGATAATAGGGTGTGTCTAACTATCCATCACAAAAATAGCGATATTATAAAACTATCATGCAAGCAATTATCATTGCATCTACCTTAACAAAACTGGGATCAAATATGATGCAAAAAGAAAGTTCAAAGGATGCTTGCCTTGCTGGTAGATTAATTGCTCACTCTCGGTGGCGTAGGAATCAATATCAATAGGCTCGGAATCTAGATAAATACAATACCGAATAAACATCGAGAAATACCACAAAATTCAAAATGTTCAAAAATGTATGATTTTTCTACAGTAGCTAAGACATGATTTTAAATGATTTTTGGTGATGGAATCATTACATTTTGATTTAGTACATGAAAGTTATGGCGGTTTGAATTTCATATTCCAATATGCCTTTATTCATGTAATTTAATCATGAGGTGAAAATTTGTAGGGTAGTGGTGAGTACATGGATTATATGGGTAATTAGGCAATATTATTACAAGTTCAAAATAGTTGAGTTTGCTTCAAATGGAATTTTCATGAGTTAGTTATTGATTTCTGACGAGGATCTAAATAATCCACATTTATTTACTCCATAATCAAGAAATATGACGTCATAAGACATATCCCTTAAATATCAAAAGGAAAGAACTAGTCAGGAAGTCGTAGTGATGTGGACATCCCTCCCACTGATACAACCATCCCAACTGCTTCTACTTTTCAACTTGATATGCAAGGACCAATTACTAGAGCACGTGCTCGCCAACTAAATTATCAGGTAACTTCGTTTCTAGGAGTTTATAATTGTTCCATTGAGGATGGATTGCTACCTAAATCTTGTGATGTTATTCTACTCAGGAACGAAGGCAAGGGGGGTACCGCAACTACTACAACAAATCCAGTTCGGCCTCCGGAATCAGCCTGACAACACCAACTTAAAACAGTCATAACTTTCACATACGAAGTCCGTTGGAGGTCCACGAGTATTTGATTGAAAGCTTATTTCGTCCTCTTTCCAACGGATCCGCCTCACCTCCAAATTCATTCTGGACTGGTCACAATCATCAAAAGAAGACATCACATCACTTATTTGGGCCAATCTGGGCTTTGTAATCATACTAAACTTGGCCCATATATCGGCGCCCACTGGCGTGGTTACTGTTCACGTGAACAGTAACCCGTGACCTTTAGTACCACCCCGCTTTTCCTTTTAGATTTGTGCTCCCTCTCCCTATATAAGGAGGCCACACCCTCTAGTTTTCTTGGATTTTGTTTATGTTTAGTTTGCCTTCGTTGCAACTTGTATCTTTTGCGTGTGTCGACTAGACCACCCAATTAAGATCCTTATTCGAATCCCAACTCAATTCAAATATTTCAATTCCTATTTGCAATTTCAGATTGTTTAATCTTGTTCTTGCGTGCTTCTTGGTGTATGCGTGAATCGACCGTGGTCGTCAACCGGTATTCGTGCACGTTGATAACGACTTGTCGGCGATTCGATTGCGTGGTTTCGAGCCTTGCGTGTTCGTAACCAGGATCGTGAGAGTTGAGCGACGCCTACCGAACTTATCGTTCTCATCGAAAGATCGGGCCAACAATCGGACCTTCGGGTTCATCACGTAGGCTACCCTACGACTACCCCCTGGTCATAAGCTCTTCTACGACCACGGTATAATCCCTACGACTACCCCCTGGTCGTAAGCTCTTCTACGACCATGGTATAATCGTTACGATTACTACCTAGTCGTAAGCTCTTCTACGACTATGGTATGATCGTTACGAGTATGTCTGGTCGTAAGTTTTTCTACGATCGGGGCCTGCTACAGGTTCCTCACGACTTACTGGACCCACCCGAGTACACTTTTTCACGATACAACCGAGTGAGAGAAATCAAAGTGAATGTCTTGTATTTGAATGTCAGAAAATGGAAACATTCTTACATGCCCTTGAGATCATATATATAGGAAAGGGGGAAGGAACATTTTCCTTCTTATCCCTACCTTACAATTATCCCTACCTTACAATGATGTGAAAAGGGGGGCATTTTGGTATATGCCGGTGGAGTATAGCTATATACATAATCATATTCCCCAAGGCTCACTAGATATTCCCGATGACCCTAGGGAATAGGGCATTGCTACGACAAGGGGTGAGTTAGGTTTTACGACCGACAGCTTGCCAGCAAGCTGACCAAGGGGCAAGTTACGTTTTAGGGACCGCGTGTCTGAGGCCGTGGATGTATGTATCTAAGAAAATGATATGGTGCAGTGGCGGGCAGAGGTAAATCGAGAGAGGGTGCATATTCCTTCACGTATGTGCATATTTACGTGTTATGTCCATCTTTTTTTTTAAGCAAAGGCAAAAGAACTGCCTATTGTATTAATAAAGCAGGAGAAAACGAATAAAAAGAAAAAAGATACAGCCACCGCCCCAACAGGGTAGACAACACAAACAAAGAATGGGCCCCTCTAAACACCTGACGAAGGGACCTAACACACAAGCAGGGGCGGAGCTAGGATTAGACCATAGGGGGGCGATAGCTCGAGGAGAGACATGGATTTGTTATCATCCAATTTAAGCTACTTATGAAAGGGAAAATTCAGGATTTATCACTCCTAAGCTCCTTGATTTAGTATTTTTCACTTTTAAGTTTTTTCTTAATAATTTGTCACTCCTAAGCACTAAATACATGTGATTTGTTGTGCGTATTCTAGTATTTTTCTTTTTATTTTACACCAAAATCCACTGTGAAAAGACGCATTTACCCTCCTTATTCAAGAAGAAACTTAAAGGTGTCGAATCAAAAATCAAGGTACTTAGGAGCGGCAAATCCTCAATTTTCTCTTATAAAAAACAGAAGTTTTCATAGGAGAAAAAAATTTATATGAAAAAACAATAGAAAACAAATAATGATCATGATGGATGATAACTTGAGCTTTGTGGAGTTTAGTGCACATGCACACTTCACCGAGCCACAGAAGGTGAGACAGAAGCCAAATAAGAGGAAAAAAGTTTTTGATTGAACTCTAAACATAGAGGGAGATGAAATATCATGTTTTGTACAATACAAATTAAACTCGATACTACCTTAAACATTTAGGAACAAAATAGAATCTAGATGCTACATAAGATGGATTCATATGCTACAAATTAACTCCTAGGTTTTTTAGTTTCATCCTAATTGTTACTTAATCATATAAATTAGATTACTAAGGGTTTAGTCCTAATAAAATTCTATTGCTGCTACATGGTAATGAAATGTAGTAAAAAATCATGAAGGGGTAGACCCCTGGCCACCCCTCCTATCTCCACCCCTGCGCACAGGCTAGAGCAACACCAACTAGCCACAGCGGACACCGATCGACTCTTACGTACTCAAACCACACACCGCAACCAAAAGAAAAGGATGACTCCCTCATCACCTAACATGCTGAAATTTTTGGAAGTCGAGTTAGCACGCATAAGTTAATCAAAGCATATTTGCGAGAGAGAGAGAGGAGGAGGAGGAGGAGGAGGTTACGCCCATCCTCATGTCCCGCACGCGCCACGGTCGCTAGCCCCTCCCACGCGCTCGAAGCGCCGCCCGGCGCCACCTCGCCCTGCATGTATCGCCGCCGGCCACACATCACCCAAACCAACAGAAGAAAGAAAGAAAGAAAAAAAAGGAGGATGGGGGGCGTCGCCGCGCTCGGTCGGCCCGAAACCGGCGCCGGCGCCGCACCGCGCCCGTCCCAACCGTCGTTGCGCCGCTTCCTCCGGACCACGCGCCGCCACCGCGGCGGCCTCCTGCGCTTCGCGCGACCGCGCGTGTCGCCGGGCAGGCTGCGCCGCCGCCGCCGCTAGCGCGGAGCGAGCGCCTGAACGCGCGTCGCCGAGTCCACCGCCGCAGTGTTGGACGGCCGCCGCCATAGCGGCCCGCGCCGCACGCGCCGCCTCTACTAACCGCCACCGCGCGCGCGCCGCCAAGCGCGCACACCGCGCGCGCACCGCCGCCTTCTCCCGCCGCTCCCGTCGCCGTCGGTGGCCCGGTAGCCGCCGCGTGGGGGCCGCCACGCCGCCACGCCTTGTAGCGCCGCCCCGCAGGCCCCGCGCCGTGCCTTGCAGGCACCGCTCGTCGACCGCCTCCTCGTGGCATCCATGGAGTCGCCGCCTCCTCAAGGCTCCATGGAGCCGCTGCCGGGTGAACGGGTGGGGTAGGGAAACCCTAACCCCACCCTTTGAACCAGCGCTAATGGGCCGGAGTGCAAAGGCCCAAGAACCGGGAGCCTCAAGAAAAAAAAAGGGAGATTCGGCCAATACGAAATTTGCGAAAAACCTCTTGAAATTTCAAAAAATTGCGCAGGCGATGAAATTTTTGCACAAAGGACCCTGGAATTACTGAAAATTACGCGCAAATTCTCTCAGAACTGAGGTTTCTCATTTTAACCCCTGAAAAAAAATTCACCGAAAAGTCATTTTCCAGCAGAAAAGGGCCTCAGGAATCCAAATGTTTGCATATTTTGAAATTTTGAAGCATATTTATTCTTGTTATTATTATTTTTATGCAATTTATTTACTGTATTTACTGTTTTGATTATATGTAATTGTTTATATTACTTTTAATCATTGAAAATAGCAGTAAATCATGAAAAATACGTAGAAAAATACGAGAATATTATGAGAATTCTTGCAACCATTTTATGCGCATTATCAGCAGTAATCTTATACACCTCTTGCATAAATATGTAGATGACTGGAATTACGAACCGGGAGTTCGAGGAGCTGGCCCAGCATGGCCAGAACTATTTGACTTGGGCATCAGATGTCGAGATCGTACTTGGAGCCAAGAAGCTTCGTGCTGCTATTGGACTCGACGCCTCGTAGGATGTCGTTCCAACTGCTGAGGAGAATGATCAGGCACTTCATTTCCTCAGACACCATCTCTGTCTAACTCTCAAGAATGAGTATATGGCAGAGAAGAGCGCACTGGCTTTATGGACCGCCCTGAAGAAGTGGTTCGAGAAATTGAAGTACACCATCCTACCCCGGGCAGAGCAGGAATGAACTCGACTACGTTTTGCTGATTACAAGACCGTGGGGGAGTACAACTCTGCTTTGCACAGAATTTGTACAAGTCTTCAGGTTTGTGGTAAAATACGCTTTTCACCCAAATGCAGTGCAATCCGCACGCAACTACCGTCAGGATGGCTACAAGGAATACGCCGAACTGATAGATATTATGCAAGTTGCGAAAGCTCAAGATGAGATTCTCATAAAGAACCACATCTCACAGCCACCTAGTAGCAAAGTTGGCCATGAAGTTAACGCTAGCAGCTACAAGGTGAGAAAGCCTCACTCGAAGCAAAGAGGCAAGAGGGGTAAGGTCATGAGTCACAAGACCAAGAAGAATGCTCAAGCCAAGAAAGGCAAACAAAAGAAGCGCGATGAGAAACCCTATGGTCAGCAGGACCAAAGCTGCTACAAATGTGGCACTTGGGGACATTGGTCACATGTCTGCCGTGAACCGCAGCACGTGATTGATGCTTTCAAGACAAAGAAGAAGGGCAAAGGACAGCACGAGACGCACCTCGCCATTACAGGCATAGAAGACCCACATTCATTGGCTGCACCTATGGATGTGGACAGCCCTACAGCAGCTCCCATCACTCCTTCTTTGGACATTGCAGCGGCTGCAGCCGTAGTTGCCGAAGAAGAGAAGATAGAAATAGACCAGATTCAGGCAGAAGTTTCTTCATATTTCGCTGGTTCGATCTAGTGCATGCATGGCACTTAGTTTTACAGTCATTTGCAGTTTATATTTATCATGGAACTTTGAATTATTGAATAAAAGTTGTAAGCTCTAGAAGAGCATTTGCAATAAATTCTTGTGATATGTCCAGCAAGACTTTTTTCCTATTAATAATAGCAAGTTTGTTTTGTTTTGAAGTATGTTATTTATGTGTGGATTGCTTTCTACTCTATATTAATAAATACTTTATATATCAGAACGCGTGTGGCGCCCTATGGAGGAAGTGTGCCTAGCGGATAGCGGCACAACGAATAACATACTAAGAGAGACGAAATTTTTCCAGTCGATCAGCAAGAATGCTAGCAGTTTTACGACAATCGCTGGCAGCGATACTTGTATAATAGGCTCAGGAAGAGTCACAATTATACTCCCGATGGGCACAACATTGGTCATTGAAGAAGCCTTGTTGTACCTAGAATCGACTAGGACTCTCTTAAGTTTTAAAGACATTCGCGCTAACGGTCTCCATGTAGAGACTGAAGAAGAGTATGGTAAGAAATACCTGCTCATTACAAAGCGTGAAGAAAATGAAAAAAAAAAGGTATTAGAACGACTTCCTTCATATGAATCTGGGCTATACTACACTCATATTAGGGCACCTACAGCCTATATTATCCTGAAAACATCTTTTAGAAGCTCTGAACTTTTCTGTCTCTGGCATGATAGATTAGGCCACCCCAGCCATAGAATGATGAGAAATATAATTAACAATTCTCAGGGACATAATATCAATGTAAAGAATTTCCCGAATCCAGAAGATTTTGTGTGCCCTGCATGTGCCACCGGGAAATTAATTACTAGACCTTCTCCTCTAAAAGTGGAGGATGAAATCTCTGCATTTTTGGACCGAATCCAGGGAGATATTTGTGGTCCTATTCAGCCCCTGTTAGGGCCATTTAGGTACTTTATGTTGCTCATCGATGCTTCCTCGAAATGGTCGCATGTATACTTATTGTCTACGAGAAACCATGCTTTTACAAAGCTGATCTCGCAGATAATTAAAATAAAGAATAATTTCCCTGATCATCATGTGAAGTCCATCAGAATGGATAACGTCGGAGAATTTACTTCAAAGGCATTTGATGATTATTGTATGGCAATGGGAATTATCGTTGAGCACTCGGTACCACATGTCCACACCCAGAATGGACTAGCAAAGGCATTGATTAAAAGAATTAAATTCATTGCCCGACCGCTTTTACAGAATTGTAATTTACCAACTACGTGTTGGGGACACGCAGTCTTGCATGCAGCAACTCTCATCAATTTTAGACCGTCGGCATACAACATCCATTCACCTATGCAACTAGCACAAGGGTCAACACCGAAAATCTCTCATCTTCGAAGATTTGGTTGCATGGTTTATGTACCTATACCACCACCGCAGCGAACTGCAATGGGCCCTCTCCGAAAGTCTGGGATATACGTTGGTTATGAGACTGCATCCATAATCAGCCCGTTTCGCTGATAGCATATTTGATGATGATAGTTTCCCGTCATTAGGGGGGAGGAAATCAACCTCTTGATGAAAAATATCGGGAAATAACGTGGTAAGCCACAGGAATTAATGCATATGACCCACGCACTAGTGAAGTAGATAGAGAAGTCCAGAAGATAATTAATTTGCAAGCATTAGCGAATCAACTGCCTGACCATTTTAGTGATTTGAAGAGCGTGACCAAGTCGCATGTGCCTGCACGCAATGCACCGGAGAGGGTTGAAATACCAAAGAAAATAGAAGGTATCCCTAATCTCGCCCGAGGCCTCGTAATAAAGGACGAGAACTCCGCCTCAATCCCAAGTAACCGGGATGCACGCAAAAAGGATAAGAAGGACTTGTCACAGCCGATCACTGAAGTGCTCTAGAATTAGAAGGGGAGCCAGTTGGGACCTGGCACCGGTATGGAACCTTCAGCAAAAGACATACCGGATTTGAACATTCCCACGGAGGGAGACATCAGCATAGATGTGTGCGCACACATCGGAGCTGAAAAACTAAAGGGTCTTGCCCCCACAATTGAAAGCAGTGATTAGCAAGTAGAAGCATTAGCAGAATCGCCCTATGAAGAAATAGCTATAAATTATGTGACCACGGTAGAATCTATGAATAGAATAACAGCCAATGTCGACATCTATTTTGCAAAGAAAATTGTCACAATCATCAATATAGATATCGAGCCTGCATCACTCGCTGAATGGAAGAAAAGATTAGATTGGAAAGATTGGAAAAAGACAATAGAAGCAGAACTAATATCTCTGAATAAAAGAGAGGTGTTTGGGCCTGTAAGCCGCACACCTATCCATGTGCACCCTGTAGGGTATAAATGGGTATTTGTTCGAAAGAGAAATAAAAGAAATGAAGTTGTAAGATATAAAGTAAGACTTGTTGCACAAGATTTTACTCAAAGACCAGGAGTCAATTATGAAGAAACCTATTCCCCGGTCATGAGTGGAACTACCTTTAGATATTTAATCTCAATGGCAGTAAATCTGAATTTGAAAATGAAATTGATGGATGTGATAACTGCATACCTTTATGGGAACTTGGATTCGAAAATTTATATGAAGGTACCTGAAGGTATCCCTGTCCCGAATCAAGACAGAGCAAATAGAAATCTATACAGTGTGCAACTCAGGAAGTCACTGTGTGGACTAAAGCAATCAGGCAGGATGTGGTATAATCGCTTAAGCGACTTTCTCTGCAAGAAAGGCTACACGAACAATGAGGATTGTCCCTGTGTATTTATACGACGATCCCAGGATGGATTATGTATAATCTCAGTATATGTAGACGATCTGAATATCATCAGGACCTTGGTAGATATTGAAAAAGCAAGCTCTTACCTGGAGTCAGAGTTCGAAATGAAAGATTTGGGTAAAACCAAATATTGCTTAGGCTTGCAGTTTGAGCATACCACTGAAGGAATTTTAGTACATCAGTCAACCTACGCTCAGAAGGTGTTGGAAAGGTTTAGCTTTGAAAAGGCATATCCTTCGAAAGTGCCAATAATCGGGAGATCTTTGCAGCAAGACAAGGACCCGTACAGACCTAGAGAAGAGGGGAGGAAGTTCTGGGACCAGAATTCCTATATTTGAGCGCAGTTGGAGCTCTCATGTATTTAGCAAACTGCACTAGACCGGACATTACTTTTGCAGTGAACCTATTAGCAAGGTATAATGCAGAACCTACCAAAAGGCATTGGCAGGGAATAAAGGACGTCTTCCGATACCTCCAAGGAAGTAAAGACATTCGTCTGTTCTACAGAAAGAACCACGACCTAACAATGACTGGCTATGCAGATGCCGGGTACCTATCAAATCCGCATACAGCTAAGTCACAAACAGGCTATGTTTCTTGTGTGGTGGAACTGCAATTTCATGGAAATCGTCTAAGCAAAGTATGGTATCGACTTCGACGAATCACTTAGAAATTATAGCACTGTACGAGGCCGCACGTGAATGCTCCTGACTTCAGCGGATGATTCACCACATCCAGCAGTCATGTAGATTGAATACCACACAAACCCCCACTATTATCTGTGAAGATAATGCAACTTGTGTTGCACAAGTGCAGATGGATTATGTGAAAAGTCCCTTCACGAAACATATCAACCCCAAGTTCTTCTATGGTCATGAAATGCAAAAGATAGACGAAATTAAAGTACTGCATACTATGTCATGTGAAAATCTTGCAGATTTATTCACTAAGTCACTTCCAGCATCTAGCTTTGAAAGGTGCATACGTGGAATTGGAATGATGAGACTTAGAGAATTGCAGATTTCAGAGGAGAACCTTCACAAACTCATTACTAAAACTTGATCACGAAGATCGAGTACTTAAAGAGTAAATCCTGAAAATTAAATGAAATTGGGTGGATTGTACTCTTTTTCTCTTGACGAGTTTTTCCGAAGTTTCTCGGTTAAGATTTTTAATGAGGTAATTCGTGCAGTATAGCAAAACATGATTCATGCACTCTTTCTCTAAATTTTTCCCACTGAATTTTTATAGAGTTTTGACGAGGCATGAACATGAGGGATGAGAGCCCAAGGGGGAGTGTTAAGAAACTGGGTCTGGCCAGGAGTCCTGATCCAGGTGGGTACCTCATCCACCCGTAGCCTATATATAGGAGGAGGGACTCCCAACCATCGTACATATTCATTATTGAAAGAGCAATAAAGAGAAACCTGCAGTCCCCTCTCATCTCTGTGTTCATCTCTTATTTCGTTCTTGTGTTGTTGTATCGTTCTCTCATCTCTGTGTTCATCTCTTATTTCGTTCTTGTGTTGTTGTATCGTTTTTACGATTCTCTATTTGTCTACGAGGTAATCGCTCGAACTGGACTTGACAACGACGGTTAACATTCGTTAAAAGTAACATGAGTACCGTGGTGTTAAAAAAAAGACACCCACTGATTGCATCAAACATCAAACGGAGACTACCGAGTTAGCGAAGACCGGGCATAATCCGTGCAGAAACAATCACACATAATCCGTGCAGAAACAATCACACTGAAATGTTTTACCTCCGAAGGCATATAGTAGTAGCAGATATGGCAGCTGGATTTCATGAGTCAGGAGGGCAGTACAGAATCCTTTATACCACTTGTTTCTTTGTACCCTACAAGCTCAAAATATACATTGCCACATACATGATGACCCAGCTTAACAAAAAGAGTCAAGGGGCAACAAAGGAAGAAGAACAGAAAACGGGATCATCACCGCCATCAGGAAACATAAACCCCAACGCGGATTTTGCAATCTGTACTGTATACAGGAATAAAGCCCTTGGCAGCCCAAATGGTGAAAAAGAAGAGAGAAAAAGAAAGAACTGGGCTAAGTAATGTACTTAGGCAGCGGTCTAAACTGATCGAATTTGGATTCTCCAAATCTATAGATTCCTAGCAATTTGTCATTGTAGTTGTTCATCAAGCGGTTGTTATGTTTTGCTCTTTAACTTCCTCTGTGCCTTGAGGTCAACCACAATAACGGTAATGTTGTCCTTGCTCCCCTTCTGCAGAGCAAGCTTTGACAAGCATTCAGCGGCTGCTTGAGCAGCTGGATTTGAGGAATCACCACCTTGCGGTGCCGATGATGCGTTTATGCCATTCTTCTTGTGCCATAGAAGTATCCGCTTGCGGGCAACATCACATACCTCTTCATTTGACATTACGTCCCAGAGACCATCACTGGCAAGAATAAGGCACTCATCATCCTTTGCACGAGGAACAATTGTGACCTCTGGGACCGGAATTATCCATGGCTTCAGATATCTGTCACCTGTAACAGATACAAAATATGAAGATAAGACGATATGTTTTTGTAGCTTAAATCGTCGATAAGATGAAAATGAATTACACAACAAAACTAGTAAGCTATTGTAAAAGCTAATCTAACAGTGGCTACAGTCAACGATACGAAAGTGCATCGACTAAAATAGCTAATTGACAAAAGTAGGCCATCTAACAGTAACTGCGTAGTCAATGACAAGAAAGTGCATTTACTAAAATAGCTAATTGACAAAAGTAGGCCATCTAACAGTAACTGCATAGTCAATGACAAGAAAGTGCATTTACTAAAATAGCTAATCGACAAAACAAGGCTATCTAACAGTGACTGCAAGTCAATGACAAGAAAGTGCATACCTGCAGAATAGCTAATTGACAAAAGAAGGCTAACAATACACGTGTAATAGTTCATGCGAGTTCGATAGGATAAATTTCCAATCCAACTGAGATCTGTGAACCATGCCTACCACCCAAGGCAAAAGCTAAAATAACAAGGCCGTGTATAGTATAACTAACGCAGGCAGTTATACACTTAGCATTTGCAAGGACACCAACAGTTAGTGAACAAGCAGAACACTAGATATATATTGACACACTTAAGGTTTGATTAAAGTATAAAGAAATGCAACTTTAGAAGTTCGTAGCTCGTAGACAGCATGTAGCAGAACAAATGGAAAATTCCTGGCAATCAATACACTCAAGGTGTTCTACATAAACCAATCAACTTCCCAAAATCCCATCCCATCCCATAGGATATATCATGTTTAGATTGTCAGTGTCTTAAATAGATGATCAAGTAAACCACAGCTCCAATCAGATCCAAGAAAAATATTCACTGACAATACAAAATGCAAAGACAACATAAGCATTTACTGGAGCACAAGATTTTCTTTCCTTTTCCCAATCCAATCATCTAGTAACGAACAATTATTATGATTCACTGAAAGAGCAGTCAAGAGTTAAATAGTTGAGTACCAAATGTTCCTGGTACCATGCGTGTATTCACATGCAAACCAGCCAGTTGATTTTGCTTCTCTAAATGGGAGAATTCACTGATCTATTGGGCGCCTTCCATTAGCTACAGTTTCAAGGATTATGGATTACGAAAGTACAAGTTGCCATACTGGCAAAATCCTAATAACTCCTCTATAGGTGTCATATGAATACATGTTCAATGCAAAGAATTTTTTATTTTTGAGAGGACATGCAAAGAGTTTGGCCTATGGCCATTAGAGAAAACTTGTATCCCATTTTTCATCCCTAGCTATAAATCATATTACAGCTGGTCTTATGCTGAATCTTCTGCTGTGTCTGGGCTTAAATATAAAACTTGCTTTAATGGAATCTACAGCTTCCAGTTGGGAGACGTTGTCTTCAAATAAAGAACACATAGTTAATCATCCACAAGCCTTCCTATGCTCCATGATTAAACCTTCCCAAGTTCATACTGGAGGCCTAAGGCAAGACTTGTTCTGACAAGAGAGATAACGCATAAACACACAAGGGGACTGACTTTGGATTTGGAAATGGGGTCCTCCAAAGAAATCAAAACAAAGAACTGGTTTGAGAACCGCCACACAGAATCAAAAGTCTCAGTAGGCGAATGATGTACACCCAATTTCAATTAGTTATCAGATAGTACAGATAGTGTGCTAAGTTTTGGCGCAAAGTACTCTATAGTTGTACTACATAAGCAGTTACCAACTACATTTATACGAAACCAACTAAAAGGTGTCCAGTACCATGTGTTTGTTGTGTGTGTAATGCAATAATGACAGCTGGAAAACACAACACTGCACTGTGCTAGATAAAACAACCATCCAAGCTATGTGCAGAAAGTCCTAGCAGAAACATATGGAACATGCTGCGAACGAAGTCAAACTCGGCATAACAAAGTAATCATCTCATAGGATCATAGGATTGATTACCATGTGCATGTGCAATGCCAGCATATCAAGGCAAAAGAGATGAAAAATTAAGTGCACGGAAGCTACATCATCCACAAGTGCAACCCCCAAAGAACACACCAATGCCCACCGCAAAAGGAAAATAATAATAATAATAATAATAATAATAGAGTTACATTTTCTGAACTTAGAAGTTAGAAGCAAAAGAACTTTACATGTAGACAAGATTTCATCGGGAAAAATGGGGGCGTTAGATGGGAGTGTAAATATTCCTATCACGCTCCTTCACTCACTAACAGCCCCCATCCACCCAACAGAGAAGCAACAATTAGATGAACTAATTCTAGAATTAGTAAATAGTTTCCCAGCATAGGAGTGGCAACTTAAACAGATGAATGGACATTGTATAGCCTCGATTGTCTTGATGAGAAATACTGGATTGAGAAAACAGTATACACTAAAACCTTCGTGATGCAGTACATTATCAACTAAAAATGGATTTTGATCGCTAGAAATACTTTACCTCTCAGTCTCACTGTGCTCCTAGGACAGTATTCTACAGGCAGCTCTCAGTGAGAATACTAGAGGGCTATGAAAATGCTCCTAATGCATGCTGCGACTCTTTGGCATCCAAGGAAAATCAGACACCAAAACCTTACATCATTAGTGCTGCTACTGCTACTGTTTCAAATCTAAATTTTGTATGGTAAATGCCCCACAAGACCTGTTGAGCCTCACTTTTTAACAGATATCACTTGAGCATATTCATGCGATTTGAAATGTACAACTTATGCACTTCAGATTTGGTGCATAAAGGACTCACATGACCAAATTAAAACAGCAACTATGTTTGTAGTACAAAGACTCAGAGGTTATCTAAGGTTGTCACTGGTTAAATACCAGGGGAGACCTATAGGCACACACTTCGCAATCTTAGCCCAAAAGAAAGGTCCCAAGCGATATTACGACAAGTAGCTTTAGCTTCTTTAATTGCTTCAGTGCTATAATAGACAACAAATATGGGTAATGGGACCCCAATCATTCTTGACCAATGGAACTTCGAGAAGGAACCAAATAAGTGGAGCAAGATTATGAATCTTTCGAGCATAACCAGCTTTGCATATTGGGATTTCACAACAAGATCATCTCTTTGGATGCTTAGGGATGGAATGATGACTATCTTCATGGGATGCTTATTCAATACTACCACGTACTATATTACAACAACGCCGCAATCCTCTATAGTCTATCCTGACTTCGTTGAATTTCAAGGATACTTTGGAAGCCATGTGGTACTTGGAAGATACAAAGAAAAAGTACATCAGTGGAGAGGATCAAGACAATATAGTACATAAGCGACATGTGCCTATTGCATAAAGCAGACCAACAGAATTGTTCCTTACCACTTACGAATGGACACAATACTAATCCAAAAACTGGGAATATTTGTTAGCTAAAAAAATCACTTTTCTGAATCAGTTCTTATTAAAGTTTCCCATTTAGTCAGGCAGTCAAGTTGTGTTAGGCTGCTAGATTGGCCGAATAGCTTCTGGTAAAAGCTGACAAAACAAGTAGAATCTTCTCTGCAGTACAGATGATCTTTTATAGTGTTTCTTAAATGCATTCTCTCACTATTGCGGACCAGACACCTTCTAAGAATCACAATAGCACGGTGCCACCATGTAACAAAGATTAACATCAACCAGCACTGCATGTTGCTCTATCATCAAAACTAGAAGTATAAAGGTGTTGGTGAACAGTTAAATCAAATTGTACTGTATTAACATAAATTAATAGAACATCCCAGAGACGTCCAAATCATGTCAATAGTAAACCAAGGTGGTTTCCATAGACAGGTGTTCTGAAGAGGAATAGCCTGCGTACCAATTGATCGTGACATGGCAAGAACACCGAAAACTCGATAGCCATTCCACTGTATGACCTTGCCACCCTCTGCCTCGATCCTTGCATACTCATCCTCCCTGTTAGGCTGAAGGAAAAACATAGAGCAACGCAGTCAACATCTAATTAACATGTGAACCAAAAGTTCAAGGCAGACAATGAAAAGAACAGAAGCCTCACAGGGCATGGTAGCTTACTTTATGATCCACCGACAGCGGCACGGGCTGCTTGCCACGGCAGAGCACTGCCCGTGAGTCTCCAC
Organism: Ampelocalamus luodianensis; assembly: GCA_036346255.1. NCBI lineage: Eukaryota > Viridiplantae > Streptophyta > Magnoliopsida > Poales > Poaceae > Ampelocalamus > Ampelocalamus luodianensis. Next base: position 47,854,163 of record CM070617.1, read on the forward strand.
AATTGGCGACAATGATGTGTGAGGAGCAGATGACAGCGACCACCGCCGTCGAGCCCACGGTCTCAGGTGCCACAGACGAAGCAGCAGCGTCGCTCCACGAGCCGCCCCCTCCTCCCCTGCTCGCCTTGCCCCCGACCTCGTCATCCACCCTAGAGAAGCAATCCACAAACGCCTTTTCCCACTGCTTTTTGAACTCCACAGCTCCCAAGTTGGCACCGGATACGGACTCCTCTATCCTGCTCAGCTCCTCCACCAGCCCTGCGTGGAGCCGCTCCCGACAGTAATTAGCAACCTGCACGCATGAATCAAGCAAAATCCACTAAGTTGCAGTTTTACCTACAGGAAACTGTTTGATCTGTGCATACAGTTTTAACTTGGGAAACCAAATTAATTAGCCTCTTAGTAATAAGTCATTAATGTTAGGGGGTTACCTGTGCGCCACCGTGGCCGTCGTAGACACCGAAGAAGTGTGCGGGGAGGCGGAACGACATGGGATCGAGCCCCTCGACCACGGCGTTGGCGGTGAGCATCCAGAGCGGCACGTCGAAGAATCGCGGTTCCGTAGCGACAGCGTCCTCCATCTCCGGCCGGCGGCCGCATATCGACGTCAACCCCCAGAGCGGCACGCAGTCCACGGCGAAGACGCTCCTCCCCCCGGCCGCGACCCTCGCCTCCGCCTCGACCGTGGCCGCAGACGCCGCCGAGTCCTCGAACACCACCGCGCCCCCCTCCGCCGCCGCCCCGAAGAAACCCAACCCCACCCCCTCGAAGTCCGCGCTGGCCACGCTGCTGCAGTCGCTGGCCACCGAGCACGGGCTCCCAGCCGCCGACGCCTCTCCCCCTTCGCCACCTCCCGGCGCCAGCGCGTCGTCCTCCACAGCCGAGGCCGTCCTGACCGGCGGCAGGGACACGGTCACCGGCACCCCCTCCATGGCCCCCGCCACCGAGGCCGCGATCGGTTCCGCTGCTGCGGCGGCGATCAACGTGAGCCCCGCCGCGGCGGGGCTAAACCCCGGCGCCGGCGCCGCGGCGAGCGCGGCCACGGCCACGTCCTCCATCCCTGCCTCCTCCCCCTCCGCCGCCGCTGCCACTGCCTCCAGGATCACCGCCCAACACCGCGTCACCTCCCCAGCACCCCATCGCCGCCGCTACATCCGCGTCCTCCTCCGCTGCCCCTCCGCCGCCGCCTCTTCATGTGCCCCCAGATCTGCGCCGATCCACCTCGAATCCAAACAAACGGCTCCGCTCTACCACCACCACTCCGCTCCGCTCGCCTATAACGAGGCAAGGCACTGCAGGCGCGGATCCAAGTCCAAATCTCCCGTCACAGGCGGGTGCCCTCGCGAGGAAGGAAGCTAGTGGTGTGGTGCGGCACCAACGCAGCAGGCACCACACGCGCACGCGGGTTCACTTGTCCTGGGGAAGAGGAAGACGAGACGACACATAATAGAGTAGCAGGAGCAGTTTGGAACTTACCAGCAGAAAAAGGGTAAGGTAAGGGGCGAAGGCGAGCTGGGAGGAGTGGGAAAGTTACGTCCACTTCCGTGTGCGCGCGCGTGGGGGGGACAGGTGTCGAGGGCGCAGTGGGATGGGACACGGGGATCGCGGGATCTGCTGCGGCGCGGCGAGCAGCGGGCAGCCGCGGGGCTGCCGGGGGCACGTGTCGAGCCACCGCGGGGGTATTACAGGTGGGGCCCTGGGGCCTGAGACAGATGCTGCGCCATTGAGGCTGAGCGGCAGTACTCCTCCTAGTCCCAGTCGGCTAGTCCCGACTCCTACCTCTGGTGCTGTACGGTTAGGGTAGGGGTGGAGCTTCTCGCGCCCGTCGATGTCAAGCTTGTCGCACGGCACCTGGCCTGCCGCTGCTGGTGCGTTGGACATATGTCCTCTGTTGGTGTTGGATGCTATCATGGCCTTTTGGGAGATGGCCGGTTTTAGACACGTTTTCGATGGCCCCGTGTAAAACTAAACTGCACTGTTTTCCTGTGCGGTTATTCGTGAATTTCTCAGAAATTACGCCCTAAATCTTACAGAGTTACAGGTACTGAATTCAATCCGGTTATCACTCCGATGGGCTGGGCTCGATACGGTATATCATATCCCCAGCTTCGTGTCTTCGACGCACACAAATTTTATTTACACGGGAAGCTAATGAATGATGCAAACATCTTTTAAAAGGTCGCACTGTACTCAAAAGGGCGAAAAAGAAATCCGGAAAATGACACGCCTAACCCCGCCTCCCCCCCGGCCGCCACGTGGAGGAGGTGACCTGCAACGTGACTAGCGGGTAACACTGTAACAGTGCGACGCGAGCGCTCGCTTCGCTGCTGCGCGCCCCGGTACAGTAAAAAGTAAAACCCGAGGCCGATTGGAAAAGGAAAATAAACGCGCGCGGTGCGGCGCGAACAGCGAACACCGCATCGCCCTTCTTCCTCATCCATGTGCGCCGTGCTGTGCCTCCCGAAAAAGAAATGTGGGACTCCCAAATGACGCAAATGCCCCTCACTTGCTTTGTGGGGCTTCAAAATGCTTGATGTACCGGCACAGCTCCACCAACCCATCACTGACAAAGTTGGTCAATGTGTGGGGCCTCATCTGTGATTTCAAGGTGAGAGTATTTTGTTGCGAGATTCTCCGAAAGGCCGGGGGGGCGCCCACGTGAGGTCCACGGGAACTCGACCCGGGGCCATTATTGGCAGTCCGGGGTAGGCCCCACGTCACGATCGGGCGATCCTGACCGTCCGTATTCTTTTACCAATCTTGATGTTTGGTTGGAAGAACGGGTTGCTAGTATAGGTTGTCGTACTATTAAGAGGGGTTTTGCCTAGTAGTTTGTGTATCATCATGTGTTGATAGCTCAATGTCGCTTGCTCTAGCTCACCGTAGCATGATGCTATTAATTGTGAATGTGTTTTGCAAATAGTCGAGGCTCATGTGTCTAATCCTTGTAGCATGTGACTATAATTTGCAAATGTGTTTTGCAAATGGTTGAAGTCCATGTTCCTACACCTTGTGGTATGATCTAAGTTTGCAAATGTGTTTTGCGAATAGTTGGGATTCATACATGTTCCCTTGGCATAATCTAAGATTGCTTGTTGCTATTTCTTTGGACTTATACCCTCGTAGTGGCTCTGTGGAGTTGTGATTTTTTATTTGATCAAATGTGTTTGAGATCAATCAAATAGGAGGATTGTGTAGCCCTCTGAATAAGCTTTTCATAGAGTCCAAGATCACTCATTTCCGACATCGGAGTTAAAAGTTATTACCTTTTTATCGAGTGTCGTCTGTGCTGAAAAATGGATTGCGGAACTACCGCCCTTATAAGAGAGGTACTACCGTATAAAGGTAGTATCACAGTTTGCACTGTAGTAGTACCGCACCAATGCTGTAATGGGTAGTTTTTGGGCTATTTCATCTCCAAACGGCTAGTTTTTGTTGTGGGGACTATAAATACTCTCTTGGTCTGTTGAGAGACAACCTTTGGCACTCCATTTCACTCTCTTGAGCTAGTATAAGCCTCTGCTCTCAATTATGCATGTGTTGCACCTTGTGAGCAAGGAGAGAGGTCTTTAGTTGCATGTGTTGCATCTAGAGTTGGATTTCGTATCCATTTGAGTTTATGCATTCGTTGCACGAGGTGAAAGTCAAGCAAGGGGCTTGGCTTATTACTCTTGGTGTTTGCCAACACCTAGACGGCGTGGATGCGTCGTGTCCAGTGATATTCTCAAGAAGCTTATGAGAAGGCCCGGCGTGTTGTGAGTTGTTTGGTGCTCGCTATCTCCAGACTAGAGGAAGAGCAACCCCGAGTGGATTTGAGGTATTTGGCTTAATTCGTGGAGCCAGTCCAATTGGTTTGGGCTTACCTCAACGTGGATTAGGGGAGACCAACAAATCTTCGAATACCATGATAAAACATCATTGTGTCATTGTGGTTTGCTCTCTTGCGATTTACATTGTGCAATTTACATTCATATAATTAAACTGCTTACATATCTTTGTATGTTTGCTATCATTATCAATAGACTTATATTGTTGGTGCACTTAGTAAAGACTAGTTGATTTAGGTCTTAATTATGCAAAAATCGATTTGATTTACAATTCCGCATAAAACTCGGTTTTAGTCAAAAGATTTTTGAAGACCGCCTATTCACCCCCCCTCTAATTAGCCTCCTCGATCTTACAACAATACACACAGTTGGACAGGGAAACGGCGACCCGTCCCGCGAAGTGATCTACATTGTAGTGCACACCTACATCACATCACATAGCCAAACCTACATACTGAGTAGTCAACGCCGAGAATCAATAACTTACTAAGTTAGGCCCGTCCCATACCAGGCATGTGGTCGTACAATTATGGCTCAATTCAATGGAGCACAAAGTGAAGTCCTTAATTGACCAAGGCAAGACTTCCAATTTCTAACTATGTCACAAAGATTATTATTCCCAATCACAAAGATCCAATATGTCACACAGTATCCACCGCTTGCCTCAATCTAAATCATTTACCACCTAGTTGGTTAAGTGCAACACATGCCATCAATAAGAAATAGCACACAACATACAGGTTTATCATAAAGTGCACATTCACTTAGTCAAATTTATATTTGTGATGATGACTCGTTGCATGGCTAAGCAGACTAATCGTATCTAACCAACCCACGTTAGTGCTACGATAATCCCAACTAAATAATGAACTAATCTAGGGTGACAAATGATCATGACATATTAATAAGCAAGGTGGATATAACAGTTTGGATTAATAACTAAACCCAAAAGCATTTAAGTAAATACTTGAAATAAATACAATAATTTGAACAAATATAATTTTGAAAACTAGGTTCAATATGATCAAATGTATAACTTGCCTTGAAATAGATCTTGGTACTAGCCCTGGTCTTGGTGAACTCTTTCTTCTTCGAAAATTCCCGAAGTACCAACGTCTACTCGTAAATAAAAAAATAAATAAAACAGAGAAGAAAACAACTCAAAAAATTAAATAAAAATATTAGTAAAATAGAGCTCGAATTTAGATGAATTTAGAAATTTAAATGGGCTCAAACGGAGTTCGGATGCAAAAGATATGGCTTTTGGAAAATCTAATCCAAAGAAAAAGGCTTAAATTGGATTTTCTGGATTTTCCTGATTTATTTTTCTACTATAAAATAGGATTATGACGCAAGCATGACGTCAGCCTTGGGATTTTCGGCTAAAAAGAATTAAAAGAAATCCTAACATGTGGGACCCACGTGTCAAAGACACAGACTATGGTGGACTGGGTTTACGCCAGATCAGATCTGCGGTTCGGGTGGACTGGACACGTAAGCGCACATGTGGTCGCTGACACAGTGCCACACAGCACTAAGATGGACACCAACGTGGACTGCCACGTCAGCTCGACGGCGAGGCGGCTCGGGACTCAATGGTCGTCGACGTTCGGCGGCTCCTCACCGATGATGAGTGGTACTAGCAGATAGCTGGTGCTATTGCGCACTCGTTGCTGCACTTTATGGGTGGCTGAGGACGACGGTGGTGACTGGCGGCGAGCTTCAAGCGGAGAAGAACCACGGCAGTTGTCGGAAACCTCTCTGTTGACGCTCCAGCAACGTGAAGAGGTTCTGGAGGTCGCTCAGGTGACGAGGGAGTCAATGGTGCACTCCACAGAGGCAGGACATCACCGGCGGCGGCGCAATTCGAAGAAGACGAAGATTCGACCGAAATCCTAATCTTCAAATTGCGGCGACGCTAGAGCTCTCGGGATAAGATGGTTAGGGGCTGTGAGGTGCGGGGGCAAGGGTGAACCCTAGGGCACCTTTTATAGGGCCGAGGCATGCTGGATTAGGGAGATCCCAAATCGAGTTTGTTTCGGACTCCAGGGGTTCTTAGAGATAGAGTTCATTTCGGAAGGCAATCATTACAGATATGGGTACAAGAGAATAGCAGATAAGATTTGGCATCAAAATTCGAGTGTTTTTAGTTGGAGAATCTCTATTATCGTTATGAGCTCAAAGCTCACAATGACGAAGGTGAGCGCAGCTCACGCGAAGACGACGACGACGCGGAGACGATGGCCCGACAGGCGAGCACCACCGATCAGCGAACACGAGGCTGCGCGCGCAAGTAGGCTGGTTCGGACGCGCGTTTGGGCCACTACGTAGGCCATGCATGGAGAGAAAGAGAACCGGGTCAAAAAGATTCGTCCCACTTCAGTTTCTGAGATTTTAATTCATTTTTTTATTTTAGAAAATACTGAGAATTCAAATAGCAAATGAACTCGAAAAAATTCTAGAAAAATAAAATAAAAATCCAAGAAAGTAGAACCCAAATAAAATAGTTTTTACAATTGTTGATGTTGGAATTATTCATATTAAATTGTTTTGCTACTAAAAGTCCATATTAAGCTTTAATTAAAATTCAAATAAATTCCAAGGGTGAATTTTCCAACTACTAATTATCCAAAAGATTTTTAAAGCTCAAAAAATTGAGATGTTACATCTTCCCTTCCCTCACCACCTTTCTCTCTCTCTGCAGCCGAAGCATCGGGAACGCACGCTTTCTTCTTCATATTCGGCGACGCTCAGTTCGCGGTTGCCGCTTCCACACACCGTTCCAGCCAAACTGGTGAGCCCCTCCCATATTGGACCGTGTCACAACACATTCCAGCACCCAAGGATCTTTTCCCCTCACTTGGTTTGGTTCAAGCCACCGTCATCTTCTTTGCTCACGGTCGAAACCGTCGCTGCTGACGTCATTTCCTCTCGGGTGAGCTCTAGCCCAATTCCTCTCGCCCAAAGCATCACCTCACCTCTTCGGATACTCCCACACCACTCACCCTCACTCCCTTTCTCCGCAGCGTCGCGGCCACGATGACCTCACGGCGACGCCTCAGGCTCACGTCACCGGAACTCCTCGGCTTCTCTTTGCCTTAGCCGACCGCTCCAGTGAGCTCCATATGACTCCCTCAAGCTCATGCTCCCCCTAGTTTTGCCCCTATCCCGTCCTACGTCGTCGTCCCTATTTCACCCTCACGGCGAGCCGCCGCGTGCCACAGCCGCGCCACCACAGTGCCACCTGGGCCGCGACGCCGCCACCCCCGAGGTCGCACTCCCTCCTGGTTCCATTTTCGTAACTCCCAGCCACCGCCGTAGCTCCCCACGCCGGCAAGGAGCACAGCCCGAGCCGCCTCCCAGCTCCTCTGTTCTACTTCCTCTCTGTTGCCCTTTCTCTCTCTCTCTCTCTCTCTCTCTCTCTCTCTCTCTCTCTCTGACAATGGGACTCGCCTGTAAGGAGTTCAACAAATGCTAGTAAACCTGGTGACTGATAGTAGGGACACACAAAACCTAACTAGCCAAATTGAAAATTTCAATTAGTAAGAAGTTTGGTTAAACAACACTTCAAATAAGAAAATTCTTCTCAAATGTTAAGAATGTCTGAACAGTTAGGAAATTTGAGGACATTTGGAAATAATAGTGAGCTAATGCCATTTCAAATGTAAAGGCAAATTTGAAATTATGTAGATTTATTTAGCCATTAGCATCTTGGCTAAAAGAGCAAACTAATTTGAAGACAAGGATTGAAATATGGTTATTCAAAATAAACAGTGAACCATCACCCAATAATGGGATAAACAAAAGAATGGTTAGTGAACTAATTAATCAAGAAAATACTTCAATTACGCAAATTCTTAATGAGGTTGATGAACCGTAGGAAAGTTGGAATGGGATAGTGAGATAGAACCATGACAAATGTCAAAACAAGTTGATTAGATAGTATAATGATTTATTAGTCATTGGCATTTAATCTAAAAGAGTCCAACTAATTAGGAATCATGATTTGGAATGTGGTTATCTAAACAACAGTAAACTGTAGGCCTTAGTTATGATGATGTGAATGGTAGCAATAGGTTATGAGGTGGTTAATCAAAATGGGTATAATGATTTGATATTAATAATCATCAGTATGCACTTAGCATAAATGAGACGATACTCCAAATTGAAAATTAAGTAAAATTGTTAATTTTGCTAGTATCCTGATAACGATTATAACTTTTGCATACAAACTCTAAATCAAATAAATATTTTTGTAAATTCATCTAAAATTAAGCTCTATCTGAATATGCAAAAAAATTGATTTTTGTTGCTGTTAAAATTATTTTTCCATATTTAATTTGCTACCGACTCTTTTGATTAGACATCGATACATTGAACGAAATTTATGATGATCCTTCATCCTCTTATTCAGAGCAACCAGCGCAAGGCAAACACCTCATTTGACCATATTGATCTTAATATTTTAATTATTGTATATCTTTTTATAAAATCTATTATGCATGCATGTATGTTTGCTTAAAATTGCTATATTTGAGGATAATGGTAGTTATAGTCCTATTGGACATATGATCCTCCTTGGCATATTGATATCCTTACTGTTGTATCCATTAGGGTATGGTTTAGACAATAAATGATGTCGAATTGGGTTCGAATGCGAACATCGCATAAATGCTTAGCTGGGCTTTAGTCTTTACTAAAATTGGAAAAATAGAGGACATGTTGAATATGAGTTTGTGAGATTTTGAAATGATGATCCAGAGGGGTTTACCTTTGTTTTTTTCTATAAAAATAAAAATAAAAACTTAGTTTGTAACACGGGCGAATTATATTATAATATGAGAGGTGTGAGAGGTGTATCTCACAAGTAGATAAGGGAGATCCTCGCCTGGGTTAATTAAGGAACGAACACTGGTACATCCGATCTAAGCGTAAGCGTACAACCACATGCGTCGGTATAGGATGGCCTTAGCTAATTAATTCATCAAAAACTAGCCTTGTGCCTTGGTAGACTGTGGTAGTGCGAGCATGACCGATGTAGGCATGTTCGAATGGGCTCCCTTCACTAAGGTTTTGGGAACAAAGTTTACCGACACAACGGTGAATGCCTCACTAAGACATGGGGTTGTACCCGAGTGAAGTGAGGGTGTTCATTCGTCGGGCTAGTGCAATGTTTGGACTAGGTGATGTAAAGGTTTCGATGTGTGCTCTAGATTATTTACCAAAGGATAGTGAGTTGTGGTATCGACGGATGACAAACAAACTAGAGAATTTGTATGTTGTGGGTAAAGTAGTGCACCTCTACAGAGTGTGAATCTATTTAAATAGCCATGCTTGTGGTGATGAGTGTGCTAAGTGTAATATTGCTGGGTATAGACTTGGTTTTTATATAAAAGAAATAGCTCTTTGTTGGAAAAATGTGGGAATAGTTGTTGGTTTATATTTGAGTTGAGTGTTGTGTCTATGGCTAGAAATAAGATGTTGATCACAGCCGAGGAGGGTTACAATTTGCTATTTATTCAAGTACTTACTTGTTGTCCTCTATCTATTTAACTACTCTTTAAATTCTCGTTGCAAAGTACTATGTATTGATATTACAAATAAAATTTGCTTAATGCTAAAAATAACTTATAGTATAGAGCCTTGTCCCTTGTTAGCCATGCATATATATAATTTTTGCGATACACTACAAGTCTTGCTGAGTACACAATGTACTCAATCTTGCTTAAATTGTTGTTCAAAGTTAGAGGATGAGTCTATGTCGGACGACGCGTTCCTTGCACCTGGTACCGGAGGGTTCGATTGTGGGTCTTACTAGAACTTATCTCTTGTCGGTTGCCTGAGGGTTTGGATGTGCATGTCGTAGGACTTTTGGACTTTATACATATTATGCTTTCGCTGTAATTCGCTACTTCTGATACTTGGATTTTTATTTGGCCGGTCGGCCATTGTGATGTAAACTTTGTAATTGCTTAAGTTATGTACCATTATTGTTTCATATTGTATGTATATATGTATGTATGTATGGATGGATGGATGTGTATGCCAATGTTGTAGATGTGTTTACTAGCCATTAATAATGGGACTAGTACGATACACACACACACACGAGGATTTCGGGTATTTAAAGCCCGAGATCCGACAATTATCATATCATCATAAAGACATCATAATAAGCATGGATAAAACATAAAGATATCATGAAAAATTAATCAATAAAGACAAGTGACACACAAATCGATGTATACCGCTCTACCACGCACTTGTCTTTTAGCCACATAAAACGGAATAGTACGAAGGCGGCACCGAACCAGAAGCAACACTCCCTGGTCAAAGCCAATACTCACCTCTAAAACATGCAACAATAGTATAAGAGCATAAAGTAAATTAGCATCGCTTCTACGTGCAAACCCGACATAATTAATCCCTTTTCACCGATTAGTCCGGTGATCAAATAGCCATAACTTCTAATTCTGGAATCCAAACATAGCAAACCATATGAGTTTTGAAATCTACACAAAATTTTCTATACTTTCCTAGTGATACAAATTTCTTGATTATGTTGTCTAAGCCCTCGTTTTTAACTCCTAAGGTCAATGTAATACATTATTGAATAACAAGCTTATCAATTTTATATCTATTTTTCTACCACATAAAAGGTAGCAAACCTTACCACTTTTGGAACCTATGAAAAGTTACCTAACTTTTTCTAGTTATGATCATAATTTAATTCAATCATCTACTGTGTGTAATAAGGCAAACAACATGTCTGCTACTAACGGCGATATAATTATGAACAACAGCGCTTCTGAAACCATAACTTTTACATCCCTCCAACAAAATCAGTGTTCTTGCACTCTGTGGAAATTTTAAATAATAACCTACAATATTCATAATATAGAATAATTATGAAATAGAACATAGATACCCTAAAACTCCCTCACAAGGCTCAGCTTCGCACTGAACCGAAACACAACATACTCAAATCACCAAACCCACTAACGATCTACCAAAAACGTTGATTAAACACTAATCTACTATCACATCAAAGGTTCTCAAGTTGTTACCCCTCGAAAACAGACGACAGAGATGACCGGAACGCGAAACCCTAACTTCCCTCTTCTTCTTCTCTTTCTTTTTCGTTCTCCTTGCCTCCTCTGCAGTTGGCAACAGCATCAGCGGCAGTGGTGGCAGCGACCCCCCCTGACCCTCCTCTTTATAGGCACAGAAACCTAGGACTAAACGACTCACAATTCGAGACAAATTCGGCGTAGCCCCGTCTGAAACAGACTCATCGGTCTGATGGCTAGGACCAATCTGACCGGTCCATCCCATACCCCTTTTTTGTGTGAATAAACAGGGTATTACTGTACCACTCCACTGCTACAACAACGAAGTGTACTAATCTCAAGCCTAGCTAGTCCGGAGGGAGTTTTTGGCTAAAATGACACTGTTTTGTGATGAAATAGCAAAAATAGTTTCATCCGCACATCAAAGGTAAAAATGACACTACGGAGCCGCGGGGACGCGACACCTACTCGTCCGCGCCGTAGGGGCCGGCGTGCCTCGTCCGTGCCCATAGGGTCTAGAGCCGCCTTATTCGTGCCCCTGAGGCACGGACTCCCCCTCGGCCGCACGAATCCTCCCCTTGGTGCGCATGGTCGAACCCCAGTCCATGCCTCTGGGGCACGGACGCCCTCCCGGATCCCAATCCTCCTACAATCCCTCGTCAACACCAACTTAGCTAGCCCGCCCAGCCACACCTAGAGACTAAAGAAAGATGCATGTCTGTCTTTCTTTTCCCCTTTGGGACATGTGGAGTTGGAGATTCGATTCCCTTTCTTTTGTTTCTATCTTCTTTCTCTTGTACCCCAATTCACTAGTAGCTGGTACTAACACTAGTGCATTTTACACATACGTAGTTAGCATGGCATGGTGGCACGGGGCTAGGAGGCACGGATTGGGGTTCAGCCACGCGTACCGAGGGGAGGATTAGCGCGACAGAGGGGGAGTTCGTGCCCTAGGGATACGGACAAGGCGCTTCGACCCCTAGGGCGTGGACGAGACTAGGTGTCGTGTTCTTACGGTTATGCAATGCTATTTTTGTATTTGATGCACGGATAAGACTATTTTTGTTATTGATGTGCCAAAAATGCCATTTTAGAAAGAAAAGGAAAGAAAAAAAAAAACTCTTAAGAACGCGATCCTCCTGCCCCAAGGGGAACACCCGAATCTATCTAGGAAGGCTCGCGAACCGGTGATGGCCGGTCCCCACAAGATTTCGCGCAGCTCTCCTGAAAGACCGGTCTGCGGCTCCCATCAGCGCGCCGTACGCATCAGAGGTAGCAGCAGCTACACATACACGTCTTCTTCGATCTCCAGGCCGATACGCACGGCACGGCACAGCGCAGCGCAGGTCCCCGTCGATCGATGTGATGTGCATCGCATGCATCCATTCCAATCCTGCGTGATGTATCGACCTGGCCAGCTGCGTGCTGTACTGGAGCGCTTTGCCGTCCCGTACGCATGCACGTACCGATCGGCGATCGGCGGGATATGCCTGATATGAACGTACGTGAATCAGCGGAGGATCACGTATAGTGCGGCTAGCTTTACTAAAGCGGTGCTGGCCGGTGGTTCGACGTATGCTCTTCCAGGAAACAAAACGTGTAGATAGATGCAACTAAAGCGGCCGGCTACTTCGGTGGCCACCACTTTGGTTGTTTTGAATAGTAGGTAAAATAATGACACTGCGGTTTTCTTTGCTCAGTTTAAGCACGTACTAGCTAGCTAGTGTGCCGCCGTATCTGAAAGCAGCATACGTTGGGTCTGCAAGGCAAGGTCTCGATCGACACTTGGTTGCTTTAAAACATGTGCTATTTCCTTTCTTCCTTTCCGTCGTACCTCAATGCCGAAGGATGGATGCAGATACAGGGCCCAAGTCTACGACTAGCTAACGATGGTTATATAGGCAAGGAAAGCAAGATTTGTACTTCAATAAACAAGAAGGCGACAGTCCAACAAGATTAGACCACTATGAGTCCATGATGATTAAAGATGCGTAATCTAATCATGATCTCCACATGTTCTAGCCAGCTAACGTAGGGATCGTAGAAGTACATGGTAATTCGGCAGGCGCCCCCTTTTCCTAGATGAGTGTTGGGCAGGAATCTTCTGCTCGCTTTGCAGCAGCTGCGGTTTTTGCTCCTCCAGCAACAAAGTGCGGATTGAGATCCTACCTAGCACTACATAGGTCATCTTGTGAACAGTGCTTAACGACAGTGTAAACGGTGCTATTACGTAGTACTTATTCTCGGCTTTCGTTTTTTCATCCGGTGACAGAGATGCACGTACACTTAGATCCTCTGTATTGATTTATTCGATGCAGAAGATCCCAACCCATAAAGTACGAGTAAAATCGGTCAATCACTCTGCAGATCTGATCAGCAATGCACCTGAAAAAAAAAAGAGATTCTGCTGGCCGCAGGGCATGATCGCAGTACTGCACAGTGCACTGCGGTGCAGGCCGAAAGCATAGACACCGGCATTTGCCACTTCTGTGTTCATCTGTCAATGCCATCACCTTCACGTACCCCTCGAGCCTGGGACACCAAAGCAAAGTGAGGTGAGGTGAGGTGACTACGCAGGAGCTTAGTCAGTAGTACTAATGTACCATACCAGACAAGAGGTGTTGTACTTGCAGCTGTACATATAAGTATGTAACATAATCGCATGAAACATGGAAAACAGTCAAACACTGCTCGTCTGGCCTTTTTCCCCACAATTACAATCTGATTTTGTGATCATAATCATTGGGTTGAGCCTGTGGTTCAATATGATTCTAGTTTCTTCTTGGGGCACTGCAGATTAACACGGCAGGAACCTGTTGGGGATCAGCTAGCTGTACTCCTGACCTGTACTACTCTGGAAGGATAGGATATATCTGTACCCATGCCATGCCTGAACTTTATGCTGTATTGCGTGCATGCATTGAAACGAAATGTTCCTAAAGGTTTGTTTGGCTGAGAGGGAAAATATCCCACGGGGTGATTAACCTCCGGAGGGATTTTTCTGTCTCCTGAGATCTCGTGGAATTTAATCTCCCGACGACAATTATCTCTGTCATTATTTGGGAATGGAGAGGTGGGGCGGGGATAATAAAAAATCCCCCCCATCCAATATTTCAAAAATAAAAATAAAAAAATTAAAAATTAAAACACTATAGGTAAAAAATCACATAAACCAGAGGGGAAAAAAAAATCAAAGTCATGGGAGGCGGAGGTGCCCAGGGCGGTGATGCGGTGGCGGCTGGAATTGGGCGGACGATGACGACTCCTAGAGCGGCAACGACATGTGACGAGCATAAACTCCTGCAATGTCTTCTTCCTCGAGTTCCTCAACACCAGATCTAGATCCATCTCGGGCTAGTGAAGCTGACCATGTCAGGTGCCGTAGTGGTGTGGAGGCGGAGTGCGGAGGCGGTGTAGGTGGTGAGGAAGGTGGTTGGCGGTGGGGTGGGCAACGACACCCTCAGTCGAGAAGCCCGTGGAGAGGATGTGGAGTTGACTTTGAGATGGCGGCAGAGACTGTTAGAAATTTAGGCATTTTCATGGTCAATTTAATCCAGAAGTAAAACATCAGCAGAATTTTGATGACATATATGTGCATGTGTATATTGCTAACAAAAGCTACAACATGCAAGAATGACATACCTATCGATACCGCAAATACACAAAATACGGTAATAAGAGAGTTTAGAGTGTACCCAGCGGAGGGTCCCATGCCGAGGGCATCGGAGGCTCCATTCGCACGAGTCATGGTGCGTTGCTCAAGTCGTGGATCACGATCGGTGCGGGATGATGTTCGCAGTGCAGTCCCACGAACGGTCACCAGGAAGACGATGTCAGCGAAATCGACGAGGAAGAAGACGTAGGCGATGTGGACGGACGTTCGTTAGGAAGAAGACAACGGCGGCGTGAACGAGCAGTCGCTGAATCGCTCCCCAAAAACCTAATCGCCGCACACCCCGTGCAAGGTTCACAGATGGACGATGGTTCCGGAGGCACCTGCTCACCCGTTGCTCCGTGCGCGCAGAGGAACGAGTCGGGAAAAACCAGAAGCAGCTGAAAAGGGGTCTCTCGGATGTGAAGCGGAGAGGACTTGAACCGACAGGAGTTTCCGTTTATACTCGCCACGGGAGAAAAGGTCACGAGGAGCTCGGAGATGGAGACACGAAGAGATCGGTGAATCGACGCAATCAATTCGCCTCCACCATAAAAGAGAGAAACTCCGTAATTATGTGGATTAAGTGCCACCATTCACGAGAAACTCCGTAATTATGTGGATTAAGTGGCAAAATTGATCACGCCCGCCGTCCGCTCGCCGCCGCACACGCCCACGCCACGCCACGGCGGCCGGCCACGTGGCGCGCAAGCGCGCGCATGTGGCACTTTTGTGTTCTTTTCTCAGCTTCTCAATAGAGATGGATAATTTCCAACCATATAAGCTAAGTTAACGTTCAGTCAAATTCCCGTACGGTATTAAACCATACAACGCTTATTGTTACGGACCGTAGAGTTTTATTTGATTTATTAAATATTATATGGGCCAAGCCCATAATATATCCAACAGAGACAAGGTGGCTATTGCGATAGGAGGTTGCAATGCGGCCGATGCGGTGGAGATGGAGGTGGAGATAGTCGCGAGCGAGTGAGCTGTGCGCAAGGAGAGGCGACGCGACGCGACGGATAGAGCTTTCCCGATGTGAGAAGTTGAGGATTTTTTTTCCTGGTGGAAACGACGTGGATTGGGGCGTGAAATCCCTGTCTTGTGCGCATCCAAACGGGTCTTCTAGCTGACCCGGGGAAACATGCCCTTGGGTTTTCATCCCAGGAATTGGCCAGGATTCAGGCCAGGATTGGAGTTCCCAAACAAGCCCTTAGAGTTGTTTGTGCTTACTTCATAAAGGATGATGACACCATGTATACTCTGAAGAGTCGTGAGTTATGACCATGCTCTAGTGATGCCCAGGAAATTAAGGCATGGATGGACAAATCGTCAACCTTCCCTTGAAACCTGGCAAGCGCCTGCCAAGAAAGCTGCAGAAAATGGCATGCAACTCATGAGTTTTTGGCTCATTTAGCCTTATTTTGAAATCAAATAACAAAACTAGCCACAGCGGAAGGTGACGTGACGCGGAAAGCCACCTGTCATGAATTGGAACTGCGGCACACGACCTACCGCGAATTGGGATCACGGCAGGTCGCCTACCGCACATATCGTCTTATGGTTGCATGCTCTGAGGTGCTTCTGGTGAGCAACAGGAACCTGAAGTGCTCCGGAGTACTACATGGGACATATATTATGTCCCTTGTCTATTTAACTGTGATACTATTTTTTATTAATTTTATAAAAAGATACCAAATTAGCTATTTTATCGACAAAACACACCAAAAGAGCAACAACATCAACAACCAAAAAAATCTCTGCAGCTCACTGGGCAGCTACTCGGCCCCCCACCTCCATGCATGACGGACGGCACAAGCATCCAAGCAGACAGGTGAGGTGCCGGCCGGTCAGCGAAAACGGTAATCAACATGGGGTCCAGACCTGGTGGCACCGACCTCACATGGAGCGGCATGGCGATGCTAGCCAGGTGCAGACCTCTGAACACCGGTGTGCTCCACGTAGTAAATGTAGTGTACTGCAGAATTGGCCAACTTCGGATTCGTGCTTGTACCTCTGACACCAGCGACTTCTGATCCCCCAAACATTTCTTCTTCTTCCCAAAACCCTCGACAGTGGAGGAAACTATCTGAAATGCAGTAATGTTCCACCATACAAAACTGACGCATGTGAATTTACTCTCGAGCATGAGGGCAAGTTGATCGTTCATGGAGATTTGCGCAGGAACGGCCGGACCATAACAAACATGTGCCAACACAACACATACATGCATCAGTAGGACCAAACAATGCATCAGTAGGACCAAACACAGGAAACCGAGAGGAAGCATCCCAAGAACAAGAAAAACCAAGAGGAAGAAAAACGCAGGAACAATCATCGGCGACGATAGAGACGAAGAAGAAGTACGGCCAGATCCATAGAAAGAGACCCCTTCCCACACAAAAAAGAGCGGACGGAAAAACCACATACCAGTAGAGAACCATCAGAAAAAAAGAAGCAAAACCAAAGCGAAGAAAAGCGCAAGAAGGGAGAAGGAGAAAGCCAAACAGCGGTAATCGAGATGAAGATGGGCGACAGGTGACTGAAGCAAAAGAAATCGATGGAAGCGAGATGAATAAGGAGGAAGAAACGAGATGTGCGGTGGGGGATCAGACCAGACAAGGCACACGGGAAACGAGGAAGCACGCACACGCGGTGACCGGTGAGGCGGGGAGAGGGCGTGCAAACTAAACACCAGATCCGATCGGACGGGCGGGGATAAGCACCAGATCCGATCGGATGGTCGGGGACGAGAGAAACGACATCCAACGGCAACAAAAAAAAAAACGAGGCTAGATGGCCACTCTGAAAACGCCCCTTGTCGGCCTCGCATTACCTGTAAGGATACCCAAACAAACAGATCAACAAGGCGCGGTCTGCACTCGAACTTTTTTTTATTTAATCTTTTTTTAATTTAATATTAAAGTTAACCTCTCACAAACTTTATTTTCAATTCTGACCCCTTTGGTCACGCCACCACCCGTGGCGTGGCCAAACAACACTGTCACGCCACAGGATAAATCTCCAAAATCGCACTTTTTATCACGCCACTGGTGGTGGCGTGTTAACATCATCGCCACGCCACCACCAAATGGCGTGACAAGACTTTGACCAGAAATAGGCTGGCGTGACAGTGTTGTTTGGTCACACCATGAGTGGTGGCGTGACCAAAAGAGTCAGAATTGGAAATAAAGTTTGCGAAGAGTTAACTTTAAAATTAAATTAAAAAAAATAATAAAAAACTCTCTGCACTCTGCAGTCCGCAGCAGCTACATACAAGGCCCAACCGTTTGCCGGGACGAAGGATCGACCTTTCTCGCCGCTGACACTGACATAAAAATTGCAAATCATAAGAATCATAATAGAAGAACTGTACAAAATTACAGAGCACAAAACAGAGCAAGCAAAATGCAAGACGGTGTAGCAATCCTAGGATCTTTGTGCTCTGAGGTTTTCTTGTCCAAGGGAGATCCAATCGACTTCTGGTGCATCGTTCCCCTTCTCAGATTTCGCCAATTAACATCGCGATCAATTGTTTTTACTACAAACAACAGAGGGACTCCGGTCGGGTTAAGCTAAGTACAACCGAGCTAAAGATACGGCACAACGAGTTGCTATAAAATTGGAAAGCCTG
The DNA here is from genome assembly GCA_036346255.1 of Ampelocalamus luodianensis. Taxonomy (NCBI): domain Eukaryota; kingdom Viridiplantae; phylum Streptophyta; class Magnoliopsida; order Poales; family Poaceae; genus Ampelocalamus; species Ampelocalamus luodianensis. The sequence goes on from CM070617.1 coordinate 47,872,349, forward strand.
ATCAGAATGTCTGGAGAAGCTACAATCAGCTTAAGCTAGATTGAGACAGAGGGGGGATCGGATCATATACCCTCCCTGAATTTTAGAATTTCAGGATTTACCCTTCCACCTCAATGGCATGTAGGGTCACCATAGGTCAATGACATGTGGTCCAGGAAGGTAAATCCTGAATTTCCATCTAAGAGGAGGGTATATGATCAAATTTTCCGAGACAGAGGCATTGTACCATCGTAGTGTCTTGAAGAGTGTCATAAAGACGATGTAGCCGAAATTTGTTTGCAAGATAAGGCGTACAATCAACCGCATTCGCAGTACCTGTACTACTCCAACGAATGTGCTACGATGGACCATCCTTAAGGCAATCAATGTATAATGAGTTCACACACGCTCACGTAATGCAAAATATTGGAATTTTTCTTCATTTAAATCATCTCCGTTTGTTTTTTTGTAAATTAAACTGTATATATTGAACACTGAAACAACAGCTGCCCAAATTTTCCACAGGATGCTTACACTGTCTTGTGTTGTTGTGCATCTAAATTAACGCCAAACCTACCAAAATCTTATATCCTAGCGGCTAAAAGAATCGCTACTTGTCCCAATCTGTACCCAAGAAAACCGAAAGCGAAGAAGTGGATATGGTCAGAAGAATGTGGTGCCGGCGAAGCCGCGGTGGAGGAGGTTGTGCGCGATGTTGTCCCTGGCCTGCTTGGCGGCTTCGGAGCGCACGGGGTTCTCCGGCGAGGTCTCGTCGTCGACGAGCTCGTACAGGAGCTCCGGCTCGAGCTCCTCGCCGCGTATCTCGCAGATGTTGTGCAGGACGCAGCAGGCGCCCAGCACCACGGGAAGGTCCTGGAGCTTCACCTCCGTGCGCTTCTGGAGGCACGCCCACCGAGCCTTGAGACGCGCGAACGCCTCCACGGCCACGCGCCGGAGGTCGCCGACCTTCTCGTTGAAGGCGTGCTGCGCCCACGTCAGGTTCTGATGCGTGTACGGCACGAGCACCCAGTCCATGAGCGGGTAGCTGGCGCCGCCGACGAGCCAGGCGTCGTGCATCATCCCCGCCGCGGCGCGCTGGTGCAGCATGGACTTCTCGAGCACCTGGTCGTCCGGCATGGAGCCCGGCCAGCCGATGCAGACGTCGGTGAATGCGCCGTCGGGACCGACCACCCCCTGGAGCGTGATGGAGTAGGACGTCTTCTGGTTGCGCTCCGTGTGGCGGCGGTTGAAGTAGGCGGCGACGGAGATCTTGGGCGCGATGATGGGGATGTGGGTGGTGTACATGGCTCCGATGACGCCCGGGACGCCGAAGTTCCTTTCGAAGCCCTCCTTGAATCTGGCGGCGGCGGTCTCCTCGGGCCACTGGAGGAAGCGCGGCATGAGGACGGACTTGATGGCGGCGCAGACCTCGAGGACGAGCTTGTGGCAGGTGGAGATGCCGAGGCCGAAGCGCTTGGAGACGAGGCGGAGCGGCTCGCCGGTGGCGAGGCGCCAGATGCAGACGGCGACGCGCTGGCGCACGGGGATGGCGGCGCGGAGCATGGTGTCCTCCTTGGCCACCGCGGAGCCCAGCGCTTCACAGATCACGTCGAACGTCTCCCGCCCCATCCTGAACGCGCGCCGGAAGTCCGCCTCCGGGAAGTCGGCGCTGTTGCACCGGTCCCACCACGCCCGCGACCGGTCCTTCACCCACAGCCGCCGCTGGTGGTGTCCCGCCCCGCCACCGCCACCGCCAGCCCGCGACGGCGAGGCCGACGCCGCGGCCTCCTCGCCGGCCACGACGGCCGCTGCTGCGGCCGAGGCCACGAGCTGCGAGCGCTTGGACCGCACGGCGGCGTCGGTCTCCGCAGCGGCGTCGAAGCTTCCCTCCATCTTGGCGTAGTAGTCCATCATGGCCTGCGACTTGTGGTCGGCGTTGGACTCGAGCAGCGCGAGCTCCCGGCGAGACGCGTCGGCTGCCCCCGCGCGGTCGGCGTGGTCCTCCGCCTCGATCGCGGCGAGCGAGGTGAGTATCTTGGCGATGGACCGCTTCCTGCCACCGTTGTTCCCGGCGCCGGGGCCGTCCTTGGGCGCCGCTGGGGCGCCGTCGTCCCCGCCACCGCCATCCCCTCCGCGCTTCCGGCGCCGGCTGTTAGGCATGACGACGGCGTCGTCGAGAGCGAGCGGCGACGCGGCAGCGGCGTCCTGGAAGAGGGAGTAGTAGAAGGCGAAATCGTCGTCTCCTCCGACCCCAGCTCCACCTCCACCGCTGCTGGGGCGGGCGCTGGATGGGGTTCTCATATACGCACGCGAACGCCCCCAAAGTCTTCTCTAAAACTCCCCCTTTTTTCCGCCAGTAACGTTTGGTGCGCGCGTCGCGTCGGTGGTGTGGTGTACGTGGTGGTGGCCTTGTCCTGGTGGGTGCGCGTCAAAGGAAGGAGGAAACGAGGGAAACGGGTTGGAGTGACTCTGATTCCTCCTTCTTCTTCCTCCTTGCGATTCTGATGGAGTGATCGGTTGGAGGCGACTGGTGTGAAAGGGGGAGACATAAATACTCTCTGATCCTCCTCGATGTGATGAGGTACTAGATGATGGCGAGGTGTGAACGCGGGGTGAGGTTGGAGTTGCTTTTTGGACAAGGAAAGGAAAGGAAGGCGAGACCGACCTGCGCCCGCGCCTGCGCGCGGTGTGGTGGAGACACACACACACAGAGGAAGCAGGAAGCAGGAAGCAGGAAGCAGGAAGCTGAGGACGCGCGGGGGTGGGTGGGCGCCACTGACAGCGGGCGCGCAGATGCATTGCCGCGGCTCACGCGGTTTCGCGCAGGTGGGGTGGCGTGGGGGATAGGCTGGCCGGCACGACACCGCGTGGACCTCTCCTCGGCGCGGCGCGGCGGTGCGGATGGGACGGGACGAGCGGACGGACGGACGAGCGTGGTCAATGCCATGCCATGCCATGCCGGCGTGGCAGCCTTGCGCGCGCGGACAGCGCGGCGCTGGTAACAGCGGAACTGTCAGAAATTAGTCAATTACTGCTGCTACTAGGCGGTAAAGAAGGAGGCACGGCGTTCGAGGAACCGCGGCGGCGTCGCGTCCCTTCGCCCACATGCTGCTGCCGACCGCCCTCACCGTTCGCGCTCCCGTTTCGAGAGAACGAAAGGGCAGCATTGCTGCCGACGCGGTATCGATGATTTGTTGGCACCGGCACCAGGATCCAAAAATCGGTACCGAATGAAATCTCGTCAGAGGCCGGTAACAGTAACCGGCTGATTACCAAAAATTCTGATGAAAAATTAGACAAAATTTACAAATTGAAATTTCAGCTCTAATTTCTGTAAACCGGTAACTGGACCGGTTACCGTCTGGAAATCGAAAAAACTGGAAAACCAGCCGAACTTTTGAATTGACAAATTTTAAATTAAAAAGTGTTCAATGAAGTGCATATTTAGCTCATACAATACGTAATCTAGTATATTTAGCTCATACAATACCTAGGAAGAGCATTACGTATCCAAAAATCAAATTCAAATTTAAAATTTTACGGTGACATCGCTCACCCGATCGCCATCGGGAAATCCGAGTTCTGTGATGTGCGTGGGATTTTTTCCCTAGCGCAACGGCGACACCAATGTGCCCCAACTCAAACCACAAGGTGCCCGCTACAAAATTCGCACTACCGTCTATCTGGTAAGTTGGAGTGTACCTCGGTTCGAGTTTTTGGAAAGATTTTTATTTGTAATAAGTAAAAGTAATCTCGGTTAGTATAAAATTACAAAAAAAAAACACAGTAGAAGGCTAATGTAACATCCCAAATTTCCCTGAGTTTTTGAAAATTTTCAAAATTTAAAAATAAATATTTGATTTTGTTTAGTTGCAAAAACTTAACTTGAAATTTAGAAAACAAAAATCATTGAATTTGAATTAATCAGACTTAAATTAAATTAAAAAGGTTGTTTATTTGAGTTATCTGGATTTTATTTGGATTTTAAGTCTTTTCTTGCTTTTTCTGGATTTTAAAAATGGTTTTTCCTTTTATTCGAAATTAAAATCTATTTTATTTGCAAAATTAAAAGTTAAAGTATAGTTAAAAGTATTTTTATTAAGTTCTAAATAATTAAAGGGACTTCTGTGAATTTTCTTAAAAATTTTAGACTTTATTAGCTATTTTCTAAAGGTTTTTTTTCGCTTTTCTAGTATTTCTTTAATCGAAAATGCATTTAAAATCCCCCTTTGGCTCTTAGGCCGAATTCCTTTGGCTCTTGGGCCGAATTCCTTCGGCCCGCTTTCTCTTTCCCTCGTGTGGCCCAATCCACACGGCCCGATCGCGCTCGCGCCCACGCCCTCCTATCTTGGGCACCGTCCGATTAAAATCAGACGGCCAGATCGCGTCAGCGCATTTGGGGGGTCTAAAAATTCAAATCATTGTGGACCGTCCGATTAAAATTGAACGGCCCCGGTCGTGTTATTCCCTTCGGCGGTCCGAACATCTCCTTCGCTTTAAACCGCCCGATCAAAATCCAACGGCCCTCACCTTCGCAGCCACTCCGCAAGCGCTCTCTCTCGCTCTCACTGACAGGTGGGACCCACCTGTCAGCGCCTTCTCCCTCTAGGTTGTACCCTACCTCCCGACTAGTCACCGCCGCGTCTGTGCCGTGCGCATGCGCGCGTTTTGCGCCGGCCGCATCCATCCCATCCCCGTCACGTCGCCGCGCGCATTGAGTGCGTCGTGCACCGCCGCACCTTGTGTCGCCTCCCACGTCTTGTCGCCACCCTGTGCCTGCCCTTGTCCCTCGCCAGACCCCACCGCCGCAGAGCTCCTTGGCTCAACCCCCTCCCTCCTGCCTCCCCGTGCCATATAAATGCGCGCACCAGGAGCGCCTCGCCCTCCTCTCTCTTTCCCCTCACCTCACGCCCCCTCCCTCGCTCTCCTCTGTCCCCGATTGGAGCTCTTCGCCGTCGACAACCGAAGAACGCCGCCGCCATTTGCGCCGCCTCTGAGCCTCCTTCGTCGCCTTCGACCCTGCCTCCGGCATCGCAACGCCGAGGGCCACCTCGTGCACGCCTCCTTCTTGCTGGAGCCCCACGGGAGCACCTCCTTCACCTTCACTCGTCGTCGCCTCCGCTTTTCGTCCTCGCCATTGCGTCCTCGAGACCGTGAGCACCAGCTTCGCCGCGTCCCCCTCTTCGCGAAGGTGCGCTCGTCAATCACCGGAGCCCCGCCAATCGCCGGCGACCATCGGGCCCTGAGCGCCGCCAGCTCGGGTGCTAACGTGGCTGCCACCTGGCGCCAAGTGCACGCCACGTCAGGCCTTCGCTCACATGGCTGGCTATCCCTTTCTTTTTCAGTTGAAAAATAATTCGGTTGAAAACTAAAACCCAGGGTTGACATCAGCTGGCGTAATAAATCCTTTTTTCTTTACAAAAATAATACTAAAAATCAGGAAAAACCCATTTTTCTTGATTTTCAAACTTCCGAAGGCCGTAACTTCTTCATTCGAACTCCGATTCGAGTGATTCAAATTTCTAAATTCATCTAAATTCCTCCTCTTGCTATTAGTGCTAATTTAGTACTTATTTGGACTTTATTTGGAGTTATTTTATTTATTTGGCCTCGTTCAAACGTGTAGATTCCGGTGTTTCGGAAGATTCCTCAGACCCGACGATCGAAGCACCTCAACTCTCCAACGAAGGCAAGTCGTAGACCTTTGATCATGTTGAACCCATTTTATAAAACTATATTATTTGATATAAACATGTATTGCTAGTTTTATATTAAATGGTTTCGGGAGTAGTTAATTGCCTAATTGTTGTATACCTCCTTGAATAATCGCTATCGACATGTTTCCTTGAACGACATAAATCCTTGAACACCATAAGATGTGTTATTTTAGTTGGACATTGATAAACTACCAACACGAGTATTGTATTATGCTTAGTCATGCTATAGATGTACGTTGGGGCTCATGATCACGGGCTTGCTGAGTACATTCAAAGTACTCACAGCTTTATGTCCTCTGGTTTATCAGTCACTAAAGAAGACCCATGAAGCTCGGAGTTCTATGAAGAGGAGTACTTCGTGAATCATGCGAACTAGGTCACGTCCTTCACTCGATTGCCTGTGGGCATGTCGACTGGTCACTACGAGATATTTTGGGTTTCGCTGTAAGTTATCTTTTGTTGTTAAGCCCTGCGTGGAAACCCTGTAAGACTTGATCATAAGGTCATTTTGCTACTAAGTAATATTAATTTGTCCGCTTCATCGTTATGTGGTTGTATGGTTATGATTACATCTTTGTTGTACCTGTGCGAGCTAGCTACTGATTTAAGACTAGTTCAGAATGCACAGAAGGTTCCGGGGTTGTATACCTAGGGTCTCGACAGGTAAGTAGGACTTGCAGTGCTCCCGGACCGTGGTAGGAATGCATTGTAGTTCCTCCCGTATCCGGTCCGCAAAATAAAAGAAATCAACGATGCACTACAACGTTGAATAATGCTAAATAGTGATGCAAATAGGTGTCCAAATAGTGGTGTAGATCCTGCAAACAGTACTAAATAGTGATGCAAACAATGCTGAATTATGCTAGATGGGGCAGTCGTCACCACGGTAGGACACCTGCTGCGAACGTGGAGCGCGATAAGAGGGGTGTTGTGCACAAGGAGCGTGGCAGGAATGTGGTGTGGTCCTGGGGCGTAGTTTGGGATACGTGTCGTCTGACTATCCTACTGATGTGCTATTTTTGTCAACGAGGGGGTTATATTTGCTATTTTATTTCAAAAATCAGCCAAATGAGCCAAAAAAACTCCCTCAATTCAATTCATGCTTCTTATATCTATCGAAAGAGCCTTCAAAATTGTTAAATCCATCGGGGAGAATAACTGTTCAGCTAGTTGCATTCAGACAGCTAAGCAACTTACAACGTATATCTATCGAAGCGGTACCAATCAAACATTCAAACATTGATATAACCTCGCCTGATTCTCAGACAGCTTTTTTGTGTTGAGGAATGGACTACTCCAGTGATAAATTGGTATGCCACGATGTTTTTTTCATATTTTTTTGCGAGATTAATTTGTTCCTCGTTGCTATATTAGAGTCGTGGTTGCACGGTGATGCGCCTATACTCCGAACAAACAAGATGACGGGGGAATAAATTGACCTCTGGAGTCTAGAGCTAATCTATTACTCGAACCAAATACCCTATTAACGTAACAAGTACAACCTTATCGTCACAAAAGTGTCACGTGTTACGTAGTTCTCTAACTAGTGATGCACAAATCATAAACGGCACACCACTATACACACACGACATTCATTGTACGTGCGTACGATGCACGTGTGTTGCGGCAGTGTATCGTGCAGAGGCGGCACGCAGGATCAGAGGGTGGAGACACACTGGCTGGTCGAGAGTTGGAGAAGGAGGGAGCGGCCAGGTGGCACCGCGCACGGGGCAGCCGGGGCGCTGTGTACAGGTGTACGACGGAAAAACATCGTCCGCTAAGCATTTCCAAATCATAAAAAGTAACACATGTGATCGGCAATTTGAACACACCAAACTTATTTTTTAATCGTACGAACGATTCTAGTGTGGTAGTCTAAAGCGGGACAAAAAGGAGAAAGGTCGAAGCAAGTATGGACACACACAGAAGACTTGTCCAACTCAAACCACACGCACATGTTCGATCAGTTTGGACAGGGTTGGTGAGCCCCTGAAAAGTCAACTAGAAAAAGCACAACAAAGAAAATGCCATAGCCACGGCTGGTACGACGATTCCCGTGCCTCAAGTTGATAGGAAGAATGCCTGCTGAATATGGCACGATCAAGGGGAGGACACGCCATCATGCCCAGATCACAGTTCTCGGTCAAATCGGGTGAATTCTGACTACCATCTTTCTGCATCTACCAACTTGGCAAATGCTGTATCCCTGAGTGCTTTCTGGATCTCCGAGGTTAAGAAAGCCACGTCGAGTCCTACTCCCATTGGATCTTCGTCCGGTTTGTAGGTTCTAAATCTAGCATTCAACGGACGTTTGAAAGTTTCCAAAGGAAAAACTGCGAAGCTAACTTTATTGTTTGTGCTGAAATTATATAGGTGGTCATAAAATCGATCGCTCCAAACTTACCTGAAATTTAGGGCCCATTTGGATTGTAGGATTTTTGGAGAAATTTTGAAGGCATCCAATCCTATAGGAAATTTCCCTATATAGTCCTTTGGAACAAAGGATTGAGCTCATAGGATTCCAATGAAATGGCTCATTCCATAGGAATTTTGGAGAAAATTAAGACCCCATTTAGAACGCGAGAATTTTGCAGGAAACAAATCAATTTTTTTTATAGGAATCAGAAGAAATCCTCGTGTTCCAAATGGGGCTTTAACACGATGTTGAGCCTCATGGAAAAATTCCTTTGCGTCTTGTATGCACCCACTCCCCTCAAATCCCTGCAAAATTCATGTCAAGCATCCAAACACCGTTTTTGATTCATTCGTCTATTTCGTGTTCATGTAGGATTGCACCGGCATTCCTATACAAATCCTATGTTTTTTCTATTAATATGTTTTCTATTTCATGCGTTCCAAAAAAAGGCCCTTAACCAGAACACTTACGTGAGCAGAATTTGCCGAGATTTATACTTGAAAACACATGTACACCTTTTCTCGATGGAGGACGGATCTATACAAATTTATATGAACACAACCATTTCTCCCCCGAGGAACACAGCTAAATTTCAGTTACCGAAACTTAGGCTTGTAGCCAAATAGCCCCCCCCCCCCCCAGACGATTCAGTCCCACGTAGTAAAACAAGTCCCAAATCGATCTTCAAACTGATTTTCTTAAAAGAAATTTGAAACCGTATTATTACTTTTTTCACGGTTTACCAATGTGAAACGCGTCTTTTAGACGCTGAAAAGCACGTATTGTCTGACGCAATCATTTGCCCGATCCCGTCGCCCTCGTACTCCCGTCCGTCCGACCTGCCGTCACAGACTCACAATCCCACACGAAGCTGCAGCCACGCCACGCGGTTTGGTGGACACGGTTGCGGGGCTCGTCACCGTGACGAGAGGCTGATGCGAGGCGGGGCCTTTGGCTAATTCTGACACGTCGGCCTGATCAAGGCCAGTTGAGCATTTACAATAGGGTAAACGACGGCTGTCTCTGTACTCTTCCAGGCTATTTAGGAATAAGATTAAAGACAACTTTTAAAATATCTTTTTTCTAAGTTTTTTTACAGGACCCTACAATCTTTTCTAATTACGACATGAAAAAAGTGTTTGGTATAGATAATAACTCCTACAATGTTGTTTTGTGTTATCTATGCTATAAATTTATGAGCTTAGGTCGTCTCTTTACGAAAAGACAGCTAGACTCCCTCTCTCCTGTCTCAACAAAATTCTATGTGGCAGATCTTTTAGACATCTCACATATGAGTGCGTGCTTATATATAGGCGTCTATATATTACTGAATGTTTAAGAAAACAAGGCCAACCTAACCAACAAATTCAACCGAAAGACACAGCTGTCGGAGACAGCAAATCCAAAGTATTAGTCTTCCAAAATAAAATAAAATAAAATCCAAAGCATTTATTGGGCGCCGATTACGTGTAGATGGTGCCATGGTGACCAGGAATTAAGAAACGCAGGCTAAAGCTAACTTAGGCCATCCGCAACAGTCCTAGCTAATTGCTAGCTAGGAGTCATCCACATCAGCACTAAAACGCTAGCTGTCCATACAGCTATTTACATCATGCTAGCTATTTGTATTTTTAATACTTTCATACACAGAGAGAGAAAACGGATGGGTTGTGAACATTGTCTTTGTGCCTCTCTGTGTGGAGATAGCACTAAACATCTCATCTGAAACATTTCTATGACAACATGAACACGCTTTTGAACAGAACAAGATAAAATGTCCATATGTTACTACATGATGAACTAATAAACATAACTCAAGCCATATATGTTTATTTCAGGCCACAAAGGGTAACAGATCAACTAGCTGCATCGTAGAGGAAGAAGCACCAAAAGCCAAAAGTCATCGCTGAACCAACCACCTTTTGTTAAAACCTGCTAGAAAGGCCAATCAACCTCTGATGTTTTTTTAACCAAACAAACTTTGCAAGATGTAAAGACTTAATAGAGACAAACATACCTCTTAGGATGACAAAACCATCATATCTCAACTATTCTGGAAAAAGGAAACAAATGGTAAGTCAGCTTACTCAATATAATTAATTATGCCAATAAGAAAAACAATTTCATGAAAGATCTTACATGAGGTTATTATTAAAAAATTACTAGTGGGGAGCCCTATGGCCAAAACGCTGCCAAATGTGCTCAATTAAATCATCTTTTAGTTGAGTATGGACTGAATGAGCACGGATAGCGTAATTTCTACGCCAACATCATCGAAGCATGGGTTACTGTTTGAGGTCTTTTGCACTTCTGGAGGAAGAACAATTGATGCTCCAGGAATTGCATTCAAATCAATAGACTCCTTAGCCATTTCTCCCTCATCTTCCACTATCATGTTGTGGAGAATAACACAAGCTTTCATGATTTGTCCAATAATCCTTGTGCTCCAAGATCGTCTTTGGGCGGCGCACAATGTTGAAGCGAGCTTGCGAGCGCCAAAAGCACGCCCACATCTTTCCTTGCACCTTCTTGTTCTCACGCATACACCTTGTGCTTTTCTAGTTGAGGTGAATTAATAGACTTCACAAAGGCGCCCATTCAGGTAAATTCCATCTGCTAGGTAATAACCAGTGTTGTACTGCCTACCATTGATAGAAAACTGAACTCGAGGAGCTTCACCCTTTATCACCTCAAGAAACAAAGGGGACTGATTGAGCACATTGATGTCATTATTAGACCCAGCAACACCAAAGAATGCATGCCAAATATGGAGGTCATGTGAAGCTACCGCTTCAAGGATGATGGTTGGGAATCCATAGCGACCAGTGGTATATTGCCCTTTCCATGCTGTTGGACAATTTTCCCATCGCCAATGCATGCAGTCAATGCTACCCAACATTCCAGGGAATCCACGGGACTCTCCAACTTGGAGCAAATGCTCCATGTCTTCAGCTGTAGGGCGTCGTAGGTACTCGGACCCGAAAACATCAATCACCCCTTGCACAAATTTTTCCAAGCACTCAAGGGCAGTGCTCTCTGCAACCTTCAAGTACTCATCAAGCATGTCAGCTGCAGTCCCATATGCAAGCATACGGATTGCTGCTGTGCACTTTTGCAGTGGTGATAGCCCTAGGCGATTAGTACAGTCTACCCTTTGAGTTAAATAGGGAGACCAACTACCCAGGGCATCCACAATGCGTACAAAAACATGCCTTCTCATGCGAAATCTTCTACGAAACATTGCATCAGAATATAGAGGTTCTTCAGCAAAGTAATCAGCCACAAGTTGTTGATGAGCACCTTCACGATTTCTGTTGATGTACTTTCTGCTTCCACTTCGACGCCTAGATGAACTACTCGCCAATTTTGCCTTAATCTTCGTAAAAATCCGGCCAGCAAGAGAGTCAAGGGCTTGTTGCTCAGCTGAGAACTCTTCTAAGGGGTCTATAGAATCATCGGACTGATCCGACATGTTTGGATTGGAGACAAGTTTAGAAAGGGGTATAGAGGTTGGAGAGTTTGGGCTGCTGTGCATACATATAGATGCAGCTATACTGGTCATGTATATATATACACACACGTACACACAAAGGACTAATGTGTTTTGACTACTACTTTGAACTGTATTGGTACTGCAAGACAACAATAATGACTAATGTGTTTTGACTGCTACTTTGAACTGTATTGGTACTGCAAGACAACAATAATGACAATGCATGATAATTCACACAGCATTGGTACTAGATGTTGACTGACTGAATTTGGTGGTACTGCATGATAATTCCCAACGCATTTATTCATTTGACTATAAAAAAATAGCAGTAAAAAAGTACCTTAGTTATCATGCACGCCAACTTCTCCTTAGCATCTTCGAGGGCTGGACATGCTCGGCTCTAATATCCTCTGTCATCTCCCTAGTGTCCATACACAAGAGTTTTTGATATGATTCCAGTAAAGCAGCCTCCCTGTTAAGCCTTGCTGTTTGAAACTTCTTATCAGAAATGCGTTCTTGTGCCTCTAAGAAATCTTCCTGTCGTTTTTTTGTTGCAGCTTGAATGTCAATGAATTTCTTCAAGTCTTCATCTAAACCAACATCATCATCGTTGACTCTACCTTTGCCATTGCGTTGTTTCTTCGCTTTTTTTGTCCCTATAGGACGTTCCATTCCTCCTACAGCTTTTGGTGTCCCTGAGGTGTCAATTGCCTCATCTTCACCATCCAAACTCCTTTTATCTGGTTTTTCAAGTTCTTCCAGAACTGCATGCCACTTGGGTTCATCACGAAGAATCTTCCAGCAGTGCTCAACTGTGAATGGGCCTTCCTTAGGATAGTCATCCAAATAAAACTGCTTAGCCATGTCTCTTAGCTGGTCATCTGAATATCCGCTAAGATAAATTGAGGTAGCTTTCTTCCAACATGCACAGAAAAATCCCACCCATCTCTTAATTTTTTGCCAGCGATCTTTGAGATGTTTCACCTCTCTTTTTCGGTTTGTAGGTGTAGTCTTATTGTACAGTTCATGTACATCACCCCAGTAGCTCTCATTTTTCTTGCAATTCCCATTGATTGGGTCATTTGAGTGAATCAGCCATGCACTGACCTGAATTTAGCATACATGATTAGTTGTAGGTTCATGTATTTGTGAAGGTACAAAAAGAAAGTGAGTGATACAATTTTACTTACTAGCCTGACGTCCTCATTTGGATCAAATACAAGACGCTTTGCAGTCCTTAAATCGTTTCCATCTTCTAAGTTGATGATAGTTTTGTCTTTCGATCTCTTTTTAGTATTTTTGTTTCCTGAGTCATTTTTTGGTGGTGCTAGTTGAGATTCCTTTTCCATATGTGGCCATGGTGCCGAAACATGAGGAATGAATGGTTGTCCAGATTGGAAAAAGCTCATAAAACCACCAGGTGGGTAGTAATCCATACCACTGGAAAATCAAGCAACCCATATCGTTACTTCTAATAAAACTAATATAGCTAGTGAACTAACTGTTTCTGAACATAATAAAATGCATACTAGTGCAGCAAGAAAAAAAATGAAACTTACCAATTTGTGGATGTGACTACCAAGATGTGGCTTGTGGCAAAGGTCCGCCACCATATCTTGAGAAGGCATGTCATTCGCCATCGCTTTAGAGCAACACTTTATCAAGAAATCAAGAAAAAAAAAATACAACAGGGGGCAACATAAGCCAAGAATATTATAGCTCATGTCAGCACATCGATAGAACATAGGGCTGGGCCATGGAAATTTTGGAACGGAAAATCCGAAGAACTGTGTACAGGAAAATGATTTTTTTTTTAGTAAAGCCTTGGGGATTTTGCACAACCAACCTACGTATCTAGGTAAGTACAGGAACCAGGAGCAAAATCGATTACCTGCTTGACCTCCAGTACTAGTAGGACCACCACCAAGAAGTGCAGGAGGAGCAGGCACTTGAATCGCAGCAGGAGCGGACCCAATCTGAGATGAAGGAGCAGATCCAGTCTGATATGGTGGTGGAGCCATCTCTCGCTTGGTCCGGCGGCTCATCACCAGCAGCTGCGAATGGATTTCAGATCTTGAATCACGGACTCCAAAAGAGAGCAGCTGGGAAGAGAGACGGAAGAGGAAGGGTGGGATGAGGAACGGACCTTGGTTTCGCAGGCTCCAGAAATAAATCGGAAGACTCGAGGGCGCGAGCAGCCAGATTGTGGATGGATTTTCGCGCGCAGTGGGCACGGGAGAAAAGGAAGATTCCCGCGCAGGCTGCAACAGACGGGGGAGAAGGATTCGCGCGCAGCCGATGGGGGAGAAGGAGAGAGCTCGCGCGCAGCGGATCTGAGCATGAGAGAAAACGCTAGCAGAATAGCTAGTAGATGGCGACGAGGCCGGCGATTTAGTGCATCGTGCTTCGTGCGAGATGAGCGACGAGAGAGTCGCTGGCTCGATTTTTTTTGCACGCTCTCTTTCCTCCACGTAGGATACTTGCTGAGCTGTACACCCAAATAGTTAGCTGACTCATCCTCGTTGGGGACGCCCTTACTGAGTTACTGCTCGGAAAAGCAACTGAAAAAACACTCTTCCCATGACCATCGAATGGAGGGACGAATTTGACCCGGCTTATTGAATTCGTAGATGAATGGTTTAGTGATTTGTATCCCCTAGATTAGGTGGATTTCAATCAAACGTCATCTATTTTCGAATCTGACGCGTGAGAGAAATCAACGGGCAATCTAGAGCAAGGTCAAACAAAATAATGAACCTTGAGGTCCACGACCTTGTCTAAAAATACTACTTCTGATGGCCGTTTGGATGAAGTAGGAAAGATAAGCACCTGGAATATTGCTGTCAAATATTGTTGCTCCACGGGCACTGCACTTTTTTTTTTACTAGGTATAGGTATGAGAAAAGAAAAAAAAAAGATGCTTAAGATTTATTTTGCGTCAAGAACTAGTGTGACGTGGACATGATGAAAGTGCCAATTCCAGCAATAAGAGAAATTTTCTTGAACTTTTGAAATAACTTGCAAACAACAATGAGAAGATTGCTAAGGCTGTCTTAAGCAATGCCCTTGAGAATTGTAAGATGATTGCCCATGAGATACAAACGGACATAATTAATTGTTGTGCCATCAAAACTACCAAACACATTATTGAAGAAATCGATGATGGTCACTATTCAATTCTAGCTGATGAGTCTAGTGATGTATCCCACAAAGAACAACTTGCTCTTTGCTTGCATTATGTTGATAAAGAAGGACGGGTATGTGAGCGGTTCCTTGGAGTAATTCATGTGGCTGATACCACTTCCTTGTCACTTAAGAATGCAATTGTGTTCTTACTTGTTGATCACAAGTTGTCTCTTGCTCAAATCCGTGGGCAAGGATATGATGAGGCTAGCAACATGAAAGGCGAGATTAAAGAGCTGAAAACATTGGTTATGGAAGAATCTCCTTCTGCTTATTACATCCATTGTTTTACACATCAACTCCAGTTAGTTCTCATAGCTATTGCCAAGGGTAATTCTAATTGTGTGTGGTTTTTTGAACAAGCTTCTCACTTGCTGAATATTATTGGAGTTTCTTGTAAGCGTCATGATATGCTTCGAGATATTAGAGCTCAAGAAATTTTGGAAGCACTAGAATTGGGTGAGATAGAAAGTGGACGTGGATTAAATCAAGAGATGGGGTTAGCTAGGCCCGGTGACACTCGTTGGGGTTCTTATTATAGAACTATTTTGCATATTATTGGTATGTATTCAACAATCCGCAAAGTACTTATACAACTTGGAAAAAATCCCTCACGGAAGAATGATTGGCCAAAAATACATGCTATGATGGGAGTATTTGAGTCATTTGACTTTGTTTTCAATGCACACTTGATGCTTGTCATACTTGGATACACAGATGAGTTGTCTCAGTCTTTGCAAAAGAGAGACCAAGATATTATTAATGCTATGACACTTGTTAATTTGGCTAAGGATAGAATGTAACGAATGAGGTGTGATGGGTGGGAAGAATTCCTTCAAGAAAAGGTAATATTATTTTGCACTAAATATGGCATTAAAGTTCCTAAGCCGAATGGTAGATATATGCCTTATGAAAGATCATCACGTTTTTACTCAAAACAAACAAATGGTGATCATTTTAGAAGGGAAATGTATCTTGGCATCATTGATAATGTTTTCTAAGAGCTTGATAATCGGTTTGACAAGGTTAATATGAAATTGCTTGTTTGCATGTCCGCTTTAAATCCTCTGGATTCATTTGCTTCTTATGATAGGGACAAAGTGCTTAGCCTTGCCAACTTTTATCCCAAAGATTTTTCAAGTACAGATTTAATGAGACTTCCTTTCCAACTTAATAACTTCATTAATGATATGCGAAGCGATGATAGATTTAAGAGCCTGAAGAATCTCGGTGAGTTTTCTACTAAGCTTGTTGAAACAAGAAAGTATGACATTTACAAGTTGATGAGTTTGCTTCTCAAATTGGTATTGCTTCTACCCGTGGTAACAACGAGTGTGGAAATAGTATTTTCGACGATGAATCTTGTAAAGAACAAGTTAAGAAATAGTATGGACGATCAAGTATTGAATGATTGTTTAGTCACCTTTGTAGAGCGAAATAACTTCTCGAAGGTTAGTGATGATGATATAATCAAGTGTTTCCATGGAATGAGATCACGTTGTATGGTATTGTGATTTTCATTAGCTATTTAGGACTCTTTTATTCATGTAAGATTTTATTTAAACTATTTGTATTGCATTATTTACTAATTTTGATTTTTTTTTGTGTAATTGTGTTGGACTTGTGAAATTACATATGTGTCGTACACGATTTTTTTTTCACCCTTGAAGTGTGCACTCCATTGCTAAATTTCTGACTCCACCACTGTCTACAACTATAGTAAGTGTAACTCCACATGGCCTAAAGAAACCGCACACATGCAGTGTGAAAATGGTACTCGTCAGTTAGTCATCTTAATTAGCATTATTTGTGCTAGAGGCAGTGGCGGATCCAGAACGAAAATAACCGACGGTCCCTGAGGTAAGATGGGCATGTTCGGCTAGGCTGTGGCTTGAGATATCCCCTCATGTTGGGCTAAGGATATCCACATTACAAATACATGATTATATCAAAAGGAAAATATTTTTTGGACCTGGTGTCCTATGCACCCTGGTATGCTATAGTAGGTCTGTCCCTGGCTAGAGGTGACATCACTTGCTATTTAAGTTTAGCTAGGCCGCTATGATAGTTCATATATATATATATCTAAGGGAGCATATCTAGTACTAATGGTGATTTGGGTGCTAATGTGCTAATGCCAATCTTGACTATTGGATCTGGATCTAGGTGAGAGCATGCAAGGTGTTTAGTGCTGGCGCATTAATGAAGGCGTATTGGAAATGGAAGCATGCAAAGTGTTTAATACTGACGCATTAATGATTAAGTGGATTGGAGGTGGGAGCCCGCATTAATCTTGGTTGTTCAATCCAGATTCAACGGTCAAGATTGACATTGGTACCTTAACACCCAAATCACCATTAACACTAGATATGTTCCCTATATCTAAAGTGAAGAGAGCATTAGAATGAAACGTGTTTGAGTTCAAGCATTAGCAACAAGTCTAGCTCTCTTGAGCTGCTGCCATCAGTTGCTCAAACGATGCTGCGTATCACATTTGCAGTTTAAGAGTTTCCCATGACGAGAATGTCGAGTTAACCAACCTTTCGTCACTCGATAATTTATTGAATTGAATTGAAATTTAAGAGTTTTCTGTGAATTGATCTGCGGTGGAAGAGGGTGCAATTTATTGAATTGAACCACTCTCTTGAGTGCCATCAATTGCTCAATTGATGCATGCGTATCGCATTGCGATTTATTGAATTGAATTGAAATTTAAGAGTTTCCCGTGACGACGAATGTCGCATCAACCAACCTTTCGTCACACTCGAGAAGGACGAGAGCCTGTATTCAGAATCAGAGAGCGTATAGTCAAGACTACGTTTTGCTCTGACGTAAACAACTCCCATCCCTTTGTACTGGTATTGGAGATTTGGAGGCGGTTTCCAAATCGAGCCCCACTCACAACCAGGCGCGATCCGACCCAACCACAACCAGACGAACCCGAGCACCCGACCGACCCACCCTCATTGAGACAGCCCGACCGGCCGCAGAGCGAGCGCGAGTGCGAGGGAGAGCGTCGAGGCGGCGGCGGCCGGAGGCGAAGAGGAGGCCGGCAAGATGTCGTCGGTGTACGTGCTTGAGCCGCCGACGAAGGGGAAGGTGGTGGTGCAGACGACGGCCGGCCCGCTCGACATCGAGCTGTGGCCCAAGGAGGCCCCCAAGGCGGCGCGCAACTTCGTGCAGCTCTGCCTCGAGGGCTACTACGACGGCACCCTCTTCCACCGCGTCATCAAGTCCTTCCTCGTGCAGGGCGGCGACCCAACCGGCTCCGGCACCGGTAGGATCCTAAACCCTAAGCAATACTACCTATCTAGGGTTTCTGATTCCAGATTGCACTGTGGGTCTTGAGTCTTGACCAATCTGTGCCGTGGATTTGGGTCAAAACTACTACTGATTAGTGACTCAAAATTTTAGAATTGGGTGCCTGGTTAACTATCTGATTTTGTGTACTGTGTATGAGCCCAGGAGTGTGATCGGAGGATTTGCGGCGCTTTGAATTGAAGCTGACGTTTGTCTGATATCAATCTGCAGGGGGTGAGAGCATCTATGGTGCACCGTTTGCGGATGAGTTCCATTCGCGTTTGAGATTTAACCACAGGGGTTTAGTAGCGTGTGCCAATGCTGGCACGCCTCATTCGAACGGAAGCCAGTTCTTTATGACTCTTGACCGCAGCGATTGGCTTGATAAGAAGAATACTATTTTCGGGAAGGTACAGTGTCTAGCTTATTGCCCCTCACTATGCCTTAGTGTAATGTATTTGTTTCATTGGAGGTGATTACGATTGGCTATGTGTTGCATGCAGGTCACTGGTGATTCTATTTACAACCTTCTGGCCTTGGCTGATGTTGAGACTGATAAGGATGATCGACCTGTGTACCCACCGAAAATTCTCTCGGTCGAGGTAGCTCCCCCCCCCTCCCCTCATGTTTTTGATGATCTTCCATTTTGTTTTGGCACTTATTCGGTGCTGCATGACTGTTCTGATTGTTTAACTATTGCTGGTGAAGCCAAACTAGTTGTTGATTAGTTATTCTGTTTCTATAGGTACTCTGGAACCCATTTGATGATATTGTTCCAAGGCAACTTAAGAAGATTGAGTCTGCTGCCAAGGCTGATGCTGACGGGAAACCAAAGAAGAAAGCTGTTAAGTAAGTACTCTGCTCCTTCTTGAAAAGACAGGGAAATGGATGTTGGATTGGTTTTGACTTGTTTTGTTCGTCCTACAGGCAACTTAACATACTCTCTTTTGGAGATGAAGTAGAAGAGGAGGAGAATGAGGCAGCTTCCTATGTTAAGGACAAAATAAAAAGTATTCATGATGTGTTGGATGATCCCCGTTTTCTTAAAGGGGAACCACAGGAAGAACAACTGGTGAGTATTATTACTTGTGGTTGAAGAAATCTCTAGAATATTAACCAATTTTTTGCTAGCAAACATATCATAATAACAATAAAAATAACAGGACAATACTTTATCCAATTGGTAGCCACCCTTCAAAAAATAAAATAAAAAATAAAATGGCAGCCATGGCATTGTAGAACTGTGCAGTATGCTCTGTAGTATTAGTGTGCATACCGTCTGAAACCAGCACCTGGTGTTGCCATCTTTGCTACTTTATCAAGAGTTTAGTTGTCTAGATTATGCCTCTTGAATGGTTCACAACCAAGCATCTATTTACAATGCATTGGGTCCAAAATGGAATCTGTTTTAATTTATTTTCTAGCATTCACTAGTTAACATGTATCAACTGCCTGAGGAGCACTTTTGTACTCAGTACATGTTGGAATAATTTCCACTAGGCCTGGTCTTTTATTTATTATTCCTGCCAGCTGAAATGTCTTTTTATGGGTGGGCTTCCTGTTATACATTGCTCATTAATCAAATAGGTTCCATCTTGAGTTGGTTTAGGGCGTGAATTGTATGCTTAACTCTGATCAGGTTTTGCTAATTAAGAGCTACTTGCTTAATATCAAGTAGTTTAGACCTTGCCAAATGTAAACAGCATTGTCCTTGTTCCAACCTTTCAGTCCAAGGAGCAAGAGGAGAAGAAAAAAGATACTGTTCTATCTGTCAGGGAGGCTTTAGTCTCGAAGAAAGCTGACTCCAGAGAGCTAGAGCATGATCCAGAAAATGATGATTATCCTGATGATGAGAATGAGGATGATTTTGACAACAGGATGCGTTCACAAATTCTAAAAAAACGTAGAGAGCTTGGGGATATTCGGCATCGTGAAACCTCCATGACAGGTAACTTATTGTTCCAGTTTCTATTAGGATGGCCATTATCTAAATGTGGAACACTTTTGTTCAGCCATGTACTCTACTACGACAGACTTAATGAGAGACATGATTCCACAATTTCCTGCAGCTACTTGCATTTTTTTTAGACTGATGAAACATGATTGCTACTTATAAGTTGAAAAAACTAAGCAATTTAATTTTCCCTCTTTGGTACAGATAAATCACATCGGAAGGATAAGGAGTTACCAGCTCGCAGGTTCTGTACCTTACCTATATCTTCCTTAATCCTTATTCCCTAAGTACTCTGTTTTTTTTTTTTTTTGCAATATCTATTAGTGATGATAGAAAGGTTGTAGGTTATCATTTTGTGGTGTTGAGCAAGCAGAATATCTGTTCCTGTGAACACCACTCTAGCATGCTATTCCTATATGTCCCTTGAGTCCTAATCTCTTTACTTATCCAATACTAAGTGATCATTTTCTGAAAACTCAATTGGTAAGGTTGTTTTTCGCATTTGGTAACTGGCAATAAGTTATTCAGGGCTATGATATCACCATTCTGAATGCAAATTTTTTAGAACTGATCTCTTTAATCTTCATTATCTTGCCATTATGAAAAATAATCTATTTCTGCACATTGTGTAATCATAATGCTGTTCGGAATCAGGGGTGCCATGTATTGATTAGCAAATGACTTATCACATATATATCATGGGGATACTGGAAGAAGAGTCCTATGCGTGTTTGCTTGTCTGAAACACTTCGAACTTTTAAACCATATTTTCTAGATAATTTAGTTCAACAGTTTTTTCTGAAACTACCAATTTGATGGTTCACAGGAGTGATGATGACGACGACGATGATGATCAGGACCATCGGTTACCAAAGTCTCGGAAACTATCTATGAAGAAAAAAGGGATTGGCTCAGAAGCCAGTGCCGAAAGGACATCCAGAGATGCTAATTTGCACCTACTGAATCCAGCTGAACAAGAGAGACATTTGCAAAAGCAGAAAAAACGCCGCCTCCAAGGCCGTGAGGATGAGGTAGTGAATTTTCTGCTTGCTTATAATTTATACCTTTCTCATGCCATGTCAAGATAGTTACACGCATATTCGTATTCCAGCTGGCACTACATCTATCTGTTAGTTTGTGTGTTCTTAAAGTTGAGTGCCCAAACGTTTCTTACAGGTCAATTTTTTCTTGTTAGACTTTAGCAAAGTTACAGAAGTTCAAGTCTTCCTTTCTCAATAAGAACCCTGCTACTGATAACACGGAAACAAAGGCTGGCAATGAGGAGGATTACACAGGATGGCACACCAACCGGCTGAGTTTCATACCTGAGTCTTCTAAGGTAGGCTGCCACCCTCTCCTTGTCCTTGCTCTCTTTCACACATACTGGGGAAATAGTCGCATGAACTGAAATTTGATCTTTACAGGATGGAATGGCTAGGAAAGATGATCCAGATGACTATGTAGTGGTCGATCCTCTTCTGGAGAATGGAAAGCAAAAATTCAACAAGACGCAAGCAAAGCTTAAGAGGAGAGAACGTGAATGGGCAGGCAGATCTCTCACCTGACCACCTAAGTTGCTTGAGGTGTGTTACTACTTCCATCTCTCTTAATAAACTGGCTGGGTAGTGGGCAGTAGGTACTGAACAAATAGTTGGCTTTTTTTTGGTCTAGCTTATCCTCTAGAGTTTTTGGCGCATTTAGCACTGTTGACGCTCAAATTAGCAATTCTAACCCCTTGTGCACATCAAATGCAAAAATGGCACCGCAGGGACGCGACACATGTTGAGTAAGTGCCCCTAGGGGTGGGACTCACCACGTCTGTACCTCGTCTGGTCAGTGCGCCAGGGGCACAAACAAGTGTATTTCATGTGATTTTTTTGAATGAAATGATTTTTTTGGAATGAAAATTCCGTGATTTCATGTGATAATAGAGCACAATAATATAGCGAAATGACATCCTCGATACTTTCTCTAAAATAATATTATTTTAATAAAGAATTACAAAAATAAATAGTCGTTTTTTTTTTAACAAAAATGAGCTACTGTCGTCATTCCAAATGGCGAAATGCTTCTGTCGCCATTTGGAATGGCGACAAGGATCCTGTCACCATGAAAATAGTTCTGCCGCCATTTGAATTGGCGATACGAGATGGAAATTGAAATTTAATTATATAGATATGTTGGTAATATCTTTAAGTGTCCGCGCAATTGATCATTTTCGAAAAGATAAGGAAATATGAAGTAGCGAACAATTTAAGAGTTTTGGTCTGACAAAACATATTTGTAATACGCGCAATAGCAAAAATAGCCCCCTTCGGAGCGAAATCAACAAAAATATTTGGAATGCGAGTTTGGCGGCATAATAACAAAAGTATTGAAGTACTATTTTCTAATGCAATTATCCATTTGCTGAACCGATTTATTTGAGAGTACAAAACGATATATTAGAAAGAATGACTTGGGAATGAGGGTGTGGTTATTTCACCTCACACCACCCTGCTTCCCTTGTTCCCAAGTCCTAAGTTATTTTTCTAGGGGGCCAAAAGGCCAGTATATATACACAAAGTACAGGTGGTAAATATGCAAATAACCCATCATAACAATGGAGAATAACACACTATACATATATCTCTAACAATTCCTAAGTTATTTTTGTAATTCTTTATCAAAATAATATTATTCTAAAAAAATTCTATTGTAGCTCATGTGTAATTAGTAATTACGTCGTATACATTGTGCGTATGTATCGAGGATGTCATTTTGCTATATTATCATGCGCTCTATTATCACATGAAATAACAGAATTTTCATTCACAAAAAAACCATTTTCATTCCAAAACTTTTTCACATTTTTCACATAAAATACACTTGTTCGTGCTCCTGACGCACTGACTAGATGAGGTTCGTTCCCCAAGGGCACGGACGTGGCGAGTCCAGCCCCCAGAGGCATGGACAAGGCAAGTCATACCCTCAGTGGCACTGACCGGACATGTGTCGTGTTCCCGCGGCTCCGTGGTGCTATTTTGTGCATTTGATGTGCATAGAGGGCTAGAATTGCTAATTTGCACGGCAACAGTGCCAAATGCGCGTAAAACTCTGCCCTCCCACATTGTACCATTGTATATAATTCATCCTGTGGCACCATAGCTCTCAATGGTAGTACTATATCGTTCTGAATTTCCAGTTGCTCTCCATTAACTTGTACCCCCCCTCCCCCACCCAGAAGTGCACTGTGCAAAAAGGTGACCCGTCTTATCACGACGCAATGCCGCTGCTGCAGTTTTGGTACACGGCTTGGAATTGTAAACTGCGCATGACAGGCAGTTTATGGCAATTGATGATGATTTTGGGTATTTGTATCATGGTCAATGAAACTGTAAATGACAATTGTAAAACACGTTTGTTTGTTTATCTCAGCTCTCTGAGAAAGCAACGCTCGTGCATCCTACATGCTGTGCCAGCTATGTATAGTTTGTCTCGGCATGTTCTTTGCAACCATAGGTGCTGTCATGTTGCTACTGAAACCTCTTAGATCTCTACTGTCGTCGTTAATTTACAGTGCCCCGTCTTTCTGATTTCTCATATCGTAGCATTCAGAAAGTTACATTTTTGACTGGATAGCCTGGGAAAGCGGAAAAGGTGATGCTTTGATGCTTTCGCTGGATATCACCTGCAGGGATTAAAAACCCGGTACCGGACCAAATCCCGGCCAGGGGCCGGGAACGGTTACCGGAAATACCGGAAATTTTTCGGCTGAAATTCGCTTGAATTTGATTAAAAATCATTCAAAATTCAAAAATCAGAATTTGAATTTTAAAAACCTGAGAAAACCGGCCGGGATTTCATTTCCCGGTACTCACCGATAAAGCCGGTAACCGGCCGGTTATCGCCGGTTTTTGTTTCCATGATCACCTGTAATGTTTTGGCGTTTCCATGATCACCTGTAATGTTTTGGCGACGAGAGTTGCAAGCCTCACAAACACTTCTCTCCATTTTTGCCAAAGAAGGTTCAGAAGAATGCTGTTAGTAGGCGGTAGGTTTAGCATGCACATGCTGCTGCATATTGAGAGTAACCTTTCAGGCGAGCAGGTTACCGATCATCTGGTGCTTTCAAGTTTTGACCTTGTTGCATATTGCAAGTGCTGGAGCTGGAGGCCTGGAAGTACAGGTTGTCGCCGCAAAAGGGGGGAAGCAGCCGTAGTACGAGCGATCCACAGGTGCAGTTGCATGCGTAGCCCAAAAATAAAGAAATGGAGCCGGAAAAACGTATACAAGTGTCGCGGCAGAAACGGAGGACGCCCACGCCCATCGTCTCCTCTCGCCGTGCAGGACCGAAGCCCAGAAGAAACAAATCCGGCTTGCGATTCCGACGAGGTCGCCGCCGTCACTCCACCCTGTCCCAGCTCAACGGACGGACTCCGCCCCACCGAGGATGCGATGGATAGGGCTGAGCACGCCGGAGGAGCCAGCAGAGCACGACCTGGGTGCGTGCATCTGCTTCCCGCTCGCTCTAATTTGCTCCAAATTTTGGCGCCTACGGTTCATAATTCCACTAGTTTTAGGGATTCATTGCGCCGCTGCCTTGCTAGACCGGTGATATGTAGGGCAGATTTACAGTCTTGGATGAACTCAATTGATGGAATCCCAACAGTGAGTCTTGCCATTGAAATCTTCGTGTGGGAGTTACAGAATTGCGTTGGGATGTTGTTAGCTTTAGCTTGGCCATGCGTCGCTTGCCGGCCAATTAACTAGTGACGAAACGTAATCAATCAGGTTTGGAGCTGATATCCTGTCCGAGCCATTTGGGATGCCAGAACATTGCCATGTCGCTTCCTTTCGACCTTTCCTACAGTCAGAGCATAAGAAAGGCTAGAACGGTGTTATCGTAGCAATGTGGTG
The DNA here is from genome assembly GCA_036346255.1 of Ampelocalamus luodianensis. Taxonomy (NCBI): domain Eukaryota; kingdom Viridiplantae; phylum Streptophyta; class Magnoliopsida; order Poales; family Poaceae; genus Ampelocalamus; species Ampelocalamus luodianensis. The sequence continues at coordinate 47,897,290 of CM070617.1, forward strand.
CAGAATGTATGCAAGGAGCACGACGGAAGGATTTTCAAACAGCGAACGAAGGACAAGTTCTCATGCATGAACTCGCTGGCTGCCGTCATCAAACATTTTCTTGGTACACCATCATATTACATGAAACGAATCTGCTATACATCAGTCGAATGAATCCGTGCTAGGTGGCATGATTGTCTTCTCCGGCGGCGGCAGCGGCGAGTTAGTGCGGGACTTCACCGGATTAGGTTTTGGGTTCACCGGGGTCCGACTATAGAGGGAGGGAGAGGCGGAGGAGGAGCGGCGGTGGCGAGGCGGCGGTGGCGTAGCCAGTCACGGGTCGGAGGAGGGCGGTGGGTGGTGGAGGTCGGCGGGGGAGCACAGGAATCAACTAGAAATTAGGAGATGGGATTGGCGATGGTGGATCCGGCGGTGGTAGCCGCCGGAGACGGGGAAGAAGGTGGCGGCGGAGGAGCACGGGAGGAGCAGGGCGGCGGGGGAGAAGGTGGTGGCGTGGAGGAGCACGGGAGGATTTTGGGGAAGAAGGTTCAGGAAGATGACTTGTATAGGATATGGGGGAGAAATCTGGAGCGTTGGATGAAGATCCAATGGCTGCAAAAATCTGACTGACTTCATCCCAAAAAATAGTTGAACGAGGGAAAAAGCTATTGCAAGAGGCTGAAGAAGATGGTAATCCTATTTTGGCAGAGTTGGAAAGTTGCCATACTCTTTTTTCACTTTACCCACCTACTGATCACGGGCATCCAAGTCTTACATACAATTCGTGCTTGCATACAAGTCGTAGTCATTGCACTACGGTTTAATAGTCCTCCTTTTTGTTAGTTCATGGAAAGCCATTGGCACAAAAAATTGGGCGTTGACTGATCTGATCTTGCCTTGAACCCTCTCATTTTCTTTTGGCTACCATCAAATGTCACCACTTCGCGCACATAGATGAAGGAAACAATCCCAAATACACCTGCTCTACTATTTAAGTTTTTCCTCTCTTCACTGTTTTCTGATCAGAGTATACAGGTATGAATATACTGTTATCTGCATTGGCCAGCGACATCGTCAGCCGCTTCATCTCCTCCCTCGTTGTGAAGTACCAAAGGCAGAGCACCACAGATAAGCTAGCGAGGTTGCAGCAGCTGCTCCTGAGAGCTCGCACTGTCGTCGAGGAAGCTGAGGGCAGGCACATCTCCAACCAGGGGACGCGCTCCTGCAGCTGAGGCAACTCAGGAAGGACATGTACCAAGACTACTATGTGCTCGGCACCTTCAATAAACATGCTGCGGTGAGCCCATCTTTCAGCCTAAGCAGACTTCAGATTGCATTAGAGAGTTTAGAAGCTACAATTGGTGATATGAAGGAGTTCACTGTGTTTTTATTGGATTGCCCTCGCATCCTTCGCCAAACATACAGCACCTATCTGTTCATGGAGAGGTGTATGTTTGATCGGCAAATGGAGAAAGAACAGATCATCAACTTCTTGCTGCAACCTTGTAATTCGTCTGAGTGTTCTTCCCATCATTGGACCTCGCGAAGTCGGGAAAACTACACTGGTTGAGCATGTTTGCAACGAGGAGAGGGTGCTGGAACAATTTTCTCTTATTGTTCGACTCAGCAGTAATGATTTGAACAATCTAGAAAATTATAGTTTCATCAGGAACAGGGAGGGAGTTGTTTCTAATGCCAGGTCCTTGGTTATTGTTGAGCTTGTTCGTGATATCGATGATGCGACATGGAGAAGATTTCACTCTTTTATTTGCTGTAGAAACAGTGGCAACAACAAGGTCATACTTATCAGCAGAATGGAGGTGGTCTCAAGCTTGGGGACGACACCAGCACTTAGGCTGAAGAAGCTGCGTTGTGATGAGTACTGGTACTTCTTTAAGACCCTTTCCTTTGGAAGTGCAAACCCAGAGGAGCATGAGGAGCTCGCATCTTTAGCCTGGAAGATTGCAACACAGATCAAAGGTACTTTTATAGCTGCAAACGTATTTGCAAGGTTACTACGAGCTAACCCGAATGTACAATTCTGGCGCCATATATTGGAGTTTGTCAGGAAAGCAGTACAATGGAACCGTCTTGTCTGTGCAGAAGACGCATGGGACCCTGTTAGCAAAAACCACCATTACTATTTGTCTGATCATGTTAATGGTCCTCTTGTTCTGTGCAACAACGGGTACAAAACTGCAGTGTGTTTGGTGAAAAGGACTGCCGAAAATAACGGCAGATGACATACTTACTCGTAATAGTACTATCCCTAGTGAGGGAAACTTTGATCTCCTACGAGGCTACGATGGCAATCTCCTATACCCCCCTATTACAACTACGTATCAAATTGTGCCGTTCAGAAAGCTCATCATATTGCGCCTAAAGAAAAATGTTCTAAGAGAGAAAGAGGGTTATAATAAATTGGTGCTTACATTACTGTGGTTTAGTACTCAGTCATTCCACTGTACGGGCATTTTAAGCACTTCGTCATTGTCTGGTTGTTTTACTGTTGCTTGTCATCTCTTCGTGTTGTCTTACTCTCTATTGTTTTGTTCTGCTGAACTGCTCACAAGGCATTTTCAGCTATATGTTCTGTAGAAGAGAGAATAGATCCAACGCACTCTTGTATTGATCATTGGCTGTGTTATATACACGTGAGGCCATAACTAAGTAACTAACACTAATGTCAGCTATAAACAAGAGATAGGCCAAGAGAATAGGGCAAAACTACAACGGCAATAGATGATGTACAGGATCACTAACAGATGATGTACATGATCGCTAACACCCTGCCGCAATCTCGACGTCGTCGCCGGAGATGATGCGAAGACTGGAACGAAAGGTATTAAATGTCGCCGTTGGTAGCCCTTTGGTCATCACGTCGGCAAACTGTTGATCTGTTGGTACGTGTAGCACGCGAAACTGGCCAAGTGCCACTTTCTCTCGGACGAAGTGGATGTCCAATTCGATGTGTTTATGTAACATCCCAATTTTCAGAGCTTAAAAAATCTTTTAAATAGTTAGTAGGAGAAAATTCACCATTTGGATTTATTTGCTTTTAAATTCAAAAGCTTAATATTGGACTTTTCAATCAAAAATATTTAATGTGAATAATCCCAACATGAACATTAGCCAAAACTATTTTATTTGGGTTCTATGTGCTCAGATATATTTTCTAGATTTTTCTAGAATTTTTCTGAGTTCATTTGCTATTTTCTATTGCTTATTTGAATTTCTGGTATTTTCTAAATTAGAAAACCTATTTAAAATCTCAGAAATCCGATCGGGCCGAATTCCTTAACTCGCCCATTCCTTCATTGCGCCTTACCCATCTCCCGCCAGCTCGCCGCTCGCATGTATGCCTCCTCCCGCCATCGACGTGTGGGCCCATGACGTCGGTCGTCGCTCGCGCCGCTTCTTCCCTAGTCCGAGTCGGCGCAGTCCGCCATTGGAGCTTCTAGAAGCCTCGTCCGACAACGGACTTTCCTAACTAAAACCTCCGGATTTCTTTGCCAAACTCTATCTCTAACCTTCCGCGCGTATCTACTCTCAATCGGGATCGAAACGAACTCTATCCCGTTTCGTTTTCAACCGAAATCCCGATTTAGGGATTCCTTATCCCGCACCCCACTTCTATAAATAGCACCCGAGCCGCAGACGGTCCTCCGCAACCAGGCCGCCACCTCATCTCCTTCCGAGCCTTAGCGCCGCCGCAATTGGACTTCTAGGTTTTTGCCGCCGTTCGTTTCTTCGTCGGTTGCGCCGCCGCTGTCGCCGCCGCCACCGAGTGCACCGTCGAGTTCGACGCCGTGGCTACCTCGTGAGTCCTCGCCGCGTAACATCACCGAGCCGCCACAACAATACCGCCCTCCGCTCGAGCTCGCCGCCGGCCGCCATCGCCCTCCCGATCACCCGGAGTTGCATCGATGAGGTTCGCAATAACAAGGGCTACATGTTGGTACCACTCACCTCGCGGCGAGCCGATCGATCGCCGACGACCATCGGGTCCAGAGCCGCCGTTGTCGGCATGGGCAACGTGGCCGTCCACATCGGCGCCAGCGTCAGCCCCGTGCTCGCGTGGCGGCGTGTCGCCCGTCGACCTCCATCACACGACGCGGCGGATCGATTCAATCAAAACCCGATTCGGTGAGACTTAGTCTCACGTGGATCAGGAGGTCGACATGTGGGTCCCACATGTCAGAATCTTTTCTGATTTCTTTTAATTCCGAAATTCCTTCGCTGATGCCAGCATTGCGCAATAATCCGATTTTTCAATAGAAAAGTAATTCGGAAATTCCAGAAAATCCAAATTAGGGTTTCTTTTAGATTTCCAATCTTCCAAAGCTCATAACTTTTGCATCCTAACTCCGATTGAGCCCATTCAAATTTCTAAATTTGTCTAAATTCAAACTCTATTTATCTGAGATTTTAATTTAATTTTTGGAGCTTGTTTTGCCTCTGTTATTTATTTGTTTTGTTTGTTTGTGTCTCGTTTGCGAGTAGACGTCGTTTCGTCGGGAGATTTTGTGGAAGAAGGAGCACCCCAAGATCAAGACCAGTACATAGACCTTTTCCAAGGCAAGTTATACCTTTGATCATCTTGAACCCAGTTTTCAAATTACTTTGTGTTAAATTATTTCATTCTACTTTAATTATTTACTTAAATGCTTTGGGCATAGTTATTATCCAAATTGTTATCACACCTTGGCCTTGTATGTCATAATTCCTTGTCACCCTAGATTGGTTATTAGTTGGTAATATTATAGCACCAACGTGTGTTGGTTAGATGCGAGTACAATTGCTTAGCCATGCTACGAGTCTCACATCTCAGGAAAGTTGCAAATATCAATTATGACTAAGTGACTATGGAACTTCGTGTAAAACTGTGTGCTATGTGTTATTACTTCGTGATGGCATGTGTTGCACTAAAACCAACTGGGTGGTAAAGGGTTTAGACTGAGGCAAGTGGTGGAGACTGTGTGACATGGTGGTCTATGTGATGGGAATGATAATCTTTGTGACTTAGTTAGAACATGGAAGTCTTGCCTTGGTCAATTAAGGACTTAACTTTGTGCGCCATTGAACCGAGCCTTCTTCATGCGACCACATGCCCGGTATGGGACGGGCCTAACTTAGTAAGTTATGGATTCTCGGCATTGATGTTCGGTGGATAGGTTAGGTCAGTGTGACAGGTGGAGGTGTGACTACTTGGTGGTTGCATCGCGGGACGATTCGTCTTCCCCGTCGGTGGTGTGTGTTATACCAATTCTATGTGAGCTGGTATAGCGGTTTGTAAGCACACTGGGAATGTCAATGTTTGAGATGAAGTTTCCGAACTGTTTTGTTACGATTGGTGCTTGCTACACTAGTTGTATCTTGTGGGTAAAGTGTACAACCTATGCAGAGTGTTAAACAATCTATTCGAATAGCCGTGTCCGCGGTCATGGACATGCTCGGGGATTTCACACGAGGGGTAGTTTTCATAAAATATTGGGATGGGAGCTGTGTGATCTAAATCATATGGCTATGTGAAATAATCTGTTTAGCTGTGTGTCTTTGTGGAAACAACTGTTAAATTAATATTGTTTATTTGTTTTGAATTATGTTTTCAATCTATTATTCGTATTCAATTGCAAATGTTGCTTTCATGCAAAAGAACCACAGAAGCCTTTTCTTTGGAATAAGCCTGCATCTTTACATTGCATTCTGTGGTATGATTTGCGAGTACGGTTGTGTACTCACGCTTGTTGTAAAACTTGCGCCCAAACCTACAGAAGAGGAGGAGTCTACGCCTGCTTTCGAGGAGGAGTTCGCTGAAGGCTGATCGTTCGTTAAGGTCTGGATCCCAGTCGGTTGCCTGTGGTGAATTGGTGGGATCTACGCTGGAGTTTTCCGTTCCGTTGCTGCTTTATTTACTGTTAGCCCTGCGTGGCTTAATAAGTGTAAACTCGACCATAAGGTCAAAACCCTTACTTGTTATTCAAATTAATCGTTTACTTTATTTATCGTTTGTGTGGATCGATATTTACCTATATTAACTCTGTGTACACTAGCGTGATCCTGGACTAGTGCAGTATACACAGAGGGTTCCAGAATCGAAATTCTGGGTCCCGACAGTTTAGTGCGTCGATGATGTACTGGGTTGGCTAACATGTACACCGCAGACACATTGTCACAATACACAATCGTTGCTTTGTCGACTACGCAGTGTAGTTCGGCAAGAAGTTGTCGCAGCCAGCAGAATTCGACCACGGCATTAGCCACGACCCGATACTCAGTCTCGGCGCTCGAGCGGGACACTGTCGGCTGGAGTTTAGAGGACCAGGAGACAAGGAGTCACCGATGTAGACGCAGTACCCAGATGTAGATCGCCGTGTGTTCGGGCATCCCATCCAGTCTGCGTCAGAGTATGCGCAGACATGCGTCGAGGGAGAGGCATGGAGCTGTAGACCGAACCAAGTGGTGCCACGGATGTAGCGAAGAATCCTCTTGATCAGTGCGAGGTGACAATCGCGCGGATCATGCATATGTAGACAAACTTGCTGGACAGCATAAGCGAGGTCAGGTCGAGTCAAAGTGAGGTACTGAAGTGCGCCGGCGATGCTGCGATACTCTGAAGGATTTTGGACTCGGTGACCGGTGTCCGCTGGTAGTTTTGGCTTGGTGTCGACTGGTGTGTCTGCCGGCTTGCATTGTGCCATGCATGCACGCTCCAAGAGGTCTTCAGCATACTTGCTTTGCGACAAGAAAAATCCCGTGGGAGATCGAGTCACATGTATGCCGAGGAAGTAGTGAAGGGGTCCGAGATCCTTCATCTTGAACTCAGCATGGAGCCGGTCGATGATGGCGCGCAAAAGCTTGTCGGAGGAGGCGGTGAGGACGATGTCGTCGACGTAGAGGAGGAGGAAGGCCGTAGCAGTACTCTGTCGGAGGATGAACAGGGAAGCATCCGAGCGTGCCGAAGTGAAGCCAATCTACCGTGCAAAGTTGGCGAAGCGCGTGAACCAAGCGCGCGATGCTTGCTTAAGGCCATAGAGTGATTTGGAGAGCAGGCACACGTGATCAGGCCGAGATTTGTCGATGAAGCCGGCTGGTTGAAGGCAGAACACCTGCTCGTCGAGGACGCCATGCAAGAAGGCATTCTTGACATCAAGTTGGTGCACCGGCCAACTGCTGGACGCCGCAAGTGTGAGCACTGTTCGGATTGTTGCCGGCTTGACGACGGGACTGAATGTTTTGTCGTAGTCGATGCCGGGGAGTTGGGAGAAGCCGCGGACCACCCACTGTGCTTTGTAGCGCTCCAGCGTGCCGTCTGCCTGTGTCTTGTGCCGGAAGATCCACTTGCCCGTCACCATGTTGGCGTGACACGAACGTGGAACAAGCCTCCAGGTTTTGTTGGCGAGCAATGCATCGTATTCCTCCTGCATAGCAGCTTTCCAATGAGGATCACGAAGAGCGACTCGCACGGAAGTAGGAATTTGCGACGGTGGGGAGGCAATGGAAATGTGAGCATATCGTGGGTTTGGTTTGTGAATGCCATCTCTGGAACGTGTGACCATTGGATGGAGTTGGGAGGATTGGCTCTACGGGGCATGAGCGGCGGGCTCAGATTGGTTGGCTGAGGAGGCAATTTGGTTGGCGGGATTAGTGGGTGCGGTTGGGATTGTCGGGGAGGCAAATATGCGAGCAGCAGGAGATATGCGAGCTGTTGGCGTGGGAGCAGCATCTGGGCATGCAGCTGGTGCAGCGTGGAAAGGCATAATAGGTGGTGGTGTGGAGATGGCATGCATGTATGGGGCAGAATCTGCTGGATCATCCACATCAGCCGGGGTAGCCAGGGTAGAAGACTGTGCACGCATACAAGTATGGTCCTGAAAGGGGAAAATAGATTAATCAAAGTAAACGTGTCGTGACACGATGATTCGCCATGTGTCTGGATTGTAACAACGGTAGCCTTTGTGATCCGCCGAATAACCAAGAAAGATGCAAGCGGCAGACCGCGGAGCAAGCTTATGAATGGCGGTGGCGGATAAGTTCGGGTAGCAAAGACAACCGAAGACACGGAGATGAGTGTAAGCTGGTTGTGCACCAAAGAGAAGCTCGTATGGTGTGAGAAGGCGACGTGGTTTGCAAGGCCGGCGGTTGAGAATATATGTGGCTGTGGCCAGTGCCTCGGCCCAAAAGGAAGGTGGGACATCGGCATGGAAGAGAAGGGACCTGACACAATCATTGAGCGTGCGAAGAATACGCTCCGCTTTGCCATTTTGAGGAGACGTATACGGACATGAGAGATGTAGAATAATGCCTCTACTAGAGAAGAAAGCACAGGATGTATGATTGTCAAATTTTTTGCCATTGTCAGTTTGGAATGAAAGAATTGGACATTTAAATTGAGTGGTCACGTAAGCATGGAAAGATAGAAGAGTGGGGAAGACATCGGACTTGCGACGTAGCGGAAACATCCAGGCACAGTGACTAAAATCATCTAAGATGACGAGATAGTATTGATTGCCGGTAAGACTTAGCACAAGAGAGGTCCATACATCGCAATGTAACAATTGGAAAGGAAAAGATGTATATGTAGAAGATGATGAAAAAGGCAAACATGTATGCTTTCCTAATCGGCATGCATGACAAGAGTGATTCTCTGCTTTATTTAAAGAAAAACCAAATTTCTTCAATGTTGAAGCTAGAGAGTCCCGTCCAGGGTGGTCGAGACGTTGATGCCAAAGGTTGACAGTCGAGGCATGAAGACTTTGAGTCGGATTGGAGGAGCAATGCGGCAGGAGTGGATAGAGATCACCATGGCTATTACATCGGAGAATCGTCGCCTTGGTTCGAAGATCCTTGACAGAAAAACCATAAGGGTCAAATTCCACTGAAACTGAATTATCATGTGTAAAAGAACGAACGGAAACAAGGTTCTTGATAAGAGTTGGATAAATAAGAATATTGCGTAGATGTAAAGGAGTAGAAGATGTAGAGAGAGAAGTGTGACCAGTGGTAACAATTGGGAGAGTGTTGCCGTCGTCGACAACAATGCGGGAGGAAGGAATGCGAGAGTTAACAGTGGAAAGAATACCAAGGTTGGACGCCATATGGGAGGTGGCGCCGGTGTCCATGAACCATTCGCTCTCGCCAGGAGAAGATGATTGCATAGACATTTGATTCAATGCCGCGATGAGAGGAGCTTGATCCCACGCGGGTGGTGACTGGTACGGAGGTGCGTAAGTCGTCTGCACCATGGGCATGGAGGCAGCCGTGAACGCGCGCGTGGCGCCGTGGCGCGGTTGGCGCCGATGGCGGGGTGGCGAGCAGCCCGATCCGGGTGCACGCCACTGAGTAGGCCACGCCTGGAATGTCCCACTCCAGGGATTGGCGGGTGGTGGCATCCATGGTGCGCTCGACTGAGGCGCATGTGGAGTGTGGCTGGAGTTCTTCTTCCAAGACTTTTTGCTTTTAGGCTTGAAGGAGGAGCCCTGGGTGCCGCCATGGGTGGGCGGTTGTGGCACTGGCATTGTGTAGAGCCCTGTGGCGCCGCCAGTGCCTAGCCATGGCATAGTGGAGGTGTGGAAGCCCGCCGCCGCCGCTTGCTTGGCAGTTTGATCTCTGCGATGCTCCTCAAGTAGAAGGAAGGAGTGCGTGCGAAGAAACGTCGGGAAGGGGACCTGCATAGTGAGGATTGGGATGGCATGGTGGAAAATAGGATTGAGACCGCGCAGCATGTTAAGAACCATGGTTTGGTCTGACAAGGGCTGCCCGAGGTCACGGAGGCTATCCGCGAGGGTCTTCAATCGAGAGCAGTACGCCGTGATGGAGAGGTCGCCTTGGAAGAAGCTGCGGAATTCAGAATCAACGTACACGACGCGCTTGAGCTTGTTGTCGTTGAAGAGCTCTTCCAGCGCGGTCCAGACAGCGAATGCCGTGTCACTGGGCTAGAGCACAATGGAGAGGATCTCCGGTGTCATGGTGGTGTAGATCCAGTTGACAATGGTGAAGTCGATCTTAGTCCACTCATGGTCGTCGTGGTTCGGTTCGGTGCCGTCGACGTGGAAGGCGACGTTGAACTTGCTGAAGATGGTGTTGAAGAAGGTGCGCCATGGCATGTAGTTTGAAGTCTTCAAATCAAGGACGACCGGCACGTGCTGCTTGATGTTGACCATCTGTAGCATGGCCGAGGTGACAGCCGGCGCCGCGGGTTGGGGAGCGACAGCAACGGGTGGTGTGGCTATCGCACCGATCGGGTCAAAGTGGAGCACACCGGAGGTGGAGTTGGCAGCTGGGAGAGAGGTCTCCGGTGGACTCATGGAGGAGATCCGAAAAGGAAGGGGAAGTGGAGAATAGCGGAAGAGGTTGGCTCAGGGTTCTCAGGAACGGTGAGCCTATGATACCATGTAGAAGAGAGAATAGATCCAATGCACTCTTGTATTGATCATTGGATGTGTTATATACACGTGAGGCCATAACTAACTAACACTAATGTCAGCTACAAACAAGAGATATGCCAAGTGAATAGGGCAAAACTACAACGGCAATAGAAGATGTACAGGATCGCTAACAGATGATGTACATGATGGCTAACATGTTCCAAGTGTGCCTTTTCATGTCCTCGATCTTCAATGGAAAATTTCGTTCTGAATACGTTTTTTAGAATCTTAGAGGTTATTTTGGTGAGATCTAGCTTGGAGTTTCATCTCTTATATGATCACCTTATTTCACACATATATTCTCACGTACCGCTGAGATTCAGTTATAATGCTTCACATGGTATCACACCATATCCTGTCTTTATTGTTCTTTGGAGTTTGGACCACTTAAGCCTTCTCTCTTGGTGACGATTGCAAAGGCTGAAGGGACAAGAGGTATATGACGTTGTAAGTTGAGGATATCTCATATCCATTTCATGATTTGACAATACTTTGTTTCTTCTTTCCACTCGTGATCTGTGAACCTGGTGTAATTAAATCGACTAGGCTTAAACCTGATGATACAGCAAAAGTTTCGTTCAAAAAAATGATACAGCAAAAGTGCGGCAGCAACATGTGTGATCCTGAAGACTTCATAGGAAAGGGGATGTTGTGTTATTTCCCACATTTATTCTGATGCCTAAAATGTGGAGTGTCTGCTGACTGATTTCCTCTTGTTAATCTTCTGCTCCCGGCTTCAGTTCTCTCATGCTCCAACTAGTCCTATATATATATATATATATATATATATATATATATATATATATATATATATATGAAAAATACTTTCTACTTCCGGGAGTAGTTATTCTCACCTCTGATATACCACCTAAAAGAACTTTACATACTACATTATCACTTTGGGTATACTCATATACTAATTATAAGATACTTCAATATGAACTACACGAAAAATTTGCAAGAGAATCCATAGTTTTTGACATATTTTGTAAATACCTTCATATTCGCACATAAAAAAGAGTATGTCTAAAATTTTTTACATACCACCCCTGAAAAGGTGTAAATATCACCTATGTGGTCTTATATACTCATATACTACACATACATACTCTCGGTTGCGCAAGATACTTCCTACGTTGTGAGATATGTGAGATACGAAATAGGGAGTAACTACTCCCGGGAGTAGGAAAACCAGTTGGTCAGGTACGTTCTTGTTACCTCGTCGTTTGGGGGTTCTTGTTTGCGGGAATTTATAATATACCCTCTACTTAGACGTGTTTTAAGAATATACTTTTATTCTCGAGATAATTATTTATATACTCTCTACATAGATTGATCCTTAATAAAATATCCTGTTTGTAATATTTTATCAATATCCGTATTATTTTTCCATTTTGGCTACATGAAATAACCAGGTTGTCCTTGCCCATGCGCTCATCTCCTCCTTCCGCCGCCTCCTCTTCTGCATGCCGTGGCAGTTAAGGACGGCGTCTCCAACGAGGCCGGCGTCCAGTACCTCTTCAACGTCATCGAGTCCACCTTCGGCGGTGCGGCACACATCCTAGTGGCCTACGCAGGCATCGTGTCAGGTCCTGAAGATTTAGAGATCCTGATGGCCGAAATTGGGAATACGATCTCAGGAGATAGAAGGGAGAAGGGAAAGTGCACTATGATTCTAACAGAGCTACCAACTAATTATACAAATATGCTGTCTTTCGATACCTTCTCATTACCATCTCCTCTGGTTATATAACCAGGGAATTAATCAGTGAAAAGTTACAACATTTAAAAGTAAAACTGAGTTCTGATGATAAAAAGACAATAGAGCTGACGACACAGTAGATACAAAACGATCTTGAGCCGTCAGATCATTCTTCAATTTGCAACCTCACATCTGATCCATCCTTCTAGAGTTAAATGAAATTGCTGAAGAGGTACAATGGATGCCAACTCCACTTCATAGCTCTTCTCATCGATCTTCTTCAGTTTTCTCTGCTGTTATGGGATTTGACATTCCTTCCCTCTTGAATTCATCATTGTCATATCTTCCCAAGTGGTATCTTCTGGACCCAGGTTTAGCCATTGAACTAGCCATTGTGCAACTGATTCGTTTCTGCGAGGGACCACTCTCCTGTCCAATACTGCCACTGGCTCGGTTTTAATCTTGCCATCCTCCCCGACTAATGGTAATCCAGGAATTGGTACCGCATGGGATCCCAGATGTTTCTTCAACTAACTAACATGGAAAACAGGATGTATACCAGTAACCTCAGGTAATTGCAATCTATATGCCACTGATCCCACCTTTTCCATAACCTTGAAGGGCCCATAAAACATAGATCTGAGCTTTAAAGATCCTCTTGTACCAAAAGTTGTTTGTCTATACGGTTGCATCTTGAGGTATACCATGTCTCCTACTTTGAATTGTCTCTCTCATCTTGATCTGTCTGCATAATGCTTCATCCTTTCTTGTGCTTTCTGAAGATTAGCCTTAAGCTGATCCATCATCTGTGTTTTTTGCTCCACAGTCACCCTAGCCTCCTCTGATACATTACAAGGAATTGTTAACTCTCCTATTTGAGGAGGTGAATATCTATATAAAGCTTGGAATGGTGTAACTTTTAGAGATGTATGGTAAGAGGTGTTATACCACCATTCTGCTAATGTTAACCATGTCATCCACTCTCTTGGCTCTTGGAATGTCATATTCCTCAGATATGATTCCAAGCATTGGTTTACTCTTTCAGTTTGCCTGTTTGTTTGTGGGTGATAAGAGCTGCTCAACCTCAAGGACACCTTCAACATTTTGAAAATCTCTTGAAACAAATGGCTAGTAAAAATTCCGTCCCTATCAGTCACAATAGCAATGGGCATCCCATGCAATTTGAAAATATTATCCTTGAACCACTTGTTGCACTGAATTGCGATGTGACAAAGACAGGAAATTGCATATTTAGTGAATCTATCAACCACCACTAATATCACTTCCTTGCCTATGGATTTAGGTAATCCTTCTATAAAATCCATGCTAATATGGGTCCATGCCATGTCTGGTATATCCAATGGATTCAGCAAACTAGGGATATGATTGCGTTCAGATTTGGTAATCTAACAAACTAGACATTCAGCGACTAGTAGTTCCACATTCCTTTTGAGCCTGGGCCAATAGAATATTTTTTTAAGTCTATGATAGGTAGCTCTCATACCTGAATGCCCTCCAATTGATGATGAATGGAAAGAGTTCAAAATCTTTGTTCTTCTGTCATTTCCAGTTCCCACATATATTCTTCCTTTGTATCTCACTAGTCCAGACTCTAGAGTATAATTATTACCGGCTCCAACTTGGATCTGGTTATCAACCACCATTTTCTCATATAAAGGATCATTAATATAGCTTCCTTTCACCTTTTCCACCCATTCTGGTACAATGGTGACAATAGCATGACAACCCTGTCACTCCCAGTCAGACTAATGTTCCTTCTAGATAATGCACCAGTAGCCAAATTTTCCTTTCCTTTCTTATATTCTATTCTATAATCAAATTCTAATAACTTAAGAAGTAACTTGTGTTGTATTCTCTCCACCTGTTTCTGGGTTGTTATGAATTTCAAACTCTTTTGATCTGTCCTTATCACCAACTGATTGCCTAATAAATAATGCCTATATTTTTTTAGTGCTTCTAAAATAGCGATTGCTTCTTTATCATATATTGATTGAGCTGCTACTCTTACCCCTAAGGTTTTGCTATAGTATGCAATTGGCCTGCTCTCTTGCATCAAAACTGCTCCCAAACCAGTACCACAAGCATCTGTTTCTAGAATGAAAGGTTTAGAGAAATCAAGTGGTGCTAAAACTGGACAAGTAGTCATATATCTTTTCAATGTTTCAAAAGCTATTGTTTGAGCCTCTCCCCAGGCAAAAGCATCTTTCTGCAAGATATCAAAGAGGGGTCTGCAAATTCTTTCATATCCCTTCACTAACCTCCTATAATACCCAGTTAGGCCCAAAAACCCCTTCAGCTTAGTCACAATATTAGGAGTGGGCCAATTCACCACATCAGATACCTTCCTTGGGTCTGTGGCCACTCAAGATCCACTGATTATATGTCCCAAATATCCTATCTCAGCCATAGCAAAACAACACTTACTTCTTCAGGCTGTTAATTGATTCTGTCTCAATATTTGAAGAGCCTATTGAAGGTGATCCATATGATCTGATTGGTTCTTGTTATATACCAAAATATCATCAAAGAACACGAGAATGAATTTCCTCAGCTGATTGTAGAAAATATGATTCATGAGTGACTGAAAGGTAGCTGGAGCATTAGTTAACCCAAATGCCATAACAGTGCATTCATAGTGGCCTAAGTGGGTCCTAAAAGCTGTTTTAGGAATGTTCCCCTCCTCCATCCTGATCTGATGATAACCTGACCTGAGGTCCAATTTAGAAAAAATGGTTGCTCCAAAAAGCTCATCTAAAAGATCTTCTATGATTGGTATTGGAAACTTGTTCTTGATTGTCATTGAGTTGAGTTGTCTATAATCCACACACAACCTCCATGAACCATCTTTTTTCTCACCATTATAGTTTGGGAAGAATATGACTGACACTAGCTCGGATTTCTTCATAATCAGTAATTGTTTGATGATGCTCTCCATGACATCTTTTTGATGATGTGGAGTCCTGTAAGGTTTGATATTTGGGGGTTCTGCATTGCCCTTTAGAGGTATACTGTGATCATATTCTCTTTTAGGTGGCAACCCCTTGGGCTCCTGGAAAACATAAGCATACTACAATAATAATTCTTGTACTTCTTTTGGCAATTCTTCGGATTCTTGTGGTTCAGTTTCTTGAGTCCAATTTATCTGAATCATACATCCCAATACTTCTCTTCTCATAATCTTCTCCAACTTGGTAGCTCCTACTACATAATTTTTTTTCTAGGGATGGTATAATCTTTGAAGATCACAGTTATACCCTCTTTGTTTATGTTCAACTATCTGGTCTTCAGATTCAGTCCAATTGGACTGTACTCATATATCTAATCTGTCCCAAGAATGATATCATAGCTTTTGAGATTCAGTAGCTGAAATGAAGTAGCAAAAGAATGTCCTTGTACCATGTAAGATACCTGCTTAGTTCTAGCATCAGTGCTCAGCTCACCGCCACCTGCTACTGTTACCCTTTTTGCTAACTGATATTTTAATTGACAACCACTTCTGACAGCAAACTCATAATCCATGAACGAGTTGGTAATCCCACTATCCACCAACATCATTGCTTGTTTCCCCCAAATTTCTATCCTAAAAGAAAAAGTAGTCGGGTCTGCTATTCCTTTCATACATCACCAAAAGTTGTTCATTCTCCTGAGCATTTTCAACCTCCTCTGGACTCCTAGGAGTTGTAATGAACCTTATCTCTTTAGTCATCTCAAGGTCTTCATCATCCTCAGCCCCAACTTCTTCTCCTTGCATCAATATAACATGTAATGCCTTCTTGACCTTGCATTTTAGATTATGACGTGGAACCATGTGATACGGGCCTAAAAACGGTAAACGCTTCTACTGGTGCTAATTCTTTTCTTGTTGGAGAAGTACTTGTTAGTGTCGAGAGGGAGGTGAGGAAGGACGGCATGAGAAGAGAAGAAGCACCAAACGTCAATTTCGGTTGGCTCAATCCGCCTCCAAATCTGAGTCGGAGCGAGCCAGATCACGAGACAGAAATGAATTATTTTTGTGTGGGCTCGATCTGGATACAAATCAGAGCTTGATTGCCATATCTCCAAGGATCCAAGTTCAGGTGTCCTTATGTTTGTTTATTTTCTAATGTGAAGTTGTTTTTCCTTTTAAGTCTGAGTACACGTGTGTTTTAGGTGAGTCGGAGTGGGATTTTGTAAACACGTACGTGTGTGTGCAATCAGTTTTTAGGGAGTCAAGTACATGTACGCATGTATGCGTGCGTAACTTTGGAGTCGTTTGATTAGTTGAGTCCGAGTTGGTTGAGAGCGTGCGTGTGTAGGCATATAAAGCCAGGGCCTAAGCGCTGTGTAAGGGGAGTTTTTAGGTTTTGCTTTAAGAAATAAACCTAGAAAAAATCGCCAAGATGGCGGCCATATCGTGTTCTTCTGTTCTTGTGAATTCCTGAGTTGGATTTCATCTAGTCGAGTTGATTTCCGCTGGCTGCGTGGAGTTTGCTCGCTGATCTTTGATTCTCTATTGTTGTTCGCACACTGAGGTGTGTGCAGGTGATAATTTTGTTTGGGAATCGGCTAGTGCTACCATAGCTAGTTGATTCAATTACCTATCTTGCTGTGTTTTGGTTGACGTGAGGAGATAGAAGTTGAGTTAAACATTGAATTCTGCTACTGTTCTGGCTGTGAGAGAGGTGTCCAATCTGCTATTACTAGTTGACTGTTGCTGCTGTTTGGAGGCGCATACATGAGAGGTTTCTTTGTTTCTTGTTTGGTACGTGAGAAGAGGGAACAAGGACTACTAGGTGTTGTTCCAACACAAATCGAAGCACTGTTTATGTGAACAGTACATGAACAGTTATTTGCTTGGTGCTGGTTGGCGTAAGAGAGATTTGACTTGTTGCTAGTTTAGTACCGTGAAAGATCAGCTCATCATACACGTTCCAACCAAATTACTAGTTGCAATGCCAACAAGTTCTTATGTTAC
Source organism: Ampelocalamus luodianensis (assembly GCA_036346255.1). Lineage (NCBI taxonomy): Eukaryota > Viridiplantae > Streptophyta > Magnoliopsida > Poales > Poaceae > Ampelocalamus > Ampelocalamus luodianensis. The sequence continues at coordinate 47,914,373 of CM070617.1, forward strand.
CTTCCTGGATAGGATTTTCCCCCTTTTCGTTTCCTTCTGCAATAATCCCCTTAGTTGGCCCTGTCCTGAATGTAGTACTGTTAGCTTTGTGCCTATTCAGCCCTCCAGGTTGGCTGGTCCTTTTAGCCACGGTGGCCTTTTCTTCCAGCTTAGCATACCAGTAAGCCTCTAGCAATCCCTTTGGTTGATGCATGCTCACCCCATACTTGATGTCATCCTTTAACCCTCCAATAAAGCAGCTCAGTAAGAATGCTTCCTGCAAATAAGGATGATTTCTCCTCACTAGCTCCACACATTTTTCAAAATAATCAATGTATTTGCTAACATTGCCAATATGCTTCATGGTTTGTAGTCTTTCTACTGCTTCATGAGCACTACCCTCTGAAGATCGATCACACATCATGTTGCATAGTTCTTGCACATGCCAAGAGATGCCAATTCCCTTGAGTAAACACCTAAGGAATTGCTACAGGTGGATGTTGTACTCTCCCATGATTCTCTCCCGACCGCTCCCCCAGATCTGCTTGTGATGATGTTCTAATTGTTGGAGAGAAAACTACAGGAAAGTTTGGTAATACCGTATTTGGTTCTAAGAAGAAGGTCGTTGGTGCTCCAGTTCTCATGCTCTGTTGCAGGTTCCAAGTTTGGCTTCCCCTTACTTTTGATGTCATGGGTCCTCCTTCCCTGGATTCAGTAGCCATAGCCTCTGCACCAGATCTCGAAGTTTGGGAGAACCTAGCAAGCAATAAACTCTTAATATCGGCATATCAGACTTCAAGGTATCCAACTCCATCAGTTTTTCCTAAATTTTGATGATCTTAGCCAGTTCTCCATTTCGATCACCTCTTCTTCGATTGAGCCGTGAGAACGTGTCTTCGCCACCATCAACTCCCAGATCTGAATAAGCTAGGGAATTTTACGGTAGTGAATCCTCCGATCACTCCAACCCTTGCTCATATAGATTTCTATTCCGAGGATTGTGTACTCTCTGATACCAATGTCAGGTCCTGAAGATTCAGAGATCCCGATGGCCGAAATTGGGAATACGATCTCAGGAGATAGAAGGGAGAAGGGAAAGTGCACTATGATTCTAACAGAGCTACCAACTAATTATACGAATGTGCTGTCTTTTGATACCTTCTCATTACCATCTCCTCTGGTTATATAGCCAGGGAATTAATTAGTGAAAAGTTATAGCATTTAAAAGTAAAACTGAGTTCTGATGATAAAACGACAATAGAGTTGATGACACAGTAGATACAAAACGGTCTTGAGCCGTCGTATCATTCTTCAATTCACAACCTCACATCTGAGCCATCCTTCCAGAGTTAAATGAAATCGCTGAAGAGGTACAATGGATGCTGACTCCACTTCATAGCTCTTCGCATCGATCTTCTTCAGTTTTCTCTGCTGTTCTGGGATCTAACACGTCGCCGTCCAGCCGTACCCCACCCTCGCCACCACCACCACCACAGAGGACTTCGACGCTGCCTTCGCCGTGAACATCCACGACGCGTTCCTGTGCTTCCGTGAGGCGGCGAACAGGCTGCCCCTCGGTGGCAGGGGCAGGATTGTGGCCGTCTCGTCGACGCTGACAGCGATAGTGTTGCCTGGGTATGTGGCGTATGCAGCGTCGAAGGCAGACGTGTAGGCGATGGTGCGAGTGGCAGTGAAGGAGCTCGGGCGCGCGCGCGCCCGTGACGGTCAACTGCGTCGCGCTGGGGCCCGTGGTGACGGATCTCTTCTTTGTGGGGAAGAGCGAGGAGACGGTGGAGAGGTACAGGGCAGCAACCCGATGGGGCACCTCGGCGAGGTCGGTGGCATCGCGCCGGTGGTCGGGTTCCTCTGCACCGACACCGAGTGGGTCAACGGCCAGGTCATACGCATGAACAGCGACATCGCTTAGTCAGTTGGTTGTGGTTGTGCATTTGTGATCAGTGGACTTGATGCTTGAATAGGGTAGAACCCTACCGCCGCCCCGCCACGGTTGCTCTCCAACCCTGTCGCTCCTCCTGCCCCCCGTCACCGCCTTGCCGCGGCTGCTTTCCGACCCGGTCGCCCGGCTTGCCTCCCTGAACCTCGCCAACGACTCCTTCCTCTACCTCTCCTTCGGCAAGAAGATGACCATGGTTGACCTCATCGCACGTGAGGGCATTCTGGTCATTTTGCATGGCTAAAATAGAAAAAAACATATGATATGAATAAAATATTGCAAACGAGGTATTTAATCGAGAATTCATATAAGTAGATGGTATATTGTCAATTACCTTAGGAATGATGATATATGCTTGAAACACATCTAAATAAAGGGTATATTCGATTCCCCTTCTTGTTTTGGTGCCAAAGTATGGAGCAACTAAGCATGGTTGGTGGCAGATCAAGTTAAAAAGACAGCTCTCGACACCTTTGTGCTCAATTCGATTGCTGTCTTCTTCTTTTGTTTCCCTTGTGAAATGGCGGTGATAGGACGCTCACGTTTGCCGGCATGCCCACGGATGCTCCTGTTATTTGTTTTAGATAATAGAAGAGAAATTCTCTCCCGGCCTCTGCATCCAGGATGCACACAACCTAATTTATTAAAGAGTTTAAAGTACCAAAGTACTAAAGTTGTTAAAAGTGGCTTGAAGCCTTACAAGCAAACAATGACTGAAAACTAAACTCAATCATTACAAATCCGGTGACTAAACCACCACCCATGAATGCTTAAAATTTGCTTCGCCACTACTTCTAGCCTAGCCCTTCCAGCCAACATAGACTCCTTTTGGGCCGGTTTATGCAAATTTTCCCAAGCCCTTAACCAGTGACCACTCAAAAAGATAACCTGCAAGGGATTAGTAACAATCTTTTTATCAAAACAACATCATTTCGACATAACTAGATAGACCAACATAAGACACTAGCTCCCACTAGGAGTTGTGACTTTAATTTTTTTGGGATACCAGCTAGCCAATTCTCAAACATGCTTGCTATACTCACAGGGGAGATAAATTAAAAGCACATTGAACAGTCCACCATGCCAGACGTGCAAAGGGGCATTCAATGAATAGATGTTGAATTGTTTCCTCGTTGATACAAAAACAACATTTTTTGCTTCCCCTCCAATTTCTTTTAAGCAGTTTATCTTTAGTTAAAACAACCCCTCTTTTGAGATACCATAGGAAAATTTTCACTTTTAATGGAATTTTAAGTTGCCAAAAAAAGTTCTTAATAGGACTTGGGGACTTCCAATTAGTGCCGCATAGAAAGACTGAACTGGAAAAAGTCCAAACTTATTCAAATTCCACCTGAAAAATATCTTTTTGAGAGACCAAATATAAATTAGCAATTCTCAAAATTAACTCATTCCACGCATGCAACTTAGGCCCAATAATAGGTCTTCGAAAAGAAACATTTAAAGGATTCGTTCTCAGAATATTTACTACTGTATCATTCTTTCTCCTTACCACATTATAAAGGAGTGGATAGTGATTTTTCAGTGGAGAGTCTCCTAACCAAATGTCTTCCCAAAACTTAGTTTGCATTCCATCTTTAATTTGGAATGAACCAAAATGAAAAAAATTGATCTTTGATTTTCATTAAACCTGACAAAAAATGGAAAGTTCCAGGCTTACTAACCATCCGCGAAAGACATTTCCCACCCAAATATTTTCTTTTTAACATTGATTGCCGTACTCCATCTTCATTAAGTAACTTAAACAACCATTTTTCTAGTAAAATTTTGTTTTTTGTGTCTAAGTTCTGAATGCCTAGACCGCCGTGCTCTTTGGGTGAACACACTAAACTCCATTTAGCAAGCCTGTACTTACGTTTATGATTGTCACTCTGCCAGTAAAATTGAGAGCGATAAAAATCTAATCTTTTGAGAACCTCCTTAGGAACCTAAAAAAAGGATAACATATACATTGGTAGACTACTAAGCACCGAGTTAATAAGAACTAATTGTCCACCAACAGAAATATTCTTGCCTTTCCAACTACTTAGCTTCTTTTCAACTCTATCCTCCACCCCTTTCCAATCACTATTCCTTAGTTTTCTAAAGTGAATCGGAATACCTAAGTATTTGAAAGGAAAGGTACCTACTTCACATCCAAATAACTGAGTATACTGAGATTCAACCTCTTTGGCATTACCAAAACAAAAAATCTCACTCTTGTGAAAATTAATCTTTAAATCTGATAATTATTCAAAGACACATAGAATAAGCTTGAGATTTTTTTTGCTTGTTCTAAATCATTATTCAAGAAGAGGATAGTGTCATCAGCATACTGTAAAATTGACAACCCGTCATCAATCAAGTGGGGAACTACTCCTGTTAAAAGTCCTTCTTCCTTAGCTCTAGAAATAAAAATGGCAAGCATGTCCACAACAAGATTAAAAAGAATTGGGGACATAGGATCACCTTGCCTGAGGCCCTTGTGAGTTTGAAAAAAGGATCCAATATCATCATTGACTTTTATTCCAACACTCCCTCCCTTAACAAAATTTTCCACCCAAGAACACCACTTAGTTGAAAAACCTTTCATTCTCAAAGTTTGAAATAAAAAATGCCATTTTACTTTGTCGTAAGCTTTCTCAAAATCGATCTTGAAAACTATTTCATTCAAATTTTGTTTATGTAGCTCATGGATTGTTTCATGAAGGATAACAACTCCATCAAAAATAAATCTCCCCTACATGAACACCGATTGAGATGATCTAATAACCCTCTGAGCTACACAAATAATTCTATTAGTAGCCACTTTAGTAAAAATTTTAAAACTAACATTAAGAAGACAAATAGGCCTATACTGTTGTATTTGCTTAGCATCTGTTCGTTTGGGAAGCAGTGTAATGATTCCAAAATTCAAGCTAAAAATAGGCATTGAACAAGAGTGCAACTCATGAAACATGACCATCATGTCATTTTTAATGACTTCCCAAAACACCTGATAGAACTCAGCTGTGAAGCCATCTGACCGAGATGCTTTGTTATGTTCCATTTGAAAGATAGCTTCTTTCACCTCCTTCTCTGTGAAAGGTGCTATAAGGAAGTCATTTTCAGCCTCCGACACTTGAGGTATATCACTCCTCAAAGTATCAATTATGGATAAATGATTAACTTCGGATGGTCCAAACAGATTTTTATAATAATTGGTGATATACTTTTTAAATTGTACATCACCTCGAACAATTCCTTCTTCTTATTCAAGCTGAAAAATTCTTTGTCTTCTATGCTTACCATTCGCAATCAAATGGTAATACCGTGTATTTCTATCTCTCTCCAAAAGAAATTTTGCTTTGGACCTTTGGTACCATTTAATTTCCTCTTCTCTTAACAGATGTGCCAATCTTGCATTGGCAAATTTTTTAAGAGAAAGATCTTCCTCAGACAACCTCAAAAGCTCAGTTTTTTTATTTATCTAAATGATCAATTGAGACAAAATGAGATGGCGGATTCCCAGGCCCTCGTCAACACATGGGAGAACCTGACATGACCATCGCGCAGAAATATAACCTATCTTTGCTGATATCCAGGAGCTTAGCACGTCCCTTGCTTGTTTTACTCTTGTACGGCGAGGTGCAAACCCTGCAACGCCTTAGTTGTTCTTTTTTTGTGAATCACCCGGAACAACACATAGTTGCCCACACACACGCACATCACCACACGCACACACTCACACACGCGACGCCTACGGAAGACTGGACGAGCGGAGCTTGAAGAAGAAAAGACGAAGTCACCACTAACGCCTCGCTTGCGACGGGCACGTCGCCTCCCACTTAACGAAAATTCTCCTAAATGAGACACACAGGGCCAAACCTAGGGTTTGAACCCTGGTGGGTTGGGCTACAACCACCTCCACTAGCCACCCAAGCAAAGCTTGGTTCTCAGCGCCTTAATTGTTGTTCACCAATAAAGTTTAAGCTCTTGGGTCCTCGCATGCGTTCACATATAAGAGTACCTAACATCGAGTTCGTATCAGGGTTCAGGTAACTGGTATCAAAATTTTACGGGGGTCCACTATGGCCGGTTTGGCTGAAAATAAAAAATTTTTGTCCAAAATTTTCAAATAAAATTTTGTAGTTTTAAAAAATTGGCCTAAAATCGTTGAAAATATCGGCCGAAGTTTTTGAAAATAAATTCCGGCACAAATTTCTTTTATATTTGACAAAATTCATGTAAAATATTTTTTCAGAATCAATTTGAAAATTTACAGGGGTCGATAGAAACGATAAATCTGCCGAAATTTTGAACCTGGTTCATATGCATACAAGTAGAACGTATATAGTGTTTTGAGAGGGATAGCATGGGCCCTCACAAAAAGAAAAAAAAAACAAGGTAAGGCTGGGTAGCCAGCTAGCTATGTATTTCCGATGGATATATGATCTCTTTGTGTACATATATATAACGGAATTGCTACCAAACATATGACAGTTTTTTTTGATGAAAAAACTGTTACTTTTATGTTTGTTAGATGTGCTATAAAATTCATGTTAAATACCATGAATATCCTACTTTGCCCATGATATTATTTAATTCTGTTGAACAGGAAATTACCTCAAGTTTTATAGTGCTATACGAGAGGTCTATCCTGACATTCAAATGATTTTGATCTGTGACGGCTCATCTGGGCCACTTGACCATCCTGCTGATTTGTATGATTTCCATGTAAATTACTTACTGTCTAATTTGTTTGTACTATTTCTACCTGTTTAGCTTCTATCTCGTTGTTTGTCAAATTGTCACCAAAGTATTATGTATTTATTTTCTAGAGAGAATTTTGAGAATAACGGGTTCACCACATTGTCTTATTTTGTTGGTATATAATTTTATTTTTATCTTTTTTTTGCTTAACCTCTCAAAGTACATGCGAAGAACATAAATGGTTCACTACATTGCTGTATTTTGTTGGTATATAATTTTTTTTGTCTTTGTTTTTGCTGAACCTCTCAAAATACAGGTGAGATTTTGAATTATGTGATGGAAATATGAGTTATTAAGGCTTTCAAGAATAATTACAGTGACCAATAACTAAAATTACATAAATAATTTAGTGTAATTTATGTATAATGGAGTTGTAATTTTTTTTTTTGTCGTTGTTTTTGCTCAACCTCTCAAAGTACATGTGGGATTGAATCATGCGATGGAAATATGAGTTATTAAGACTTTCAAGAATAATTACAGTGATCAAGAACCAAAATTACATAAATAATTTACTGTAATTTATGTATAATAGAGGTTTAAATGATCTTTCAAAATTTGACAGTTTTATACAAAGAAAACTGTCACATTCTATGTACACAACATATGACTTACGAAAAAAAAAGGGTAAGGTTGGACATGCAAGCATACATAATCATGTCGAACAACTAGCTATTACTGGCTTAACAAGCGTATTTGGTGAACCTGAGCCTTCCCAAGTAATTAAGTCCGGCTTGTAAGCTCGTTGAAGCTTTAGCTTACGATGATAAGTTGATAACTACTCTCTAAACCTTTATTTTTTCCACCGCCTTTAGGTTACTAATCCGGTGCTACTACTCGAGCAGGGGCTTAACTCTAGCTCGCTGAACAAGCTCAAAGCTTGGGGAGCAGCACAAGCTTCTCCTTCCGGTGCACCGTGACCCCGAACTTCTCCGTCATGTCAACGCCGTCTCTCCCCTTCCCGTCCGGCACCTCCCAGTCGAAATGGTACAGGAGATTCGCCAGCATGATCTCGAGGGAGGCTATCCCAAAGTTCACCCCGGGGCAAACCCTCCGTCCCGACCCGAACGGGATGTAGTGAAAATCCTGCCCCTTGTATTCCACGGCCGCGGCGTGCCCGCCGTCGATGAACCTCTCCGGTATGAACTCTTCTGGGTCCTCCCAGAACCTGGGGTCCCTGCCGATACCCCACGCGTTGATCATGACCGTCGTCCCTGCCGGGATCACATACCCCTCGACCTCGCAGTCGGCCATGTTGAGGTGGGGGAGGAAGAGCGGCCCGGGCGGGTGGAGCCGGAGCGTCTCCTTAATGACCGCCTTGAAGTAGGTCATGCTACCGAGGTCGTCGTCCTCGGTGAGCATCTCTAGCTTGCCCTTGTTTATCTTGCTTCTTAGCTCGTCTTGTAGCCTGGTCAAGGCTTGTGGGTGCCGCATGAGCTCGGCCATGGCGAATTCGTGCACCAGGTACGACGTGTCCGTGCCGGCGTTGAACATATTCTGTATGTGCACACATCCCGAGAGATTGTTAGAAATATTAAAGCTTTTTTTTTTAATAAAAAATCCATTGATCTATTAACTAATAAGTAGTAGTAGTAGTTACCATCAAGATGGCCTTGATGTGGTTACTGGTGAGACCGTACTCTTCTTTGAGAGAGAGCATGACGTCTATGAAGTCGCTCTCTTCTTCCTCCTCGCCGTCGTTCTCTAGGCGCGGCGGCTTGTGGACGTGGACGTCGATGAGCGTGTCGAACAGCTCGTCCCACCGCCTCCTCAGCGCCTTGGCCTTGACGAGCGACGACTTGGAGAGCACGTCCACCCGCGCCAGCGCCGGGAAGTAGTCCTGCAGCTTGAACGCCCCAAACACGTCCTTGACGACGTTCGTCAGCTCTGGGATCTGCTTGTTCCGGCCGTCCTCGAAGAAGAACTTGCCGGAGACCGCGCGGCACATGACGTCGTTAGTGTACGCCTTCAGCAGCGCGCTCATGTCCAGGGCGGCGCCGGCGGCGGCCGCCTCCCGGGCCTTGGACAGGGCGAGGCGCACCTCGAACTCGCGCGCACGTCGGAAGGACCGCACCTTCTTGACGGTGAGCAGGTGCGTAGTGAGCAGCTTCTTGGCCTGCCGCCACCGCTCGCCGTAGGGCGCGAAGCCAACGTCCAGCAGGCCGTAGGCCAGGATGTCGGCGAGCGGGTTGAACGGCCGCGACGCGAAGACGTGGTCCTGCGTGCGCAGGACGGCCTCGGCGGCGCGCGGCGACGACACGATCACCTTGGGCACCGCGCCGAGGCGGAGGAGCATGAGGTCGGGGCCATGCTTCCGGGCGAGGTCGCGGAGGGAGACGTGGGGGAGGGAGCCGACGAGGTGGAGGTGCCCGATCACCGGCAGTCTCGGAGGCGAAGGGATCCGGCTCAGCGTCCCCAGCTGCTTGCTGCTCGACCTCACGCGCAGCCGTGCCATGGTTAGCAGGACGAGGAGAGGGGCGAGGAACAAGTAGATCATGGGCACTTGTGCTGCCATGCTCATGGCGCCATGGAGCACTTGAGCCATGCTTGCTGCTTGCCTGTGCTTTTGATCAGTGAGTGCAACGCTGAGCTAGTGTGCTAGCACAACCTTTATTTATCGTAACTATGGATGAGCTCAGTTCTCAGTCCAGGTCCTGTCTGTTACTCAGGAATTTTCCCAAATTTCTACAGAATCGAACTGTTCCATATTCCAGACAAACCCTCGTGTGTGTACTTTCTGTCGCGTGGGAAGACTTCGGTATCTACATGGGTCGCTTTGTATTACATTCAATGTCGTAACTCGTAAAGCATGTGGGAAGAAAGGTTGAATTTGTGCAAGAGTAGGCGCAAGCGAAGGTTCTATCACGTTGAATTTGACCTCTAGATCGAAACAGGAGATTCCACTAACAATCAGCCAGATGCATGATTACCCACAGAGCCATGATTACCGTTCGATCGTTCTTGTCCATTTTTTTGTTATGTTTGAGACCAACCACTTCACTTGACATTTTCGATCGTTTTAGACCTCAGCTCTTCTAGCCTTATCCTGACCATCCTCGCCTTGGATCGAAATTGACTCCAAGCCACCTGCACAACAATAGACCAAGAAATCGATTCCGAACACGAGTTCTTCGCAACTTAACCGACGTTAGCCAAAACACACATCATGCAATATCGATGCACTGTAACCCATGACTTTGGTCAATTCCACAAAATTCATCGCCTTCCCAGCGCATGAAACACCTCTGGCTGGTCAGACCTCTGCCTGGTCGGTCTGACCACCGGCAAACGGCCGGTCAGACTGCTTGGGAATTTTTTCCAAGTCTCAGAGTGCACTCTCTTTGGAATTTTAAACTCTATCTAGTTTTTCCTCGAAACTCCATTTTCAATGAGACCAAGTGCGAACGCATCACCTCACATTCCTTCAGAAGCGATTTTTGGCCATTTCAAAAAATTCCGCTTTTCAATTTTTAGCCGGTCTAACCGCCGGGCCCTGGTCGATCTGTCTGCCACCCCAAGGCCAGTCAGATCGCCAGCCACTGGCCAGTCAGACTGCCCACAGAGCCGATCAAACCGCAAGTTACCTGACAACCTGCTAAACTTCACTAAAACCGAGGGTTTCCCAAACACCTCGATACCATTGCCAATTGTTCAACACACTAAGATTATGATCATCTACTCATGATCTCCACAATCTCCCCCTTGATGAATGCATTGGTAATTTCCCAAAAAAATTAGAGATTGTTTTGAAAAACTCTCGCTCGTTTTCGCGTAAAGGCACAATTTAGTCCATAAGCCAGAAAACGCTAAGAAAATGACCAACTTGGCTTGAGTAATGCAGAAGCAAACTAGTAGAGGGAATAAACTGCATGAAAGCTTCAAATCCAGAGAGGGCACAAAAAATTCACTCAAGGTCCATATCAAAGAACAAGTGTTCAATTTAACATTTGATCTTTGTGAGGTTTCAAGAAATGCAATTCATACCAAGAATTAAACATTAAGATAAGAAGAATGCAAATGAGATGCTCCCTCTCACTAAGATCTACCAAGTTTTGGATTTTTCAAATTTCTCCCTCTGTTTCCATGCAAAGACGATTTTGATTATTTTTTACCACATCTTCTCCCCATTTGACAATAAAATCATCAAGGAATCACGCAATCCTCTCATATATAGATTTTGGTTCTAAGATGAATTGAATAATCATAAGAATGAGCATGCATGAAGATTCAATGGAGTGGCTTCATTTTTGGATTTTTAATTTTTGTGAACAAGGAGCTTTGGAGATTACTCAATATGAAGAAGCTAGCAACTTCTAATGCATAAGACATGTCAAGTATGAGAGCTAGAATTTCAATAATGACAAGCTACAAGTTGACATCAAAACATATATCACTACGCTATCTAGTCTTGTGAATAGCTAAAATCATTAGTTGATAATCATATAGACTGCAAAAGTATGAACCAAGCCAAGACAAGCATGTAATCGAAGATAATGAGACAAGCAGTGACTACTAGAAGGATCACAAAGCCTACAACTTGAAAAACTTACTAATTTTCTTGATTTTTTTTTAATTTTTGCCCTCAGCGTGTAATAGACCGTTTGCGAGCGAAGTTTTGTTTTTTTGCCATGCAAGAGCTCCCTTTTTTTGTTGGTGCTGGGATTGCTCTGGGCGTGTAACAGACCATTTGCAAGTACTTTCGCCTTTTTTTTTCTTTTCATGATACAATCATGAAGTTTTTGTGAAAACAAGTGATTTTTCCCTAAAGCATTGAAATTGAGCCAAAGCCATGAACTGTCCATGATTTTTCTTCTAAGTTCAATTCAGATTCAAGATAATCTAAGTAATCCTAGATGGCAATCAACAGCATGAGCAAGATCTCAAAAGATATAAAGCCTAGCTCTACTCATACAATGCAGAATTTAGACATCACTTGGCAATTAAAGATTAAGCCTATACCTTTTAGCTCAAAGGCACATGCCAAGGCATCAACAAATAGCTAAGCAAGTAAATCATGCAAAGATAAGCATACAAGCTATAACATGACATTAATCAAAAGCTAGCTACATCAACAGGTAGGGTTGTTCGTTCGTTTTTTTTGGTAAATACGGTGTATATGGTAAATACGGTATAGTTAATTTGGTAAGACGGTATTATTTAAAATACGGTTTGGTATCGATAAATACCACTTTATTTTGGTTCGACATTGGTAAATACCATATTTATCAAAGTTGACGCGAATTGCAAACAATATCGTGAGTCCACAACTTGCGGTCATTAAATATTGACCGTATACACTGTAGAACAGTCAACCTTTTGAATTAATGTACTTGATAACTATGTGCTTTTACTCACATTAAGCAATTTCCATGCCTTTAATCATTAAGTATCAATGTACTTGATACTATGTGTCTTTACTAGTTAAGCAATTTTCATGCCTTTACTCAATACCCATTAAGCATTAATGTATTTGAATACTTGATAATTCATTAAGGAATTTCCAACCGACCCATCACCAATTCACCATCAGGCTCTCGGCTCAGGCCAGCCCATCACAGGCACACAGGCCACAAAGAATGAGCCAGCGAGCAAAGACAAAGACAACACAAAGAATGAGCCAACGTCCAACGAGGCAGTGAGCCAGCGACAGTCGACATTAGGTTTTTTTTTTTCGGTTTTCAGTCGATTTTCCCTAAAAAACGAACCTAAAAAAAACCAGAAATTCAAAAACCAAACCGAATACTAGTCAAACGGAGTTGACCGGTACGGTTCATTTTTTCGGTCCGTTTTTTCTCCAGTTCGGTCTAAGTACAAGTCCTATCAACAGGAGTAATAAATCAAAGCTTCATCAAATTAAAAGTTGAAGTAGTAAATCTTATATTACAATGTATCATTTTTTTTCATATGAATGCAATATGACACAATAAGATGTAAGAAAAACAACAAAAGCCAAAGAAGACACTTGTTGAAGAATCTACTTGAAGAAAAGATCAACAAGAACAAAAAAGATCAAAGAAAGATAAAAAAGGACCAACTCCCCCTCAAGGCAAAATTTGATATATGCCATCCAGAAATATGTCATTTCAAGATATGCCACTTAGTATTGTGAAATTAGAAATATACCACTCCAGTTTCCTTATCCTTTGAAATTTGCCATTGTCTCTATTTTTCTCCTATTTTCTTTTCTTTTATTTTATTTTCCATCTATTCTCTACTGAACTACCTATTTTGCCCCTCATCTGTTCCTCTCCATCCAAGAACATGAATTCATCGGATTGAATCGAGCACAGCACAGAGCTCGGTGTAGCCGCCGTACGCCTTGAGGTCTACTTTCCTCCTGATTGGGAAGCCGTCCATGTTGATCTTGATGAACAGGCCCTTCTCAGTGCCAGCCTTAACTGTGTCCTCTTTGCTTCTGCCATTCTGCGATGGCTACGGTGACGATTTGGAGGAGGAAGAGGTGAGGTTCTGATGAACCCGAAGGTCCGAATTGTTGGCCCGATCTTTCGATAAGAACGATAAGTTCGGTAGGCGTCGCTCAACTCTTATGATCCTGGCTACGAACACGCAAGGCTCGAAACCACGCAATCGCTGAATTGATTGACAAGTAGTTATCAACCGTGCACGAATACCCGGATGACCTGACCACGAAGGTCGATTCCTGCATACATCGAAGAAGCACGCAAGAACAAGATAAATAAGCAATCTAAAATTGCGAATATGAATGAAATATTTGATAAATTGGGATTCCGAAGCGGTATTATGGTTGGTCTAGTCGACACAAGCCAATACACGAAGTTGCATAAAAGCTAACTTTTAACTAAATAAAATCCAAGAAAACTAGAGGAGGTGCGTCCTCCTTAAATAGGAGATGAGGAGCCACAAATCCAAAAGAAATAGAGGGACGGGACTAAAACTTATGGTTACTATTCATATGAACAGTAACCACACCCCCAGGTGGGCCATCGACAGATGGGCCAAGTTCAGTATGATTACAAAGCCCAGATTGGCCCAAACAAGTGATATGACGTCTTCTTTTGATGATTATGATCAGTCCAGAAGGAATTTGGAGGTGAGGCCGGATCCTTTGGAAAGAGGACGAAATAAGCTTTCAATCAAGTACTTGTGGACCTCAAACGGACTCCGTATGTGAAAGCTATGTCTGTTTTAAGTTAGTATTGTCAGGTTGATTCCGGAGGCCGAACTGGATTACAAAACAGGTCCAGCTCGAACTGCTTGCTTGTCTTGGACCAAAAGTGACATGGTGCTGCACACATATATATATATATTTCATCATTAGGTAGCATCATATAGTTCATATAATATAAAGACACTCCTAAAAACAAGCTCACCTGATAATTTAAGTGAAGCGTACGAGCTCTTATACTTGGAACAGTAAACATAACAAATATGGTTGTATCCATAGGGGTCGTGTCCTCATCATCCTCCCTTTCTTGAAAACAAAGCCGTCCTCGGCTTTTGATAAAATAGGGTAACAAAGAAGCCAAAGTGTATGCATGGTATATGTATATGTCATCTGTTTTAACGGTTCTTCGTTGTTGCACAATTAATATTAGACGACAACAGCAATCATAAAAGATCATTGTATTTTTAACCCAAGAGTAATCATATATGTGAATGATCAAAATAAAATTTCTCACACAACAATTATTGCAACTAGTTTTGCAAATGTAAGTGAAGCATTTATGCAATTCAAATCTCTCAAGTTGTAAACTTGCAGTGGTAGCACATATGGGTAAATCTACAACTTTTGGAATCAAACAAAATTCATCCATATAATCAGATTTCAATCGAGCAATAGCAAATTCATCTAGCAATGGTGAAAAGATTTGTAAGTCCTTCCATAATTCAACATCTTTATTCAGATTGTCCATACTAGATGGTGCAATAAAATGTGAACACATAGGCATGGGATGAGAACTAAATTTTATTTTACTCTCATATTGAACAAGATTCAGCACACAAGAATTGTTGTCCAAAACAGTAAGATTCAATTCATCCATGTGATCACAAGTTATGCATATGTGATATACCAAAAATTGATTGTCTACACCATAATCTCCAATTAACTTAAAACAGTAGGTGTAGGTGCTAGAAGGAGAATTTAGATATGAAATTTTAGAAACTTTCTCCATAGTATATTCCAGACTAATGGGATCATTAAGCATGATATAACACAAAGCTTTAGCAGTGGATATTCTCTCCAATACTTTCTTATGTGTAATTAATTCAACATGTGCAAAATTATGAGAATTCAGATCAGCACATGGTTCGTTCAAGTCAACACAAGGAATATCAAAAGATTGGACCACTACAGCAGGTATATACTCACAAGGTTGGTCTATGTCTTGCTGTAGCACTAAATCAGTACCTTTGTCATTATCGTCCTCATCGACATCAGAGGTACCTCAAGCTTCTCCTCTATAAGATGCGCTAGATCATCGTTCATTTCTTCAAGCGTCTTGACGGTATCTGGAGATGGAGTAGGAGCCAAAACAATGTCAGCATTTTTAGTTACCTTAGGTTGCACCTCGCTTGTGACTGTGGGTGGTGGAGGTACAAAACGACGTTGTAATTTTTTCTTCATCTGCTCCCATGTGTACATGAAGTGGTACTCCAGATTCGACCACCAATGTTGAACATCATCGATCAGTGCTGTCCTTGCCATGGTCATCTTCTCATAAGGATCAAGGTCCTGTCTTTCAAAATAGCACTCCAACATATTAACCCATATAAAGTAGTCTAACGACGTACTCTCAGCGGTGAGTGGCAATATGTATGCAGGTAGTTGTTTCCCTTTGAGTTCAAATCTGCCCGTGATGACATCGTAATCTACCAACTTGAACAAACCTGTCATTGTTAGTAGAAAACAAGGAAAACAAATCAATAGTATATGTTCCTATCAATTACGAGGTGGGGTTTATCAAGTCACATACACTCAAACTTATACCAAGTTCTTACCAATGCAGCAAGTAAATGGTACAACCGGTAGCTGGTTCGTGATACTCTCACTTGCGATTAGCCCAACGATTGCGAGGAACGACACCTGCCGAGTTAGTAGGAAGTGGAACTTGGAAGGCTTCAATATGGTAGCAAGGATCAGCAATAATCAAATCAGTTAATGCAAGTTGAAAAATTGTTCGAAGTACTAGCCAATGTTGCTGATCCTAGCCTAATCAAATCTAGCTAATCAAAGCCCTATGCAGAGAAGTGTATGTACGCACACGCAACGATCAATGTGACTTGATGCAAGTAAGGGAAAACCTCACAACAAGTGCTAGGAGAGACGCTAGCTAAGTACTCAAACTTTTGTAAAGGGCACAAGATTGTTCGCACGATGTGGAGCACAAAAGACAACAATATCAGCGCAATGCAAACAACCCTCTAGATTGAGCAGAAACAATAGCTAGTCTCAAACGATGAAAAAGCAAAGTTTTATATGGCTTATATATTCTTGTTTGAAAGGTTTTGACGATATATACAACTTTGTAGTTGAGGCTAACTCCAAATTCCGAAAGGAAGATTGAAGGAAACGGCAAAAACAGAAACCAAAAACTTGTGACGCGAATTCGGGGCTGAAGGTGACCGATTTTGGGGCACCTGGAGGGCAACTAGTGGCTTAAGTAGAAAAGATGCATCTCGTCATTAGCTTCGAAACGAACACAAGAACGTCAAAAACGGACACTGTATGCAAAAGTTATGCCCGTTTTACTGAAAGTGTCTCGGAAACGGAATCCTACTCGGACTTGAAACCGTCTCTGGTTCAAAATTTTAAACTGCTATATCTTTCAAACCCGTGGGCCAAACTTGCTGAAATTTTTTGTGGAAGCTTTTGGTTATATGTAGAAGGTCTCCACCAATTTTCATGTACTTTTCTTTTCGTTTTCTTTTTCTTCTTTTTTTCTCTCTACCGCGGCTTTTGTTTTCACGGTTGCCTATTTCTCCTTCTACTATTTGGTCGGCCCTAAGGTTTGCCGTAAGTCACAAATAACATCAATTCTCCTAAAAGATCACAGCAACTCTCTTTTTTTTTCAGATGAACATCAGTACAATTTTTCTATTTTTGGTGCGGATTAGAGGAGTTCTAACCCACGAATTTTCTATTTTAGATGGAGAAACTAATAAGCCTAAAAGAATGATCAAGCGACGCAAAGGAAACACGAGATGCAACTAGACAAAGACTAACTAGACAATAACTAGAACTAGAAATCAGCAACTAGACACGATGATGCAACCAATGATTCAACAAGCAAAATACCGAAAAGAAAATTGCAACAACTCAGATTGGTTCGGTATGGATGATAGATGCAAATTTTTTTAGGGCAATTTTCTGGACTCTAGGTATGAAAAATAAATCTACTACTAAGGGTACTGATTTCTCACCGAAGAACTGTAGCTCTGATACCACCTGATGAACCCGAAGGTCCGAATTGTTGGCCCGATCTTTCGATAAGAACGATAAGTTCGGTAGGCGTCGCTCAACTCTTACGATTCTGGCTACGAACACGCAAGGCTCGAAACCACGCAATCGTTGAACTGATTGACAAGTCGTTATCAACCGTGCACGAATACCCGGATAACCTGACCACGAAGGTCGATTCCTGCATACACCGAAGAAGCACGCAAGAACAAGATAAATAAGCATTCTGAAATTGCGAATATGAATGAAATATTTGATAAATTGGGATTCCAAAGCGGTATTATGGTTGGTCTAGTCGACACAAGCCAATACACGAAGTTGCATAAAAGCTAACTTTTAACTAAACAAAATCCAAGAAAACTAGAGGGGGTGCGTCCTCCTTAAATAGGAGATGAGGAGCCACAAATCCAAAAGAAATAGAGGAGTGGGACTAAAACTCATGGTTACTGTTCACATGAACAGTAACCACACCCCCAGGTGGGCCGTCGACAGATGGGCCAAGTTCAGTATGATTACAAAGCCCAGATTGGCCCAAATAAGTGATATGACGTTTTCTTTTGATGATTACGATCAGTCCAGAAGGAATTTGGAGGTGAGGCCGGATCCGTTGGAAAGAGGATGAAATAAGCTTTCAATCAAGTACTTGTGGACCTCAAACGGACTCCGTATGTGAAAGCTATGTCTGTTTTAAGTTGGTATTATCAGGCTGATTCCGAGGTCGAATCGATTCCAAAACAGTCCACTGAATCGCTTGCTGTCTTGGACCAAAAGTGACATGGTGCTGCACATATATATATATATATATATATATATATATATATATATATATATATATATATATTTCATCATTAGGTAGCATCATATAGTTCATATAATATAAAGATACTCCTAAAAATAATCTCACCTGATAATTTAAGTGAAGCGTACGAGCTCTTATACTTGGAACAGTAAGCATAGCAAATATGGTTGTATCCATAGGGGTCGTGTCCTCATCAGGTTCCTCCGGAACGATTGCACCGGTGGCCACCCCACAACCGGAGCAGCTGCTAGCCTGGTGGATGATTACACACAGAAAGCATAAAAACTTAGATTTTTCTTTCACTCGAAGAAACAGAAAGATCGACACTGCAAACTAGCTCAGGGTGATCAGCACCTACCTTGCCTTGGAGCCATTGCTTCCTTTGGCTTGGAGATCAAAAGCGACACCACCACTTGGCTCCTCCCTGTCCAAACCTGAGATCACCAAACGAATAGAGGCAAAAAATATCCAAACTTGGAGCAAAGAAAAGAAAAATCAAGAAGTACATACTACAAATCAAGATCAAGAAAATGGATGTGGCAAACCAGACCTGCTTGTCCTGACGGCTTGGAGAAGTATGCGAGGAGGCCAAGGCTGAGCTCGAGGCCGCTCTCCCTTGCCGCCTCTCTTAACCCGCTCCACGCCATGGCTGTGCACCTCCGGTCTGTTCCTCTGTGCAGCTGCTAAGAGAAGAGCTCCCACAAGTCACAAGCACGTGCCTCTTCTCTGTGCAGAGGCAAGCGAGCAACAGGGGCAGGGAATATATATAAACGAAGATGACAAAGCAGGAGGATGGATTCATGTTCTTCGACGGAGAGGAACAGATGAGGGGCAAAATAGGTAGTTTATTAGGAAATTGATGGAAAATAAGAGAAAGAAAAAGAAAATAGGAGAAAAGTAGAGATAATGACAAATTTCAAAGGCGGAAGAAACTAAAGTGGCATATTTCTAATTTCAACATACTGAGTGGCATATCTTGAAGTGACATGTTTCTGAGTGGCATATATCAATTTTTGCCCCCTCTCAAACTAACCCATAAGGGTAAACAATCCCAACTCACTTGTCAGACCCCCCAAGCGTGGAATACCCGAAGACCTTATGTGTGTACCGTATTAGTCCCATCATCAGTGGCTAGTACACACATTCACAACATTTGACATTCTCATCCATACATTTACATATACAAAGTAAAGCAAAATGGTACTTAAGTGGTTACAATAATTACATCAATGGCCGATCGGCCAAATAAAACAAGTACCAAAAAAGTATCAAAATAGCAGTCGAAGTAAAAGTAATGAAAGTAAATAAGTTCCAGTGGTATGCCCAACCCAAGCCCAAAGGCAACTGACAAGAAACAAATCCTAGATAGACCCGTCACCGAACCCTCCGGTTCCAGGTGAGAAGAAAGCGTCGTCTGGCGTAGGTTCCTCCTCATACTCTGAACAACAATGTAAGCAAAACTGAGTACAATGCGTACTCAGCAAGACATGTAGTGTATCGCAAATTGTATATAAATGCAAGGCTAATCAAAGAAGAGGCTCTATGCTACAAGTTATTTTGGATTAAGAAGATTTTATTTGCAATATTCATAAGTAGTACTTTGCAACAGACTTTGAAAGAGCAGTTAAATAGAAACTGGACAATAATAAGTAAAATGAATCCTCAATAATAACAACTACAACTCGCAACCCTCCTCGGCTGCGAGCAACATTTCATGTTCAACCATAACTCGACAGTTAACTCAAATAAATCATAACCATTTCCCTTGTTTTTCTGATAAGACAATTGTTGTGAAAATCAAGTCTATACCCATTAAATTGACAATTTAAGCACGCTCATGACTGTGAGTATGGTTATTATAATAGATTTACACTCTGTAGAGGTGTACAACTTTACCCACACAACACGACTTTTCTAGTTTGTCTGGCATATATCTATGCCACCGCTCACTTCCTTAGGTAAGCAGTCTAGAGCATGTGTCGAAGCCTTTACATCATCTAGCCCTACCCTTGCACTAGCCCAGCGAATGAATACCCTCACTTCATCCGAGTATACCCGTTCTAGTGCTATATTTTTTACACTGAACTCGAGTATACCCGCCGAGCGAGGCATTCACAGTTATGTCAAAAGGCTTTATCCCAGCTCCTCAAAGAAGGGAGCCCCTTCGGACATGCCTGCCCTTTGGCCCTGTCCACATTCTACGACCTACCTACGTGCAAGGATAGTTTTTCAATGACTTAATTAGCTAAGGCCGCCCCAGTTCAACATATGTGCTTGTACGCTTAGACTTAGATTGGAGTTGCTGGCGTTCGGTCCTTAATTGACCCAGGCGAGAATCTCTCCCTATCTACGAGTGAGACTCCTTTCCTACTCTTTTCAGAATATAATATAACTCGCCCGTGTCGAAAACTACATTTTTTATTTTTATTTTTATACAAAATAACAGAGAAACACCCCTCTAGACATTTTCCATAAATCTCCCAAATTCACATTTATCATATTCTCCTTTTATATCTCTTTCCGGGAAAGTATCGTTCTAGTAAACATTTGTGCAATAACTCGCACTCAAAACTTCGAAATGACATTATGTATTGCTAACCCATAATCTAATGGCTACAACAGTAAGACATCAATTTTCCAAGAAGATATATGCATCAAATGGGATTTACAACTACCGACTTCCCAAACATAGCATTTTTTTTTACAAAACATACACACATGCATAATAGAATTTGCAAAACAAAGTACAGTAAGTAAAATACTAGGATCAACATGATCAAAGGAGGTGCTTGCCTTACTTATATTGTTCAGAGAGTGAGGTTGCTTGGTCGTCGATAATCCTGCTCGTGAATTTCGGTGTCTATTCGAAGGAACCAAAAACAAAACACAAATAGACAAATAAATCCAACTGTAAGTATATCCAAATATTTTTGCATATTTATATAGAGAGTGATTTTATATGAATTTATCAAAAAGATTCATTTGATTCCGAGTTCGTAGGTAAAAGTTACTAATGTTTTGATTTGCTTCGGTTGTTAAATCCTGAAAATAAATAAAGGTGATACTGAGAGTGTATTTTCTGAAATTTATGCTTTCCATTAGTGAGAGTGCATTTCCTTTGAACTGAAAATGGATCTTCTTATTTCATGAATTGTTCTTCTTACTATACGCTATTAACGGTGTTCGTTAGATGTAGTTGACTTGTATTTAGTTTGTTGTTGACTTGACACTGTTTCATTGAGAGTACTTTACCATGACTTGCATGGGAGGTCTAGCTCATTTTAATAATTCCTTTTGTTGTTATTTTCTATTTATCAAGGAAATTCCATGATTTAAGTGTGTCCTTTTTATAGTTATGACCAAGCTTACTCTAGGTACACCTTAACTAGAATATGTACTAAGGATTATTTTTAATTGACCTCCATTTAACCTAGGCATTTGTGATTTTACTTGATTTTGAACTTGGAGCATGATATTATGAATTTATTGTTAAGTAGATAATAATGATTTTTAATCTCTAATTGCTTTACCAATTTTTATTAACTATCCCATTGACCTAGTGCCACTATTACTATTGTCATATCCATGGCATAAGGTTACTGTCATTTGATAATCATATAGTCTAACTCTTGACTTCTAATTAGTTTTACTCTTTTTAGATTAAATGTTAATGGCTAATCATAGTTTCTAATTAATTTGTTTTGGCATTTGATATGGCTCTATCTCACTGTTACTTGGGCATTATATTCCAACCTTGCCTCTCATTTAGTTCTTATTCTTTTTGGATTAATTGCTAATGACTAACTAACTCAATATGATTTCTACTTAACTGGTCTTTGTATTTGACATGGCTTTAGCTCACTGCTCCTTTTAGATCAATCTCTAATTCCTTAATAATTCTATTAAGAATGATTAGCATATTTAATTATCTTACTAACAAATTTTTGTTTTCCATTTACTAAGTGAAAATCTACTGTTATTGACATCATTATGAAATTCATAATTTTGGCTTCTTCTGTTACTTTGGCTGTTAATGGCTATTAAGCGCTATCAAACATCTTCAACTACTGGAATTGGCTACCATCATGTGGTTTGTAAATACTTGAATTATCTCCACTACTATTCACTAGTTGATTTAGTTAACAACATATATGGTAATGGAAACCTACTGAAATAATCTATCTTCTTCATTTTAGTTACTTGAACTAACTATTAATTACTTAATTTATCCTTATGACTATTACCATTTGGTATGATTTAAATTTGTATTCACATTAGAGATGATAAATGGCTTACTATTTGTTTTTAGTTAACCTCTAATTACCTAGGTTAATCATATTACATTATTTACTAATCACTAATTTAGGAATGGACTTGCTACCTTGGGTTATCATTGCTAATTACCCTACTAATTAGCTTAATTCCTTATCATCATCTTAGTGATAGCCTAAACAAACTATCTTGGTATGATTTGTATTTGCAACTTAGTTGACAATAGTTTATTACTTACTGTCAATTGACCTCTAATCACCCTTACTATTCATCTTAAGTCGCCCCTAATCAAACATGTAACTCTAAATTAACCTCCAATCCGAGGTTAACTATTCAGTGCACTTATCACCTAACCTCCTAACTGAACAAACCACTCTCATTTCGAATTATCCCCAGTCTATTGTAACACCCTGGCTATTCGGAAGCCAAGATGTCACCTAAATAAACTAACATACAACCATCAAGCGGAAGGATTTAAGTCATAACTCATCTAAGGACATAAAGAGTTCAAAATTTAATAGAACAATGGCAGGAATATAGTCTGAAACCAAATAAGCATATCAAAAGGGATGACCAAGTATCACAAGCAGAAATAATCAACCACAACATAGAGGAAGTCATAAACCACATCTAACTTTATTTATTACAGTTCATCACTAAACGAATGAAAGACAGAACCAAGTCTAATTATTGAGACTGGAATATGGTGAAAGGAATGAATAGTGCGTGTCTACTCCCTCCCAATAGAGTCATCATCAACGATCACCTAAAATAAACAAACAAAGCAAGAGTGAGTCCGAGACTCAGCAAGTACAATGAATAATTAGACATACAACAAATATGAACAAGACAATAACGTTAAAGAATATGAACATAACACCGAGTATTTATATGAATGAATGGATTTAATGAAATGAAAGAACTGCACTCCTGCTTATACCGGTACAGCTAGTCACATACCCGTTGGTGTTCACTTAAGCCTGTATTTAACAAAATACGGGGATCCAAATCCCGTATGAAGAACATTTCATACGGGTGTCCAAATCTGCCCATATTGGAATGGTGGGTCTCACGTGCCCATACTGGAATTGATGGGTCTTTATAATCCACTCTCGTGGATGGAACATGAAAATGGATGCATGTAATGAACTTATGAATAATGAATGACACCATCTCTAATCATGAGAATTTCACATATGAAAGGAACATAAACATTGAATCTTCTCACGTATCATAAAAAAACACAATACGAACATCAAGCATCCAGCATTCACAAATCTTAAGAATATCAAAGTACTGGCCTTTCGTGTTGCGATACGTTAGGAGGCAAAGACAATGGCGCTAACCTCGAAGCCTCACCTCTTACACCATTAAATTACTCAATAAGAACAATGACATCAAGACACTACTCGCAACACTCCTAACTCATACCCCAAAACCCAACGTTTGATTATAAACTTTACTCAAATTGAACTACATTCTAGCAAGAAGCCGTAATGGACAACAATATTAAAAGTGACATAACTATTGCTCAGGCTTGCTTGAAAGGTAACAAAATTATCTACAACAACCTAATTGGTGGAAATCCCGAATTCTGTATGTATCTATCTCCAAAAGACCGATGAACACCCTCTGTCAGAACTACTCGACAAATCTGGGCAGCAGCACGAAAATAGCCATAACTTCTAATTGGCTGAACCAAACTTAGTGTTCTTTATCAATATCGAAAGCTAAGACCAAGGGCTAATTAGTTCATCACAGCTCTCAGCTAAAAGGGCTAATTGAATCAATAACTTTCTAAGCACTTGTATTAGCGTATTCATTAGCCCACTGTCATTTCAAAGCATTCTCAGTTTTTCTTCTCTGTTCAAACATCTTAAAAATGGGAATTTTTCTGAACTGGATTGCTGCTAACTGAACTTCCATCAAATTTCAAACTTCAATTTTCATTTATTCTTTTGAGTGACCTAAATGACATTCATAATATTTGTTAGTAGCATTTGGTGTGCCTTACAGGTGGATCCTACTGCCAGTGAGAGAGACGGATACAGAGACAAATAACCAGGAGGGCCAGAATAGAGGAAACGCAGGGGCTCAACGGCATGCTTCGTCGGCGGTGAGGGGGGCTAAGGCGGCGACCATATATGGGCAAAATGGAACCGAGATGCCAAGGCGGTTTGAAGGGTGGTGGTGGCACAGCCGGAGCTGGACGGTGGCGGCCGGGAGGTGGCGAGCGGCGACCGACCGTAGGGGTGAAAAGGGGACTATGGCGTAGGGTGGAGTTGGAGCAAAAATGGAGGGAGCATGGGCACTAGTAGAGCATGGGAAACTCACCAGAGTGGCTGGAGGGAGCAGAGGTGGCTGGAGGCGGGCTGGCGGTGGAAGCCGCCTGTAGCGCGGGAAGGTCCTCGCGGTAGCGTCTCTGGAGAGAACGAGAGAGCAAATGGGAGATATAGGGAGGTAAAAGGAAGCTATGGGATGCTCACTGAGAAAGGAATCGGAGGGAGGCTCCATGAATCGAGGTTGGCGAAGGTGGCGGTGATTTTAGGCCGGTGGTGGAGAAGAAGATAATGCATGGCGCTTCGGTGGTGGTGGCTCCAAATTGGTTGAGGGGTTCTTCCCTTGGGGTTGTGGAACATGCCATGATGCTGTTGGCCGTGGAAGAGGTTCACCAGCATGGCAGGAACGACGTGGGGTGGTGTTAGTGGTGTGATGGACAAAGGCAGAGCGAGCTCTCTCGCTCGTTCTTGCTATTGGATACAGGAAGGAGGTGAAGGGAGGAGGAGATGGTGAGGAGGGGGAAGAGGGCAAGGGTTCTGGCGCTTTATCTAGGCCAGGGGCGGAGAGAGCAAGGTGGAGCGTCGACACGGCAACGACATGGGCGCGGAGCTGGCACACGACCTGGGCATCTGTAACATCCCAATTTTCTGAGTCTTAAAAATCCTTTGAGTAGTTTAGTATTTGGAAAATTCACCCAAGAGATTTTATTTGATTTTTAATAAAGCTTAATATGGACTTTCAATAGCAAAACAATTTACTACTATTAATCCCAACTTCAATTAATGTCAAAACTATTTTATTTGTGTTCTATGTGCTTGGATATATTTTCTAGATTTTTATAGAATTTTTACGAGTTCATTTGCTACTTTCTATTTGTCATTTGCATTTCCTGTATTTTCTAAATTGGAAAATCTAATTAAAATCTCACAAATACTATTGGGTCAAAACCCTATTCTCTTTGGCCCAACCCCCTCCTCTCCTGCCCAGTCCGCTCAGCCTTTCCACTCATGCAGCCCAGCGCGCGTGCGCACGCTTGCGCTCTCTAACCGGTAGGCCCCACTGCGTCATCCCCTACCTCCCGCTTCGTCCTCGCGTAGCTTCGTACGCTGCCGCCATTGATGCCCTTGTGAGCTTTGTTTGACAACAGCCGATTAAGCCCTGATTTTCCGCATCGACCATACCATCTAGAGGCCCTATCTATACCACAACAGATTCGAGCTCGTATCTCCTCCGAATCCCTTTACATTTCCTTATCTCTTTGCCATGTTCGAGATGAACTCCGCCGCCTTTACGCCACCTCATCCTCGCCCTGGCCGTATAAAAGGCACCCCCGGGTTCGCCATCATCCTCACATCGCGAAACCCCAAACCATCTCGCCCCTCAAGCCTTAGTGTCGCCGGAATCGAGCTTTTAGGATTTTGGCTGAAGCTTCTTGTTTTGCGAATTCCATCATCGCCGTTGAAGCCCTGTCGTTATCAACCATGCCATCGTCTCTGTTGTATCTTGGGCTACCTCGTGCACCCATCCGCACCACCGGAGAGTCGTCGGAGTCCTTTCCCGACAACAGTCGAGCCTCTCTGTCGCTCAAATCTCGTCGCCGGCCAGTCCAATCGCCCTCGACCACTAGTGAGTGCATCAATAGGTTTGCAATAGCATTCTCTACTCGCTGGTACCCTTCGCCGCCGGTGGATCATCGCCGTTCGCCAGAGGCCATTGGAACTCGAGCGCCACCGCGTTGTTGTCATCCACGTCAGACTACCACATCAACACCGAGCCCATGGGTCGCCTACGTGTTGCCATGTTAGCCGCCACGTGCGCGTGGTACAGTCAGATCCAAACCCAGACCCAATTTTTGTAGATCTAGTTCACCATAGACCGAGTCTCTTCCATGTGGGTCCTACCTGTCAGGAACAGTGTGCCATGATCCATAAGCCGTAGACCCATGAGCCGAGGCCGTGGACTGGGTCTATAGACCCTTGGCCCACATGTCAGTCTCTATGTCTACTTCCTAGGATTTATTTTAAATCCAAAAATCAGGGCTGACATTAGCATGACGTCATATTCTGGAATTTCTAGTAGGAATATAATTTGGGAAAATCCAGAAAATCCAATTTTGCTATTTCTTTAGGTTTAGATCTTCCAGAAGCCCGTTCTTCCTCATCCGAAGTCTGATTGAGCCCATTCAAATTTCTGAATTCATCTAAATTTGAGCTCTATTTTCTTGATATTTTCATTTAATTTTTGGAGTTTATTTTCTCTCTGTTTTGCATTTATTTTTTATTTGCTTTATTTGCGAGTAGACGTTGCTACTTCGGGAGATTTCGAGGAAGGAGTTCACCAAGACCAAGACCAGTACCAAGATCTATTCCAAGGAAAGTTATACCTTTGATCATATTGAACCCAGTTTTCAAAATTACTTTGATTGAAATTACTGCATTCTATTTAAGTAGTTATTTAAATGCTTTGGGATTAGTTAATTACCCAAATTATTTATATCCACCATGCCTATTGTATTGTCATGATCTTTTGTCATCCGAGATTGGTTAATTAATTAGTTGGTAATATTGTATCACCAACGTGGGTTGGTTAGATACGAGTAGTTTGCTTAGCCATGAAGTGAGTCATTCATTCAATTGAGTTGCAAATTATAAATTGACTAAGTGATTATGGAACTTTATGAAAAAACTGTATGTTGTGTCCTATTACTCGTTGATCGCATGTGTTGCACTTAATCTATAGGGTGGGAAAAGATTTAGGCTGAGACAAGTGGTGGATACTGTGTGAAATGGTGGAGCTTTGTGATTGGGAATTGTAATCTTCGTGGTATTGTTAGAAATTAGAAGTCTTGCCTTGATCAATTAAGGACTTAACTTTGTGCGACATTAAACTGAGCCTTACTATACGACCACATACCTGATGGGACGGGCCTAACTTAGTAAGTTACGGATTCTTGACATTGATTACTCAGGTAGTAGGTTAAGTGGTGGGTGGAAGTGTGGACTACTTTGTAGGCCATATTTACGAGCGGTTCACCGTCTTCAGGTCCAACGGTGTGTGTCGTGCCAAAGCACTGTGTTTGGGTTGGTACAACGGCAAAGCACATCGGGAGTGTCAATTGTTGAGATGAAGTTTCGAATTTTTTTATATTATGATTAGTGTTAGCTACACTGATTGTATCGTGTGGGTAAAGTGTACAACCTCTGCAGAGTGTTAATCAATCTATTCGAATAGCCGTGTCCGCGGTCATGGACATGCTCGTGTATTTCACACGAGGGGTAATTTTTATAAAATATTTGGGAAGAGACAGCTGTGTGAATAAACTCATATGGCTGTGTGGAATAATTGATTAGGCTTTGTGTCTTTGTGAGAACAATTGTTAAATTATTATTGTTTATTTGTTTTGAGTTATGCTTTCAATCTATTACTGTATTCAATTGTAAATGTTGCTTTATTGTAAAATAACCATAGAAGCTATTTCTTTGGAATAAGCCATCATGTATTTTTGCATTCTATGGTGCAACTTGTTGAGTACAGTTGTGTACTTTATCTTGCTATAAGCATTCAACTGAAGTGGAGGAATCTTCACTCGCTTTTGAGGAGGAGTTCTACGACGGTGCTGATCGTTAGGTCGTGATCCCAGTCAGTTGCCTGTGGTGAATCGATGGGTTTTCGCTGAAGTTCTTTATTCCGCTGCTGTTTATTTATTTACTGTCAGTCCTGCGTGGCTTAATAAGTGCAAACTCGATCGTAAGGTCATAACAGTTATTTGCTATTCAAATTAGTCGCTTATTCTATTAATCATCTTGTGTGGATCGATATTAATCTATGTTGATAGTGTGTGCACTAGCGTGATACTGGACTAGTGCATTATACACAGATGGTTCATAATTGCATTTTTGGGTCTCGACAGCATCGCTCGGGCTAGTGCGACGGGCACAGGCGTGTGGCTCCCATGTGGTCGGTAGCAGGGCGTGGGAGCAGCGCAGGGCATGGGCGCAAGGCAACCCACAGGCGGCTTGGCCAAACTAGGGGTGGAGCTTGCTCTGGTGGCATGAGCAGTGCTAGAAATGGTGCTGGTTGCGTGGAAGGGAAACCCTGTCGGGTGGGCTCGACAGGTAGGTGAGAGGGAGAAAGAAAATGAGTTTCCAGAATTTTTGAAATCGGCTTAGAGCTTTAGGAAATTTTTAGATATAGTAATATAGATTTGAAAATTATGAAAATTTCAGGGGAGCTTCCAGACATAGGGCAGATTATTGTGTAATTGTTTTAGGATTTTATGTGCTCTATATATTTCTCTAAAATTCTTTTAAAATTCTCTTTGTATGTACTTTTATTATTCGCTGAGAGGAAAGTTTCAAGACATGTTTTAAATATTCCTTATTTTACTGGCAGTATAATTACACCAAGTTTGGATTTTCAATTATTATCTTTTGTTTCAATTTATTTTGATCCTTAGTTAATCTTGTATTTCCGGAATTTGATTTTTAACTTTCTTTATTTAGACAAACATTCTTGCGAATAAATCTAGGAAAGCAAATGTCAATGAAATACATGAAAAGGTTTTTAAAAATTCACATTTTTACCTATTTGAAAATAATCCCAAATTTTGGGATGTTACATCACTCCTCAAGGTGCCAAACTGTCGGTGCCCGGATTTACACATTCGAAACCGTTTGTGTATTCTGAACTAGTCCTACGTGCATACCAGACTGTCGGGACTCTAGATCTCTAGATCTGAGCCCTCTATGTATTCTGAACTAGTCCCAGATTAGTAGCTAGCTCACACAACGACATCCTTGATGACAATCATGTCCATACAACAAAATAATGATGTAGTAGATAAATTAATATTACTTAGTAGCGAAAGGACCTTATGGTCAAGTCTTACAAAGTTTGCCACGCAGGGCTTAACAACAAAAGATAACTTGCAGCGGAACCAAAATATCTCATGGTGGCCATCCGACATGCCCATAGGCAATCGAGTGGAGAACGCACTCTAGTTCGCATAGTCTTCAAAGCATTCTTCCTCGTAGAACTCGGTATTCCCTGGTTCTTCTTCGGTGACTGATCAGCAAATAGCGGAAAGCCGTGAGTACTTAAAGTACTCAGCAAGTCGTAGGGAAATGTATGCAAATAGTATTCATGCAAGGCTTGAACAAGGATAATTTTATGGCTATTTTACTGAAAGTAGTAGTAACAGTAAATACAGTAAATAGATTGAAAATCATAATTTAAAAGATTAATACTTAAGTAAACAAGTTTTTTTTTTGAAATAAGTAGTGAACACCCTGTTCACTTCCCAACCATCAACGAAAACTAACCATTCAAATCCTAACCAAACCATTCCAACATTTTTTTAAGAAAATCTACCCCTCGTGTGAAATCACCAGGCATTGTCCATAACTGGGGACACGACTATTCAGATAGTTTTACACTCTGCAGATGTAGAACAACTTTACCCACATAACACGACTTCTCTAGTTCATCCGTCGATATCACCGCTCACTACCTTAGGTAAGCAGTCTAGAGCACGCGTCAAGGCTTTTTACAAAGTTCTGTTTTGACCCAGTTCTGCTCGCTAAGGTTTCGCCACGCCGGCCCCCTCTTGCGCCAAATCATCCACCAAAATAGAACGACTCAAAACATTGTTAATTAGTTGGCCAGGTCTATCCTAGTCTAGACATGTGGTGGTACGGTAAGTCCCAGATCAATGGTGCACAAAGTTAAGTCCTTAGTGTCTACTCAGGCGAGGCAACCACGTCCCAAAATTCTCCTTATTTATTGCACGATCATTCGTCTGAGTATAAAATTATTTTTGGTTCAACCTGGCCAAATGGCAACCCTTACCATGGCACAACAAATTTTAATAACAGTGGCTCCACCACAATTCCATATATTATTAAGTTAAGATTAAGCATTATGAATATGTGATCATGAATCCTACGCGACTAGGTATGGCTAAGCATATTACGCCCCATGTCGGTAGTACAATAGTGTCCAACTAGAATTAACCCAGTCTATGGTGTCCAAGGATTTATGTCATTCAAGGGTACATGTCAATAGCAATTATATAAGGAGGCATAATGACAATTAGGCATTTAACTAATCCTGATAGCATTTATTATAAACTTAGCTCCGATTCGAGAGATTCAAATTTATGAATTCATCAAAATCCGGAACTAGCTCTCTTTTCTAAAATTATTTAATTTGGAGTTAATTGGGGTCTTTTTTGGACTTTTATCTGAAGTTGTTTCATTCTCACGTGTAGATTTCGACAACTCCAGGGAACCCGAGTATCTCGACGAAGTAGATCCTCAAGCTTTTGAGCAAGGCAAGTTACACCTTTGATCATATCCAATCCCAGTATTTTAAATTATTTAAATTTTGTTTTAAATTATTACCACATGCTTATTTAAACACAAGTAATTTAAATTCCTGTCTTAAGCTTTATAGTTATTCCCAATCCCTTGTATAGCCAAACTTCGCTACTAAATTAGTCATTCCCTTGTCACCTTAGTTAAAAATATGGTCGATACGTTAGTATGACTAGAACATGTTGAAAAACTATGCTTAGCCAAAGCTTAGACCAAAAATCTTGATTCGGGGGATTTATAGCCAAAATATCAAATGTTGTCTAAAACTGGTATCCCTGACATTGGTTTGTCATGAAAGTTTACAAATAATTTTGAAAAGCAAAACAAAATAAAAATTGGTTTGGACTTGGGCGAAATGGATGTTTGGATGGGTGCATATTTATGCACGGGATCGATTCATTTCTATGATCGAGGCCCAGGGTTTTACTGGAAAGTCGTCCAAGTCAATCAAGGACCGATCTTCGAGCCGCATCTTGCTAAGCCCCATCGTACTACCACATGCCTCCTTTTCCCACGCCGCACCAGTCCTCACCGCCGCGAAACCCGCCGATCTCATCCCCCTCTCTCAGACCTCCCCGCGCCCTATAAATGCGCGCACCAGGAGCGCCTCCCTCTCCTCTCTCTTTTCCCTCTTCTCTCCCTCGCTCCTGTGCCCTAACTTCGCCGTATTTCGAGCTCTTCGCCGCCGGCCACCGAAGGTCGCCACCGCCTTTTGCGCCACCACCATCGTCTCCACCTATGGCATTGTAAGACCATTGCCTACCTCATGCGCACCTCCCCATCCTCTGAGGCCCTCCGGAGCACCGTCGCTGCTTTCTACTGCCGTCGTCGCCGCTCATCTTCCTCGCCGCCGTCCACCTCTTCACGCTAGGTCCCCAATCCGTGCGCGTTGTGATCGCCTCGTTCCCCTCTAGCCGCCGGTACCCTCACCACCGATCAACTCCCGGCCAAACGCCGACGACCATCGGGCCCCGAGCGCTGTTGGCTCGGCTACTGACGTGGTAGCCACGTGGCGCCACATGCACGCCACCTCAGCGCCACGTCAGCCCTCTGTTGACACGGCTGCCTCGTCAGTAGCCCGCGTGGCTTTTTCTTTCTTTTCCCATTGAAAACTAATTTGGCCAGAAATTAAAACCCTATGCTGACGTGAGTTGGCGCAATAAATCTATTCTCCTTTAGAAAAATAATTCCAAAAATCAGGAAAATCCCTTTTTCTTGATTTTCAAACTTTCGGAGGCCGTAACTTCTTCGTTCGAACTCCGATTCGAGTGATTCAAATTTCTAAATTCATCTAAAATCCTCCTCTTGCTGTTAGTACTAATTTGGTATTTATTTGAGATTTATTTGGAGTTATGTTATTTATTTGGTTTCATTCAAACGTGTAGATTTCGACGTTTCGGAAGATTTCTCGGACCCGACGACCGAAGCACCTCAACTCATCAATGAAGGCAAGTCGTTGACCTTTGACCATATCATACCCATTTTACAAAAATATATTGTTTGTTATAAACATGCATTGCTAATTTTATATTAAATGGTATTGGGAGTAGATAATTGCCTAATTGATGTATGCCCCCTTGAGAAATTGCAAATGACATGTACCCTTGAATGACATAAATCCTTGTACAGCATAGAATGGGTTATATTAGTTGGACGTTGATTAACTACCAACACGGGTATCGTACATGCTTAGCCAATGCTCTAGTTATCCGATAGATTTGTGATCACATGCTTGTATGAATAAACATGACTTAATGAACTATGGAATTGTGGCGCAACCACTATTGTTAAAAGATGTTGTGCCATGGCAAGGATTGTCATTTGGCCGGGTTGAACGAAAATGATTTATGCTCGGACGAGTGGGCGGTGGTGAGTGTTGGTGCGTAAGCACATTGGGGTGCAGATAGTCTCGTCTAAGCAAATCACTAAGGACTTAACCTTGTATGCTGTTGATCTGGGTCATACCGTGCAACCACATGTCTAGACTGGGATAGACCTGGCCGACTAATTAGCAATGTTTTGAGTCGATTCGGTTTTGGTTGGGAATGGCGCAAGAGGGGGCCAGTAAGGCGAATCCTTAGCGAGCAGAACTGAGTCAAAACAGAACTTTGTAAAGGTATTGATGCGTGCTCTAGAATGCTTACCTAAAGAAGTGAGCGGTGGCATAGATATGTGCCAGACAAACTAGAGAAGTCGTGTCATGTGGGAAAAGTGTACAACCTCTGCTCTTTTGCTTAGGAATTATACACCTTAAGGATATTACTTAGTTTGTAGATGCTGGACTTTCCGTTGTGCTCTTTTGTTTTCTTTTGTTCCAAGTAGTTGTGCATCGCCTCCAGGCGGGTTGTATCGCAACTATGTTGAAAAATTAACTTTGTTTTCATTTGTATCTTGTGCTGTCCACCTGGACTCTAGCACCGCATTTTGTGATGCATAAAGGTGTTTTCATTGTGCATTCAAACTAGGTTAAGTTACCCTTTGCTGTTAATTGCTTACCTTATGCTTTTCCTTGTTCCTTTTGCTGGTTGCTAACAAGTTGTATGGCAATAGGATGTTGGGTCATAAAACTCGTTTGACGTTGGAGATAATGGGGGACTCGCAGCCTGCAGGTTCCCAAATCATCGATGATCAGCCCCCAAATCCTCAACGGTGCAATACAGAGCACCCGACCTGCAATTTCAGCATGTAGGTCTGCAAGAAGAAGTGACTCCATCTCAGCCATCCGTGGTCGACGTGTTGGCCCAGATGGAACGGAGTCAGCAAGACCAAACTCTCATCTTACAACAAATTACTCAGAACACCGCCAGTGTCCAAGGTGCTCAAATGGCAGCGGAAGGAGCCGACCTCTATGGCTCCCGATTTGCTGATTTTCTGAGCACGAAGCCTCCCGTGTTCTCTTATTCGGAGGATCCTCTCGAGGCCGATGATTGGCTTTGGACCATCGAACGGAAGTTGATCATCACTTAGTGTGCCGATAATGAGAAGGTCTACTACGCCTCCAACCAACTCGAAGGGGCAGCTTGTGCATGGTGGGATATTTTTTCCATCTTGGGACGAGTTCTGAACGGCCTTTCGAGCTGCACATGTTCCCTCAAGCATCGTGAGTATCAAGAGGTGTGAATTCCTCACGCTGAAGTAAGACAATAAGTCCGTAATGGAGTATCTCTATGAGTTCAATCATTTGGCTCGTTACGCTCCAGACGATGTCTCCACCGATGCAAGGAAGCAAGACCAGTTCTTGAATGGGCTAACGGAAGTGATGGAGCTGGCACTCGCTATACGCGACTTCCGCGTCTTCCAACAATTGGTTGATGAGGATATTTGGTCGAACAAATCATCAATCCACAGAAGAGGATATTTGTTCTTAATGGTGACCTCATTCAACGGGTCAACACACATTCGCAGACTATGGTCCTTCTTCTTCACAAATATAGCCGGGCATCCCCAAGGTGAGGAGCTCGGCCTAATGAAACCTTTCTCTTGAAGTTCTGTGAGTTGCTTCTTCAATTCAACCAACTCATTAGGCGGCATCCTATAAGGACGTTTCGATATTGGAGCAGTTCCGGGGTGCAGCTCAATCACAAACTCAACTTCTCGTGAAGGTGGCATGCCTGGTAATTCCTCAGGGAATACATCCGAGTACTCACATACCACTGGAACTTCACTCAATTCTGGCAATTCTTTGCTGCTAAGGGCATAGAGATGAGGCGGCCCCAATTTTGGCACCAATTCGACTTGAAAACCAAGAGGACTAGTAAGAGTGATATCTTTGCGGGCACAATCAATTTGACCATGATTCTTGGACAGCCAATTCATCCCAAGAATAACATCAAGGCCCGCTGAATTTATCACAATAAGGTTGGCCAAAAACTTCACCCCTTTAATCTCAATCTCAACTTCCCGACATTCATGAATGCTTCTCATTTCTGAACCCGGGGATTGAATCATCATAGGTCTAGGCATCAAGCTGAGTGAGAGGTTGTGAAGTGTAGCAAAACCTCTGTACATGAACGAATGAGACGCTCCAGAGTCAAACAACACGGTGGCCGGAGTTGAATTAACTAGAAAAGTGCCCAACACGACGTCGGGTGCTTCCTGCGCTTCCTCGGCGGTGATATGGTTGACATGAGCACGATCGATGTTCTGCAACGTGACATTGGACCTCAGATCAAGGGATTCTTGAAGATCTTGACCTTGAATGGGAAAAGTTTGGCGCTTCTCCGGACAAAAATCCGTAAAATGGCCCGGATTGCCACAAGCGAAACAAGTAACTTGCTTGCCTTGATTGAGTCGGCTTCTAAACTTCTTTCTGGGCTGCCTTAGCTGGGTTTCTTGCTGAGGCGGTGGAAACACTTGCATAGGAGATTCCGGAGGTACCGGTTCTTGAAAATCAGGAGGAGAGGGCTGCCAAGCATGCGGTTCTTGAAAACTGCAGCTTGTTGAAATTTGTGCAACCTTCTTGCGCTTTCGCGATTCTACAACCGCTTGCATCTTACTTTCCACTATGATAGCCTTGTCCACCACTTGTTGGAAGTTCCGGAAGTCGTGTCCAGCGAGTGCCAACTGCATCACTTCAGTTAGCCCATTCAAGAACTGGTCTTGCTTCCTTGCATCGGTGGAGACATCGTCTGGAGCATAACGAGCCAAACGATTGAACTCGCGGAGATACTCCAATACGGACTTGTTGTCTTGCTTCAGCGCGAGGAATTCACGCCTCTTGATACTCATAATGCTTGAAGGAACATGCGCCTCACGGAAAGCTGTCCGGAACTCGTCCCATGATGGAACGGAACTGGAGGGCTGCATGGCGCAAAAATTATCCCACCATGCAGAAGCGGCCCCTTCGAGTTGGTTGGAGGCGTACAAGACCTTCTCGTGGTCAGCACACTGAGCAATGATCAACTTTCGTTCAATGATCCGAAACCAATCATCAGCCTCGAGAGGATCCTCAGAACAAGAGAACACATGAGGCTTTGCGCTCAGAAAATCAGTAAATCGGGAGCCATAAAGATCGGCTCCTTCCGCTGCCATCTGAGCACCTTGAACAGTGACGGTGTTTTGAGAAATTTGCTGCAAGATGAGAGTCTGGTCTTGCTGACTCCGCTCCATCTGGATCAACACATCGGCCACAGACGGCTGAGGTGGAGTCACTTCTTCATGCTGACCCACATGCTGAAATTGCGGGTCGGGGTGCTCCGGATTATGCCATTGAGGAATCGGGGGCTGATCATCGGCGATTTGAGAACCCACGTGTGGTGAGTCCTCCATAACTTCCGACGTCAGACGAGTTTTAGGACCTGACATCCTGTTGCCATTCAACTTGTTAGCAACCGGCAAAAGGAATGGGAGAAACGCATAAGTTAAGCAATTGATAGTAGGGGGGTAACTTAGCCTAGTATGAATGCACGATAAAAGCCATTTATGCATCACGAAAAACGGGTGCTATGGTCCATGTGGACAGCACAAGATACAAATGAAAACCCAGTCAGTTTTCCAAAATAGATGCGATAAAACTCGCCCGTAGGCGATGCACAACTACTATGAATTAAAAGAGAGCAAATGACCTTCACAAACTCTAGCGTCTACAAGCTAAGTAATAACATTAGGGTGTATAATACCTAAGGATGAACCCTAATTAAACCCTAAAATCGCAGCAAGGCGTTGTCTTCTTGTTCTTCCATTATTGCTCTTCACCGGTGACTATTTAACGTTTCTAGTGTTGGAAGAGAGATGAGCATCGGAGAAAAATGATTTTGTACAAATCAAAAGAATAGTGAGGTGAGAAATTAGATGCTAGGATGGGTAAGAAACAAAGGAATTATATTACTAATATTTTTGCCAAACTTTTGATAGTTTGAAAATATTCTTTGCAAACCAAAATCCTAACAACGTCCATTTCTACGGCTTTAACCTACAGTCAATATGGCTCTGATACCAACGCTGTGAGGACCCCCGAGATCAGATCCGTATCAAGCTAAGTGATTACGCCGTAAACGCAACACTTAACGTGAGACGCACACGATTCCGAGTGACCCGGATATGTGTCACATGCTAGCTCCCAAGGATCTGTGGCTAACATGCACATATCCTAGTACACAATATTGCAATCATATCCATACACAATGTACAAGAATAAAAGAATCAATTACAACATCATTTGAATAGCACCTTATAGTACAAGGTTGCAAAAGAGGGCCGATCGGCCAAATCTAATTAACACAAATAAATCGCAGCGGAAGATAAACTTAAAATAAAAAGGGAATAACCGAGTTGGTATGCCCACAATCCCACAAGCAACCAACTGGAGTTAAAGCCGTTGCACCCGTCGTTCTCACCTGAACAAATAGACACTGTTAGAGTACAAAGTGGTACTCGCGAGACTTTCAAAAGAAATAAAGATGCATGTAAGTATCAAAGGAAGGCTACTACACTAGTCAGTTTTCAGCGTAAAGCAAATTTTGCATATAGATAAAAGATTCTAACTTGCCATTTGTAAAAACAATTAGAAAACATTTTATAGCAGTAAGTAATGATCATCAATGGTATAATCTCCAAATATAATCAACACACGAACATCCCATTCGTGGCAACATAAGAGCATAAAGATATAACATTTTCAACCATAACCCAAACTTAAGTTCCCAAAAGCTAGCTGTGCCTGCTTTCCCACAAGTGTTGTCCATAACCTAGGACGAGGCTATTCGAATAGATTTAGTTCTCTACAGAGTTGTACAGCTTTACCCACACGATATGAATACCTTATACTGTCGCCATGCACTCTTTCGAAGGAGTGTGACTAAGATATCATAACGAGGCCGTTACAATGTCATGCCCTAACTATCAAACCACCCGAGGAGCAAAATCCCGTGGCAGACTGTCGGTCGCCTAGAACCACAGGTGAACCTCGTTGCGTAAGTAAGTCCCTAACAAACAAGAGACCCTTAAGGGCAAGTAAGGCGACCCTTAACATGCCCCCACGAGATTGACAAAAGAACAATTAAATACATAACAATAACAATTGTCAATCTCATTGTGTTTTGATAGCTAACACACAACAAATTATTAAGCCAAGCCTTCGCCATTATCCCGGCGTGTGGTTGCACGTAAGACTTGGTTCATCACACCACGCAGGTCCTTAAACACTCAGACGGGGCTACACAATTCCATAGCAACAACAACAATAGTAATTCATCATCAACCTACACCCGTCCAAGTTAAGAACATAAAGCACATGCCCCACATGTCCACAAACCCCAGATGCGAAGATCTGGATACAACTCTCAAATCCGACATAATCCAATCCATAAAATCCTCAAATTTCATTAGTATTCAATTCAATTCACTGGCCGATGGACTAGCTCCATCAACCGCTCTCGGCTAAGACTAATAGCATGGCTAAGCATCGTTCTACAAACTAGTAAATAAACCCATATAACATATAACCTTAGTCGTTCAAGGTAAAAGGGTAATTAACATTCAAAGGAGGGCTAATGCAGCAATTAGGAATTTAGCTAATTCTACCCATAAACATACATTTCAAAATAGCATGCAATTGCGAATAAAAAAACTCACACAAAACATTTAAAAACCACTGGGAACAATATGATCAAGAGGAGGGTACTCGCACCTTTGCTGTATCACTTGTCCATTCTCAGGTTATACTCATAATACACTCACGAATATAGCGTTATCGTCGAAAAACCTAAAGAAAGACGATATTGCAATAAACATCAAATAAAGCCAGAAAAATCAACATGCTAAAAAATGTATGAAATTTATACAGTAGGTAGGTCATGTTTTTATATGAATTATGGTGAAAGGTTCATCCCATTTGGATTTAGTATGTGAAAGTTAAGGCGGTTTGAATTTCAGATTTTAATACGCCTTCATTCGGGTAATTTAATTATGAGATGAAAATTTGTAGAGCAGGGGTGAGTACATGGATTACACGGATAGATAGGCAATATTATTACAAGTTCAGAACAGTTGAGTTTGCCTTAAAAGGAGTTTTCATGATTTAGTTATGAATTTATAAAGTTATCAGCATTTTTCAATGTAAAAATAATTCATTTTTGGGATCAACTTCCACAAAATATGTTTTCTGGACAGAGGTAAGACTAAAACCATTTTTAGACATAAATTCACTTAAAATGAAAATTATCAAAAGTGGTTTCACTGTTTTTGGAGTTAGAATGAAATAGTTATGCATTTTTGAAGATAACAACATTTTTCTATTGTAAAAGTAATAGAGTTATGGATTATTTTTCCAAAACTATATTCTATGCTACAGAGAAATGTTTGAAACCTGTTTAAAAATAAAATTCACATAATATGAAAAATATCAAAACTGGTTTCATTCAATTTGGAGCTTGTTTGCATTAGATATGGATTTTAGAAGTTAAATGATTTTTCAGTGTATAAATAATGGTTTCTGGAATTTCTAAGGCAATAAATACTTTTCTTACCGACAGGAACCTAGCCAAAGCCTATGACGGGTGGGGTCCAGCGTCAAGGGTTTGACCCAGTCAAAATTGACTCGGGCTTGGTTGAAATCGGACTGAAAGCGTATTATATTGAATACGTCTTCTTGCTACAAAAACGTACTCTAAGTTTTAGTGCTTAAGGATTACGTTTTTATTACGATAAAACGCCTGCTTCAACTACACATTCACTTAACAGGTTATACGGGCCCACATGTCAAAGATACATTAGCCTTTTTAAACTACCATTACTCAACTAAACAACAATTAGGCTAAACTAATCGTGCTACTGTTTCGGTCGGTAATCCGACAATAGAGCGGCAAAAACCGCGGCGCTTCCACGCTCGTCGGCGGCGAGGGGAGGCCGGAGGGTGCCCGGACCGAACTAAAACGGGAAGGCAATAGGGAGGGCTACCTTTCGGTGGTATCTTTGCCGGTGAAGTGGCACGGTGACGCGCCGGCGGCGGGATGGAGTGGAGAAAGTCCGGTGCGGGTGTGAAGATGCTCGATGCAGAGGCTTCTCCA
This sequence comes from Ampelocalamus luodianensis, assembly GCA_036346255.1. NCBI lineage: Eukaryota > Viridiplantae > Streptophyta > Magnoliopsida > Poales > Poaceae > Ampelocalamus > Ampelocalamus luodianensis. The sequence continues at coordinate 47,954,223 of CM070617.1, forward strand.
AGGCAAACTGGCGCCGGGTCTGGTCCTCTAGGACTTAAGCAACACTGAAGGAGGGGCACAGGGACCAAGAGCCTTCGTCTCAAGCTCCGGCGGCACCTGGGTGCGGCGGCAATGGCACATGCACGGTGATGGCCACAAGTTAGGTGAAGAACTTTAACAAAAGCAATGCAAAACGCTCAGGGGACCTCCAGGAGACTCACCGAGTGCTCGGTGGAGGTGGGGAGTGACCGGGGTGCTCCGGCGACGTGAGCCGGTGGTGGCGTGGTGGAGGTCACCGAGGCGGGGACGTTCTGGGGATAAAGAAAAGCAATGAGAGGTGGGAACAGAACCAGTGGATCCTCTAGATGCTTCTAGAGGGTGGAATCGAGGGGAAACTCACCGTACCAGAGGCGAGAACGAAGCTAGGGCTTTTCGGCCGACAGAGGAGAAAACTCGATTTCCCGAAATCCTGAAAAGCATCAATCAAATTGATTGAGGGGAAAAATGGTTTGTACCTCAAGGCATAAAGTGACGCGCAAGAAAAGGCAGGGGCTCACCACAGATGGAAATGGCTAAGGGGTGCCGCTCGGGACGAACTCTGGAGCACCGAGAGCGTCTAGTATGGACTGAGGACTACAAGCAAACACAGCGACTCAATTCAGCAGAAATAGAAACGGCATACAAAGGAGGAGTTAAGGGACAAGGCGGTGCGGATTTTACCTGAGAAGAGAGCAAGGATCAGCTTCTTCTCCCTCGGCCACCAAGAGGGAGAATGGGCGAAAGGGAGAGCAGGGAGGCAAGTTAAAGCGGGGAAGAGGACGGAGGAAGAGGCGGCGTTAGCGGCGATGCTCGAGATAGGCGCGAGAGGCGGTGCGATCACGGAGTGACGGAGGCTCCGCAGAGCTTCGCCGCCGCGTGGCGCGGAAGCTGCGCGTGTGCCGAGAGAGAGGAAGAAAGGCTCGGCGTGTGGGCCCGGTGCGTCAGCGGCACAAGAGTGAGGGGAGGTGCGGTGAGGCTCGGGCCGTTTGATTAACAACGGACGGCTCGGATAAAGCGGGGCGTCCGGACGAGCCAACAAGTATCAAGATCCGGGCCGTTGAATCCTAATCGGCGGTCAATATCGGTTGGTGCGTTAAGTTGATTAAGCCGAGTCAACTTGCCGGTCGGATTCGAGTCGAGTAACGGTCCGAGCCCGAGGAACAGATCTTCGGTTTGTTGGTTTTGCAATCTATTGATTCTAGTTTGATGAGGCTTAAAATATAGAAATATAATTCCAAAAATTCTGAAAATATTCATGGGTGTTCCTGGGATAATATAGTACCTATATAAACTTTAAAAACCCACTGTTCATGAATTAATTTGTATAATTTAAATTCAAACTTAGAATAGGTCTTTGAATGATGTTTGAATTTTCTGAGGGTTGAATCTAGTTCCAAAAATTTTGGAAAAATTATATTTATTCATGATAATTATTATAGTATTTAAATAAATTGTTTCCAGAAGATGATCAAAGGTTTTTGTTCCTGTTTTTATTTGGAGTTTTAAATTTGAAGGGTATGTTTTATTTGTTTGACAAATTTCCAAATACAAAATATTATGCAAATGCTTCCAAAAATTCATGCATGCTGATAATATGCATACTAATTACCATAATTAAGTTGGGGATGTTACACTGTCTTGGGCTGCTACCAATATAACACTGCCTTGACTTTACTGGGGTCAACTGCTACTCCCTCGGCTATCATAACATGACCTAGAATATCGAGTTCTTTCTTCCAAAAGTCACACTTAGTGAACTTAGCATACAACTGATGCTCTATGAGTTTTTCAAGTATTAACCTCAGGTGTTCGACGTGTTCTTCCTCCGACTTGGAGTAAACCAAAATATCATCGATAAACACAACTATTAACTTGTCCATATATTCCATGAATACTTTATTCATCATGTTCATGCATTATGCAGGGGCATTAGTCAGACCAAAGGACATGACTAAGAACTCATAATGTCCGTACTGCGTTGAGAAAGCGGTCTTCAGGATATCGTTCGGACAAATCTTCAACTGATGGTAACCTGATCGTAGGTCGATCTTTGAGAACACTCCAGCTCCTTTCATCTGATCAAATAGGTCATCAATTCGGGGAAGTGGGTACTTATTATTGATGGTGACTTCATTGAGAGAATGATAATCGATACACATCGTCATGCTCCCATATTTCTTTTTGACAAACAAAACTGGCGCTCCCCTTGGCGACAAACTAGGTCTCACAAAACCTTTCTCGAGGAGTTCTTCAATCTGCTTCTTCATTTCCACTAGCTCATCGGTTGGCATCCGATAGGGTCTCTTAGATATTGGTGTCGTTCCTAGCACGAGATCAATGACAAACTCGATGTCACAGTCTGGTGGCATTCTTGGTAACTCTTCTGGAAACACATCTAGATATTTTCTGATGATAGATACATCTTCCAAAGAAACATTCTTCAAACTGTTGATTAACAGATGTCCATTACGGACGGAGGTGGCTAAGAATTCCACTTTATTTCAATTGGTATCTTCAATTGTTACGGCTCTTCGGCCACAATACAACACGGCTTTGTGCTTTGGTAACAAATCCATGCCAAGAATGACACCTAGGGTTTGGGTGTCTAGAACAATTAGGTTGGCTAGAAACACAACTCTAGCTATGAGTAACTTAGCTCCTAAACATCCCACTTTAGAACTTAGCTCTGTCCCACTTTAGAACTTAGCTCTGCTCTAGGCGACTGGACTAACAAAGTATGCTTAAGGTGCATAACTTCTAAGTTATTCTTGGTTGCAAAAACTCAAGAAAAAAACAAATGCGAAGCTCCAGAATCAAACAAAACTAACGTAGGTAATGAGTTTACCAGAGACTTACCTAGTATGACGTCCGGTGCTTCCTGGACTCCTTCAAGAGTGACATGGTTGACACGACCTCTGACCACCGACTGCGGTGCTCCTCTGGATTGACCGGTAGCTTGAGAAACTCCTTGCTGATTGCTCTGTGCTGGTGTCTTGGCGGGTGTAGCTCCCAAGTTGAAGCGTACTGGAGTTACTATTCCCTTCTGAGGGCATTGTTTGGCAAAATGTCGTGGCTGACGGTAGGAATAACAGACTCTTGGTCCATTCTGCTAGTTGCTCCTTGGGTTGGGGTTAACTGGTGTAGGGTTGCGAAAATTCTGAGTAGCTAGACAGGGTGCTGAAGTTGGTGCATGTGCTTTGAAAGAATTTTGCGGCGGAAAATGATTGAACTGTGGCGGAACTATCCATGTCTTCTGCTAGGGCTGATGACTTCCTTGCTGGGCCATTCTGCGCTTACGGTTATCCTCCAGTTCTTTGTGCTTGTCCTCTAGAACCAAAGCTTTGTTGACTAGCTCCTGGAAATCTGGAAAGGTGTAGGCGATCAGGCTGACTTGTAATCCATAGTTCAGTCCCTTTAGGAAATGACTCTGGCGAGCCATGTCAGTGGCGACATCCTCTGTAGCGCAGCGAGCTAGCTGAGAAAACTTAACGAGATAGTCAGTCACTGACATAGATCGCTACTTGAGAGCGCGGAACTCATCCTTCTTCAGGTCAACTATCCCTTCCGGCACATGGTACTAACGGAAGGCTGTAGAGAACTCTTCCCATGTAATCTCACACACAAAAGAAATCAACAAACCTAAGCACACAAACTACCGCCTAAAGGGAGACACTTCTAAACTGAAACTAGCTGAGCCTAAACTTAAGCTTAAACTCTAGCGAACTCAATCGCTAAGGTAGCCTCCAAACCTCGGTGGTGCTCCCCCCTGCTGAAGACCTGGAAGTGAGCTGGTATCCTGGCAAATTGGTCCTAGTGCCCCAAAACTGGCACAGCAGGAATAGGCTTCCCTGGTACAGCAGGCTCAGCTGGGTCCTCTGGCTCTGCGGCTTCTTCTTGATCTTTAGGGCCTTCTTCCGGATCTTCTTCGGGATCCTCCTGTGATTCTTCTGGGTCTTCCTCTTCTTGATCCTCCTTATGCTCATGCTGGCCGTAGAGGGCTTCCTCCAGTGCTGCGATCCTTTCTTCTGCTATCTGCAGGGTCTCGTAGGCGCACTCCAACTCTGTGGTGGCTGACTCCAACAACTCCTCCTGGGCAGTGGCAAACTGAGCAAGATGCACCACTGTGGCATTGCCTTCTCCATCCGTGGACGGATAGCGGCTGGAAGATCCACTGCGGAGGCACGGGGATGGTAACGGAAGACAGTGTCCTTCAGCTCACGCGCGTAGATGCGCGTGGATGTTGCACATCCTGAGGATGGCAAGGCGTGACGACTCCTGGACTCCCTCTGTGAAGTTGATCCTTATGATGAAAATGTTCATAGGCTGGCTTGCCTTAGTGTTCCTCCTGGCATAGATCGTCAAACGACAAAGCACTCCACGATCTTGGCCATTCACGACCCAGTTGCTTCCACGGTACATCGGGCGATTGAAGCCTCCAAGTACTTGCTGCAGTTTCCAGAGTTCAGTAGCAAGTCCTCCCTTGCGTTCATTGTAGCTCTGAAGAAGAGGCATCTGACAAGACAGACGAAGGGTAAGAAGAGCATAAAACAGCGGGGAGAGGAAAAATTCTAGCAATAGTTGAGTCAAGAGAGATATGAGAGGAGTTAAGTAATTGAATAATCTTGCAAGTTAATTTTTTCTTTAGAAAATAGTTTGGACACTCTACAAAAGGCTGATGTAACTAAGGTTAAGACCTACAGTCAATATGGCTTTGATACCATCTCTGTCGGGACCCAAAAATGCAATTCTAGACCCTCTGTGTATAATACACTAGTCCAGAATCACGCTAGTGCACACAGTGACAACATAGATGAATATCAATCCACACCAACGATTAATAGCATAAACGAGTAATTTGAATAACAAATAATAGTTTTGACTTTATGGTCGAGTTTACACTTATGATGCCACGCAGGGCTAACAGAGAATAAAATAGCAGTAGAACAAAGTAACTTCAGCGGAGATCCCGTCAATTCACCACAGACAACCAACTGGGATCAAGACCCTAACGATCATCACCTTCAATGAACTCCTCCTCAAAGGCAGGCGATGACTCCCTCTTATGTAGATTTGTTTGTAGCAAGCAGGAGTACACTACCGTACTCGCAAGACAAACCACATAATGCAATTTATAGATGCAGGCTTATTCCAAAGAAAATGGCTTCTGTGGTTCTTTTGTATAAAAGCAATATTTGCAATTGAATACAAATAATAGATTAAAATGCAACTTAAAACAAATAAATAATAATAATTTAACAGTTTGTTTTCACAAAGGACACAAAGCTAATCAGTTTAATTCATACAACTATATGACTTATATCACACAGCTGTCCCTTCCCAAGGTTTTATCAAAATCTACCTCTCGTGTGAAATCCCCGAGTATATCCATGACCACGGATGCGGCTATTCGAATAGATTGATTAACACTCTACAGAGATTGTACACTTTACCCACATGATACGATCAGTGTTGCAAGCATTAATCATAACAAAACTTTTCCGAAACTTCATCTCAACATTGACACTCCTAATGTGCTTTCCCATAATACCAACCCAAACACAGAGGTTTCGCATCACATACACCGTTGGACAGGGAAGCAGCGAACCATCTCGCGATGCAACTACCTGGTAGTTCACACCTCCACCCTTACATAGAGCCTAACCTACAGCCTGAGTAATCAATGCCAAGAATTCATAACTTACTAAGTTAGGCCCATCCCATACCAGGCATGTGGTCATACAGTAAGACTCAGTTCATTGGCGTATAAAGTTAAGTCCTTAACTGACCAAGGCAAGACTTTCAAATTCTAACTATGACACACAGATTAATATTCCCATTCACACAGTTCCACCTTAGCACACAGTTCACCCATTTGCCTCAGTCCAAATCCTTTCCCATCCTGTTGGTAAAGTGCAACATATACCATCAACGAGTAATAGCACACGGTACACACAGTTTTATCACATAGTTCCATAGTCACTTAGTCAAGTTTATAACTGCAACTCATATGAAATGATGACTCGTTGCACGGCTAACCAATCTAATCGTATCTAACCAACCCAAGTTGGTGCTACAGTAATACCAACTACATAATGAACCAATCTAGGGTGACAAAAGATCATGGCATAGAAATAGACAAGGTGGATATAACAATTTGGATTAATAACTAAACCCAAAAGCATTTAAATAATTACTTAAAATAAATGCAGTAGTTTGAATCAAAGTATTTTGAAAACTGGGTTCAATATTATCAAAGGTATGATTTGCCTTGGAATAGGTCTAGGTAATGGTATTGGTGTTGTTGAACTCCTTCACCAAAAATCTCCCAAAGTAGTGATGTCTACTCGCAAACGAAATAAATAAACAAAATAAATAAATAATAGAGGAAAAACAAACTCCAAAAATTAAATAAAAATCCTAGATAAATATATCTCGAATTTAGATGAATTTAGAAAATTGAATGGGCTCAATCGGAGTTCGGATGCAAAAGATATGGGCTTTGGAACTTCAATTCTAAAGAAAATAATCTAAATAGGATTTTCTGGATTTTCTGAACTATTTCTCAACAGAGAAATAAGATTATTGCGCAATGATGACATCAGCCCTTAGAATTTCAAAAATAAAAGAATTAACTGGAAATATTGACATGTGGGACCCACACATCAGTATCACAGCTCACGGTGGACTGGATCCACTGAGCGATTGGATCTGGGCTGGGCTGTACCACCACGTATGCGCATACATGGCGCTGACGCGGCGACACGCAGGATGACACGCACGTGGGGGCGCTGATGTGGTTGCCAATGTGGCAGCCACGTCAAATCGACGGCGACGACACTCAGAAACCAACGATCCGGCGAACGACGGCTCCTCGCCGGAGATGGGTGGTACCAGGAGGTAGAGAATGCGAAGACGAACACGTAGAGGTGCTCATGGGTGCTCAAGGGCGACTGAGGCGACCGGCAGCAAGGTTTGGGCAGGTTCAACCTCGACAGGATTGGTCCCCCGGTGATGCGCTGGCGGAACGAAGGCGACCACGCTATAGCTCTCGCTCTTGCGATGCCGACGGTGGCGACAACAGAGCTCGAGTGAAACGGATGGCGAAAATGGAGCTCATCGGAGTTACGGCAGCGAGATTGGTTCTTTGAGCTCCAGCGGTGGCTAGGGTTAGGCGCGGGTGATTCGGCAGCTAGGGCTTGGATACGGAGGACAAGAGCTCTCGATCCCCTTATATACGGGCGATCAAGGGAGTCCGAGGCGGCTACGGCAATGGAGGCCCACGCGGCGGTGGAGTCTGGCTCGGGGACGATTCAGAGATGATGAACAGTAACAGGGGCAGGGCCCACACGTTAGCGACGGCAGCTCAGACGCATGTGCATAGCAAATGACACCACAGAGAAATGACAGGTGGGGCCACGACGACACGCGCGGGAGAGGAGAGAAGGAGGTGGGCTGCGGGATTTTGGGCCAAAAAGGAATAGGGCAGGGCTGAGAGATGGATTTCGGCCCAAGAGCCAATTCTGAGATTTTAAATAGGTTTTCTATTTTAGAAAATATTGGAAATTAAAATAAGGAATAGAAAATAGCAAATGATCTCAGAAAAATTCTAGAAAAATCTAGAAAATATATCTGAGCACATAGAACCCAAATAAAATAGTTTTGACAATTGTTCATGTTGGAATTATTCATATTAAATTATTTTGATACTAAAAGTCCATATTAAGCTTTTGAATTAAATTCAAATAAAACCAAATGGTGAATTTTCTCCCTACTAAGTAATCAAAGGATTTTTAGGACTAAAAAAATTGGGATGTTACACGAAGCAAGCATGGTGTAGAACCCAACGCGACAAAGCCAGTGTCATGGACAACATCAGTAGAGCTCCATTGTCGGCGGCGGAGTGGCTTGTGGCCGGTGGCGAGGAAATGTGGATTCCAGCGAATAGAATGGGGAAGGAGAGAGGAGCCTGAGGGGGAAATGGTGAAGAAGGAGATGCGCACCCGATTCTCCCTTTTATAAGGCAAGGGGAGGAGCGGAGGTGGAGATCGTGGGTGCATCGTTTCTCGCCAGTGCGAGTGGCGGCAAAAATGTGTTTAACGTGAATAAAAGAAGGAAAATGGCTGGGATTGAGTGTAGTGGTTAAGTGGGGCTTCATTTTCCTTGAATGCACAAGAAATATGGAAGAAGTACGTGGCATTTACGAGCTTGAGGGCGCAGGCATGGCGGACAGAGGCGGTGGCTGGAGGTTGAAGAAAGGGCGAAAGAAAAAAAGGCTCTTACTGGTGGGCCCGGGGCGTCGGTGAGTGGGAGAGGGAGATGGTCAGGTGAGCTGGCACAGGAGGCGTGGGCCGGGCGCGAAAAAAGAAGAAATGGGCCGGAGGAAAGAGATTCAGCCCGAGAGAGGAATCCAGATTTTTGAAGCTATTCCAAATTTCAGAAATACAAGAAAAACATAAAGGTTTTTAGAAAATAGCAAATAGAGTTCAAAAATTCTGGAAAAACTCACAGAATTATTTTGAACTTAATAAAATTATCTCCATCTTAAAGTTGGCTTTTTTTTTTTGCTCAGAAATTATTTTTAATTTCTAAAAAAGGAAAAAACATTTTAAATTCCAAAAAATAAGAAATTAATTAAAATTTTATTTTTCACTTTAAATCCAAGAAAATCCCTAGAAAACTCAACAATTTTTTCTTTTTTGACTTCAAAATCTAGGAAATTCAAGGAGAGCAAGAAAACTCTTTTACATATCATAAAATCCAATAAAATAATACATTTATTAATTTTAATTTTGGTAACATAACTTTGGGATGTTACACCAGATCACTAGCTAGCTCAAAGAGTGAAACATCAATGAAATACCATCCATTCAATGATTTAACTAAAAAGATAGCGAAATAAGAAATAGTAATAATAACTGGACCTTTTGGTCAATATTTACTTAACTTGCCAGACAGAACTTAAGAAACAAATAAACTCTTGCGACGGAAAAGAAACTTGGAGATGCCATTCAATATGCCCACATGTAATCGAGTGGAGAACGCATCCTAATTCGCAAAACCTTCAAAGAAATCCTCTTTATAGAACTCTTCAGCAACCTGGCAATCTTCAACTGAGCAGCAAAGTTTAAAGCCATGAGTACATAAAGTACTCAGCAAGTCGTAGGGAACATTATGCAATTAATATTCATGCAAGGCTTGATCAAAGGAATAGCTGTATGGTTCTTTTGCAGAAAGCAAATATTGACAATGAATACAGTAAGTAGATTGCAAAGGATAATTTGAAAGATAATAAATAAATAGAGTAAACAATTTCTTTGAAACACCCGGTGAGCTTTTCGTTCACTTCCCAACAACACTACCAAGTGAATAATCCATTCACCAAGTGAACATCATATTCACCAAGTGAACTTCCCATTCACCTTCCGACGAGATTTTTATAAAAAGTCTACCTCTCGTGTGAAATCCCCGAGCAATGTTCATAACCGGGGACATGGTTGTTTAAACAATTTGAACTCTTTAAAGGTTGTACAGCTTTACTCACAAGAGATAAATCAACATATAATATCCGATCACACACTTTCGTAGGTGCACGACTAAGTGATTATCACAAGGTCTGTACAAAGCTCCTTCTTAACCTAGTGACGAGGATCAAATTATCTTCATTTTACTATTTATCTGTAATTAATATTATGGATAAATATGACGTCATACGGCTATTAGGTATACCCCTTATAGTCTTAATGGAGAAGCCAACCAGGTGGTCATAAGTCCTTCTATGACCACCCTCATAGTCTTAAGTCGTTCTACGACTACCTCATGGTCGTAAGTTATTCTATGATTACCTCTGGTCGTAAGTTCTTCTATGACCAGTACCTAGTCGTAAGTCCTTCTACGACTACCTCATGATCGTAAGTTCTCCTACGATCACCTCCGGTTGTAAGTTATTCTATGACCAGTACCTAGTCGTAAGACCTTCTATGACTACCCCCTAGTCGTAAGCTCTTCTAAGACCAGCTCAACTACGACTACCCCGTAATCACTTGGGCCCACTTGTCTGTAGGCTCTATTGATTAGGGAATCTAAGTAGTCAACATACGCTGTTATTCTCTAGAGTAACTGCACGTAACACGCCATCATCTCTGACAAGTAACTGCTAGGCGACGTGTGGGGGGTTACTACTCCAGTGATTACTACCATTATTACATCCGTTATACGGAATAATGAGGCACCTCTTGACCTAGAGGAACGACTACCTCTCTGCGCACTATTTAAAGGGCTCAGTCAGAGATGATAGGGGGAGGCCGATGGATACAGACAATCGGGTAGGGACAATCAGGAGCACAAGTATTAGACTTTACCTTGATTGTAACCAGTATACACAATATAATACACACATAAGTAGGGTTGTTATTCTCTCCGGAGAAGGCCTGAACCTGTATAAAAATCCTCGTGTTTTTCTGTTTGCGTGATCAATTGCGGAGACCCCCCGAATCAAACAGTCTTTACGTAAGATCGGTTCTAAAACACCGACACCTAGTTTTGCCCTAAAACACCAACACCTAGTTTTGCCCACTAAGGTTTCAACACTGGATGTCTTTTTGACCAGACAAGGCCCCCCTCTTGCGCCATTGTGAGTATACGTCCATCCCGTAACTCACGTTTCCAAAATAGAACCAAAATTAAGACATTGCTAATTAGTTAGCCAGGTCCATCCCACACTGGACATGTGGTTGTATGATATGGCCCAGTTCAATGGAACACAAGATTAAGTCCTTGACAATTTACTTAGGCGAGTCTACCTCATTCCAACAATGTGCTACATATACCCCCTTTACTGCACGATCGCTCGCTTATGCGAAAATCATTTTATTCAACCAAGACCAACGACTTAGTCATTAAATGGATGTAGTATGTTTGTGTTTGAGTGGTTAGTATGTTGTGTAATACTATGTTACCTTTTTTTAGATCAAGACACAGTTCTACTAGTATCGTACTTTGACTAAGCTTCTTCTGACATACTCTACCATGACATAACAATTTTAACAACAGTGGCTACCCGCCATAATTTCATATCTCATTAAGTCAAATTAACATTACTGAACATGTGACATGAGCCCATCGTACAACTAAGCATGACTAAGCATTTCTACTATACCCTTGTTGGTGATACAATTATGTCCAACTAATAATGACCATCAAATGGTGACAAATGATTCATGACATTGAAATAATCAATGGGGGGCATAATGACAAATAGGTGATTAACTATTCCCAAAAGCCAAGGTTTAAGAAAGCGCTAGGCACTAGGCGGGCGGTAGCCCGGGGCCTAGCGCCTAGGCGGACTAGGCAACGCCTAGGCGGCCAACTAGGCAGCAGTGTAGAGTAACCGACAACTGGTTAGAAGCAGAAGGTTGCAGCTGGCAGCAGATTGGAAGGCCACATAAGATCCCAAAGTCCAAGATTTGTCTATGCCAAAAAGGTGAACAGTAGGGTAGAAAATGCTATGGCTGCACATTCTCCAACCAGCCCCACGTCTCTCTGGTCAAAAGAGTGAACAGTAGTGTAGAGCACATTCTCCAGCCAGCCCACGTCTCTCTAGTCCTCTCTCCATCCTCGCACGAAGACTCGAACCAGCAAGATATCCCTTATATCCATCCTCCAACCAGCAAGATACCCTTTCTCCGCACTTCCTTCTCTATTCTCCAACCGGCAAGACTCACATCATCGCACGAAGACTCGAGGACATCCTTCCTTCTCCATCCTCTAGCCCTGTGGGTCTCAACGGCAACAGCGAGCAGCGAGCAATGGCAGCGACGAGTGGCAAGCAACGACAGCAGCGGGCAGCAGCAGTAGTGGCCAGGCAACAGTGACCTCGGCGACGACTACGGTTAGGTTAGCCCAGTCCTCTCTCTTCCTCATCCATCTCCCCTGTCCCCTCTAGTCACCTCTCCCCTCACACCACCTCGCCTAGAGCCACCGCGCGCCGCCGAGGACCAGCTTTGACCGCCTAGCCGGTCCAAGGCGGCCCTCCCGCCTAGCCCGCCGCCTTGGTTGAAATCACGGCGGCAGCTCCCTGCTGAACGCCTAGGTGGCTCCTAGTCGGCGCCTAGACCCGATTTCTAGAACCCTGCCAAACGCAGTTGATATAAAAGTAGCATGTAATTCAATATAAAACAAGGTAGTTTAGAAAACATAGGTTCAACATGATCAAAGAATTATGACTTACCTTTGCTTTGCTCAGTTACCACACATGGATCTTCAAAACTTGCTCCTGCTTCTTGGAAGAGATTGTCTAAACGGGAGAGAAAACAATAGGCGAAACACAAATAAATCCAAAATAAAGTAAAAAAATATTAAAACCAACTCTGAAAGAAAAACATCAATTTTAGATGAATTTAGGGACTTGAACAGACTGAATCGAAGTCTGTACGAAGGGGAATGGTCTCTCGGAATATTTAAATTTAAGAAAAAGAGAAAGAAAACACTATTTCAGATTTGAGAATTTTCTTTCAAAAAAATTCACATGGGAGTAGGGTTGTTATTCTCTCCGGAGAAGGCCTGAACCTGTATAAAAATTCTCATGTATTTCTATCTACGTGATCAATTGTGGAGACCCCCCGAATCAAACAATCTTTACGTAAGATCGATTCTAAAACACTGACAGTTGGTGCCGTCTATGGGGATCTTCGGGTAATTCCTTGTCAACAGTTTCTCTTTTCTCTTTGATGCCTCCACGGCAGGAGGGTGGAACGAGGAGAACTGGTTCGACTTGGCCGATTACGCAGATATCGACATGGATGCCGGTTTCGATTACGAGCCGAGTAACTCATCCGATGGTAATGCTGCCTTCGGAGATCTTCCATCAGATCTCGGAGACCATACCACCGATGGAGTTGAGGAGGGATCCTTATCCCGCACAACAGTACATCCATATGAGGGATCAGTTTCCTCAGAGGGCAAGTGATGAGCCACGGAGGTCCTAATTTGGCCCGATCTTTCGATGAGAAGATAAATTCGGTAGTAGTCGCTCAACTCTCACGATCCTGGCTACAAACTTGCAAGGTCTGAAACCACACAATCGCTGAACTGCTCGACAAGTCGTTATCAATCGTGCAGAAATACCTGGTTGACCTGACCACGAAGGTCGATTCCTGCATACACCGAAGAGGCACGCAAGAACAAGATAGATAGCAATCTGAAATTGCAAATAAGATTGAAAAATTTGATAGTTGGGATTCCGAATAAGGATCTTGACTGGGTGGTCTAGTCAACACACGCAGAAGATACAAGTTACAACGAAGGAAAACTGAACATAAACAAAATCCAAGAAAAACTAGAGGGGTGCGGCCTCCTTATATAGGGAAAGGGGAGTCGCACATATCCAAGAGCTAAGGGGGTGGTACTATTCATGGGTACTGTTCACATGAACAGTACAGCTATGAATAGTGCAGCCCAAGGGGGTGGCCAAGGAGGTGGCCGACCCAAATAGGTTACAAGGCCCAATTTGGCCCAAATAGGTGATGCAGCACCTTCCATCGATGATTTCGGTGCGTACAGAAGGAATTTGGAGATGAGGCTAGATCCGTTTCAAATAGGACAAGATAAGCTTTCAATCAAGTACTCGTGTACCTCAAACGGAGTTCGTATGCGAAAGTTATGCTTATTTGAAGTCAGGACTGTCTCCGGAGGCCGAACTGGATTCCAGAACATGTCCAACTTGAACTCTTTCTTGGCTTGGACACAAAGTGACATGAAAACCTTTCTTGTACCATAGCATGGAGTAGCGCTCGTATCCGGAGGGTTGATGTCCTCATCCTCCTCCCCTTCTTGTATTTGAGTCGCCCTCGACTCAAGCTCATCCTCCAATTCCAAGAAAAGCTTCAAAACTTGTAGCAATTCATGCTCATCTTTCTACAAAATATTAGCAACAAGAAGTGGCAAAGAAATAGAGAAAGCTTTGGAAATTACAGGTGATTGTGCATGCATCAAATCAACAAAGGTATATTTTCTCAAAGCAGTCAGTTTGCAACTCAATTTGCAAGTATAAGTGAAGTATATAGTAGAGTTATTCATTGCTCTGTGAAAGGGCAGCATAGTAATTGAATTCAAAGAGCACAAGTTATTCATATAATCATATTTCAATTGAGCAATAGCAAATTCTTCTAGCAAGGGTAAAAAGATTTGTAAGTTCTTCCATAATTCAACATCTTTATTCAGATTGTCCATACTACATGGTGCAATAAAAGGTAAACATATAGGCATTGGATGAGTATTAAATTTTATTTTCCTCTCATATTGAACAAGATTCAACACACAAGAATTATTGTCCCAAATAGCAAGCTTCAATTCATCCATGTAATCACAAGTTATGCATATTCGATATACAAGAAATTGATTGTCTACACCATAGTCTCCAATCAAATGAAACTTATATCCAGGGGTGTAGGCACTAAACAAGGATTTCGAATATGCAATTACGGAAACTTTCTCCATAGCATGTGATAATTTCATAGGTGGATCCAACATAATGTAACATAAAGAATCAACATGAGACATTCTAGTCAAAACTTCTTTATGTCTAGCTGATTCCACATGATCATTGTATGCTTTTAATTCATCATATGAAGTACTGACAACAACAGGAAATTCAATTATTTCATCACATGGTGCACTCAAATCAGTAGGTAAATCAACAATGTCATCACATGGTGCACTCAAGTCAGCAGACAATTCAATCAAATTATCACAGGATTCATGCAAATTCTTAATAATATCAGATTGAGTGTTCAAATCATGGGTATTAATCTCAGGTTGAATGTTCAAATCAGTACCTTTGGTATTACCTTGTAGGCGCGACTCAGATGATGTTAGTACTGGTGGCAGTGAATTGTCACAAGCTTTCCCTTCTTCTTCTTGCTCTAGCTCAATTGCCAATGAGCGAGCCAATGATGCATGACAGTGAGACATAGTGTCGCTTACAGCAGTAGGGGCGCCAATCATAGTAGGTGCAGTAGTAGAAGAAGCAACCAAAGATGATCTTGATGTGGAGGTGTGTACCGTGCGCTTGTTTGTTTCTTGTACAGGTGAAGGTGTAGCGAAAGTCGACAAAAGTGCATGACTAGTCTTGGATTGTCGTGCCTGTACTTCCTTTTCAACAATGCAAGCAAGACGAAACAAGCGAGTGACAGTTCGAGGTTTATAAACAAGTTTATCCTGAATTTGACGTTTTAATCCTCCTAAAAATCGAGTCATTTTAGCATCTTCAGTTTCTTCTAAGCCACAACGAGACCAGGCAGTTTGCAATTCATGATAGTAATCTTCTACAGTGTTACTACCTTAGTGTAAACGTTGTAATTTATTTAGCAAATCACGAGAATAATATGAAGCCACAAATCTGGCTCTCATAGCTCTCTTCATAGCATCGCAAGTTCTAGGTATTTTACGATAAGTACGATAGTATTCACTCCACCAAATAGATGCAAAATCATAAATGCACAGGTAACAGCCCTAACTTTTAGATGATTAGGAATTTCATGGCATGCAAATAATTGTTGTACAACTAATTCCCATGTGAGATAAGCATCAGGATCATAATTCCCAGCAAAAGAAGACACAGTGAGTTTAGTTTCAACAGACGTACTATCATGATCATATACCTCCCATGATGGAGAAACTTGTCTCCAGCATGTATCTTCCTCGTTGACTTTCTTGCACTCCCGTTCAATGACTCGAAGAAGATGTGGATCTATCTTGTAATTATCCCGTGAACTTGCCATTGTTAGTAGAAAACAAGGAAACAAATCACAAGTATATGTTCCTATCAACTACTAGGATCGATAGGCTCAAATCAAGTCACTCACACTCAAGCTTATACCAAGTTCTTACAAGTTCTTACCAATGCAACAAGGAAGTGGTACAACCGGTGGCTGGTTCGTGATACTCTCACTTGCGATTAGCCCAACGATTACGAGGAACGACACCTGCTGAGTTAGTAGGAATTGGAGCTTGGAAGGCTTCAAATATGGTAGCAAGGATCAGCAATGATCAAATCAGTTAATGCAAGTTGAAAGATTGTTCAAAGTACTAGCCAATGTTGCTGATCCTAGCCTAATCAAAGCCCTATGCAAAGAAGTGTATGCACGCACACGCAACGATCAATATGACTTGATGTAAGCAAAGGATAATCTCATAATAAGTTCCAGGAGAGACGCTATCCAACTACTGAAACTTCTGTAAGGGGCACAAGATTGTTCACACGACGTAGAGCACAAAAGACAACTATATCGGTGCACTGCAAACAACACCCTAGATTGAGCAGAAACAATAGCTATTCTCAAATGATGAAAAATGCAAAGTTTTATATGGCTTATATATGCTTGTTTGAAAGTTTTCGACGAGATCTACAACTTTGTAGTTGAGGCAAACTCCAAATTCCGAAAGGAAGATAGAATGAAACGGCAAAAATAGAAACAATAAACTTGCGACGCAAATTCGGGGCCGAAGATGGCCGATTTTGGGGCACATATAGGGCGACTAGTGTCTTAGGTGGAAAGGATGCGTCTCATTGTTAGCGTCGAAACGAGCACAAGAACGTCGAAAACAGACACCGTATGCAAAAGTTATGCCCATTTTACTGAAGGTGTATTGGAATGGAATCCTACTCGGATTCGAAACCGTCTCGGGTTCAAATTTAAAACTGCTATATCTTTTGATTCCGTGGGCCAAGCTTGCTGGATTTTTATAGAAGCTTGTGGCTATATGCAGAAGGCCTCCACTAATTTTTATACGCTTTTTTTTTCTTTTTTTCTTCTTTTTTCCTCTACCGCGGCTTTTGTTCTTGCGGTTGCCTCTTTCTCCTTCTACTATTTGGTCGGCCCTACGGTTTGCCATAAGTCGCAAATAACATCAAATCTCTCGACAGTTCATAGCAACCCTCTTCTTTTTTTGGATTAACAACAGTACAAATTTTCTATTTTTTTTGGTGCGGATTAGAGGAGTTCTAACTCACGAATTTTCTATTTTAGATGTAAAAACTAAGAACCCTAAAAGAACAATCAAGCAACGCAAAGGAAAACACGAGAAGCAATCTGGACAATGACCAACTAGACAATAACTAGAACTAAAGATCAGCAACTAGACACGACGATGCAACCAATAATTCAACCAGCAAAATACCGAAAAGAAAATTACAATGGCTCAAAGGGGTTCGGTACGGATGATAGATGCAATTTTTCTGGGCAATTTTCTGGACTCTAGGTATGAAAACAAATCTACTACTAAGGGTACTCATTTCTCACCGAACAACGGAGGCTCTGATACCACTTAATGAGCCACAGAGGTCCTGATTTGGCCCGATCTTTCGATGAGAAGCTAAGTTCGGCAGTAGTCGCTCAACCCTCACGATCCTAGCTACGAACTCACAAGGTCCGAAACCACACAATCGCTGAACTGCTCAACAAATCGTTATCAACCGTGCACGAATACCCGGTTGACCTGACCACGAAGGTCGATTCCTGCATACACCGAAGAAGCACGTAAGAACAAGATAAATAGCAAATTGAAATTGCAAATAAGACTGAAAATTTTGACTTAAGTTGGGATTCCGAATAAGGATCTTTACTGGGTGGTCTAGTCGACACATGCAGAAGATACAAGTTGCAACGAAGGCAAACTAAACATAAACAAAATCCAAAGAAAACCAGAGGGGTGCGGCCTCCTTATAAAGGGGATGGGGAGCCACACATATCCAAGAGCTAAGGGGTGATACTATTCATGGGTACTGTTCATATGAACAGTACAACCATGAATAGTGCGACCCAAGGGGGGTGGTCAGGGAGGTGGCCGGCCCAAATAGGTTACAAGGCCCAATTTGGCCCAAATAGGTGATGCAGCATCTTCTTTTGATGATTGCGGTGCGCACAGAAGGAATTTGGAGTTGAGGCCAGTTCCGTTTGAAAGAGGACGAGATAAGCTTTCAACCAAGTACTCGTGGACCCCAAATAGAGTTCGTATGCAAAAGTTATGCTTATTTGAAGTCAGAGCTATCTCCGGAGGCAGCTGGATTCCAGAACGTGTCCAACTTGAACTCTTGCTTGGTTTGGACACAAAGTGACATGAAAACCTTCCTTGTACCATCGCTTGGAGTATCGTTCATATCTGGAGGGTTGATGTCCTCATCAGCAAGGGTCAATCTGACCACAACAAGGACTGCGTCAAGGCAGGCTCACAACATGACGAGAGTTCTCCCTCCGAATGTTCTAGTCCACCTGAGGCAGTCCGACTTGGCGAGGCAAGTTCTGGAAACCATCATTCTGGAGCTTCATCGGCACCTGGTGGTCCTCTATCTCTGGTTAACCCCGTAGAGGAGGGGATCAAACATGCTTTTCCTGCGAGTTCGACTATCCCATCCAGGGCACACCTGCGGACGGAGACGGTTATGACCCAGAGTTCCCCTTCCTAGAGGGTTTACTCCAAGTCGTCAGATGGTGTCTCTCGACTACTCCTCAAGCGAGGAGGCTTCAAGCACAGGTTGAGATCCTCAACGGGAGGTCTTCGTCTTTCCCTCTAATAATGATCATTTTCCCAGAGGCAGGACCGACGACGCTGCCAAACAGGCACACACTGCACCCCCTCATGACAATGGCAAGAGCACCGCCGGTGATGAACATGATCAACACCTTGATGAGCGTGTGGGAAATCCTCGACATACTCACACTCCACTGAGACCAACTCAAGGGTTTGATGTGAGTGATCCTGAGACAATTCGACGAAGAAGAATTGCGGCCCAGAAAAATCTTCCTGGACGCACACAGTACCAGTCAGAGGAAGCCCGGGAACTCCAGCACATCAATGACTTGCTTGAGAATCTAACTCGAGAGCTTGCTCGAGCACCAGGCTACGACCTCTTCGCTGAAGAGATCGCACGGAGGCTTCAGAGCACGATGGCAAGACTGGAGCATCCTCGCCGACATCATTCCGGAAGTCATAGCAGTACGACTACTCCATCAGCTACCAGTCATTCGACCAACTCATTGCATGGAGATCGATGCGACTGCAAATCATGTCGCTCTCCTGACCGAAGAAAGGCTCCTCGAATGTTTGACGAACAACAAGCTCCCAGGAGAGGTGATCGCTAACCACTCCGGGGCAGAAATCTACAGCAGCAGATGGAATACAAGTATTTCCCTCGTAAGGCTGAGGCCTACTATAGGTCAAGTCCACCTGTGACCAGGTATCGTCGAGTACGATCAACTAGTGACGTCAACCCTTCTTTCTTGTAAAGAAGGCGTCAAGAAGTTATTATCGGATGCCGGGCGTTCTCGCTTGACCTCCGAACAGTTCGCTGACCGCCACGGTTTCGACCAGTGAACATGGAGAAGTTCGATGGATTTCAAAATCCCATTGAATTTCTTCAGATTTACACAATAGCTGTCCAAGCAGCAGGAGGAGGAGAACATGTAATGGCAAATTACCTTCCAACGGTGCTCAAAGGATCTGCTCAATCATGGCTGCTAAACCAACCACTCGAGTCAATATACTCGTGGCAACACCTCTGCGACCTTCTGCTGGTGAACTTCCAGGGCACCTACAACCGCCCTGGAATGGAGGACGACATGCACCGGATGAGTCAGATTGACCACAAAACCCTACGTTAATTCATCAGGCATTTCAGTCAGGTTCATAATTCAATTCCGGAAGTTTCTGACTCATCTGTTATCAGAGCCTTCAAGCAGGGAGTCCACAGCAAAAGGATAACAGAAGACAATCGCTTTGAACCCTCCTACCACTGTCGCCGAACTCTTTGAGATGGCCGATCGGTATGCGACTGCCGCCGAAGTAGTCGAGTGGAATAACACCATCGATCAGGAGGACAACGTACCTCAAGAGACAGGCAGAAGTGGTAAGAAGAAGGACAAAAAGGCCAAGAAATCAATGAACAAGGTGAAGGGTCAAAAGCCTCAAGCCAATGGTTCCAAGGAGGTCTTGGCCATAAGCGACAAGGAGCCATGTAGTTCCAAACAAAACTCCAACCGAGGCAAAGGTAAGCACCCCGATCGAAAAAATGGCAAGCCTAGGTGGTGTCCTTTCCATAAAAAGGAAGGACATGATCTTCGCAACTGCTAGGTTTTCCAACGGAAACTCGAGGAATATTACTCCGGCAAAGGACCGCTTCCTACTCTTGAGTAGGTAGGGCAAACGAGTGGTCTAAAGGAGTCGGACGACGACGAGGAGATGCCATTTCAAGATCCGTAACATACCATCGACCACATCTATCGGGGATCATCGGCATACGAGTCAAAGCGACAACTTAAAGCTATCGAATGCGAGGTAAACTCCATTGATTCTCCTCTTGTCAATAAGATGCCAAAGTGGTCGGAAGTCACCATCTCTTTCGAGAAGGGTGACTGCCCGATCCCTTCGACTCGACCAGGTCAATTTTCGATCATGGTCGAACCCACCATCAACAACTACCGAGTAAATCGAGTGTTAGTTGATAGTGGTAGCTCGTTAAACATTCTATTTACGAGTGCCCTGGACGAGATGCAGGTACCCAGGACTAAGGTAAGGCCGGTACGATACTCTTTTCATGGAATCATACCGGGGTTTTTGGCCAAATCTATTGGTCAAGTTTTTCTTTCTTTAACATTTGGTTCACCAAGTATTTTTAGGACAGAGAAGATCTCATTTGATGTGGTCGATTTCGATACGGTATATAACGCCATAATCGGACGACCAACTTTGGCAAAATTCTTAACAGCTACTCATTATGGGTGTAACATCCCAAATCTTGGCATTTGTTTCAAATGTAATAAAATGTGTAGAAATTAAAACTTTTCTTGCATCTTGTTGTTGTTTGAATGTTCTGAAAATTCTTGTAAAGGAATTATGGAAAATTCAAAATCACAAGCCTCTTTTAACCTAAGTCTTGAACCTTTAAAAACTTTTCTGGATAATCTTGTGATCATCTTCTGGAAATAATTTCCCTTGGTTCTAGGGATGCTGTGTGGCTCCTCTGAAAAATTTCACAATTTTTAGAAATTGTTTGAAAATTTTAAGAGGCTAGTCAAACCAGTTTGACTTTTGGTCAAACCCTAGATGAGTACCTTAAGAAATTTTTGGAGAAAAATTCTTTGCATAAAAACCTCTGAAAATTTTATATAAGGTCAATTCTGGAGTTGGGAACCTCTTGTAAAAATTTTGGAATTTTTGGAGTGGTGTAGCTCCATTTAAAAATTCCTCAAATTTTTAGCTCCAAATTCAAACCCTAGTCAAAGTACTGTTTGGGTCTGAGTCAGACTCGGGCTTGCGGATGAGCCCAACCACCTAAACATACTCGGGCTCGTCCTTAGGGTGCATTTCTTTTTGACCGTTGGATATCCTTTCAACCGCTGAGATCTAAGTGAACGTTCGGACTTGCCGAACATCACTTTCAATCTAAGCCGTTCATCTTTGATCAGACCGCTAGGATGGCTTTGAACGTTCGTACCTTCCAACGTTACGTTCAATCGTGGCCATCCATTTCTAATCCAACCGCTAAGATCTTTTAACTCAGTTTTGACTCCACCAAACCCATCTTTCTTTTTCAACCCGAGCCAACTTAGCCTCTCTCACTGACTGTGGGCCCCCTCACTGGTCTTGGTCATCTTCAACCTCTGGCTCGCACTCGTGGTATAGGGCAGGGCATGGGAGAGCTTTTGTCAACTCTTGTGCGTCATCGCCAACGGCTCCTAGCCCTTGTTTTCTTCACCACCTTTGCTTTCGCCCTCAAAGTCCCGTTCTCAATTGCTCCCATCACCTCAAGCTCGCCCTGGCAGTGTGTGAACCAAGCTCACCTTTGAGCTTTGTGTTCGCGTTGCCGTTGCTCCCCGGCTATAATTAGCCCTGGACCTCCCTTTCTGTTTCTTTTCCAACACCACTTTGGCTCCCTTAGTTTCCTCTCTGTTTTTTGAGCTCAAACCTCAGAGAGCACCTTTGTCGCCATTGTTGGCCGACAAGGACCTCCTTCGGCGCCAGCGCTCAGTGGTTCTTTTACCCTTCTTTTCGCGTCGCCTTGCGCCTCTCGTCACCTCAATCTTTTCCCCCAATTCAATTTTGGATTGCCTTCGCAGGAATCACCAAAATTGGGTTTCGTTCGTTTACAGCCGAAGTTTACCCCCTTTGTCCCCAACTCTGGTAAGGACATCTGTTCTTCAATTAACTGCTCATGGACCATCTATGAGACCTATTAAAGCTATCCTAACTTTTATTTCACTTTCGTTTTGCTCAGACCTTCGCCCCCGCGTTGTCTTCCTCAGCGCCGGCAGTACTCGTCATCGCCAGAACGTCTCTGGCCACCTTTGAACCTCTTATGTGCTCAGGTAGCTTCCTCGTAGTCCCTAGATACTTGGGCACCCGCTTCTTTGGACGCTGCGGAACTCGTTGTCGTTTTTCGCTTTTGGCCGTGCTTAGCGCCACCGCCACTTTCCGGCTCGGCGTTGTTTCAGGCTGGTTCAGCCGTTGAAAGTACCCTCAGGGTGTGCGCAATGCTATTGCAAACCCTTTGCTACCTTTGGATTGTGCTGCTGTGACCGGAGTTGCCGACGACGAGCCGACGAGCAAAACCATGTGGTACTTGAAATCCTGTTGTCTAAGCCACGACCTCCCTCTTGTAGATCTTGACCGTTCAGGACCTCCCCTGGGTAGATCTTGATCGTTCAGGACCTCCCTGTGAGGACCCCAATTTATTTGGCTTGTAATGCTTAACCAACCACCTGGCCCTAGCATCACAAATCAAATAAACCGAGCCTCGAGATATGTATACTTCCCAGAATGCAGTATACACACCTCGCCACAAAATTATGCATCAACTCCATTCCAAACATAGACTCCAAACATTACACTACTAAGCAGAAGGTAAACAACAGTAGATTATTACAGACCAGGGCCGACCGGCCAAAAGATACACAAATAACAGAAGATAGACCGCGGAAGCAAAAGTGCCATAAGATGGCTATAAACAAAGCCAATCAGCGTGCCTTCAACCCA
The DNA here is from genome assembly GCA_036346255.1 of Ampelocalamus luodianensis. NCBI lineage: Eukaryota > Viridiplantae > Streptophyta > Magnoliopsida > Poales > Poaceae > Ampelocalamus > Ampelocalamus luodianensis. Next base: position 47,977,266 of record CM070617.1, read on the forward strand.
CAAGGCATCTGACCGGACCGCCAAGCCTAGTCGTCAAACACGAAGCGGCAGCACAACTCACAGAAGTGAGGCCCTTGGGGCTCACCTTCTTCTTCTGCAACAAAAACATTAATCAAAGCAGCTGAGTACAAAAATTGTTTTTGTACTCGCAAGACTGACGTGTGAACTAGCAGACCTGTTCATATGCTACATGCAGGCTTATTTGGTGGAGGCCAGATGTTTCATTTGCAGAAAGCCAACTTTATTTGCAATAAAGTAATACAGTTCAAAGGCAAGTTTGCAATCCATTTTTACTGTTGAAATAACTGCGAATTAAAGATAGATACAAGTAACCACTTGGAAGTGACTATCCCAATAGCCAACACAACATAGCACGAATCCCCAGATTCGTACCACCCTTCAAGTTCTAATTTAAAAGGTTGTAGTCTAACTCTTGAAAAGCTTACCCAAGCGTGTCCATAACCAAGGACGAGGCTATTCGAATAGTTTTAACCCTGCAGGGGTGTACCACTGTACCCACACTTCAGACCGCCTTTAAGCCAAAAGCACACTTCCGAAGGTATGCCGGCACAGCTAAGTCCTACGAGACTTTTTCCAATATTGTGTATTAACTACGAGCCGCTCGTATGGATAGAAATCCATACGCTTACATGGTAAAGCCGAAAAGACAACTACCTTTGCGGGGTAAAGCTTTTCGGACAACTACCCGTCTCCCAACACCATCCCTCCTGCGACCTCCTGCGACCCAGAGCCAATACACGCCAAAGTACTAGGACAAGAGAGGTCCCATACCCTCTAGTGTGGTTAGCACGCTAAAATGCCTGGATAAAAATTCACTCACAAGATGTTCGGTCCTTAATTGACCCGGGCACCTTTCCAGTCCCACCCAAAAATCACACCATCTTACCATTGTGCCCGCGCCTAAATCGTTTTTGTTTTCAGTTTTAGTTTTGCAATTAACATAGTATAAGCTGAAACATAAAAACAACAATAATAATTTTATGTGATCAAGATCATCGACTAAGTCGATGATCGCCCAAATCTACCGGTAGCTAAGCATGGCTAAGCAACTGAACTCGTAATCTACTAAGTGACAAGAGTTCATCCAACGAACTCTAATCCCAGCAAATAACCTAAGCTCAGGTAGTAGAGATCAATATTTCACCTACAGGATATGCAGCTACGGATTTAACTAATCAATTTAACACAAATTAAGCAATGCATACATACAGCTGAAACAAAATATTAGACTTTAAAATACTGGGATTAACATGATCAAACTGCTTGCCTGGCTGCTGCTGCTCAGAAATATCAACCTGTTGCAGAGGTTCACTCTCAAATACACCGGAATCGTCGCAATCTATCGATCGAGCAAAAACAACGAATAAGAACAAATAACACCGACAAAACTCAAAACTTTCTAATGAGCTCAAAATTCACACAGCAGCCAGAACATGAATTAACAAAATTTTAGAAACAGAGAACAATTTATTTGGAGTTGTGATGAATTTTCCAGGAATTTTCTAAGCTAACAAAACACATAAAGCATCATTTAATTATTTAACAAAATTTATGAACAGAAGCATATCTAAAACCTATCCTGATAATTAGCACACTAAAAATGAAAAGCTACAAAATTGGGTTTACTGGATTTGGACAAATATTGAAATAGATATGAATTTTCTAATTTGGAGAATACATAATACACCATTTAATCAATAACCATATTTTTGCTAACAGAGACATGGGTGAACACAATTTTAGTAAATAATACACTTAAAATGAAAAATAACAGAACTGGTTTCATGCGATTCTGAGAAAAATTGAATTAGTTATGAATTTTCTAAGTTTAAATGAATTAACAGTGCAATAGAAAATACATTTCAGCATTACTAAAGCATTTAATACTTTTTCTACCGCATGCGCAGCTAGCCACACCACGAACATGTGGACCGCGCGGCGAAACGGCACTGGTCAAACTTGACCCAACGCGCTAACTACGGCGCCAAGGCGATTTAGCAAATACGCTTTCTCATTTGACAAGCGTACTGAACCTAAGCCGAACGGAGGAATACACTTGCTATAAACAGAAAACGTATTTCAATACTTTACGCAAAACCATAATCAGCCGAGGGGCCCACAAGACAGCGACTCTGAGGGTAAAACAACAGTTGGATTAAGATTTCTAAACGCGATTAACTCTGGCGGGGTCCACATGCGAGTGATACAAATAAAAGATGATTAACGCTAATGGAGAGGGATTAAACCTAATGTGCCGGCGGTTCGACAAAGTCCCCGCGCGCGGCCGCGACGGCGAGGTAGAGGATCTGGAGCCGGAGAGGTGCTCTGGGCTCGGGAGTGACACCTTCAGGTTCACCGTGACCTCGCGAACCCGATGACGGCGATACGGACCCTCGAGGATGCCGGCGGCGAGCTGGCGGCGAACGGAGGCGGAGAAGAAGGCACAGCTCACGCGGAGAATACGCTACGGACTTCGAGAAGAATCCGGGAGGTGCGCCTCAGCTCCGCCTTGATCCCAGGAACGCGACGCCCTAGATAACGTCGATGAAGGAGGTCCGAGGCGGCCGGAATTGCCGCGGCGGCGGAACACCGTGCTCGGAGAAGAACCGGCCGCACACCCTCCACGATGCACCAAAACGAAAATGAACTCACCGTGAGCATCAGTGGAGCATTGCGATCAAGTGGGACCAAACGCTGAGGCTTGAGACTCACCAGGACGCCTACACGACTTGAGGGCTGCTCGCCGAGGCGGAGATTTACGACACCGCCCCTGGCGATACACTGGACGACAAGGATCCGGGATGGGCAAAATGGAGGCGGCGATGAGCAAGGATCACGATGGTGCGGTCCCGGGCTCGAGGGTGGCACCAACACGACGGCGCTACCCTCGGCTTCTACTCCGGCCAAAACAGAGAATCGGACGAAGAGAACAAGAGAAAGCAAAGGAGACGAAGTGGGTGAGCCCAGAAGATTTATGAAGTCGCGGCGATGCCTCCTAGCCGGACACGAGGGCATAAAGGTGGCAGCGACGAGGTACGTGGCGCGCATGCGCGAACGCCGACGCACTCGGCGCGATGGAGAAGACGAGGGTGGTCCTGACAGGTGGGGTCCGCTCGTCAGCGACCGAGGCAAAGCGGCGTGAACCGGGGTCCGACTCGGCTCAAGCGCGGTGGTTAGTTGGCTTGACCCAACCATGAAGCTGACGTCCGCTAGATCTCGATCGGACGGTTGAGATCCAGGTGGTGCAGCTAAACGGCGTGGTCGAACCGAGCGATGCGGTTGGACTCGAGCTCGAGTTGGGTTCGAGCCCGACAAACAGTGACTCCAAAATTTGATTTTAAAAGGCTGAGAAGGTTTAGGGAATTTTTAAAGGTAGCTCCCGAGCTCCAAAAATTCTGAAATTTTATGGTAGCTACTTTGGACAGAGAACAACATTGTATAATTTTTCCAGAACTTTTTATGTACTGCATTGTCCTGAAGAAAATTCACAAGTTTGCCTAGGAGTTTGACGATTTCAAGCGAGTTGACTGCTCTTTTGAAATAGCAAATAAAATCTAAAAATTGTGAGATTTTTCAGAGAGGTAGATAGGATGATCAAGATGACAGAAAAAATATTCCTAGAGGATGATCACAAGTTTGAGGTTGATAATTTTGTTGACAACAACTTCCATTCACAAGAACATGATTCTAGAAAATGGAAATTGCTGTGGAAAAATTTGGTAAACTCCCAAGTGATTTCATGAGGCTTCAAAAAGTTTTTATTTCTCCTCATAATTTTACATTTGAAATACAAACCCTAACTTAGGGCTGTTACAAATCCCCCCCCTTACAGGAATCTCGCCCCGAGATTCTGATCACTAGGAAAAGAAGGACGGGTAATCTGCACGGAGACGATCTTCTCGCTCCCAAGTGGCTTCGTCCTCGGAGTGATTCGACCACTGAACTTTAAGAAACTTGATCACACGGTTCCTCGTTCGCGTTGACTTCTTGAGGATACGAGCAGGCGCTCACGATAGGGCGATCCTCCGCACATCGATATTTTCCAATGGCGTTTCCTCAGCGGAACACGAGGCACTTCTTCAATTGCGACACATGGAAAACATCATGCACTCCTTCGAGTGTAGTGGCAATTCTAACTTGTATGCAACGTTCCCACTTTCTTGATGATGCGTCTGACGGAGCATATCGAGGAGCCGGTTGCCCTTGACACCAAACGACGATGACCCTTGGGTGAGACTTTGAGATACACAAAGTCATTGGTGGAAACTCAGCTCACGGCGATGCGACCGCATAGCTCTTTTGCAGGGCGAGCTACGGCGCAAGTGCTCACGAATCAATCGCACTTGACTTTCAGCCCCATTAATTGATTACGGCCAAGAACCGTCTTTCCCGATTTGGACCAGTTCAATGGGGTTCTACACCGCCTCCCATACAAAGCCTCAAACGGTGCCATACCGAGACTAGCCTGAAAGCCGTTGTTGTAAGAGAACTCAGCGAATGGCAGACACTTCTCCCAATTCTTTCCATAGGAGAGAACATAGGCGCGGAGCATATCTTCTAGAACTTGGTTGACTCGCTCCGTCTGACCATCTGTCTGAGGATGATAGGCTGAGCTGAAAGAAAGACGGGTCCCCATGGCCTCCTGTAAATTGTGCCAAAGTCGAGAAGTGAAAAGAGAGCCACGATCTGACACAATCGTTCGTGGCACACCATGTAAGCTCACAATGCGGGAGATATAGAGATCTGCCAATCGACTGACACTGAGAGTGGTAAGTACCGGCAGGAAGTGCGCTACCTTTGTCAACCGATCGATAACATCCCAGATAGAATCCTTCCTTGAAGAAGTACGGGGCAGACCAGTGATGAAGTCCATGCCCACAGAATCCCACTTCCACTCTGGTATAGGTAAGGGTTGAAGAAGACCTGCTGGACGCTGATGCTCGGCCTTGACACGACAACATACGTCGCATCTGGCAACGAACCTGGCAATCTCGCGCTTCATGCGAGTCCACGAATCTCGACGCAGATCTTGGTACATTTGGTGGCCGGGATGGATGGTCAAAGGCGAATCATGGGCCTCATGGAGAATCAAATCCGTAATCGGAACCTTTGGAACCACGAGCTTGCCCAAACCACACAACACCATGCTCATCTTACGAGAAACACGGCTATCCCATCCTTGATATTCGCGATCGGTTCACACCGCCATCGATTCTTTGTCTTGCCTTGACTTGATCCACCAAGGTCGGTTGCACGGCCGAGGCGCAAAGGGAACCATGCTCAACCAAACCCAAGTTGAGACGCTGAAATTCGCAAGAAGTGCGGGTTGTGCTCTTGGATCATCAAAGTATCGCAATACACCTTTCGGCTAAGTGCATCAAGAACCACATTAGCTTTGCCGGATGATCTCAATACCCATGTCATAATCTTTGATCAATTCCAACCATCTCCTGCGCTTGAGGTTCGGATCTGTTGGGTGAACAAATATTTCAAGCTCTTGTGATCGAATACACCTCGCGATTCTGATCGGATAATCTTTGCAAAATCTTGAGTGCATGAACCACAGCAGCAAGCTCTAAATCATGGGTGGGATAGTTGAGCTCATGTGGTCTCAACTGCCTAGATGCATAGGCAACTGCCTTGCCTTCTTGCATAAGAACACACCCGAGTCCCTGACGAGAGGCATCGCAATAGATATCGAAGCTCTTGTGGACATTTGGAAGAGTAAGGACTGGAGCTGAAGTCAATCGCTGCTTGAGCTCCTGAAAGCTCTCATCACAAGCAGAGGACCACACAAACTTCTTGTCCTTCTTGAGCAATTCAGTCATTGGCTTTGCAATCTTGGAGAAGTTCTCGATAAAGCGGCGGTAGTAGCCCGCTAAACCAAGAAAACTCCGCACATCGCTGGTGACTTGGTGACCAAGATAGAACATCGCTGACCTTGCTGGGATCCACAGCCACGCCTCCAGCTGAAAGAACATGGCTCAAGAATGCCACTTCCTTCAACCAGAACTCGCATTTGCTAAATTTCGCATACAACTGGTGCTCCCGCAACTTGCCCAAAACAACCTTCAAATGCTCAGCATGCTCTTCTTCAGTCTTGGAATAGATAAGAATATCATCAATAAACACCACCACGAACTTATCCAAATATTCCATGAATACCGAGTTCATGAGGTTCATGAAATAAGCTGGAGCATTGGTTAAGCCGAAAGACATGACGGTATACTTGTAAAGGCCATAACGAGTAGTGGCCGTCTTGAATATCCTCACTCGATCGGACTTGATGATATCCCAGTCTCAGATCAATCTTGGAGAACACCTGAGCTCCAGACAACTGGTCAAAAAGATCATCAATGCGGGGCAGATGATACTTGTTCTTCACCGTCACCTCATTGAGCGGACGGTAATCAACACACATGCGCAAAGTCTTGTCCTTCTTCTTCACAAAGATCAGGACAACCCCAAGGTGACGAATCGGGCGGATGAAGCCCTTTGCTTGAAGCTCACCAAGTTGCTTCTTCAATTCTTCTAACTCATTGGGAGACATCCGATCTGGCGCCTTGAGATAGGGCGATGCAGGGTAACAACTCAATGACAAACTCAGATCTCGAGCCGGGGCATCCTGGTAAATCATCGGAAAAACATCCTCAAAATCACAAACGGTGGGAACCTCTTGAATCTTCAAAGCTGGCTTTGCTACAAGTGCACAAAGGTGTGACCCTTGCAGCTGCGGGGAAAAGCCAACCTGCTCGCCGGAAAGGTTGGTGAGAAAAACCATCTTCTTGGCACAATCGATCTGTCCCATGTGTTGGGACAACCAATCCATGCCAAGAATTACATCCAGGCTCGCTGAGTTGAGCAGGATGAGATTTGCCAAGAACCCCACTCCTTTGACTTCGATAGGAACATCCCGACATTCTAAATCAACTCTCATTTCTGACCCCGGAGAGCGAATGAGCAAAGGAACTCCCAAAGGAACACAGTGAAGACCGCTAGCAGCAGCAAATGATCTTGAAATAAAATAATGCGATGCTCCAGAATCAAATAATACTGCAGCAGGACGATAATTGACAAGAAGTGTACCCATCACGACATCTGGCGCCTCCTGAGCCTCCTGAGCTGAAAGATGGTTGACTCGACCGCTGCTCACACCCTGGGTCTTCTAGATCATCTTCTGGTCAGGTGGGTGACCACTCCCCTGCCCGCGTCCTCCATTAGGACGAGGGGCTGCTCCAACACTCTAAGGGCAAGAATTCGCATAATGGCCCTTTTTCTGACAACGGAAACAAGTAACCTCGTCCGCCGGATTGCGAAGGCCACCCTGCTGCTGGACCACAGGCGCACGTGGCTGAAACACGGCCTGTGGGGGACGAGGAACTGGCGCTGATGGCCTCGGCGTCGGTGGAGCAAAAGAACGGGCCCCTGGTGCTAGCCCAGCCCGAGGACGAGTGAGGCTGGTGTGAGTAGACTGATGGGCCTCCCATTTGCGCTTGCGAGACTCGCCCAGCGCCTTTGCCTTATGCTCTGCAACAATGGCCTTATCCACTAAGGCCTGAAAGTCGGAGAAGTCCACAATAGATAGCTTGTCCTGCAGCTCCTCGGACAAGCCATCCATAAATTTCTCCTGCTTGGCCTCATCAGAGGCCACCTCCCCCGGAGCATAACGAGCCAAATGATTGAACTCGTATAGGTACTCCGTCACAGATTTGCGCCCTTGCTTGAGCGCGAGGAATTCTTTCTTCTTCAACTTCATCAGGCCATCTGGGATGTGGGCCCGACGGAAAGCTGACCTGAACTCCTCCCACGCGACCACATGGCCCGCGGGCTGCATGGCGAGATAGTTCTCCCACCATGAGAGTGCCGCGCCCTCAAGGTGGTGGGGCGCGAAGAGTGCCTTCTCCGAGTGCGCAGCGGCGATGTTGAGCTTCGCTCAACCATGCGCGACCAATCATCCGCATCGAGAGGTCCTCGAGCGGGAGAAAGTCGGCGGGTGCGTGCGGAGGAACTCTGCAAGTCCCGCGAGTGCGGTGCCCGCCACCACCGGATCCGGAGGCACGGCGGGAGTGGAGGTATTCCTAGCAATAACCTCCAAAATGCGCGTCTGATCCATGCGGTTTCGCTCGATCTGAGCGAGAACCTCAGCCATAGTCGGAGGAGGGGGAAGCTCCTCATCATGACCAGCCGGATGACTGCCACGCGTTCTCCCGGCCATCCTGTTTCACTAAGATAGGTTAGTGATAGACTGAGAGCAAGAAATCGATAAATCACCGAAACAGTTTAAAAACAACACGAAATAAATGCAAAACTTCAAGTCACAAAGCCAACTGACAAAATTTAGACACTTAGCAGACTTACAACACATTTTACCCTTATGTTCCCACAAATTTTAGTTAGATTAATTTCTCATGGTTCTCCCAAAGCTAATCCCACTGGATACGTAACTATCTTTTGAAAGGAAAGAGAGAAACCAAGTTTTAAAACTCAAATTAGAGTAAGATGAGAGTAGAGGGCTAAGATAGGTAAGGAGTAAAATCTGAGAGTCTGCCTAGGTTTTTCATAAACCTTTTTATAGTTCACAAATAAGTTTTTCCAAAATATCCTAAGGACGACTATGCAGGTTACTACTGATCGGGATGGCTCTGATACCAACTTTGTGAGGACCCCAATTTATTTGGCTTGTAATGCTTAACCAACCACCTGACCCTAGCATCACAAATCAAATAAATCGAGCCTCGAGATATGTATACTTCCCAGAATGCAGTATACACACCTCGCCACAAAATTATGCATCAACTCAATTCCAAACATAGAGTCCAAACATTACACTACTAAGCAGAAGGTAAACAACAGTAGATTATTACAGACCAGGGCCGACCGGCCAAAAGATACACAAATAACAGAAGATAGACCGCGGAAGCAAAAGTGCCATAAGATGGCTATAAACAAAGCCAATCAGCGTGCCTTCAACCCACAAGGCATCTGACCGGACCACCAAGCCTAGTCGTCAAACACGGTTACGCGGCACAACTCACGAAGTGAGGCCCTTGGGGCTCACCTTCTTCCTCTGCAACAAAAACATTAAGCAAAGCGGTGAGTACAAAAATTATTTTGTACTCGCAAGACCGACGTGTGAACTAGCGCACTGTTCATATGCTACATGCGAGCTTATTTGGTGGAGGCGGATGTTTCATTTGTAGAAAGCCAACTTTATTTGCAATAAAGTAATCTGATTTAAAGGCAAGTTTGCAATCCATTTTCTTGTTGAAATAGCTGCGAATTAAAGATAGATACAAGTAACCACTTGAAGTGACCATCCCAATAGCCACCACAACATAGCACGAATCCCAGTTGACCACCCTTCAAGTTTTAATTTAAAAGGTTGTAGTCTAACTCTTGAAAAGCTTACCCAAGCGTGTCCATAACCTAGGGCGAGGCTATTCGAATAGTTTTAACCTGCGAGGGTGTACCACTGTACCCACACTTGGATCGCCTTTAAGCCAAAAGCACACTTAGAAGGTATGCAAAGCACGACTAAGTCCTCGAGACTTTTTCCAATATTGTGTATTAACTACGAGCCGCTCGTATGGATAGAAATCCATACGCTTACATGGTAAAGCCGAAAAGACAACTACCTTTGCGGGGTAAAGCTTTTCGGACAACTACCCGTCTCCCAACACCATCCCTCCTGCGACCTCCTGCGACCCGGAGCCAATACACGCCAAAGTACTAGGTCAAGAGAGGTCCCATACCCTCTAGTGTGGTTAGCACGCTAAAATGCCTGGATAAAAATTCACTCACAAGATGTTCGGTCCTTAATTGACCCGGGCACCTTTCCAGTCACACCCAAAAATCACACCATCTTACCATTGTGCCCGCGCCTAAATCATTTTTGTTTTCAGTTTTAGTTTTGCAATTAACATAGTATAAGCTGAAACATAAAACAACAATAATAATTTTATGTGATCAAGATCATCGACTAAGTCGATGATCGCCCAAATCTACCGGTAGCTAAGCATGGTTAAGCAACTGAACTCGTAATCTACTAAGTGACAAGAGTTCATCCAACGAACTCTAATCCCAGCAAATAACCTAAGCTCAGGTAGTAGAGATCAATATTTCACCTACAGGATATGCAGCTACGGATTTAACTAATCAATTTAACACAAATTAAGCAATGCATACATACAGCTGAAACAAAATATTAGACTTTAAAATACTGGGATTAACATGATCAAACTGCTTGCACATTGCTGCTTTGCTCGAAATATCAACACATTGCGAGGTTCACTCTCAAATACACCTAATCGTGCAATCTATCGATCGAGCAAAACAACGAATAAGAACAAATAACACCGACAAAACTCAAAACTTTCTAATGAGCTCAAAATTCACACAGCGAGCGAACATGAATTAACAAAATTTTAGAAACAGAGAACAATTTATTTGGAGTTGTGATGAATTTTCCAGGAATTTTCTAAGCTAACAAAACACATAAAGCATCATTTAATTATTTAACAAAATTTATGAACAGAAGCATATCTAAAACCTATCCTGATAATTAGCACACTAAAAATGAAAAGCTACAAAATTGGGTTTACTGGATTTGGACAAATATTGAAATAGATATGAATTTTCTAATTTGGAGAATACATAATACACCATTTAATCAATAACCATATTTTTGCTAACAGAGACATGGGTGAACACAATTTTAGTAAATAATACACTTAAAATGAAAAATAACAGAACTGGTTTCATGCGATTCTGAGAAAAATTGAATTAGTTATGAATTTTCTAAGTTTAAATGAATTAACAGTGCAATAGAAAATACATTTCAGCATTACTAAAGCATTTAATACTTTTTCTACCGGCGCGCAGCTAGCCACAGCCACAGACATGTGGACCCGCGCGAGAAACGGCGACCAGGTCAAACTTGACCCAACCGCGCCAACGGCGACGCCGAAGGCGTATTTAGCAAATACGCTTTCTCATTTGACAAGCGTACTGAACCTAAGCCGAACGGAGGAATACACTTGCTATAAACAGAAAACGTATTTCAATACTTTACGCAAAACCTTAATCAGCCGAGGGGCCCACAAGGCAGCGACTCTGAGGGTAAAACAACGGTTGGATTAAGATTTCTAAACGCGATTAACTCTGGAGGGGTCCACATGCCAGTGATACAAATAAAAGATGATTAACGCTAATGGAGAGGGATTAAACCTAATGCTGCCGGCGGTTCGACGGAGTCCGCACGCCGCGACGGCGAGTAGAGGATCCGAGGCGGAGAGGTGCTCGGGCTCGGGAGTGACACCTTCAGGTTCACCGTGACCTCGCGAACCCGATGACGGCGATACGGACCCTCGAGGATGCCGGCGGCGAGCTGGCGGCGAACGGAGGCGGAGAAGAAGGCATGGCTCACGCGAAGAATACGCTACGGACTTCGAGAAGAATCCGGGAGGTGCGCCTCAGCTCCGCCTTGATCCCAGGAACGCGACGCCCCAGATAACGTCGATGAAGGAGGTCCGAGGCGGCCGGAATTGCCGCGGCGGCGGAACACCGTGCTCGGAGAAGAACCGGCCGCACACCCTCCACGATGCACCAAAACGAAAATGAACCCACCGTGAGCATCAGTGGAGCATTGCGATCAAGTGGGACCAAACGCTGAGGCTTGAGACTCACCAGGACGCCTACATGACTTCGAGGGCGAAGCTGCCGGAGGCGGAGACGACGACACCGCCCCTGGCGATACACTGGACGACAAGGATCCGGGATGGGCAAAATGGAGGCGGCGATGAGCAAGGATCACGATGGTGCGGTCCCGGGCTCGAGGGTGGCACCAACACGGCGGCGCTACCCTCGGCTTCTTCTCCGGCCGAAACAGAGAATCGGGCGAAGAGAACGAGAGAAAGCAAAGGAGATGAAGTGGGTGAGCCCAGAAGATTTATGAAGTCGCGGCGATGCCTCCTAGCCGGAGACGAGGGCATAAAGGTGGCAGCGACGAGGTACGTGGCGCGCATGCGCGAACGCCGACGCACTCGGCGCGATGGAGAAGACGAGGTGGTCCCGGCAGGGGTCCGCTCGTCGGCGGCGAAACAAAGCGGCGTGAACCGGGTCCGACTCGGCTCAAGCGCGGCGGTTAGTTGGCTTGACCCAACCATGAAGCTGACGTCCGCTAGATCTCGATCGGACGGTTGAGATCCAGGTGGTGCGGCTAAACGGCGCGGTCGAACCGAGCGATGCGGTTGGACTCGAGCTCGAGTTGGGTTCGAGCCCGACAAACAGTGACTCCAAAATTTGATTTTAAAAGGCTGAGCAGGTTTAGGGAATTTTTAGAGGTAGCTCCCGAGCTCCAAAAATTCCGAAATTTTTATGGTAGCTACTTTTTATACACTGCATTGTCCTGAAGAAAATTCACAAGCTGCTGCCCTAGGAGTTTGACCAGATTTCAAACAGAGTTGACCTGCTCTTTTGAAATAGCAAATAAAATCTAAAAATTGTGAGATTTTTTAGAGAGGTAGATAGGATGATCAAGATGACAGGAAAAATATTCCTAGAGGATGATCACAAGTTTGAGGTTGATAATTTTGTTGACAACAACTTCCATTCACAAGAACATGATTCTAGAAAATGGAAATTGCTATGGAAAAATTTGGTAAACTCCCAAGTGATTTCATGAGGCTTCAAAAAGTTTTTATTTCTCCTCATAATTTTACATTTGAAATACAAACCCTAACTTAGGGCTGTTACACTCCCCCTCTTTCGGACCACCCCCTTAGGTTTGCAAAGATCTCCCCAAAGACCACCCTTTGTGTCTGTTGCAAAAACCACCCTTTTGGACTTTTTGCAAAGACCACCCTCCTGGGCTACGATCATTGTCTTGTGGGCCCGCGCACTTGAACTCCTGTAAGTACGTGTGTAGCGCCTAAGTGATTGTGGGCCGTCCATCTTTAGATCTATACTCCAAATCTCGTGGGGCGTTCAGACCTTCCGAACGCGCCTTCGTTCTCAGCCGTCCATTTCTAGATCTGCGATCTAGATCGCGAGGAACATTCGGACCGTCCGAACCTCTCCTTTCTTTTGAGCCGTGCGATTTAGATCTAGCGGCTGGATCTTTGAGCCCTTCGCGTGGCTGTTCACCCTCGTCACTTGTGCCGTCCGATTCAATCTCCATGGCCGTGAGTGTTCCACGTCGATGGTTAATAAGAAAACCCAGTTATCTTTTATTTGTGAACTGTAAATTACTCTAAACTTCAAAAGTGCTTAAGCAATTCGTTTTAGCTCATTTTTAGATGGTTCAAATTTTGTTAAATCTTGGTTTAACCGAAAATTAATGTAAAAATTTGTTGAACCTTGTTTTGTACCAGAAAAATTAGGTAGGTTGTTTTATCTTGCTTTAGCATTTAATTATTGCTTTAGAAATTCTTTTAAACTTGTAAAATGCATGAGTAATTCTCTGTAACTGCAAATTGAGTAAACTAAAATATGTTAGATTCCTCTGTTAATATGCTTTAGTGTAGAGTAGGTTTCAAATATGTCTTTGCCTCTGAAAAGTGTTATGCCCTAGTTTCATAACTTAGAAAAATCATAAACAATTCAATTTAACTCCAAATTAGGTGAACTAATTTTTTATGTTCTTAGAATGACATGCTCTGTCTACCATAAAATTTTTATGTTCTCAAACCCTCTGGAAATTTGTGCAGTGAACAGTAACAGAAAGCTATTAAATTGGAATTTCCAGCCGATTAAAATTTTTTAGGTTATAACTTTTGCATACTTAGTCCAAATTGATTGATTCTTGTTGATAAATTCATTTAAACTCTTGATCTACCTGCTGTGTAAATTTCGTGGATTTTGGTTGACTTTGAATTTTGAGTCTTTTCGGTGTTCGTCGTTCTTATTGGTTTTTCTCATTCTTGCGTTAGGTTCCGAAGAATTTGTTGGGTACGAGAGTGATCCTCTGCAGCAAGATTGTGATCTTCAGCAAGGCAAGCAGATGTTCTAATTTTATTTGATCATGTTGCTCCTATTATTTTCAAACTCTAATACCTTGTTTGCAAAGTCTATGTATGCATGCTCTATTTTGCTGTTAAACTATTGTTCGATTAGTTGATCCTCTAGATGCATAATCTATAGGCAAATGTACATCCTCTACTACTGATCCTAGGATTATGTCCTCTGTGATTTACGGTTCGTTGGATGTGCCTTTATCACTTAGCTTGTAATCTACGAGTTGTTGTTGCTTAGAAATGCTTAGAACGGTAGAATTGGGCGGTTATCGACTTAGTCGATGACCTTGATCACATAAAAACTTATTATGACTTTATGTCTAGCACCTTGTGCTATGTTAAGTTGAGTAACTAAAACTGAAAATAAAATGTTATAGACATGGGCACAATGGTAAGATGGTGTGCTTTTGGGTGTGAATAGTTAGTGCCCGGGTCAACAAGGACTAGAGGGATATGGGACCTCTCTTGACTTAGTACTTTGGCGTGTGTTGACTCCGAGTCGCAGGAGGATGTGTGTGTGTGTGTGTTGTGTTGTGGAAAAATGAGGATGGTGTTTATGTGTTGGGTGCACGGGAGTGGAATCCTTTCTAGGTTCTCCACACCGAGGGGTATTGTAGTTGTCCCGGTTGCTTTACCCTCTATGGGTAGTTAACTCCCGGCTTTACAATGACTCCGATGCAACGTATAGGTTTCTATCCATACGGGCGACTCGTGGTAAATACACAATATTGGAAAAAGTCTTGTAGGACTTAGCTGTACCGATATACCTTTGGAAGTGTGCTTAATCAAGTGGCAAAAAGACGGTCTGAAGTGTGGGTACATTGGTACACCCCTGCAGGGTTTAATCTATTCGAATAGCCTCGTCCTAGGTTATGGACACACTTGGTTAGGTTATGCAAGAGTTAGACTATAACCTTTTCACTAAAACTTGGATTGGGTGGTACAAATGGGGAATTCGTGCTATGTTGTGGTGGCTATTGGGTTAGCCACTTCTAGGTTGTTATATTTGTTACTTATTGTTGTCTCGCTGTTATTTCAATAATTAAAAATAGATTTGGCAAATTGCCTTCAATCTATTGCATTATTGCAAATGAAAGTTGCTTTATGCGTCCAATGAACCATATGACCATCTCCTTTGTTTCAGCTTGCATGTAGCTATGTATAGGCTTGTTACTCGTAAGTCTTGCGAGTACATTTTTATTCTCAGTTGCATTACTTTATTGTTGCAGAGGAGGTTGACCCTCAAGGGGTTAGCTTTTGTGAGACAGACTTCGCGCTGGACGACTAGCTTGGCGGCCCAGTCGGTTGCCTTGTGGGAAGTTGGCAAACCAGTTTGCTTTTGTTATCGCCATCTTATGGCACTTTTGTTTCCGCTGTTATTGATGTTATTGGTATCATTTGGCCGGTCGGTCCCCCTTGTGTAATAACTCTATATTATGTATGTCTTTTGCTAGACTTGGCACCGTAAGTTTGTATGGAAATAATGCATGATTTTGTAAAGGTGTATGTGTACTGCATTTCTGGGAAGTAGATGTCCGCCGAGGCTTAGGATATTTGATTAGTAATGCTAGAACCATTTGGAGGTTAAGTATTACGAATTAAATACCTCGGGTCCTCACAAAGTTGGTATAAGAGCCATACTAACCGTAGAAACCCCTAGCTTGGTTGTCCTTAGGATGTTTTGAAAAACTTAATTTTAAAATATCAAATGGTTTATGAAAACTTAAGTAAGTTCTCATATTTTATTCCTCACCTATCTTAACTTGCTCACCTTACCTTGTTCTTATTGAGTTTGAAAAAAAGTTGTTTTCCTCTCTTCTTTTTCCAAAAGATAGTTATTATCGTTTAAATTCAGTTTTGGGGGAACTAATGAGAGTTGTAATTGGAAGTGTGGCTGTCTTTTGGTGAAGCTAGAAGCTGCTGGAGTTGGAATTTTCGGCTGGGAGCTTGGGTGCAAGTTTCTGGACAGCAAGCCTTAGTTTTAAGTTACAACTGAAAATGGGAGGATGATTCAACTAAAACTCATGGGAATAAAAGGGTAAGATGTGATATTAGTTGGCTGGGTACAGCACACCCTTAGATGGTTTTTGCCTTGCTCAGTAGGTGTGTTAGAACTTGAGTTGTGTTCTAAAATTTTCTTCCTAATCGACTGCTCGTTCTTTCAATACGAGTTAGTCATACCAGGAAGTTGATCTTGTGTCTTGGGGTCTTGTGATGATTTTGTGCCTGTTTTCAAGCCTTTGGAGTTCGTTTCTTAGTTGTGTTATTTGTTTTCCTTGCCTCCAGTTTTTGGGTTTTGTTGCTAACCCATTTTAGTGGAACAGGATGGCTGGACGAACTCGAAGCGGACAGAGTCAGCAAGCTGGTCATGATGAGGAGCTCCCACCTCCTCCGACCATGGCCGAGGTTCTTTCTTAGATTGAGCGTAACCGAATGGATTAGATGAGGATCGTGGAGGTTGTTGCAAGGAATACCTTCGCTCTCTCTGGTGCCTCCGGATCAGGGGGAGGAGGTGGACATCAGTCGCGGGGGGGGGGGGGGATTCTCGGAGTTCCTTCGCACCCAGCCGCCCACTTTCTCCTAGTCTGAGGACCCACTTGACGCAGACGACTGGTTGAGTGAAAGCTCAACATTGCTCAGTGCCAGGATCAGGAGGAGGCAATCTTTGCCTCCCATCAGCTGGAGGGTGCAGCACTTTCTTGGTGGGAGAATTTTCTCGCCATGCAGCCCGCAGGCCACGTCGTCTCTTGGGAGGAGTTCCGTACTGCCTTTCGTCGGGCTCATGTTCCCGCCGGCTTGATGAAGCTCAAGAAGAAGGAGTTTCTTGCGCTCAAGCAAGGGCATCGGTCTGTGACGGAGTTCTTGCATGAGTTCAACCACTTAGCTCGGTATACTCCTGAGGAGGTGTCCACCGATGAAGCCAAGCAGGAGAAGTTCATAGAGGGTTTGTCCAAGGAGCTGTAGGACAAGCTCTCGATCGATGACTTCCTCGACTTTCATACTTTGGTCGACAAGGCCATTGTCGCCGAGCACAAAGCAAGAGCGTTGGAAGAGTCCCACAAGCGCAAGTGGGAGGCCCAAAAGTCAGCAAGGGCCAACCTTTCTCGTCCTCGTGTTGGGCCAGCCCTGGCACCCCGCCCTTAGGCTCCGCCACCGAGGCCGTCGGCGCCCATTCCTCGTCCTCCGCAGGCCATGTTTCAGCCACGTGCACCTGTGGTTCAACAAGGTGGCCTCCGCAATCCAGCTGCCGAGGTCACTTGTTTCTTCTGCAGCTGCAAGGGCCACTATACGAATAGTTGTCCTAAGAAGACTGGGGTGGCCCCTCGTCCTAATGGAGGACACGGACAAGGATGTGGTCATCCCCCAGACCAGAAGACCATCCAGAAGACCCAGAGCTTGGGAAGTGGCCGAGTCAACCACATCTCGACCGAGGAGGCGCAGGAGGCACCCGAAGTTGTGTTGGGTACGCTTCTTGTCAACTCTCGTCCTGCTGCAGTTTTGTTCGATTCCAGAGCTTCACATTCCTTCATTTCAAAGTCTTTTGCTGCTTTTGGTGATCTTCACTTTGTTCCTTTGCCTGTTCCTTTGCTCATCCGCTGTCCGGATTCAGAAATGAGAGCTGATCAAAGAGTCCCGGGATGTCTCCATTGAAGTCGAAGGAGTGGAATTCTTGGCAAATCTTGTCCTAATCAACTAAGCGAGCTTGGATGTGATTCTTGGCATGGATTGGCTATCTCAGCATTCGGGGCAAATCGATTGTGCCAGGAAGGTCGTCTAACTCACAAGTACCTCAGGCAAGTAGGTTGGGTTTTCACCGCAGCTGCAAGGGCTGCATCTCTACGCACTTGAAGTGAAGCTGGCTCTAGAGATTCAGGAAGTCCCAGCAGTATGTGACTTCGTGGATGTTTTTCCCGAAGAATTGCCTGGGATGCCTCCAGTACGAGATCTCGAGTTCGTCATCGAGTTGCTGCCCGGTACTGCCCCGATTTCGAAGAGGCCGTATCGAATGCCTCCTAATGAGTTAGAGGAGTTGAAGAAGCAACTAGGTGAGCTTCAATAGAAGGGTTTCATCCGCCCTAGCTCATCTCCTTGGGGTTGTCCAGTAATCTTTGTGAAGAAGAAGGACAAGACTTTGCGCATGTGCGTTGATTACCGTCCACTTAATGAAGTAACGGTAAAGAACAAGTACCCTTTGCCCCGCATCGACGATCACTTCGATCAATTGACCGGAGCTCGGGTGTTCTCTAAGATTGACTTGAGATTGGGATATCATCAAGTCAGGATTAGATCTGAAAATATTTCGAAGACGGCTTCTCTGCTCGTTATGGTATGTACGAGTACACCGTCATGTCTTTTGGCTTAACCAATGCTCCTATCCTGTTCATGAATCTTATGAATTCGGTGTTCATGGAGTATCTGGATAAGTTTGTGGTGGTCTTCATCGATGATATTCTTATCTACTCCAAGAACGATGAAGAGCATGTTGAGCATCTAAGGCTAGTGTTGGGAAAGCTGCGTGAGCACCAGCTATATGCGAAGTTCAGCAAGTGCGAGTCCTGGTTGAAGGAAGTGGTATTTTTGGGCCATGTTCTCTCAGCGGGGGGCGTAGCTTTGGATCCTAGCAAGGTCAGCGATGTGCTCTCTTGGGGTTAGCCCAAGTCGGTAACCGATGTGCGAAGTTTTCTTGGTTTAGCGAGATACTATCGTTGCTTTATCGAGAACTTCTCCAAGATTGCGAAGCTGATGACTGAGTTGCTCAAGTTAGACAAGAAGTTCGTGTGGTCTGCTGAATGTGGGGAGAGTTTTCAGGAACTCAAGAAGCGTTTGACTTCAGCCCCAGTTCTTGTTCTTCCTGATGTCCACCAGAGCTTCGATGTCTTTTGTGATGCCTCTCGTCAGGAACTCGGGTGTGTTCTTATGTAGGAAGGCAAGGTAGTGGCCTATGCATCAAGACAGTTGAGGCCTCATGAACTCAATTATCCAACCCATGACTTGAAACTAGCTGCTGTGGTTGATGCACTCAAGATTTGGCGACATTACCTCATCGGTAATCATTGTGAAGTGTACTCGGATCACAAAAGTTTGAAGTATTTATTCACCAAACCCGATCTGAACCTCCGGCAAAGAAGGTGGTTGGAATTGATCAAAGACTATGACATGGGTATCCAGTACCATCCAGGCAAGGCTAATGTTGTTGCCGATGCACTTAGTCGGAAGGTGTATTGCAATACTTTGATTCTCAAGGAGCAGCAGCCCGCCCTTCTTCAAGAATTTTAGCAGCTCAATTTGGAGGTGGTTTAGCACGGTTCCCTCGCTACCTTGGTTGTGCAACCAACTTTGGTAGATCAGATCAAGGCTGCACAGCAATAGGACATTGGAGTGAACCAAATCAAGCGGAATATCAAGAACGGGACAGCCAAGTACTTTTCGGAAGATGAGCATGGTGTTGTGTGGTTTGGACAGCGCCTTGTGGTTCCTAAGGTCACGGGGTTGCGGGATTTGATTCTCCGCGAAGCCCATAATTCTCCCTTGTCCATTCATCCCGGGGCCACAAAGATGTACCAAGACCTTCGTCAGAGTTTCTGGTGGACCCGAATGAAGCGCAAGATCGCAAAGTTCATTGCCGAGTGCGACGTGTGTCGTCGTGTTAAGGCTGAGCATCAACATCCAGTAGGTCTACTTCAGCCTTTGCAAGTGCTTGAGTGGAAGTGGGATTCCGTCGGTATGGATTTTATCACTGGTCTGCCCTACACGTCAAGAGGGAAGGATGTTATCTGGGTTGTCATTGATCGGTTGACGAAGGTAGCACATTTTCTGCCAGTACGGACCAATCTCAGTGTAAGTCTGTTGGTAGATCTCTACATTTCTCGCATCGTCTGCTTGCATGGTGTACCGAAGACGATCATTTCTGATCGCGGTGCGCTCTTCATCGCCCGTTTCTGGAAAAGCTTGCAAGCGGCGATGGGAACTCGCCGTTCTTTCAGCACAGCTTACCATCCTCAAACTGATGGCCAGACGAAGAGAGTCAACCAAGTCTTGGAAGACATGCTCTGTGCTTGTGTTCTTTCCTATGGGAAGAATTGGGAGAAGTGCTTGCCATTTGCCGAGTTCTCCTATAACAACAGTTTCTAAGCTAGTCTCGGTATGACACCTTTTGAGGCCTTGTACGAGAGAAAGTGCAGAACCCCGTTGAATTGGTCAGAGGCCGGTAAGAGGCAGTTCTTCGGCGCGGATTCGATCAATGAGGCCGAAAGTCAAGTTCAGCTTATTCGCGATCGTTTGTGCACGGCCCAGTCCAACTTATTCACATAAAAACTTATTATGACTTTATGTCTAGCACCTTGTGCTATGTTAATTTGAGAAACTAAAACTGAAAATTAAACGTTATAGACATGGGCACAATGGTAAGATGGTGTGCTTTTGGGTGTGAATAGTTGGTGCCCGAGTCAACAAGGACTAGAGGGATATGGGACCTCTCTTGACTTAGTACTTTGGCGTGTGTTGGCTCCGAGTCGCAGGAGGATGTGTGTGTGTGTGTGTTGTGTTGTGGAAAAATGAGGATGGTGTTTATGTGTTGGGTGCACAGGAGTGGAATCCTTTCTAGGTTCTCCACACCGAGGGGTATTGTAGTTGTCCAGGTTGATTTACCCTCTATGGTAGTTAACTCCCGGCTTTACAATGACTCCGATGCAACGTATAGGTTTCTATCCATACGGGCGACTCGTGGTTAATACACAATATTGGAAAAAGTCTCGTAGGACTTAGCTGTGCCGACATACCTTTGGAAGTATGCTTAATCATGTGGAAAAAAGACGGTCTAAAGTGTGGGTACATTGGTACACCCCTGCAGGGTTTAATCTATTCGAATAGCCTCGTCCTAGGTTATGGACACACTTGGTTAGGTTATGTAAGAGTTAGACTATAACCTTTTCACTAAAACTTGAATTGGGTGGTACGAATGGGGAATTCGTGCTATGTTGTGGTGGCTATTGGGTTAGCCACTTCTAGGTTGTTATATTTGTTACTTATTGTTGTCTCGCTGTTATTTCAACAATTAAAAACAGATTTGGCAAATTGCCTTCAATCTGTTACATTATTGCAAATGAAAGTTGCTTTATGCGTCCAATGAACCATATGACCATCTCCTTTGTTTCAGCTTGCATGTAGCTATGTATAGGCTTGTTACTCGTAAGTCTTGTGAGTACATTTTTATTCTCAGTTGCATTGGTTTATTGTTGCAGAGGAGGTTGACCCCCAAGGGGTTAGCTTTTGTGAGATAGACTTCGCGTTGGACGACTAGCTTGGCGGCCCGATCGGTTGCCTTGTGGGAAGTTGGCAAACCGGTTGGCTTTTGTTATCACCATCTATGGCACTTTTGCTTTCGCTGTTATTGATGTTATTGGTATCATTTGGTCGGTCGGTTCCCCTTGTGTAATAACTCTATATTATGTATGTCTTTTGCTAGACTTGGCACCGTAAGTTTGTATAGAAATGATGCATGATTTTGTAAAGGTGTATGTGTACTGCATTTTGTAAAGGCTTAGGATATTTGATTGGTAATGCTAGAACCATTTGGAGTTTAAGTATTACGAATTAAATACCTCGGGTCCTCACAAAGTTGGTATAAGAGCCATACTGACCGTAGAAACCCCTAACTTGGTCATCCTTAGGATGTTTTGAAAAACTTAATTTTAAAATATCAAATGGTTTATGAAAGCTTAAGTAAGTTCTCAGATTTTATTCCTCACCTATCTTAACTTGCTCATCTTACCATGTTCTTATTGAGTTTGAAAAAAGTTGTTTTCCTCTCTTCTTTTTCCAAAAGATAGTTATTATCGTTTAAATTCAGTTTTGGGGGAACTAATGAGAGTTGTAATTGGAAGTGTGGCTGTCTTTTGGTGAAGCTAGAAGCTGCTAGAGTTGTTATTTTCGGCTGGGAGCTTGGGTGCAAGTTTCTGGATAGCAAGCCTTAGTTTTAAGTTACAACTGAAAATGAGAGGATGATTCAACTAAAACTCATGGGAATAAAAAGGTAAGATGTGATATTAGTTGGCTGGGTACAACACACATTTAGATGGTTTTTGCCTTGCTCAGTAGGTGTGTTAGAACTTGAGTTGTGTTCTGAAATTTTCTTCCTAATCGACTGCTCGTTCTTTCAATATGAGTTAGTCATACCAGGAAGTTGATCTTGTGTCTTGGGGTCTTGTGCTGATTTTGTGCCTGTTTTCAAGCCTTTGGAGTTCGTTTCTTAGTTGTGTTATTTGTTTTCCTTACCTCCAGTTTTTGGGTTTTGTTGCTTACCCATTTTAGTGGAACAGGATGGCTGGACGAACTCGAAGCGGACAGAGTCAGCAAGCTGGTCATGATGAGGAGCTGCCACCTCCTCCAACCATGGCCGAGGTTCTTGCTTAGATCGAGCGTAACCGAATGGATCAGACGAGGATCGTGGATGTCACAGCCCCAACTAATTAAATTGGATTAATATGTATTTCACTAACCTGCATTATCAAATTCAAATCATTTCATAATATATTGTACTTGGAAAATCTAATTTGAGGTAAACATACACATCAAAATTCAATTTTTGATTCAAATCAGTGATTACAAGTTGTGATCATAATCTGAAATCAATTTATTTAAATACTAAACTAATTATTAGGAATTAATATAATTTTTCCCAAATTTTTGGGACTAGTTTGAACCTCATTAAAATTCAAACAACATTTATAGACATACAACATGTTTGAATTTAAATATCACAAACTATATTATGAACAGTAGGGTTTTATAATTTTTATGGGAACTATATACTCCCAGGAACCCCCACAAATTATTTCATGATTTTAGGGAATTTATTTCTAATTATAAACCCCGGTCAAAGTTGCTAGACAGATAAGAGCCTTAAATATATTTTCACCCAAGCCGACCTGAACTTGAGACAGAGAAGATGGCTTGAGTTGATTAAAGATTACGATATGGGACTCCATTACCATCCAGGGAAGGCTAATGTCGTGGCCGACGCCTTGAGCAGAAAATCTCAATGCAACTGTTTGTCGGTAACTCCTTTTACTCGAGCTTATGTCTTTGCATTGCAAGGCCTACACACGGAGATAGTTGAAGAAGGTTAAGCTTGCAGCCCTCGGTGTGACTTGCACACTTGAGGACCAGATTAGGAAGCCCGAAAAACGATGCGAAGTGGCTCAAATTTTAGAACTAATGAAACAAGGCAAGGCTAAGTGTTTTAAGCAAGATGCACAAGATACTCTATGGTTTGGAAACCGTATGGTGGTACCATTTGATCGCCACTTGAGAGAATTGATTCTCAAGGAGGCTCATAACTCAAAATTCTCTATCCACCCGGAGTACGAAAATGTATCAAGATTTTAAAAGAAAGCGTGGTGGGCCGAATGAAGCGGCACGTTGCACAGTATGTGGCCGAGTGTGATCTATGTCAAAGAGTTAAGGCTGAGCATTTGAAGCTAGCTGGTACTCTAGATCCCCTGCCCATTCCCCAGTGGAAATGGGAAGAAGTTGGCATGGATTTTATCACCGGCCTTCCTAGAACTAAAGCTGGATTTGATTCTATATGGGTAATTGTAGACCGTTTGACGAAAGTTGCTCACTTCATTCCTGTCAAGACCATCTAACGTGGGGACAAGTTAGCGGAGCTTTACATTGCAAGAATTGTTTGTCTCCACGGTGTTCCAAAGGTGATAGTTTCTGATAGAGGCCCTCAATTCACATCCTATTTCTGGGAATGCTTACATAAAGCGATGGGGACCAGTCTATCTTTTAGCTCCGCTTATCACCCGCAAACGGATGGACAAACTGAGAGGGTAAACCAAGTTTTGGAAGACCTTCTCCGGGCTTGCGTACTGTCCTACAACGATAGTTGGGAAAAATGTTTACCGTTTGCGGAGTTCTCCTACAACAATAGTTTCCAATCAAGCATTCAAATGTCACCCTTCGAAGCATTGTATGGGAGAGCTTGTAGAACACCTTTGAACTGGTCCGAAGCCGGGGAGATGCCATTCTATGGCCCGACCTTGGTGGAAGATGCTGAAGAACAAGTTCGTGTCTGTAACATCCCAATTTTAGGCTTGTGTTTCAAATGTAAGAAAATGAGTAGAAATTAAAACTTTTTCTTACATCCTGTATTTCCTTTTGTACCAAACAAGTTTTGTACAAGAAGTTATGGAAATACGAAGTCACAAGTCTTTTGATCCAAATCTTGGGCTTTCAAAAACAATCTTGTCAAACCTCTGGATCATCTCCTGGGAATACTCTTCCTAAGTTTTTGGGATGGTATGTGACCCCTCTGAAAAAGTTCACAATTTCTAGAAATTGTTTGAATATTTTGGAGGTCAGTCAAACCGATTCAAAATCTGGTCAAACCTTGGACCAGTGCCTTGTTAAATTTTTGGAGGAAAAAGCATAGCACAAAAGCCTCTGAAAATTTTATGCTAGGTCCTCGTTTGAGCTAGCAAGCTCCTGTAAAAATTTCATAATTTTTGGAGTTCAATTGCTACCTCAAACAATTCTCCAAATGTCAGCCTTTCTCTAATACCAGAAAAAGTCAAATCTGGTTGAGTCAGACTCGGGCTCGGACCCGAGCCCAACTCAATCGACTCGGTCGAGCCAAGTGCGCAGCGCCGCACCCGAGCCGATCTCGTGCGCGCTCGTTCTAGCCGTTGGATCTCCATCCAGCCGCTCACGACCTCCCAGGACCTCCTCGCCCGCGCTCGGACCTCCCCACCTCGGCGATTCTTGGACGTCCAGGACCACCCCAAGCAATGCAGGGCGTCGGGACCTCTCCCTCGGCTCTGTTTCTCTTCCTCATTGCCTCCTGGAGGTCTGGTCATCATGGTTTTCCCCGCACCGTGCGTGTGTCGAGTCGAGCGAGCGATTGGGGCAGTGAGATGTCACCTTTTTGCCCTTGTCAACGACTCTTTCTGCTGACATGCATTTATTGCTAGTCAGCTTTAGCCTCCAAAGTCTCCACCTGCTCTGTCACTTGTCTGTCGAGTGTGCCTTTGGCGAGGGCATGGTTCTTGCTCACGATGGGTTGCCTAGCCCTTGCCAAGCTCCCTGGCTATACATAGCCTGAGACCTTCCTCTCCTATCCTTTCTTCGTTCTTAGCTGTGCTTGAGCTCCACATCTAAGCACCCGAGAGCACCACCTTCCCTGTCACCATTGTCACCTTGGGGCCCTGCCGGCTCGAGCTCAGTGGTTCCATCAGCGTTCTTGCCGCTTTTCTTGTCATCTCGAGCACCTCGAGCATCCTCTAACTTCTTGTGGTTATCCATCGCAGGGTGGACGAGTTGGGGGGCTGTTCGTGGTCGGGACCGCTTTCTTCCTCGTCTCCGGCGGAGTTCCTGGTCACCGGGGCGTCTCCTTCGGTTTCCTCCTCTCCTCCGGCTTCCCCTGGACCTTCCCTACACTCGGGTAAGTTCGTTTTAGCCCCTTAGAGCTCTAGGTCTAGCTAGCTTAGCTCGCAGCGCTCAGTTTCACCGTTTTCGGTTTTTGCCGAAACACTTGTCCTCCGCCATTCTCGGCTCGCGGCGGTTAAAACCGCCGCCGTCGAGAGTGCCTCCGCTAGATCCGCGACACTATTGCGAGTATATCGGTGCCCTTGGTCGGCGCCGGCGAGGTCCCCATCGCCGGCGGCAAGCCGTTGAGCCCGCTCGGGATTTTGCAGGTTCAAAACTCCCGTTTTCGTCACTTTCTTAGGACATCATCAATGCCCCATTTATTGCTAATCATTGGGTGCATTAATCCTGTCTTAAGCTGTGCCATTGTGTCACTGACATGTGGGCCATGGGCTTAGAAGTTAAATCCGGAAGTCTTTTGGTGCCCCTTTTAGGTTCATTCATTGCCAATCTTCAGGAGCAATAAATTTGTCTTAGCCGCCCCCTTTTTGTCGCTGTCCGGTGGTCCCGCGCCATTAAAAGAAAACCCCGGACCTCCTCGGACTAATCTTGGCCGTTCACGACCTCTCCAAGATTAGATATGGGCCTTAGGTTCTTTTCCGCAAAAACCTCAGTGTCTAGGACCTCCCCTTGAGTTGATCCTAGCCGTCTAGGACCACCTTGGTTAAATCCTAGCCGCTAGGACCACTCTTGCGCAAAAAGACCTCCTCGAGGTCATTTTTGTAAAAACCACCCTCGGGACCTCCACCGAGGTCCTCTTTGCAAAAGACCTTCCTTGGCTATTTTTGCAAAGACCACCTCAGGACCACCCTTGGGGTCCTCTTTGTAAAAAGCTGTCCCGGGTCTTTTATAAAGACAACCCCGCTCAGACCTCTTAGGATCAATCCTAGCCGTTCACGACCTCCCCGGTTTAGATCTGAGCGTTAGATCTCGTTTGTAAAATCCTTAGCGCTCAGACCTCCCTCCGCGTCGATCTGAACCGCTCAGGACCTCCTTAGGCCTGATCTGAGCCGTCCAGATCTTCTCCCGTTAGATCACTACCGCTTAGGACCTCCCCGAGTAGATCTTGGCCATCCAAGACCTCCTCGGTTAAATCCCAACCGTCCAGGACCTCCCTCGCTTGATCGCGTCCGTTAAAGACCTCCCTCTGGAGATCTAAACCGTTGAGGACCTCCTCCGTTTAGATCCGTAGCTTTAGGACCTCCCCTTCGGCTCTGGACCGTTAGATCTAGATCTAACGGGCTAGACCTCCTCTGTAGGCTTAGTCTTAGGAACTTCCCTAGTGCTCGGGATCGCCAGATCTTGATCTGACGGTCACGACCTCCGTTAGGCGCGAAGACCTCCTCTGCGTGCGCTGTGCATGCGCTGGTCGTGATCGTTGGATCAGATCTCAACGATCCAGACCTCCCCAGAGCGGGAAGAGGTCTTGTGCGCGCTGTGCGTCGAGGCTCGTAGCCGTCAGACCTTGATCTAACGGCCCACGACCTCTCCTTGTCTTCCAGTTCGTTTGGACCTCCCGAGAGCTCAAAGTTTCCTAAGTCTTTTGCTGTTTCAAATTTCAAAAGTGCATAACTTTGTCATTTTAACTCCTTTTGAATGATTCGATTCTTTGTAGCTTTGTTATAGTATGAACTTTAATCTGAGAATGAAATTAGGCCCTGTTTTGTAGCAGAAAATGATTTAAACAACATGAGCTTGTTTAATGAAAAATGAGGTCTAGAAATTCATGAAAAATTTGTAAACCACATAACTTCCTCTCTGTAGTTGCAAAGTGGGCAAACTCAACCTGGTAAATTTGGCCTATAGACACGCTTTAAATTGATCTAGGCTTTGTCTTTATTCATGTTCCTGAGAAATGATATATGCTAGTTGTAGAACTTAGAAAAATCATAACTAAATCATCTTAACTCCAAATGACCTAAAATTTTATATGGGTTACCACTATACCAGTAGGTAGCTACCATAAAAATTTCAGCTCCAAAATCTTTCTAGAAAATATTTTTGCTACAGTGCTAATTATGGCCGAAAATAAGTTTTTAAGTAATATCTTTTGCACCACAAATCCAAATTAGGTTTTTCCAGTTTCTATGCCTTGGTATATTCGTATTCTACCTTGTGTTTAAATTTCGTTGTATTTGGTTAATTTTTGCTTGCTCTTTTGTTTAAGTGTTGCTAGTCTTATTGGTTGTTCTTGGTTCTTCTTGCCTTTTCGCTTAGGATTCGACATTTGCGGTAACCCCGAGAACGATCCTCCGCAACATATTGAGCAACAGCAAGAAGGCAAGCAGTTTGATCATGTTAATCCCAGTATTTTAAGTATTTATGTTGATTACAAATTCTATGTATGCATTGCTACTTTGTTTTAATAGTTGGCCTAGTAGATGCATTTCCTTAGCAAATGATTATCCTCTACTACCATGAGCCTAGGTTACTTGCTGTGATTTAGAGTTCGTGGATGGGCTCTTGTCACTTAGTAGTTGCGAATTAATTGCTTAGCCATGCTTAGCTTCGGTAGAAATGGGCGGTTATCGACTTGTCGATAACCTTGATCACATCAAACTTATTATGATTATGATTTCCACC
This sequence comes from Ampelocalamus luodianensis, assembly GCA_036346255.1. Taxonomy (NCBI): domain Eukaryota; kingdom Viridiplantae; phylum Streptophyta; class Magnoliopsida; order Poales; family Poaceae; genus Ampelocalamus; species Ampelocalamus luodianensis. Next base: position 48,005,312 of record CM070617.1, read on the forward strand.
TTGTGCTATGTCTACTTATGAAAACTAAAACTGAAAACAAAATGATTTAGACTTGGGCACAATGGTATGATGGTGTGATTTTTGGTGTATTTGGAATGGTGCCGGGTCAACAAGGACCGAACATCTTGTTACACTAGACCAAGCATTTTAGCGTGCTAACCACATTAGAGGTATGGGACCTCTCTTGACTTAGTACTTTGGCGTGTATTGGCTCCGGTCGCGAGTCGCGGGAGGGATGGAGGTGGGAGCATTGTAGTGTCGAAAGGTTTCCCCGTAACGGGTGGTTGTCTTTCGGCTTGCAATGTAGCGTATGGTGTTTCTACCCATACGAGCGGCTCGTAGTTAATACACAAGATTGGAAACGTCTCGTAGGACTTAGCGGGCCGCATACCTTGATAGTGTGCTTGTGGCTTGAAGGCGATGCAAGTGTGGGTACATTGGTACACCTGCGAGGTTAAAACTATTCGAATAGCCTCGTCCCTAGGTTATGGACACGCTTGGCAAGGTCTTTCAAGAGTTAGACTACAACCTTTTAAATTAAAACTTGATGGGTGGTACGAATCGGGGATTCGTGCTATGTTGTGGTGACTATTGGGATAGTCACTTCCAGGTGGTTACTTGTATGTATCTTTACTTACTCATTACTTTGATAACAAAATAAATTTGCAAACTTGCTTTTAAAAGGTACTACATTATTGCAAATAAAGTTGGCTTCATGCAAAATGAGACATATGACCTCCACCTAAATAATCTTGCATGTAGTTTATGAATAGGTCTGCTATTCCACACGTCGATCTTGCGGTACAAAGACAATCTTTGTACTCGGTTGCTATGCTTAATTGTTTTGTTGCAGAGGAGGAAGGTGAGCTGAAGGGCCTCACTTTTGTGAGTGTGTTGTGGTAGCTATGGGCGACTAGCTTAGCGGCCGGTCGGTTGCCTTGTGGGTGTGTGGCTAACCGTCGACTTTTGTTCTAGCCATCTTATGGCGCTTTTGCTTCATTGTCATTCTTGTATATTGTTCTATTTGGCGGTCGGCTCTCTTTTGTAATAACTTTACTTTATGTATGTCGTTGTTGAACTTAGTGATGTATGTGTATGGAATTGATGTGTGATTTTGTGATGATGTACATATGCTGCAATTCTGGGAAGCATATGTCCATCGAGGCTTAGAATGTTTAAATAGTAACGCTAGAACCAGTTGGAGGTTAAGTGTTACTAGTTAAATATTCCGGGTCCTCACAGTGTCATTCGTGAATGACTTAGGACGTCTCAATCACGTCAGAAGTCTTATGCCGACTGTCGTCGTCGCGAGTTGAGTTTCGAAGTGGACGATCATGTTTATCTTAAAGTCTCTCCTATGAAAGGAGTTCGTCGTTTCCAAATCAAAGGTAAATTAGCACCTCGCTATATTGGACCTTTCCGTATTCTAGCTAAGTTGGGATCGGTGGCATACCAGTTGGAGTTGCCACCATCACTCTCAGACGTGCATAACGTCTTCCATGTCTCCCAACTCAAGAAGTGTCTTCGAGTCCCAACGGAAGCAACCGAGTTGGATAAACTCGACTTGCAACCCGATCTATCTTATCGAGAGAGCCCGATTCGTATCCTTGAGGAAACCGAGCGTAAGACTAGGAATCGTAACATCAAGTTCGTCAAGGTTCAATGGAGCAACCACACGGAGAATGAAGCAACTTGGGAGCGTGAAGACCGGATGCGGCGGCATATCGAACTCTTCTGCATGAAGTGCCTTCGTATCAAGAAAGGAAAGGTAAAACATATTAATGTAAATTATAACCTGTCAACACTATCTTTGAAGGAAATCAAGACAAAATAAATTATAACTTCTAATGAAAACTTTCTAATTCTTCTCCACCCAGATCTCGGGTCGAGATCTTTTGTAAGGGGGGGAGGTTTGTCACAGCCCCAACTAATTAAATTGGATTAATATGTATTTCACTAACCTGCATTATCAAATTCAAATCATTTCATAATATATTGTACTTGGAAAATCTAATTTGAGGTAAACATACACATCAAAATTCAATTTTTGATTCAAATCAGTGATAACAAGTTGTGATCATCATCTGAAATCAATTTATTTAAATACTACACTAATTATTAGGAATTAATATAATTTTTCCCAAATTTTTGGGACTAGTTTGAACCTCATTAAAATTCAAACAACATTTATAGACATACAACATGTTTGAATTTAAATATCACAAACTATATTATGAACAGTAGGGTTTTGTAATTTTTATGGGAACTATATACTCCCAGGAACCCCCACAAATTTTTTCATGATTTTAGGGAATTTATTTCTAATTATAAACCCCGGTCAAAGTTGCTAGACAGACTTTAAATTCCAGTCAAACTGGAAACCCTAAACCCCACTCTCGTTCCTCCGACCGAGCCCAAGTCGCGCGGTCGAGCCCAATCAACTAGATGCACCTCACGTGAGCCATCCGATGGAAAACGAACGCACCAGATGGCGTACCCCTTCGCCCCCGCGCCACTTAACCTCTTTAAACCTCAACCTTCCGATCGAGATCTAGCGCCGCTATTGGACCACGTCCTCCCTCCTCTGCGCGAGCGGGGCCCGCCGGCCGGTGGGCCCGAGCTGTCGCCGTCTTCCTCCGTCGCATCGCCGAACACCAGCGCCACGCGGCCGCGCCGCTCTGCTCCCGCCCGTTGCAGCTCCGTTAGTGCCGTGTGTTGCCGCCGCATGCAACCACTCCTGGAGCTCCCTCACTTCACGCCGCCTCCATGTCCGTCATCGCCGAACATAAGACACCCCGAACCCTAGTTCTCCTCACTCTTCCTCTCGGCCGAGGAAGGGGAAGCTCTCCCGTGCTCATCTCTGGGGTAAGTTTCCACCGGGTGCTTCCCCCTCTCTTCTACTTCCATGCCTTCTCCATTTTTGCTAACCCTAGCTCTTGCGATGACTTGTAGCTTTGGTTCCACCTTGGTGCCTTTCGTTGCTCTGGAGCACGCATGAGAGTGACATCCTCGTACCATTTCTCACTTCCAAAAGGTTTTGTCCTCAAACCATCGCGTCATCTTGCATGCTTTAGACCACTGATCTAAACCCCTAACTCTAATTGGGTAATGCACGACAGGATCTCGGCAAATTGAGGACTTAACCATTTTCGGCCGTAAAACACCCCTTCGTCTCCTACCTTGTTCCGGTAAGTCTTTTCTCGATTCCTTGCTCTAGTAGCTTCCTAATGTAACCCTTGATCTGCTCCGACCACTCACTTTAGCTGGTTTTGCTCAAGGCCTCCTATCCACGTGAATCCCCTTTGCCGCACTTGTCTTCTCGTGGCGATCATCGCTCGACCATCTCCAAGCTTCCCGAGCTTCCATTTAGCTCGGTAACTTCCACTTAGTCCCTAGGGCGGGCACACACTTGGTTGTCATTGCGGGTGTACATCATTGTTGCACTTTTGCCGTAAGAGTCACCTCCGTTCATCTCCCGCTAGCCGCTAGTGCAGAGCGGCTCGGTGGCGAGACCACATGTTTATGATGCGCAAGACTAATGCGGAGCTAATCGACAAGTGGCGGGCTCGCTAGTGGCGCGTTGCGCCGGCGAGCAGCCGCACAGCGGCGGTGGCGTTTGCCGTGCCGTATTAGGGCGAACGCGTAGCTTAGTCATTTGCCGCGTTAACCCAATCATTAGCTTTTAAACACCGTCTTAGCCGTCCTAATGTGTCGCACAAGTGGGACCTTGCAAAATCCAAAGACTGCGATTTTTAAAGCCACATGGATGACATGGACCGTGGCATTAAACACGTGCTAAGAAAAATCAAATGAACTGGAATCAATCTGGACCGTCAGATGCGAAAGGGACGGGTTGGATTTGTGAGACATTCGGACCGTCCTATTGCACTTCGACTGTGGACCGTTGGATCTTGATCCAACGGCTCGCGATCTAGCTCGGGATGTGCGTGTGCGCCTCATGATGGGCGGACAGCGGGCCCGCTGGTCAGTGACCGCGGCTAGCGCTGCACTCGGTGAGAAAAGTAGCTAATGTTTGTAAAATCCGAAAACCCTTTTCTTACACACTGAAAAATATGTATAACTTCTAAAATGCATAACTAAATCATTTCAACTTCAAATTGACTGAAACCACTTCTGGAAATTTACATTCTTAATGTACTTCCTATCAAAATTAGTTTCATACATGTCTCTGTAGCAGAGGGCTTTAATTGGAAATTTATTCATTAAAATCATTATCTCTACAATAGGAAAATGGACTGAAATCTTTAAAAATACATAAGTAAGTATTGGAAACTCCAAAAACAGTGAGACCACTTTTGATAATTTTCATTTTCAGTGAACTTAATTCTAAAAATGGTCTCCACCTTACCTCTGTCACAGAAACTATTTTGGGAGAATATACTCCTTAACTCCATTATTTTTATACTATAAAAGGCTGATAACTTTGAAAATCAATAACTAAATCATAAAAACTCCAAAAAGGACAAACTCAACTGTTTTTGACTTATAATAATATTGCCTATTTATCTATGTGATCCACGTACTCGCCACTGTTCTACAAAATTTCACTTCATAATTAAATTATATAATGACGACGTATTGAAATCAAATTCAAACCATTATAACTTTCACATGCTAAATCAAAGTGAAATAATTCTTTCACCAAAATCATTTAAAATCATGACCTAACTACTGTAGAAAAATCATGCATTTTTGAGTATTTGGTTTTTGTGTTGTTTTCTGGTATTTATTTGATGTTATAATTATATAGATCCGAGCATATTGATATCGACACTTACGCTACCGAGTGAGCAGCTCTCGTACCAGCAAGGCAAGCATCATTTGAACTTTCTTTTGCATCATATTTGATCCCGTTTTGGTTAAGATAGTGCAATGATAATTGCTTGCATGCTATTTTATTATGTCAATATTTTTGTGATGTGTAGTTTAGATATGTCCTATGCTTGAGGTTAATCTTGAATTATGCCAACTCCTATATGCTTAAGATAGGATGTGTGAATTATGGGTTGTAGAATTGCTTAGCCATGCAAGTCTAGATACGGTAGTTCGATCGTCGGAATAACCCGGCGGTTTTGGGATACACACAACTCTTACTTTATGTTTTACTTCAGATCTTTGTAGCTGTTTTATGAGTTAAACTTTGTCATTTTTAAATGAGATTTGGTCGGACAAGTGTTGGTTAGTGATGGTGCTTTGTGCACGAGCATTGGGTAAGTGGAAGGACTTGTCGGACAATTGAGGACCGAACTTTGGGTACCTCTTGTTCAAGCAACACTCGTCTTTGCCACACGCGGTTGGGAGCCGTATAGTTAAGTAGGGGAGGGTTTTATTGTGTTAAGTCCTTGGTGGTGTAAGGGGCATAGCGACCGTGAAATCCTATGTTCTTTGAGGAGCCGATGTAATCCTTTATAGTGTGCAAGGGAGCACCAATTCTTTTGTTTTGATTGCATCGGTATTTCCAATATAACTTGTGAGCCCTCTAGCAAGTGCTATCCGACGCTTGTACTAGGCAAGGAACCATCTCACAATGGGGACTTAGCTCAATAGGGCTTTCTTCTTTGAAAATGATCGTATCTTGATTTACCCACCGGCATACCATAGGAAGTGTGCTATTTCGAGGCCTCTAGAGGCTTACGGGCTAATCAAGTCGTGTGGGTAAAGTAGTACACCTGCAGGTATTAATCTATTCGAATAGCCGTGTCCACGGTTATGGACGACCGCTTGAAATTTGTGGTGCTTATTGTTAGACTTTTAATTAAAATTGTGGTTGAACTTGGTATTCGTCATGGGCGGGATGTTCATGTGTTTAGTACATCAAAGTGGGCTGCCACTTTGGTCTTAGTATGATTCAATTGTTTATTCTTGAAATGCTTTACTACATGTTTTACTTCTACTTCAAATCTGATTTTAAATGGGCACATGAAAAACTAGTATGTGTAGGATGTTAATTGTTGCGTCTCTTTCGCAAAACTAAACCAATATGAGCCATCCTTTGAATGACCCTTATGCATAACTATTTTTATTTGTGTAAGACTTGCGAGTACACTTGTACTCAGCCAGATGTTTGCTGGCCTTTTCAGGTGAGGAAGATTATGAGTATGACGATCTCGCTAGTGTTGACTTGGGTGACATTAACGAGTAGTGTGCTATCATTTAACCCCCAGTCGGTTGCCAATGGGTGATGGGCATACCACTACTGGTCTTTTGCTTTATTTAATTGCTTCCGCTGCTACTTGATACTTTACTTTGAATTTGGCGGTCGGTAGTATGTAATAAGTCAGACTTTAACTATTATGCAGTATGTCTTTTTAAATCTCTTGTTGTATGCGTTGTATGGATGTAATCAACGTTGCATGAGGGTATGAGTATATTGGTCGTTGATCTTGGGAGCCAATATATGTCATACTCGTTGTTGATAAATTCCCATTTAACTCACCAAGTGTAGTGCTTCGAATCGAGGGAGAATCGACAATCATGTAGCGCTCGCAAGGGAGCAGCGCGCATGATCGTTGAGGCTCTAGTATTCGGCTAAGCCTCTCACTTGAATAGGGTTAAATTGGAATTCATTTACCAGAGACCCGTAATTATGTCCCTAAGACCTTGTCTAATCTCGGTCTTATGGAGATAATTACCGGGGTCCCCACAGTGGAGGTTATTGCAAGGAATACCTTCGCTCTCTCTGGTGCCTCTGGATCAGGGGGAGGAGGTGGACATCAGTCGCGGGGGACTCTGGAGTTCCTTCGCACCCAGCCGCCCACTTTCTCCTAGTCTGAGGACCCACTTGACGCAGATGACTGGTTGAGTGAAAGCTCAACATTGCTCAGTGCCAGGATCAGGAGAAGGCACTCTTTGCCTCCCTACAGCTGGAGGGTGCAGCACTTTGTTGGTGGGAGAATTTTCTCGCCATGCAGCCCGCAGGCCACGTCGTCGGTTGCCTTGTGGGAAGTTGGCAAACCGGTTGGCTGTTGTTATCGCCATCTTATGGCACTTTTGCTTCCGCTGTTATTGATGTTATTGGTATCTTTTGGCCGGTCGGCCCCCCTTGTGTAATAACTCTATATTATGTATATCTTTTGCTAGACTTGGCACTGTAAGTTTGTATAGAAATGATGCATGATTTTGTAAAGGTGTATATGTACTGCATTTCTGGGAAGTACATGTCCACCAAGGCTTAGGATATTTGATTGGTAATGCTAGAACCATTTGGAGATTAAGTATTACGAGTTCAATACCCCGGGTCCTCACAATAGGTATCAATGTCTTAAGATGCCGTGTCCCAAAGGAGTGATCATAATTCTTTGTGACAAGAAGATGACGCATACCTACAACCGTCGATCCCTCGAGATGGTTGGTCAGATACCAGCTCGGGAAGAAAGTCACCCTTCGACTAGCAAGTCGAAGCCTAAAGCTGCACCAAAGCCCAATGACCAAGTCAAAGTGGTTCCTCTGGATGCGAAGGAGCCCTCGAAGACTGTTCGCATCTGGGATACTTCCGACCCCAAATAGGAAGATGCCCTCATCACTTTTCTCTGAGCAAATGCAGATGTCTTCGCGTGGAAAGCATCCAACATGCCCAGAGTCCCCAGGGAAGTGATCGAGCACAGGCTAGCTTTGCGGCCTGACAAAGTACCCGTAAAACAAAAATTACAGAGATTTGCCCCTAATCGACGAGATGCTATTAGATCAGAATTGGACAAGTTACTTAAAGCAGTTTTATAAGAGAAGTCAACTAACCAGAGTGGTTAGCCAATCCTGTAATGGTTAGGAAGTCAAACGGCAAATGGCGTATGTGCGTAGACTTCACTGATCTTAATAAAGCTCGTCCAAATGATTATTTCCCTTTACCTCGTATCGATTAGTTGGTTGATTCAACTGCTCGCTGTGAAGTTTTAAGTTTTCTAGATGCATATTCTGGTTACCACTAGATCAATATGTGTCTAGAAGATGAAGAAAAGACCGCGTTTATTACACCATTTGGTATATTTTGCTACGTCAAAATACCATTTGGTCTAAAAAATATTGGCGCTTCTTTTCAGCACTTGATGCAAGCACTTTTTCACCTCAACTAGGACGAAATTTGGAAGCCTATGTTGACGATCTAGTCGTAAAAAGCATCAAATAACTTAATCACATCACCGACCTGCAAGAAACATTCGACAATCTCAGAAAGCACCGCCTGAAACTCAATCTTGAGAAGTGTGTGTTCGGAGTCTCTTCAGGAAAATTGCTTGGATTCCTAGTCTCTGCACGAGGAATCGAAGCAAATCCTGAAAAGATAAAGGCAATCGTGCAGATGCGTCCTCCGACCACGAAGAAAGAAGTCCAAAAACTCACAGGATGCATGGCGGCTTTAAGTCGTTTTTATCGCACAACTGGGAGAAAAAGGACTGCCTTTTTTCAAACTTCTAAGGAAGCACGAGGGTTTTGAGTGGTCAGAAGAGGCTAACGCAGCCTTTGAGGATGTCAAGAGGTATCTTACGAGTGCTCCTGTTCTGGTTTCTCTGAAACCAGAAGAGACGCTCTTAATTTATCTAGCTGTCACGCCACAGGTAGTGAGCGTAGTACTAGTCGTAGAACATGAAAACATACAACGACCAGTTTACTATGTTAGCGAAGTTTTACACGGGCCTAAGGAGCGTTACCCTCAGGTTCAAAAACTTCTATATGCCCTCCTCATGTTTTCGAGGAAACTGCGGTATTATTTTCAAGCATACAAACTAGCTGTGCCGTCTGAGTTTCCCTTGGGAGCGATCCTCCAAAATAGGGAAACAACGGGACGCATGGCAAAAATGGTCAGTCGAACTTGGGGGGTTCGACATCCATTTCGTGTCCCGAACGACCATTAAATCCCAGATCTTGGCAGACTTTGTCGTCGAATGGACAAATCCTGAACATGTTCAGGATCCCCAGTACGATTTCCACGACCAGTGGACGATGTACTTTGACGGGTCACTTACTATAAGTGGCTTGTGGGCTGGGGTGGTCCTGGAATGTCATACAATTAAACTTTCAGGCCACTAACAACGTGGCAGAATACGAATGTTTGCTAGCTGGCATACGAGCCACGAAAGCGCTCTTGATTCGTCGACTACTCGTGAGAGGAGACTCTCAACTAGTCGTTAATTAAGTCAGAAAAGAGTACCAGTGCTCTAATCTGACTATGTCTCGGTACTTATCGGAAGTCCGAAAGTTAGAAAAACATTTTCTGGGCTTTGAGGTACAATTTATCCCTCGAAAGGATAATTTCCTCGCGGACCAGCTTCCTAGTATAGCTTCTTCCCGATCCATAGTACCAAAAGGAGTTTTTCTGGAGCAACTCCAGAAGCCGTCTGATGAACCCGAAGGTCCTATTGTTGGCCCGATCTTTCGATGAGAACGATAAGTCCGGTAGGTGTCGCTCAACTCTCACGATCCTGGCTACGAACACGCAAGGCTCGAAACCACGCAATCACTGAACTGATTGACAAGTCGTTATCAACCGTGCACGAATACCCGGTTGATCTGACCACGAAGTCGATTCCTGCATACACCAAGAAGCACGCAAGAACAAGATAATAAGCAATCTGAAATTGCAAATAGGATTGAAATATTTAATTGAGTTGGGATTCGAGCGGTATTATGGTTGGTCTAGTCGACACAAGCCAATACACGGTTGCTATGAAGCTAACTTTTAACTAAACAAAATCCAAGAAAACTAGAGGTGCGTCTCCTTAAATAGGAACGAGGAGCCACAATCTAAAGGAACTATTCATGTGAACAGTAACAACACCTCTAGGTGGGCCGCCGGCATATGGGCCAAGTTGAGTTCGATTACCAGGCCCAGATTGGCCCAAACAGGTGATATGACGCCTTCTTTAGATGATTGCGATCAGTCCAGAAGGAATTTGAAGATGAGGCCAGATCCGTTGGAAAGAGGACGAAATAAGCTTTCAATCAAGTACTCGTGGATCTCCAACGGACTCTGTATGTGAAAGTTATGCCCATTTGAAGTTGGTGCTGTCAGGCTGATTCCGAACTGATCTGACCAAAACGTATCCAGCTTGGCACATGCAGTAGCACCATGGCTTGTAGACATAGTACCATGGCATGTAGACGTAGCACCATGGCATATAGACATAGCTCGATCCAATTGGGTAATATGGTCTTGCATTAGCCGAAAGTCCTATTGGCGAAGATGTTGTTGAAGTAGAGGATGCAGTGCAGCAGGTCGAAGCAGTGGTTGCATCCTTAGGTTTGATGTCCTCATCACCGTCCCTAGTCGAAGAACTAGAGATGCCTCCTATTGAAACAACCTTTCTAGAGTACGAGGATACCTGGATGACTCCCATCTACGAGTATCTTCAGATGGGTTCTGTACCCGACGACGATCTCGAAGAAGATCAGTTATCCCGAAAGGCCAAAATGTATACTTTGGTCGAAGGTGTCTTCTACAAAAGAGGCACTCAAGGGGTGCTCATGCGATGCATTCTACAGAGCGAAGGATTAAAACTCCTTCACGACATAAACGGAGGCATCTGTGAGACTCATGCTTCCTACAGAACTCTGGTCGGTAAGGCCTTTCGACAAGGTTTCTACTGACCAACAGCCCTCTACGATGACAAGGAGCTGGTTAAAAAATGTGTGCAATACCAGTTCCATAGCAGGCAAATACACCAACCGGCTCAGGCGTTATAAACAATTTCTCTGTCTTGGCCTTTTGCGACCTAGGGTCTCGATATCCTAGGACCGTTACCTAGAGCTCCAGGTGGATTTGAATTCCTTTTTGTGTCTATTGACACGTTCACAAAATCGATAGAAGCCGAACCTGTGACTGGGATAACAACGGAAGCAGCTAAAAGGTTCATGATGAGATTCGTGATAACTCGATTTGGGGTACCTAGTCGAATCATCACAGATAATAGCAATCAATTTTCGAGTGCAACATTTCAAGAATTTTGCGATGAGTTGGGTACCATGTTGTGTTACGCTTCTGTTGCCCACCCCCAAAGCAATGGGGCAATCGAAAGAGCGAATGGCCCAATAATGAAGGGGATTAAAAGTTGAGTCTTCAACCAGCTTGTCAAGCGCTCGGGGGCTTGGGTAAAAGAATTACCCTCGGTATTATGGGCCATTCGTACGACTGCTAGTTGGGCTATAGGTGAAACACCTTTCTTTCTAGTTTTTGGTGCAGAAGCCATGCTTCCGCCAAAACTAAAGATCAGGTCAGCACGAGTCGAAAATTTTAACGACTCGGCCCAAGAACAACTTCGAGCGGACGCCATCAACCTGCTCGAAGAAAAGAGGAACCAGGCTCTAATTCGTTCAACAGTATACCAACAAGCCCTGCGCAGATACTATGATCGTAAGGTCCAACCTCGCAGCCTTGCTGTAGGTGACTTGGTATCGAGGCTTATCCAATCCCAGTCTAATCGGAATAAATTTTCTCCCAAGTGGGAAGATTCTTACACTGTGGTCGAAGTGACGCGTCCAGGTTCGGTACGACTAGCAATAGAGGATGACTGCGTTCTCTCAAACTCTTGGAACATCGACCAGTTACGCAAATTTTACGTGTAACGAACCTCCACGACAATAAAGTATTAGGTTCTTTCTATCTTTATTGCCTTTCTTTGAGTTTTTGCTTTTATAATTTTTCGACCATATTTTATACGCTCGATTTCTCTTTACACTGGCCAGAGAAAGGACACAACAACTAGTCAAAGTCTCTACTCTCTGCATGTGGTCCTACCCGCTAGAAGGAGCTTCCTAATATCGCCTTGTTCCTAACTTTTGTTGCCAATATAAAAGTTTTTTGGGCTCAGAAACATGGTCGAAAAGTTTTAAGCAAATTCATCTCACCTTAGTTTATTCATTCATTTTGAAAAATACTCTAAGAAGAGCGCACTTTTGAGATTTGTTCGACTGCTTTTGGTAAACTTGGTCGGTTTTAACTGGTCGAAGGAAGAAACACACCTAGTAGAAGCTTCTCCTCTCTGCACGTGGTCCTGCCCACTAGAAGGAACTTCCCAGCGTCATCCCGTTTTCTACTTTTGCTACCAGGACAAACTTATTGGGTACATTAAAAAAGGTCGAATGAATTTTCTAAGGTCCCCTAGATGTTTGTTTTACTCAAGTTGTCGTTATTGATTTGATTAATCTGGTCGGAGATGGTAACATCACCTAGTCGAAGCCTTTCCTTTCTGCATGTGGTCTTGCCCACTAGAGGGAGCTTCCTAGCGTCGATCAATTTCCGCTCTTTTGACTAGTGCAAGATAATCGAGAAACGAAAGCTATAAGTCGAACAAACCTCTCTGTTTTTAGAAACCCTTTCTTTACTATTTCCTTAGTTTATTAAAATAAACTAAGCAAATAGTCGGGGCTAGGATAAAGTTATAAACATGACTTTAATTCTTAGTCTTGGTTTCTTTTTCCGAGTCGTTATCTTACGAGTTACTAACTACTCTACAAGATGATTTGCAGGAAAACAAAAGAAGGAAGGAAGAATTACAAACATCTGGTCTAATTATTTTTCCTTTCATTATCTTACGAGTTGCTAACTACTCTATGAGATGATTTGCGAGAAAAAGAAAAGATCATATATTTATACATCACCAAAAGCTTGTCTTTATAGGTCCCTATTACAGACTACTCTAACGAAGGAGATTCTATTTGCATCTCCTTCGCGACCTTCTCGCCAACCGACTTCATATCCTCGATTAACTGCTCGCTTGGCTTTAGTGCGATCGAAATCGCTTCAACCGAATGAGGGTTAAGGTTGGGGTCACGGGCTTTAAGCTTTGCTAAAACAAAGCTCACAGCCCCTTTGACCGCTTCCTTTATCGAGTCATTCTGGTTGACCTTCAGAGTAGTCACCAACTCTTGCAAGGTACTGACTTGATCCCCAATGGCACTCATATGAGCGGCTATCGTGTCGTCTCGAGGTGTGACCTTTTCAGCATGAAGCCCATCGAGAACATTGTTCAAAAGCGAAATGTTGTCTTGAAGATTGATCTTCATCGACTTCATCTCCTCCTGGGTGCAAGTCGAAACCTCATGGAGTTGTTTTATTTCAACTAATCTCTCTAAAAAGAGTAAGGTTAGTTAGATAAAATGACTCCACGAAAAGAAAAAAAGATTTAATAGCAAGTAAAGGACTACTTACCCGCTAATTGAGAATCTAATTTCTCAATTTCTTTATCTTTATCTTTCGCGATGCGGGTGATCTCATGGACGGCCAAGGTTTTATCTTGAACCTCGGTCTGAAGAGTCCCCACTTGGGCTTGAAGAGCCCTGGTCTCGACCTCTTTTTCTGAAAAAGAATGAGAAGTTAGGAAGGTGAAAATCAAGATTATAAGCAGTCGTAACCTCAAAGACGTACTGTTTATTGTTTCCTGTAACTCTTGAGTTACAGAGTTGGCCTCCTGAAGCTTCTTTAGAAGGTTGGTGACCTCATCCCTTAACTTTTTCGTCTCGGCTTTTTCGAAGTCGAGCGAAGCAGCTAAGGTCTTTTCGTCACTCTTAAACCTGAAAAAGTTAAGGGTAGACATGAATACAGAGACGAGCAGTCGTAAGTATTTCTACGACCGACACGTGATCGTAAGTTTTTCTACGATTACTTCTGGTCGTAAGTTTTTCTACGACCAGTACCAAGTCATAAGATTTTCTACGACAACCCCCTCGAGTACTGAACAAGTAGTCAAATTATAAAACGATTACAAGTGTCGGTTACTCACCACCTCTCTTGCTCGCAAAGTACCGTTTTTTCTTGCCGTAACTTGACAAGTTGCTGGTTGTACTCACAAACCGTAGCAACTTGTTCCACAGCTTTCTGTAGGAAAGAAAGGTAATAAGAAGCAAGGATAAAACTATACTTGTGGGTATCGATGGGTACTTACATTCATCCTTGACCAAGCAAACATGGAGACTATCCGTGACGGATCTTTCAACCCATCCATCTCCTCGACTCGTTTCCACCAAACCCTTTCGAGACGTTTGTCATCGAAGACATCCCCACAATTGGGAATGCTGCTAGGGTGGGGGACTCGGTCACGAGGTCTATAGGTGGAAGATCCTACGATAGAAGCAGGGCCAAAGAAATCAGAGTAGAAGTTAAAATACTCTTCTTCCTCTGATTCAGTGATGGTAGCACCGCCTAGAAGACCGGAAGGAATGTCCTCGACAACTTCCTTACCGGCACGGTGGTCGGAGCTCTCACCACCACCTACTCCTGGCGTCTCCCTCGTGGCCTTCCTCGTCTCCACCTCCATTCCTACGACTGCCTCTGTAGTTGTAGTGACTTCAGCAGCGACGACTTCTTTCACCATGGGAATGGTTGCTGGAACTTCAGCTACATTCTTGTCACACCTTCGATGGTGAAGAAGTAATGATGGGCTTCTCAATAGAAGCATCCATGGAGGTCAAGGAGTTGGGCTAAGATCACAAAGCGAAGAGCAAGTTAACTCGTGAAAAACAAAGGGTAAATGTTGTTCTTACGTTTGCTTTTCACATACCTCTACGTCTTTGGACCTAACCCGGATGTAACAACCCAATTTTCAAATTTCAGAAGAAATTAAAATTTAATTATTGTTGTGAAATTTTCTGGAATTTTAAAAGCCTTCTCTACTTATTTTAAAGTCAAAACAAATTTATTTGCAAAATTAATTACCAGGTAATAGTTGGAAATATTTTATTTAAGTCCCAGACAACTCTAGGAATTTCTGAATTTTTCTAGAATTTTTGGGATTTATTTGCTATTTTCTAAAGCTTAAATGAATTAACAGTATTAGTTTAAATGGAAAAGTAATTTAAAACCTAAATCTCGCTTTGGGCCGAAACCCAAAATCCAGCCTGATCCCCCTTTTCCGCGCACGTGGCCGCACAACCCACTCCCCCGCGCGCGCTCTCTCTCTCCCTCACTAACACACGGGGCCCGCATGTCAGCCTCCCACACCCCGACCCCACCTATCAGCCGCACACGCCTCGCGCGTTAAAACCACCTCGAAGCCTATCAGCCGTTGGATCTTAAACCAACGACCAGATTTCGTGTAATCTTCGGAGGTCCGAACGTTCCCCTCATCGTGAGTCGTTAGATCTAAAATGGATGGCCATGATACGTTGTGCCTTTCGGGAGGTTCGAACATTTTCCCCCAACGTGAGCCGTACGATCTAAATCCAACGGCCCACGTGACACCCTTCATTCTATAACTAACTCCGAACATTTCTAAACGTTGTGGACCATCCGATTTAAATCCAATGGTCCAAATTAACACACTCTCAGATCAGTACTATTCATTCTGGACCGTACGATCTTAATCTAATGGCCACAATCCAACCACCTATATTTTTTTCTTTTTTCCTTTTCTTTTCTGTCACTGCCAAGTGGGCCCACGCTACAGTGTCGTTGTCCTTGTCGTCTTCGTCTCCACGAGGTCAAGCCCGAGGCTGCCATTTTCGCGAACTCAAAAGCTTCGCAAACGGCCTCATTTCCAATGTGAGACCCCGGTGTATTTAGCTTGTAATGCTTAGTCTTCCTTTGACCCTAGCATCACAACACAAAATATACCGTGCCTCGATGGACATGTGCTTCCCAGAATTGCAGCACACATACATCTTTACAAAATCATGCATCATTTCTATACAACAAGTCTAGCAAAAGACATACAATAAATAGAGTTATTACAAAAGAGCCGACCGGCCAAATGACAACAAAGTAACAAGTAACAAAGTGACAGCGGAAGCAAAAGCGTCATAAGATGTCTATAAGCAAAAGTCGATCGGTTAGCCACATAACCCACAAGGCAACCGACCGGGCCGCCAAGCTAGTCGCACGATCCGTAGCAAAACTCACAGTAGTACACCCTTGGGATCCACTTCCTCCTCTGCACACAACAAGCAATGCAGATGAGTACAATAATGTACTCGCAAGACTTACGAGTAACAAGCCTATACATAGCTACATGGAAGCTGTAACAAAGGAGATGGTTATATGGTTAATTGGACGCATAAAGCAATTTTCATTTGCAATAATGTAATAGATTGAAGGCAATTTGTCAAATCTGTTTTTAATCATTGAAATAACAGCGAGATAATAATAAATAACATAAGTAACAACCTAGAGGTGACTAACCCAATAGCCACCACAACATAGCACGAATCCCCGATTCGTACCACCTATCAAGTTTTAATTAAAAGGTTGTAGTCTAACTCTTGAAAGACCTTGCCAAACGTGTTCATAACCTAGGACGAGGCTATTCGAATAGATCAAACCCTGCAGGGGTGTGCCAATGTACCCACACTTCAGACCGCCTTTTAGCCACAAGATTAGCATACTTCCAAAGGTATGCCGGCACGGCTAAGTCCTACGAGACCTTTCCAATATTGTGGATCAACTACGAGCCGCTCGTATGGACAGAAACCCATACGCTACATTACAAAGCCAAAAGCCAACAAATCCCATCCCGGGTGAAGGCTTTCGGACAACTACAATGCTCCCAACATCTTCCTCCTACAACCTCCTACGACTCAGCCAACACACGCCAAAGTACCAAGTCAAGAGAGGTCCCATACCCTCTAGTGTGGTTAGCACGCAATAATGCTTGGTTTAGTGTAACAAGATGTTCGGTCCTTGTTGACTCGGGCACAATACCAGTCACATCCAAAAGCATACCAACATACCATTGTGCCAAAGTCCAAATCATTTTGTTTTCAGTTTTAGTTTTCACAATTAAACATAGCATGAAGGCTGAACATAAGGTCATAATAAGCATTTTGTGTGATCAAGGCCATCGACTAAGTCGACAACCGCCCATTTCTACCGGTAGCTAAACATGACTAAGCAACATTAACTCGTAAACTACTAAGTGACAAGGGCTCATCCAACGAACCCTAAATCACAGCAAGATACTCCTAGGCTCAGTAGTAGAGGATAAATATTTACCTACAGATTATGCATCTAATAGATCAACTAATTAACAATAGTTTAAAACAAGATAGCAATGCATACGTAGAATTTGCAAACAACATATGAGACTTTGAAAATAATAGGAGCAATATGATCAAATGATGCTACATCTGCTTGTCTTGCTGAAGATCACGCTTTTCCTGCTGAGGATCACTCTCGGGTTCAATAAATTCTTCTGAACCTAACACAAGAACGCGAAAATCCAATAAGAACAAAGAACACCAAAAGAAACTCAAAATCCAAATTCATCCAAATCCTGTGAAATTTATACAGCAGCAAGCGCATGATTTTAAATGAATTTAGGAATAAGAATCATTCCATTTGGACTAAGAATGAAAAAGTTATAGCCTAAACAATTTCTTTCAGACTGAAAAATCATATTTAAATTAATTTCGGTTATTGTTCATGGTATAATTTTTCTAGAAAGATCTAGAACCTAAAATTTTTATGGTAGGTACAACATGGCATTCTAAGTACAGCAAAACTGGATTTACTTTATTTGGAGGTAAATTGAATTACTTATGATTTTTCTAAGTTGTAAAACTAGAACATATCATTTTTCAGAGGCAAGTGCATGAACAAAACCTAGTCTACATTAAAGTACATTAACAGAGGGATTTAACAATTTTTAGTTTGCTCAATTTTGAGCTACAGAGAATTACTTATTCTTTTTCCAAGTTTTAAAAGAATTTCTAGACAACATTTAATGTTAAACAAATTAATACAACCCATTTCATTTTCTGCTACAGAAAAGCACCTAAACATATTTTTAGATTAAAGTTTAGGTAAACAGGAATTTAACACAGTTGGAATCATCTAAAAAGGAATTAAAATGAATTAGTTATGATATTTCCAAGTTTAATACAATTTTCAGTTTACAAATAAAAATTTTCGGGAATAACTTATTACTAACCCAAAGAGAAAACCCTGGGCCGTTGATTTGGAATCAGACGGCCCAAAAGCGCGGCCGATCGAAGCGCACTCCGCGCACAAAGGGGCCGACCGTTGGATCTGATCCAACGGTCCTCAAGAGGTGGGCCGTTCGGACTTCACGAACGCCCCCTCAAATCTGGGCCGAGGATCTAAAAGGAAAGGCTCAGATCAAGGGTTCCTTCGGAGGGCCGAACGCAACAGAGATCTGGGTCGGAGATCTTAAAATGGACGGTACAAGAGGACTTGACTCGCTAGAACACCTAATGTGCTGAGGAGGTCTAGGCCGTTAGATTAAGATCTAACGGCCCAGAGCTGGCGGGGAGGTCCTAAAGCTAAGGATTTAACGGAGGAGGTCCTGGACGATCCAGATCTCCAAGGGGAGATCCAGGACGGCCAAGATCTAGACTAGGGAGGTCCCGACGGCTAAGATCTCACAGGGGGAGATCTCAACGGTCAAGATCTACGCGAGGAGGTCCGCAAAGATAAGGCCTTAACGGAGGGAGGTCTTAACGGCTCAAATCTCCACTAGGAGGTCCTGAACGGTCAAGATCTTCCCGGGGGTGGTCCTAAAGGTTAAGATCTGCGGAAGGGGAGGTCCTGAGGTTTTCTTTGCAAAAAGGCCAAGGGGTGGTCTTTTGCAAAGAGGACGCCAAGGGTGGTCCCGAGGGGGAGGTCCTGGCACTAAGGTTTTACAAAGCAACATCCTACGGCTAAGAGATATCCTAAAGAGATCATCGACGGCTAAGATTGAACTCAAGAGGTCCGGGGACTTTTCGAAATTTTGACAACAGCACAGAACATCGCACTTTGTCCGGCCATGACGGTGCAAGCCAACGGTACCAAAATGTGCACAATACTATTGCAAACCAAAAGAGGGTACTCTCGACGGCAGAGCTGGTCTAAAACGCCGGCGAGCCGGAGATGGGCGGAGGAGCTGCTACGGCAAAATACGAAAATGCAAAAACTCTGCTAGGATCTAATCCAACGGGCGCTCGAGCACTAGGGGGCTATTGTGAACACACTTGGATGCAGGGGAGGTCCGAAGGAGCTCGGAGAAGTCCTAGCGGCGGAGACCGACGCCGGAACTGAAGATGACAACGACGACAAGTGATCCTGAGCAAAGTGAAGGTGAACGGATGGTAAGGATAGTTTCGCGATGACCCAGAGGTGGTCCAGGAGCAAGGAATCGACCAGAGGAGCTACTTACCGGAGTTGGGGAAGAAATGAAGGACCACGGCCGAAATCCGCGCAACTCCAATCCAAGCTGCTCCTGTGAAAGCAACCCAAAATGGAGTTAGGGACAAGATTTACGACCCCCAGAGGTCCAACGGGAAACGAAAAGCTGGGCAAGAGGAGCACTGGAGCCTTGTCGCCCACGATGAGCTTGGAAGGTCGAAAATGGCGAAAATGAGTGCTCTCGGCAATTGCGCTCAAACACACAGAGAGAGAGAGGGCAACAGTGACAAGATATGCTGAAGGGGAACCCCAGGAAGGCTCTGAGGCCCTCAAGTAGCTCAAGTGTCAACGGTCGCACAAGGACTTGGGTTTAATGGCGATGGGACAAAAGGGCTCTGCCGCGCGCGAAAACGAGGAGAGGAGCAGGTAAAGGTCAGACCTAACGCTGACAAAGTTGAAAAAAGAGGGGCTCGAGTCGCACTGTGCCCCACGAGGTGACCAGGCACTGCTCCGTCCACCTGCCATGGCGCACGCGCGTGTACGACACGCCGAGGAAGAAAAAGAACAGAGGAGGAGGTCGGGGAGGTCGACGATCGTTAGATCATGGATGGACGGCTTGGATTGCTCAAGAGCTCCAGAGGTTTAGAACGGCAGGGGAGGTCGTGAGCGTTAGATGGAGATCTAACGACTTAGGTTCGAGGCGGCTCTCGGGAGGTCCAAAAGTCCCTACAAACGCGGACCGCCCGATGGAGATCCAACGGCCGAACGCACGCGCCCAAACGCCGAGCCCGAGTGCGGCGCTGGTGACTTGGTTCGACCGAGTTGATTGGTTTGGGCTAGGGTCTGACTCGAACCCGAGTCTCACTCAGCCCTAGGTTTATAATTAGAACAGAGATCTTTGGGGAATTATTTGAGGTAGTAAACTAACTCCAAAAATTCTGAAATTTTTATAGGAGCTTGCTAAGTTAGATGTTGACCTTGTATAAATTTTTCAGAGGTTTTCATGCAGTGAAGTTTCCTCCAAAATTTTTGCAAGGTGCTGAGATAGGGTTTGACTAACACTCAAACTGGTTTGACTGACCTCCAAATATATTCAAACAATTTCTAAAAATTATGATTTTTTTAGAGGAGTCACACACCATCCCTAGAACTTAGGAAAAATATTTCCAGAGAATGATCACAAGATTTGACAAGAAAGTTTTTGATGTGTGGCTTGTGATTTGTATTTCCATAATTCTTTTACATGAAGAACATATATGAAATACAAGATGTAAGAAAAGTTTTTAATTTCTACACTTTTTCTTACATTTGAAACACAAACCAAAACTTTGGATGTTACATCCAACCACTCCGTTCCTCGCGTGTACGTGCACATGACCGTGTCTTCCCCCATGTTCTTCCTCCTTATTCGCGCTGGTTTCGCCCACGATCGCCGCAAACTGCCGACACGTTCCCCACGTCCCAACACCGCACCAGAGCACCTTGGCCCCTATAAAAGGGAGCCTCGGGTGCGCAATTTCCCCCACAATCAAACACCGCCACCCATTGCCACTCTTTTGCTCAGTAGCGCCCGAATTTTGGAGTTTTTCGCCGGTGGTTGAACTTTGCTTCTTCCCCGACTCCGGCAACGTCAAGCCCGCTCCGCCGCCGTCGTCCACAAATTCGTCATCGTCGTGTCGCCGCCAAAACTCGTCGCCGACAGCCTTTTAGCTGCGCCCGCTTGCAACCAAGATGAGCATCATACTCAGCGCGTTGCCCTCTTTCGATTGGTACCATCCCCGCCCCTCGCCACGGTGTAGGACGCCAGCGACCATAGGGCCGAGAGCCCCGCCGCCTTTTGCTGACGTGGCAGGGCCACGGGTGCGCCACATCAGCACCGAATCCTACGTGGCTGCCCATGTGGCGCTACGTCAACTCAAAAACCCGAGAGCCAAAATCCCATAGAATTAGTTCACGTGGACTGTGTCTATGACACGTGGGTTCCACACGTCAGGAAAATAGTTTTATTCTTTTAATTATGAAAATCTCAGGGCTGATGTCACCCTTGCGCAATAAAAGGGTTTTCTTTTAGAAAAATAAATCAAGAAATTCTATTAATTTTAGAATTAGAGTTTTTAATAGATTTAAACTTCAAAAATTCATATCTTTTGCATCCGAACTCCGATTTGGGTGATTCAAGTTGGAAAATTTGTATAAAATTGTAATCTAGCGAAATAAACCAAAATATTTCAATTTGGAGTTAATTTGAGCTGTATTTCAAAATTTATTCAAATTTGAGTTGAATTTGTCGCATTTTCGCGTATAGACTTCGACGATTCCGGAGAGTTCGATCCTTTCGAAGACTTAGAGTTTTAGGACTTCAACAAAGGCAAGTTATACCATTGACCATATTGCTCCCAGTATTTTAAAGTTATTTTTAGTTTTTAAATTATTAATGCATGCATATCTTTACTAAATTATTTCAATTCCCTGTTTTCAATGTTTAGTTATACCATTTTTCCTTGTATGGCCACTTTGAATGTTGATTATGATTACCTTGACACCCCTAGATAAAATGATATTGATAATAAACTTATGCTTAGCCAATGCTTAGACCCCAAATATGACTTTTCAGAGGATTTAGCCAAATCATTTACAAACTTGGTTCAAATTTGAATATGTGGTATTGCTTTACCATAGAAAGTTTATAAAGGTGGTTTTACTTGAAATAAAATGAAAATGGGTTTGGACTTGGGCAAAGTGGATGATTGGTGGGTGCAGGTTTATGCACATGCTTAGTCTGGTTAAGACTAAGGCCTAGGGTTTGTTTTGAAAGACGCCCAAGTCATTTGAGAACCGGCCTTTGAGCGTTCCTTTGCTATGCCTCATCGTACCATCACATGTCCTGTATGGGTAGGATTTGGCTAAGTAATTTGTGATGTCTTAGTGTTATTTGTGCCGTGTTGATTGAGTGGGTGTCGGGTAGACATTTATTCCCACCTGGCGCAAGAGGGGTCTCCCGGAGGACGGTTAGTCCAATGGCAGTGAAACCTTAGCGGGCATAAGTACATTAAGACAGAACATTGTAAAGGCCTTATGATAACTGCTCAGTCGCACGCCTACGGAAGCGTGTATTGGCCGACATAAAGAGCAAATTATCTCGTGTGAATAAAGTTGTACAAACTCTGCAGAGTAGAAAACTATTTGAATAGCCGCGTCCGCGGTCATGAATATGCTAGCAAAGCCACTTAAAGTTAGACTTTGTTTTTGGTTTCAAAATGTTTTATCAAATGATTTGAGGATGGTTAATCCTTGTGAAAAATTGGGCAATCAGCCATGTGATAGGAGGGTATCCTTCACCTATTTATTTGGAGGTTATCCATACTATAAAGTTGTCAATTTAAAATATGATTTTAGATATAGTATAAAAATGGATTTGGAAATTACTATGAGTATTTAAAACTGAAAATTGCTGCTTTATGCAAAATAACCC
Organism: Ampelocalamus luodianensis; assembly: GCA_036346255.1. Classification (NCBI taxonomy): domain Eukaryota; kingdom Viridiplantae; phylum Streptophyta; class Magnoliopsida; order Poales; family Poaceae; genus Ampelocalamus; species Ampelocalamus luodianensis. The sequence goes on from CM070617.1 coordinate 48,027,850, forward strand.
TGCCATATTCATTTGTCTACCTTATGCATGCATTTTCATTCAATATTGGGTGTAACTTGCAAGCACAGTAGTAGTGCTCACTCTTACTGAATAATTTTTATTCAGGAGATGACTTCTATCCAGATGGTGAGGACACGGACGTTTAGGCCTACGCCCCTAGACGATTATCTGTGGTGAATCGTGTGGCCTACATTTACTGCTTTGCTTCTGCTATGTTATCCGTTATTTGTTTATCGGACTCATTTGTATTAAACTTTGATTATTTAATGTCATTTAAATTCTCGTGGTATGATTGTGATGCCAATTTTGTAAGACTGTATACACTGGAAATCCTGGACTAGTGTGTGAACACAGAGAATTCGGGATCCTTCGTTCCCGGGTTCGACACAACCGGAAGAGGAGATGACGACGAACTTGGTGGACTGCTCACGGAGACCGAGGTTCGACGAAGACGGTGGCGCGACGAGGGAAAGCGACGACGGGGCTACGGCTCTCGGCGAAGGAAGGACTCCGACGACGCTACGACAAAACCGAATGGGCGGCGAGATAGATCTAGACAGTGAGAACCCGAAGATGGCGACAGCAAGACTCAGTGCACCAGTGGCGGAGAAAGAGCGGCGACGGAGATGACAGCGGGCTTGGGCTCCTCCTTGCGAATCCGGCAAGAAGAGCGCTTTGCTCGAGGGATGGCTAGGGTTTATGGAGGCGGTGCGGCATGAGGCGCAAAAGCCGAGGGTCTGGGTGCTTTTAAAGGCGGCGGAGGGAGAAACCGAGAAGAACACGACGGCGGCGTCGTGTCGGACTCGGAAACAGAGTCAAGGGCGAGCCGAACGACTCTGAGAGATGAGCCCACTCGACAGTGGCAGCAAGGCGGAGGTGGACGCGACGCTTGGCGGCGTGGTGGCGGCTGGGCTGGCGCGCTGGACTGGGCCGAGGTGAAGCGAAATGGGCAGGGGAAAAAGAAAATGGAAAGCAGAAATGGATTGGGCCGAACACATGTGCATCTCATGGAAATCGAAGTTCGTCCAATATTCTTGCGTACACATGGTCTATCCTCTCCCTGTGCGTGTAGCAAAACAAGTTGTCCCACATGCATGGACGACATGCTTGCAACATCACCTGGCACGTATCGCAAGACGGACCCACATGGCAGAAGAAAAATCCTGACAACGTACGTAGTTCTCTGGTATTTTGTAGGCTTCGTATCCTCCGAATATAGCAAATGATATATGTATTTTGACCATCTCCACAATATCTTCACAATGATAATATTTATTCTGACATGCAATGTTTCCTTCTTCAGAGCCTCATAAATTACTGATGTGAATTTTCACGAATTGAATACTGAAGGCTAGCATATCACGCTTTGAGATTCGTGAAAAGACACGTGTCACGCAGTGGAGTTGGTCTACATTGATGGAGTTGTGGACCAGATCTTATAGGATTTTTTTCCTTCTGAACGCATGTTTACTTTAGGCTTGTACATATCCAATGTAAGCCTACTTATAATTAAATAGAGTAGTAGATCTGTATCTTTATGTAAATTAAATATAGACCCGATTAAAGAAGAGTTCACCTGACAATATTTAATACGGCTCAATAATTCTTTCCAATCAAATAATATATTTAACTGACAAGTGATAGGCGTGTACGTATCCGCATCATCCTCTCCTTCAAGAAAAGACGTCCTCGGCTTTTGGTGACCTGAAAATATGCTAAAAAAAGAAAACAATGTATATGCATGGTATGTGTAATTATCATCAGTTGTTTTATTGTTCCTCATGTTTCGCACAATTTGTTTAATTAAAGAGCCATAGGACATATATAATGTATATGTTGAACCATCAATTATATATCTCAATTTATCCATGTCATTAAAAATATTTAGTGCCTTCGATGCTTTAATTGCGCTACTTTTAATTACTTATATACGTAAGAGGCGAACAAGTACGTAGCATATTTTGTTCTAAACAGTAAGCACTATCATTTAAACTCATCTCAGAATGATCACACCATTGCACAAAAGATGATATGTCCAAGACATGTAATTTCAATTCAACAAGCTTATCACAGGTAATGCATATTTGATAAACATGAAACTCAGACACTTCCTCAATCACACTAGATAGCTCTACTGGATTATTGAACATGATATAGCACAAAAAAAATCATCTAGGGGATATTCTAGTTAGAATTTCTTTATAAGTAATTAATTACACATTATGCAAATTAAGCATATCAAATTCAGGACGTGAAATTTCCTATTGAGCAGAAGAGTTCTCACAATTACAAACCTTTTGTTGATGAGCTAACAAATCAGCACCAATGTTGTTACCATTTTCGACCCTCTCAGTTGATGTAGGTGTTGTAGGTAGCGTCTTATCATCTTCCAGTGGTGCGGTTTGATTAACATTCAACTCCTCATTTTCTTTACAAACCTGTACAATATGAGAAACAACACTAGAAATAGAGGATAAGTCGTTAGTCTAAAAAATAACATCACTTTTCCTAAATTCTACCTCTATATTTTCTTTTGGTGTATCTCTCTCACACTCAGTTTGGATACTCTCATGCTCACATATGGTAGAATCACATAGCTCACTCTTTTTATTGCTCTTACTCAATTTGGTTATGTGGCTCTCATCCTCACATATGTTTTGATGCATCTCATCCTCTAAAAACTGTGGGTCAGCAATGACGCAATTACCATCAACCACGATCTCCTCGTGTGTTGCATGTAACAATGTGACATCACTACATGACGTTTTGGCTGAAGAGAAAGCCCCATGCTCGGTCGTCTTCTCATATAACACATTGGTGGAGACGTAAGAACTTTAGTGTGGACTCATTGAACCTTGGTGTACGTCTCTCTTTAATTCTCTTCTCTTCTTCGATAGCATAATTCACAAGATCCTGCATACTACAATCATACTTCAAACAAACGAGAGCAATGATCTCAAATTCAAACCTCTTTTGAAGTAAGCCTTCATTGCACCTGCCTTGTGATGTTGGCACAATCCATAGCATAATTCAACTCATCGTAATAAGATCGGACAGATCGACGTCCTTGATGAATGCTCTTCATATGATGAAGTAACTCCAGCTCATACTCATATGGCACAAACTCCTCCCTCGTGACCTCCTTCAATTGTTCCCAAGTAGTGACAAAATGCTTCCCAGGATAACACTTCCACCAAGTACATGCATATTTTTCAAACTCCATGGTGGCTTGTGTCATTTTCTTGGCTTCGGACAACTTCTGGAACTTGAGGTCACATTCGAGTTGGTCCACCCACTCGAGATACTTCCCCGGATCAGTACTTCCATAGCAAGGGAAATACAAGTAGCTAAAATCGATCCATAAGGAACAGAATCTTGAATATCCTACCATTGTTAGTGAAGCACAAAAATAGCAAAGAATATATGGAATTTATGTGGAATCACTTAACCTCACCCTCTCCTTGCTAATCGAAGTTCTTATGCCTCATCGGATAGCGAAGACACACATAACTTAGTGACGGTAGACAATCAAAGGTGATAGATTGAGCGAATTCAAAGTCCACGTGCTGTATAAAGCAATGGCTAATATGTGGAGTTTGGAGGGATATATGTAGCAAGGAGTAATAGATATGTAACTCAGTTAATGCAAAATCAAATAATAATCCAAAAGTTAGCAATGCCCTAAGTTGCTGTCACAGGATATAGGATAAAACTAGCAAAATAGGATGTATAACAAAGTGGATATAAGTATCATACAATAACCGAGTGAATTTTTCTCCCTCTTAGAAAATCACCCGAGAGCACATGTTCTTTAATTATTTTTTTATCTCTGTTTTTTTTTCCAATATCTTTTTCTTAATTTTTCTCTCTCTCTCTCTGCCCTCGGTGCTAATAGAACCACACGGGAGTAAATTCACTAAGCAGATGTGCGGCGGCTTTCATTGGGGTCGCAGCAAAACTAGCATGCACGGGCAACCGTACCTACAGCGATTAAAGAAAATTTCTGCAGGAGACAAAACTTCTTCGAACTTGTGGCTGAAGCCAACTCTCTCTCTCCTCTTGTGTGTAAAACCAAAGATTATTGATGTTCTCGGTGGTGGTAGAATAGTAGGTATGGCAGCAGATTTTCTTGTGGGGCCTGCGGTGCACAATAATTGCACCCCATCACCGGGCAGACTAGGCGGTGATGGGGTGCATGCAAGCTGGGCTGGGTAGTAGGGATAGCGATCAATGCGTCGTGCGCCTAACAGACAATGCGTATGTGCATTTGCCTCTAAACGATTACAGAGATTACGGAAACAATTCCGGATCTGTGCATCTGTGCATTTCTCTTACCTGTTGCTGACCCGCCGGCCGTGGCCGTAGCAATGCCGTGCCCGCCGCCACTGCGCCTCCGCCGCCCTCCATGCGCCGTTCTGAGGTGGCAGGTGACGAGGAGGACCACGGGAGCTTGGGCCTGGGGAAGAGCCGACGAGGTAGCCAACAAGATTGCAACACAATTCAGAGGTTCATTTATAGCTGCACACGTGGTTACAAGGTTGCTACGAGATAATCTTGATGCACATTTCTGGCGCCATGTGTAACTATGTTGGAGTTTGTCAGGAAAGATGCATAATGGAACCTTCTTGTCTTTGGGGAGCATTCATCCGCCCGTATTAGGAAAAGCCGTCCTTAATACTTGTCTGATTGTGTTGATGGTGCTCTCCTCCTGTGCAGCAACGGCCAACGGGTACAAAGCGACTCGGCGTTTGGAGAAATCGGAACTGCCAAAAATAACAGCAGAAGACATACTTACTGGAAAAGGTACTATCCCTAGTAAAGGGCACTTTGAGCTGCTACGATGGCAATCTCCAATACCCCCCTATTACAGCTATGTAGCAAACTGTGTCGTCAAGGAAGCAGAAAAAGTTGTGCCTAAAGAGAATTGTCTAAGAGAAACAGAGGGTTATGAAGGTCTGTGTTAGCAAGTTGAGTCGTTCAGAAAGCTCAGCTGGTTGTGCCTAAAGAGAAATGTCTTAACAGAGACAGAGGGCTATAAAGGTCTTTTCTTTGCCATCGGGATGGTTATATCAGTTGTTTTAGAGATTTTAATTTCTGTATATGTTAGTTAATGTAATTTTAGCTCTATTGTAATGCTTTTAGTGACCTCCTGTGAAATTTACCTTGCTGAAATATAGGGGGGCAATACTGCACATTGATTGGGATAATTTTCTTTTTAACTTTTGTAAATAAAATGTGTGCAATTGTTTTTTCTTTAATTTACTAGCAAGGTCCTACCTACTGCTTCTCGTCTAAGAAAATTAAGTTACTGAAATAAATTTTGGGCTCATCGAGTTTAGCACAAAGTTTCTGTCACGAGCAGGAATGACTGTTCAGGCGTGTGGATAGTACTTATGGGATTTTTTTAAAAAAATAATCTATATTTTATTATAAATTACAATTTTATTCTTGCTTTTTTTATTACAGGAATATACTCCAGTCGCCTAACTATTGGCCAACGGTTGAGCGACAGGACCCAGTCGCCCAACCGTTAAGCGCCCCGTAATTGCGGTCGCCCAACCGTTGGGCAATGAATGCAGTCGCCCAACGGTTGGGCGACAGGTACCTCCAGTCGCCGAACCGTTGGGCGACTAGAGGGCTTTATATAGCCCGCGCGCGGTCCCCCCGTGCCCTGCGGTTGCTTTCGCAGGAACAGAAGAGAGAAAGAGGGAAAGAGGGAGGAAGAAAGAAGAGAGAAAGAAGAGGGAAAGAGGGAGGAAGAAAGAAGAGAGAAAGAGGGAGGGAGAAGAAGATTTCTTTTGTGAGGTAAGTATTTTGATTTTGTAATGTATATTTTGTAGTAAGTAATTAGTTTATGTAGTTTGAATAGTAGTATCTGTAAGAGATTTTAGGTAGAGGAAAAAATTAGGATTTTAGGTAGAGGAAAAAAATTAGAAAACGAAAACATAGTTAATTTGTATATAAGTAGTAGCGATCGATAGAAAAATAGTTGATGTAGTTAAAAATATAAATATAAGTAACATCTGTAGGAAATTAGAGTTAGAGGGAAAAATTAGAAAATTGAAATGTTATTCAGTTGTACGTAAGTAGCAGCGATAGAAAACTGTAGTTAGAGACAAAACTGTAGTAGCGGTCGATAGAAAAATAATTGATGTTTATGAGAAATATTGAAGTTGTCTTGGTGCACGTGTGACCGACGTGCGGCCCCCCACCAATGCCGGCGGAACGCCCTCCGGAAGGGCCACCGAGTGGGGTGGCGCCACCCCTATGCTGGTGCCGGGACGCCTGTAAGTGCGTGAAATCAACCGATGAGTGGACCATTGGCCAGCGCTATTGGTGCTGTCCAAACTACGCCGTGGACTACAACGACAGGCAGTCGGTAATGAAACCGTATCTCGGGGTACAATGCTCTTTTTCCTTGCGTAACGGCGTAACGAACTATCTTTACCCATTGCAGTCTCCGCCACCTCTATGCGACTTCCGCGGTGGATCGACGACAAGATCCACCCCACGACATGTGGTAGTTCTTGACACGGAAGAGTTGGGCGAGGGAGGACATCGAGACCCGTGAAAGGCGCCTCAAAGAGGTGAAAGCTGAGCAGGCAGAGCAACGTAGACTGAACAGGCAGCGCGAGGAGCAAGAGCGTGAGCATGCAAGGCGACGGGAGGCCGAGAGGGAGTGGAAGAGGGCCATCGCGGCGAGAGCAAAGGCGCAAGGCGAGGAGTATAACGTCGATCTAGGCAGAAAGGGTAAATGGCCTCGTTCCACTCAGTAGTTCTACCCTATTCGTCCATCATTAGTTCTACCCTATTCGTCCACATATCCCATGTATTTCTATTTCCCTAAAGGCATGCATGTACCGTCCTCGGTTCGTTGTCCTGCGTGCCATGTAACCCCCCTGTTCGATGAAACGTTCTGTTCTTATTGTAATATCAGTTGCCTTCGTACGTACGAATCATTGAATACGAATGTTTGCTAGCTGGCATACGAGCCACGAAAGCGCTCTTGATTCGTCGACTACTCGTGAGAGGAGACTCTCAACTAGTCGTTAATTAAGTCAGAAAAGAGTACCAGTGCTCTAATCTGACTATGTCTCGGTACTTATCGGAAGTCCGAAAGTTAGAAAAACATTTTCTGGGCTTTGAGGTACAATTTATCCCTCGAAAGGATAATTTCCTCGCGGACCAGCTTCCTAGTATAGCTTCTTCCCGATCCATAGTACCAAAAGGAGTTTTTCTGGAGCAACTCCAGAAGCCGTCTGATGAACCCGAAGGTCCTATTGTTGGCCCGATCTTTCGATGAGAACGATAAGTCCGGTAGGTGTCGCTCAACTCTCACGATCCTGGCTACGAACACGCAAGGCTCGAAACCACGCAATCACTGAACTGATTGACAAGTCGTTATCAACCGTGCACGAATACCCGGTTGATCTGACCACGAAGGTCGATTCCTGCATACACCGAAGAAGCACGCAAGAACAAGATAATAAGCAATCTGAAATTGCAAATAGGATTGAAATATTTAATTGAGTTGGGATTCTGAAGCGGTATTATGGTTGGTCTAGTCGACACAAGCCAATACACGAAGTTGCTATGAAGCTAACTTTTAACTAAACAAAATCCAAGAAAACTAGAGGGGGTGCGTCTCCTTAAATAGGGAACGAGGAGCCACAATCTAAAGGAACTATTCATGTGAACAGTAACAACACCTCTAGGTGGGCCGCCGGCATATGGGCCAAGTTGAGTTCGATTACCAGGCCCAGATTGGCCCAAACAGGTGATATGACGCCTTCTTTAGATGATTGCGATCAGTCCAGAAGGAATTTGAAGATGAGGCCAGATCCGTTGGAAAGAGGACGAAATAAGCTTTCAATCAAGTACTCGTGGATCTCCAACGGACTCTGTATGTGAAAGTTATGCCCATTTGAAGTTGGTGCTGTCAGGCTGATTCCGAACTGATCTGACCAAAACGTATCCAGCTTGGCACATGCAGTAGCACCATGGCTTGTAGACATAGTACCATGGCATGTAGACGTAGCACCATGGCATATAGACATAGCTCGATCCAATTGGGTAATATGGTCTTGCATTAGCCGAAAGTCCTATTGGCGAAGATGTTGTTGAAGTAGAGGATGCAGTGCAGCAGGTCGAAGCAGTGGTTGCATCCTTAGGTTTGATGTCCTCATCACCGTCCCTAGTCGAAGAACTAGAGATGCCTCCTATTGAAACAACCTTTCTAGAGTACGAGGATACCTGGATGACTCCCATCTACGAGTATCTTCAGATGGGTTCTGTACCCGACGACGATCTCGAAGAAGATCAGTTATCCCGAAAGGCCAAAATGTATACTTTGGTCGAAGGTGTCTTCTACAAAAGAGGCACTCAAGGGGTGCTCATGCGATGCATTCTACAGAGCGAAGGATTAAAACTCCTTCACGACATAAACGGAGGCATCTGTGAGACTCATGCTTCCTACGTAACTCGGTGGTAAGGCCTTTCGACAAGGTTTCTCTTGACCAACACCCTCTCACGATGACAAGGAGTGGGTTAAAAATGTGTGCAATACCAGTTCCATAGCAGGCAAATACACCAACCGGCTCAGGCGTTATAAACAATTTCTCTGTCTTGGCCTTTTGCGACCTAGGGTCTCGATATCCTAGGACCGTTACCTAGAGCTCCAGGTGGATTTGAATTCCTTTTTGTGTCTATTGACACGTTCACAAAATCGATAGAAGCCGAACCTGTGACTGGGATAACAACGGAAGCAGCTAAAAGGTTCATGATGAGATTCGTGATAACTCGATTTGGGGTACCTAGTCGAATCATCACAGATAATAGCAATCAATTTTCGAGTGCAACATTTCAAGAATTTTGCGATGAGTTGGGTACCATGTTGTGTTACGCTTCTGTTGCCCACCCCCAAAGCAATGGGGCAATCGAAAGAGCGAATGGCCAAATAATGAAGGGGATTAAAAGTTGAGTCTTCAACCAGCTTGTCAAGCGCTCGGGGGCTTGGGTAAAAGAATTACCCTCGGTATTATGGGCCATTCGTACGACTGCTAGTTGGGCTATAGGTGAAACACCTTTCTTTCTAGTTTTTGGTGCAGAAGCCATGCTTCCGCCAAAACTAAAGATCAGGTCAGCACGAGTCGAAAATTTTAACGACTCTGCCCAAGAACAACTTCGAGCGGACGACATCAACCTGCTCGAAGAAAAGAGGAACCAGGCTCTAATTCGTTCAACAGTATACCAACAAGCCCTGCGCAGATACTATGATCGTAAGGTCCAACCTCGCAGCCTTGCTGTAGGTGACTTGGTATCGAGGCTTATCCAATCCCAGTCTAATCGGAATAAATTTTCTCCCAAGTGGGAAGATTCTTACACTGTGGTCGAAGTGACGCGTCCAGGTTCGGTACGACTAGCAATAGAGGATGACTGCGTTCTCTCAAACTCTTGGAACATCGACCAGTTACGCAAATTTTACGTGTAACGAACCTCCACGACAATAAAGTATTAGGTTCTTTCTATCTTTATTGCCTTTCTTTGAGTTTTTGCTTTTATAATTTTTCGACCATATTTTATACGCTCGATTTCTCTTTACACTGGCCAGAGAAAGGACACAACAACTAGTCAAAGTCTCTACTCTCTGCATGTGGTCCTACCCGCTAGAAGGAGCTTCCTAATATCGCCTTGTTCCTAACTTTTGTTGCCAATATAAAAGTTTTTTGGGCTCAGAAACATGGTCGAAAAGTTTTAAGCAAATTCATCTCACCTTAGTTTATTCATTCATTTTGAAAAATACTCTAAGAAGAGCGCACTTTTGAGATTTGTTCGACTGCTTTTGGTAAACTTGGTCGGTTTTAACTGGTCGAAGGAAGAAACACACCTAGTAGAAGCTTCTCCTCTCTGCACGTGGTCCTGCCCACTAGAAGGAACTTCCCAGCGTCATCCCGTTTTCTACTTTTGCTACCAGGACAAACTTATTGGGTACATTAAAAAAGGTCGAATGAATTTTCTAAGGTCCCCTAGATGTTTGTTTTACTCAAGTTGTCGTTATTGATTTGATTAATGCAGTGGAGATGGTAACATCACCTAGTCGAAGCCTTTCCTTTCTGCATGTGGTCTTGCCCACTAGAGGGAGCTTCCTAGCGTCGATCAATTTCCGCTCTTTTGACTAGTGCAAGATAATCGAGAAACGAAAGCTATAAGTCGAACAAACCTCTCTGTTTTTAGAAACCCTTTCTTTACTATTTCCTTAGTTTATTAAAATAAACTAAGCAAATAGTCGGGGCTAGGATAAAGTTATAAACATGACTTTAATTCTTAGTCTTGGTTTCTTTTTCCGAGTCGTTATCTTACGAGTTACTAACTACTCTACAAGATGATTTGCAGGAAAACAAAAGAAGGAAGGAAGAATTACAAACATCTGGTCTAATTATTTTTCCTTTCATTATCTTACGAGTTGCTAACTACTCTATGAGATGATTTGCAGAAAAAAGAAAAAGATCATATATTTATACATCACCAAAAAGCTTGTCTTTATAGGTCCCTATTACAGACTACTCTAACGAAGGAGATTCTATTTGCATCTCCTTCGCGACCTTCTCGCCAACCGACTTCATATCCTCGATTAACCGTTCTGCTTCGGCTTTAGTGCAGTCGAAATCGGCTTCAACTGAATGAGGGTTAAGGTTGGGGTCACGGGCTTTAAGCTTTGCTAAAACAAAGCTCACAGCCCCTTTGACCGCTTCCTTTATCGAGTCATTCTGGTTGACCTTCAGAGTAGTCACCAACTCTTGCAAGGTACTGACTTGATCCCCAATGGCACTCATATGAGCGGCTATCGTGTCGTCTCGAGGTGTGACCTTTTCAGCATGAAGCCCATCGAGAACATTGTTCAAAAGCGAAATGTTGTCTTGAAGATTGATCTTCATCGACTTCATCTCCTCCTGGGTGCAAGTCGAAACCTCATGGAGTTGTTTTATTTCAACTAATCTCTCTAAAAAGAGTAAGGTTAGTTAGATAAAATGACTCCACGAAAGGAAAAAAAGATTTAATAGCAAGTAAAGGACTACTTACCCGCTAATTGAGAATCTAATTTCTCAATTTCTTTATCTTTATCTTTCGCGATGCGGGTGATCTCATGGACGGCCAAGGTTTTATCTTGAACCTCGATGCAAGAGTCCCACTTGGGCTTGAAGAGCCTGGTCTCACCTCTTTTCGAAAAGAATGAGAAGTTAGGAAGGTGAAAATCAAGATTATAAGCAGTCGTAACCTCAAAGACGTACTGTTTATTGTTTCCTGTAACTCTTGAGTTACAGAGTTGGCCTCCTGAAGCTTCTTTAGAAGGTTGGTGACCTCATCCCTTAACTTTTTCGTCTCGGCTTTTTCGAAGTCGAGCGAAGCAGCTAAGGTCTTTTCGTCACTCTTAAACCTGAAAAAGTTAAGGGTAGACATGAATACTGAGACGAAAGCGATGTAAGTATTTCTACGACCGACACGTGATCGTAAGTTTTCTCGATTACTTACGGTCGTAAGTTTTTCTACGACCAGCACCAAGTCATAAGATTTTCTCGACAACCCCTCGAGTCTTGAACAAGTAGTCAAATTATAAACGATTACAAGTGTCGGTTACTCACCACCTCTCTTGCTCATAAAGTACCGCTTTTTCTTAGTAACTTGACAAGTTGCTGGTTGTACTCACAAACCGTAGCAACTTGTTCCACACTTTCTGTAGGAAAGAAAGGTAATAAGAAGCAAGGATAAAACTATACTTGTGGGTATCGATGGGTACTTACATTCATCCTTGACCAAGCAAACATGGAGACTATCCGTGACGGATCTTTCAACCCATCCATCTCCTCGACTCGTTTCCACCAAACCCTTTCGAGACGTTTGTCATCGAAGACATCCCCACAATTGGGAATGCTGCTAGGGTGGGGGACTCGGTCACGAGGTCTATAGGTGGAAGATCCTACGATAGAAGCAGGGCCAAAGAAATCAGAGTAGAAGTTAAAATACTCTTCTTCCTCTGATTCAGTGATGGTAGCACCGCCTAGAAGACCGGAAGGAATGTCCTCGACAACTTCCTTACCGGCACGGTGGTCGGAGCTCTCACCACCACCTACTCCTGGCGTCTCCCTCGTGGCCTTCCTCGTCTCCACCTCCATTCCTACGACTGCCTCTGTAGTTGTAGTGACTTCAGCAGCGACGACTTCTTTCACCATGGGAATGGTTGCTGGAACTTCAGCTACCGCTGCTGTCACACCTTCAGTGGCTGAAGAAGTAACAGTGGGCTTCTCAATAGAAGCATCCATGGAGGCTGAAGGAGTTGGGCTAAGATCACAAAGCGAAGAGCAAGTTAACTCGTGAAAAACAAAGGGTAAATGTTGTTCTTACGTTTCTGTTTTTCACATACCTCTACGTGCTGGACCTAACCCGGATGTAACAACCCAATTTTCAAATTTCAGAAGAAATTAAAATTTAATTATTGTTGTGAAATTTTCTGGAATTTTAAAAGCCTTCTCTACTTATTTTAAAGTCAAAACAAATTTATTTGCAAAATTAATTACCAGGTAATAGTTGGAAATATTTTATTTAAGTCCCAGACAACTCTAGGAATTTCTGAATTTTTCTAGAATTTTTGGGATTTATTTGCTATTTTCTAAAGCTTAAATGAATTAACAGTATTAGTTTAAATGGAAAAGTAATTTAAAACCTAAATCTCGCTTTGGGCCGAAACCCAAAATCCAGCCTGATCCCCTTTTCAAGACGTGGCGCACAACCCACTCCCCCGCGCGCGCTCTCTCTCTCCCTCACTAACACACGGGGCCCGCATGTCAGCCTCCCACACCCCGACCCCACCTATCAGCCGCACACGCCTCGCGCGTTAAAACCACCTCGAAGCCTATCAGCCGTTGGATCTTAAACCAACGACCAGATTTCGTGTAATCTTCGGAGGTCCGAACGTTCCCCTCATCGTGAGTCGTTAGATCTAAAATGGATGGCCATGATACGTTGTGCCTTTCGGGAGGTTCGAACATTTTCCCCCAACGTGAGCCGTACGATCTAAATCCAACGGCCCACGTGACACCCTTCATTCTATAACTAACTCCAACATTTCTAACGTTGTGGACCATCCGATTTAAATCCAATGGTCCAAATTAACACACTCTCGATCGAGACTATTCATTACGGACCGCATTTATCTTAATCTAATGGCCACAATCCAACCACCTATATTTTTTCTTTTTCCTTTTCTTTTACATCACACGCCAAGTGGGCCCACGCTTCTGATGTCGTTGTCCTTGTCGTCTTCGTCTCCACGAGGTCAAGCCCGAGGTCGCCATTTTCGCGAACTCAAAAGCTTCGCAAACGGCCTCATTTCAATGTGAGACCCCGGTGTATTTAGCTTGTAATGCTTAGTCTTCCTTTGACCCTAGCATCACAACACAAAATATACCGTGCCTCGATGGACATGTGCTTCCCAGAATTGCAGCACACATACATCTTTACAAAATCATGCATCATTTCTATACAACAAGTCTAGCAAAAGACATACAATAAATAGAGTTATTACAAAAGAGCCGACCGGCCAAATGACAACAAAGTAACAAGTAACAAAGTGACAGCGGAAGCAAAAGCGTCATAAGATGTCTATAAGCAAAAGTCGATCGGTTAGCCACATAACCCACAAGGCAACCGACCGGGCCGCCAAGCTAGTCGCACGATCCGTAGCAAAACTCACAGAAGTACACCCCTTGGGGATCCACTTCCTCCTCTGCACACAACAAGCAATGCAGATGAGTACAATAATGTACTCGCAAGACTTACGAGTAACAAGCCTATACATAGCTACATGGAAGCTGTAACAAAGGAGATGGTTATATGGTTAATTGGACGCATAAAGCAATTTTCATTTGCAATAATGTAATAGATTGAAGGCAATTTGTCAAATCTGTTTTTAATCATTGAAATAACAGCGAGATAATAATAAATAACATAAGTAACAACCTAGAGGTGACTAACCCAATAGCCACCACAACATAGCACGAATCCCCGATTCGTACCACCTATCAAGTTTTAATTAAAAGGTTGTAGTCTAACTCTTGAAAGACCTTGCCAAACGTGTTCATAACCTAGGACGAGGCTATTCGAATAGATCAAACCCTGCAGGGGTGTGCCAATGTACCCACACTTCAGACCGCCTTTTAGCCACAAGATTAGCATACTTCCAAAGGTATGCCGGCACGGCTAAGTCCTACGAGACCTTTCCAATATTGTGGATCAACTACGAGCCGCTCGTATGGACAGAAACCCATACGCTACATTACAAAGCCAAAAGCCAACAAATCCCATCCCGGGTGAAGGCTTTCGGACAACTACAATGCTCCCAACATCTTCCCTCCTACAACCTCCTACGACTCAGAGCCAACACACGCCAAAGTACCAAGTCAAGAGAGGTCCCATACCCTCTAGTGTGGTTAGCACGCAATAATGCTTGGTTTAGTGTAACAAGATGTTCGGTCCTTGTTGACTCGGGCACAATACCAGTCACATCCAAAAGCATACCAACATACCATTGTGCCAAAGTCCAAATCATTTTGTTTTCAGTTTTAGTTTTCACAATTAAACATAGCATGAAGGCTGAACATAAGGTCATAATAAGCATTTTGTGTGATCAAGGCCATCGACTAAGTCGACAACCGCCCATTTCTACCGGTAGCTAAACATGACTAAGCAACATTAACTCGTAAACTACTAAGTGACAAGGGCTCATCCAACGAACCCTAAATCACAGCAAGATACTCCTAGGCTCAGTAGTAGAGGATAAATATTTACCTACAGATTATGCATCTAATAGATCAACTAATTAACAATAGTTTAAAACAAGATAGCAATGCATACGTAGAATTTGCAAACAACATATGAGACTTTGAAAATAATAGGAGCAATATGATCAAATGATGCTACATCTGCTTGTCTTGCTGAAGATCACAGTTTTCCTGCTGAGGATCACTCTCGGGTTCAATAAATTCTTCGGAACCTAACACAAGAACGCGAAAATCCAATAAGAACAAAGAACACCAAAAGAAACTCAAAATCCAAATTCATCCAAATCCTGTGAAATTTATACAGCAGCAAGCGCATGATTTTAAATGAATTTAGGAATAAGAATCATTCCATTTGGACTAAGAATGAAAAAGTTATAGCCTAAACAATTTCTTTCAGCCTGAAAAATCATATTTAAATTAATTTCGGTTATTGTTCATGGTATAATTTTTCTAGAAAGATCTAGAACCTAAAATTTTTATGGTAGGTACAACATGGCATTCTAAGTACAGCAAAACTGGATTTACTTTATTTGGAGGTAAATTGAATTACTTATGATTTTTCTAAGTTGTAAAACTAGAACATATCATTTTTCAGAGGCAAGTGCATGAACAAAACCTAGTCTACATTAAAGTACATTAACAGAGGGATTTAACAATTTTTAGTTTGCTCAATTTTGAGCTACAGAGAATTACTTATTCTTTTTCCAAGTTTTAAAAGAATTTCTAGACAACATTTAATGTTAAACAAATTAATACAACCCATTTCATTTTCTGCTACAGAAAAGCACCTAAACATATTTTTAGATTAAAGTTTAGGTAAACAGGAATTTAACACAGTTGGAATCATCTAAAAAGGAATTAAAATGAATTAGTTATGATATTTCCAAGTTTAATACAATTTTCAGTTTACAAATAAAAATTTTCGGGAATAACTTATTACTAACCCAAAGAGAAAACCCTGGGCCGTTGATTTGGAATCGACGCGGCCCAAAAGCTGCCGATCGGCGCACTCGCGCACAAAGGGCGGCCGTTGGATCGATCCAACGGTCCTCAAGAGTGGGCGTTCGGACTTCACGAACGCCCCAAATCTGGCCGAGGATCTAAAGGAAAGGCTCGAGATCAAGGGTTCCTTCGGGGCCGAACGCAAAGAGATCTGGGTCGGAGATCTTAAAATGGACGGTACAAGAGGACTTGACTCGCTAGAACACCTAATGTGCTGAGGAGGTCTAGGCCGTTAGATTAAGATCTAACGGCCCAGAGTCGAGGGAGGTCCTAAAGCTAAGGATTTAACGGAGGAGGTCTGGGCGATCCGGATCTCAAGGGAGATCCGGGGCGGCCAAGATCTAGACTAGGAGGTCCCGACGGCTAAGATCTCACGGGGGAGATCTCAACGGTCAAGATCTACGCGAGGAGGTCCGCAAAGATAAGGCCTTAACGGAGGGAGGTCTTAACGGCTCAAATCTCCACTAGGAGGTCCTGAACGGTCAAGATCTTCCCGGGGGTGGTCCTAAAGGTTAAGATCTGCGGAAGGGGAGGTCCTGAGGTTTTCTTTGCAAAAAGGCCAAGGGGTGGTCTTTTGCAAAGAGGACGCCAAGGGTGGTCCCAAGGGGGAGGTCCTGGCACTAAGGTTTTACAAAGCAACATCCTACGGCTAAGAGATATCCTAAAGAGATCATCGACGGCTAAGATTGAACTCAAGAGGTCCGGGGACTTTTCGAAATTTTGACAACAACACAGAACATCGCACTTTGTCCGGCCATGACGGTGCAAGCCAACGGTACCAAAATGTGCACAATACTATTGCAAACCAAAGAGGTACTCGACGCGCGAGTGGTCTAAAACGCCGTCGAGCCGGAGATGGGCGGAGGAGCTGCTACGGCAAAATACGAAAATGCAAAAACTCTGCTAGGATCTAATCCAACGGGCGCTCGAGCACTAGGGGGCTATTGTGAACACACTTGGATGCAGGGGAGGTCCGAAGGAGCTCGGAGAAGTCCTAGCGGCGGAGACCGCGCGAATCGAAGATGACAACGGCGACAAGTGATCACGAGCAAAGTGAAGGTGAGCGGATGGTAAGGATAGTTTCGCGATGACCCGAGGTGGTCGGGAGCAAGGAATCGACCGGAGGAGCTACTTACGGAGTTGGGAAGAAATGAAGGACCACGGCCGAAATCCGCAACTCCAATCCAAGCCGCTCTGTGAAAGCAACCCAAAATGGAGTTAGGGACAAGATTTACGACCCCGGAGGTCCAACGGAAACGCAAGTCGGGCAAGAGGAGCACTGGAGCCTTGTCGCCACGATGAGCTTGGAAGGTCGAAAATGGCGAAAATGAGTGCTCTCGCAATTGCGCTCAAACACACAGAGAGAGAGAGAACAAAGTGACAAGATATCTTGAAGGGAACCCGGGAAGGCTCGAGGCCCTCAAGTAGCTCAAGTGTCAACGGTCGCACAAGGACTTGGGTTTAATGGCGATGGGACAAAAGGGCTCTGCCGCGCGCGAAAACGAGGAGAGGAGCAGGTAAAGGTCAGACCTAACGCTGACAAAGTTGAAAAAAGAGGGGCTCAGAGCTGTTACCAGGCCCCACGAGGTGACCAGGCACTGCTCCGTCCACCTGCCATGGCGCACGCGCGTGTACGACACGCCGAGGAAGAAAAAGAACAGAGGAGGAGGTCGGGGAGGTCGACGATCGTTAGATCATGGATGGACGGCTTGGATTGCTCAAGAGCTCCAGAGGTTTAGAACGGCAGGGGAGGTCGTGAGCGTTAGATGGAGATCTAACGACTTAGGTTCGAGGCGGCTCTCGGGAGGTCCAAAAGTCCCTACAAACGCGGACCGCCCGATGGAGATCCAACGGCCGAACGCACGCGCCCAAACGCCGAGCCCGAGTGCGGCGCTGGTGACTTGGTTCGACCGAGTTGATTGGTTTGGGCTAGGGTCTGACTCGAACCCGAGTCTCACTCAGCCCTAGGTTTATAATTAGAACAGAGATCTTTGGGGAATTATTTGAGGTAGTAAACTAACTCCAAAAATTCTGAAATTTTTATAGGAGCTTGCTAAGTTAGATGTTGACCTTGTATAAATTTTTCAGAGGTTTTCATGCAGTGAAGTTTCCTCCAAAATTTTTGCAAGGTGCTGAGATAGGGTTTGACTAACAGTCAAACTGGTTTGACTGACCTCCAAATATATTCAAACAATTTCTAAAAATTATGATTTTTTTAGAGGAGTCACACACCATCCCTAGAACTTAGGAAAAATATTTCCAGAGAATGATCACAAGATTTGACAAGAAAGTTTTTGATGTGTGGCTTGTGATTTGTATTTCCATAATTCTTTTACATGAAGAACATATATGAAATACAAGATGTAAGAAAAGTTTTTAATTTCTACACTTTTTCTTACATTTGAAACACAAACCAAAACTTTGGATGTTACATCCAACCGCTCCGTTCCTCGCGTGTACGTGCACATGACCGTGTCTTCCCCCATGTTCTTCCTCCTTATTCGCGCTGGTTTCGCCCACGATCGCCGCAAACTGCCGACACGTTCCCCACGTCCCAACACCGCACCAGAGCACCTTGGCCCCTATAAAAGGGAGCCTCGGGTGCGCAATTTCCCCCACAATCAAACACCGCCACCCATTGCCACTCTTTTGCTCAGTAGCGCCCGAATTTTGGAGTTTTTCGCCGGTGGTTGAACTTTGCTTCTTCCCCGACTCCGGCAACGTCAAGCCCGCTCCGCCGCCGTCGTCCACAAATTCGTCATCGTCGTGTCGCCGCCAAAACTCGTCGCCGACAGCCTTTTAGCTGCGCCCGCTTGCAACCAAGATGAGCATCATACTCAGCGCGTTGCCCTCTTTCGATTGGTACCATCCCCGCCCCTCGCCACGGTGTAGGACGCCAGCGACCATAGGGAGAGCCCGCCGCCTTTGGCGGCGTGGCGGGGCCGCGGTGCGCCACATCAACACCGAATCCTCGTGGCGCCCATGTGGCGCTACGTCAACTCAAAACCCCGAGAGCCAAAATCCCATAGAATTAGTTCACGTGGACTGTGTCTATGACACGTGGGTTCCACACGTCAGGAAAATAGTTTTATTCTTTTAATTATGAAAATCTCAGGGCTGATGTCACCCTTGCGCAATAAAAGGGTTTTCTTTTAGAAAAATAAATCAAGAAATTCTATTAATTTTAGAATTAGAGTTTTTAATAGATTTAAACTTCAAAAATTCATATCTTTTGCATCCGAACTCCGATTTGGGTGATTCAAGTTGGAAAATTTGTATAAAATTGTAATCTAGCGAAATAAACCAAAATATTTCAATTTGGAGTTAATTTGAGCTGTATTTCAAAATTTATTCAAATTTGAGTTGAATTTGTCGCATTTTCGCGTATAGACTTCGACGATTCCGGAGAGTTCGATCCTTTCGAAGACTTAGAGTTTTAGGACTTCAACAAAGGCAAGTTATACCATTGACCATATTGCTCACAGTATTTTAAAGTTATTTTTAGTTTTTAAATTATTAATGCATGCATATCTTTACTAAATTATTTCAATTCCCTGTTTTCAATGTTTAGTTATACCATTTTTCCTTGTATGGCCACTTTGAATGTTGATTATGATTACCTTGACACCCCTAGATAAAATGATATTGATAATAAACTTATGCTTAGCCAATGCTTAGACCCCAAATATGACTTTTCAGAGGATTTAGCCAAATCATTTACAAACTTGGTTCAAATTTGAATATGTGGTATTGCTTTACCATAGAAAGTTTATAAAGGTGGTTTTACTTGAAATAAAATGAAAATGGGTTTGGACTTGGGCAAAGTGGATGATTGGTGGGTGCAGGTTTATGCACATGCTTAGTCTGGTTAAGACTAAGGCCTAGGGTTTGTTTTGAAAGACGCCCAAGTCATTTGAGAACCGGCCTTTGAGCGTTCCTTTGCTATGCCTCATCGTACCATCACATGTCCTGTATGGGTAGGATTTGGCTAAGTAATTTGTGATGTCTTAGTGTTATTTGTGCCGTGTTGATTGAGTGGGTGTCGGGTAGACATTTATTCCCACCTGGCGCAAGAGGGGTCTCCCGGAGGACGGTTAGTCCAATGGCAGCGAAACCTTAGCGGGCATAAGTACATTAAGACAGAACATTGTAAAGGCCTTATGATAACTGCTCAGTCGCACGCCTACGGAAGCGTGTATTGGCCGACATAAAGAGCAAATTATCTCGTGTGAATAAAGTTGTACAAACTCTGCAGAGTAGAAAACTATTTGAATAGCCGCGTCCGCGGTCATGAATATGCTAGCAAAGCCACTTAAAGTTAGACTTTGTTTTTGGTTTCAAAATGTTTTATCAAATGATTTGAGGATGGTTAATCCTTGTGAAAAATTGGGCAATCAGCCATGTGATAGGAGGGTATCCTTCACCTATTTATTTGGAGGTTATCCATACTATAAAGTTGTCAATTTAAAATATGATTTTAGATATAGTATAAAAATGGATTTGGAAATTACTATGAGTATTTAAAGCTGAAAATTGTTTGCTTTATGCAAAATAACCTGCCATATTCATTTGTCTACCTTATGCATGCATTTTCATTCAATATTGGGTGTAACTTGCAAGCACAGTAGTAGTGCTCACTCTTACTGAATAATTTTTATTCAGGAGATGACTTCTATCCAGATGGTGAGGACACGGACGTTTAGGCCTCGCCCTAGGCGATTATCGTGGTGAATCGTGTGGCCTACATTTCTTGCTTTGCTTCGCTATGTTATCCGTTATTTGTTTATCGGACTCATTTGTATTAAACTTTGATTATTTAATGTCATTTAAATTCTCGTGGTATGATTGTGATGCCAATTTTGTAAGACTGTATACACTGGAAATCCTGGACTAGTGTGTGAACACAGAGAATTCGGGATCCTTCGTTCCCGGGTTCGACACAACCGGAAGAGGAGATGACGACGAACTTGGTGGGCTCTCCACGGAGACCGAGGTTCGACGAAGACGGTGGCGCGACGAGGGAAAGCGACGACGGGGCTACGGCTCTCGGCGAAGGAAGGACTCCGACGACGCTACGACAAAACCGAATGGGCGGCGAGATAGATCTAGACAGTGAGAACCCGAAGATGGCGACAGCAAGACTCAGTGCACCAGTGGCGGAGAAAGAGCGGCGACGGAGATGACAGCGGGCTTGGGCTCCTCCTTGCGAATCCGGCAAGAAGAGCGCTTTGCTCGAGGATGGCTAGGGTTTATGGAGCGGTGCGGCATGAGGCGCAAAGCCGAGGGTGCAGGTGCTTTTAAAGGCGGCGGAGGAGAAACGAGAAGAACACGACGGCGGCGTCGTGTCGGACTCGGAAAGCAGTCAAGGGCGAGCGAACGACTCGAGATGAGCCCACTCGGCGGTGGCAGCAAGGCGGAGGTGGGCGCGGCGCTTGGCGGCGTGGTGGCGGCTGGGCTGGCGCGCTGGACTGGGCGAGTGAAGCGAAATGGGCAGGGAAAAAGAAAATGGAAAGCAGAAATGGATTGGGCCGAACACATGTGCATCTCATGGAAATCGAAGTTCGTCCAATATTCTTGCGTACACATGGTCTATCCTCTCCTGTGCGTGTAGCAAAACAAGTTGTCCCACATGCATGGACGACATGCTTGCAACATCACCTGGCACGTATCGCAAGACGGACCCACATGGCAGAAGAAAATCCTGACAACGTACGTAGTTCTCTGGTATTTTGTAGGCTTCGTATCCTCCGAATATAGCAAATGATATATGTATTTTGACCATCTCCACAATATCTTCACAATGATAATATTTATTCGACATGCAATGTTTCCTTCTTGAGCCTCATAAATTACGATGTGAATTTTCACGAATTGAATATCGAAGGCTAGCATATCACGCTTTGAGATTCGTGAAAAGACACGTGTCACGCAGATGGAGTTGGTCTACATTGATGGAGTTGTGGACCGGATCTTATAGGATTTTTTCATACGAGCATGTTTACTTTAGGCTTGTACATATCCAATGTAAGCCTACTTATAATTAAATAGAGTAGTAGATCTGTATCTTTATGTAAATTAAATATAGACCCGATTAAAGAAGAGTTCACCTGACAATATTTAATACGGCTCAATAATTCTTTCCAATCAAATAATATATTTAACTGACAAGTGATAGGCGTGTACGTATCCGCATCATCCTCTCCTTCAAGAAAAGACGTCCTCGGCTTTTGGTGACCTGAAAATATGCTAAAAAAAGAAAACAATGTATATGCATGGTATGTGTAATTATCATCAGTTGTTTTATTGTTCCTCATGTTTCGCACAATTTGTTTAATTAAAGAGCCATAGGACATATATAATGTATATGTTGAACCATCAATTATATATCTCAATTTATCCATGTCATTAAAAATATTTAGTGCCTTCGATGCTTTAATTGCGCTACTTTTAATTACTTATATACGTAAGAGGCGAACAAGTACGTAGCATATTTTGTTCTAAACAGTAAGCACTATCATTTAAACTCATCTCAGAATGATCACACCATTGCACAAAAGATGATATGTCCAAGACATGTAATTTCAATTCAACAAGCTTATCACAGGTAATGCATATTTGATAAACATGAAACTCAGACACTTCCTCAATCACACTAGATAGCTCTACTGGATTATTGAACATGATATAGCACAAAAAAAATCATCTAGGGGATATTCTAGTTAGAATTTCTTTATAAGTAATTAATTACACATTATGCAAATTAAGCATATCAAATTCAGGACGTGAAATTTCCTATTGAGCAGAAGAGTTCTCACAATTACAAACCTTTTGTTGATGAGCTAACAAATCAGCACCAATGTTGTTACCATTTTCGACCCTCTCAGTTGATGTAGGTGTTGTAGGTAGCGTCTTATCATCTTCCAGTGGTGCGGTTTGATTAACATTCAACTCCTCATTTTCTTTACAAACCTGTACAATATGAGAAACAACACTAGAAATAGAGGATAAGTCGTTAGTCTAAAAAATAACATCACTTTTCCTAAATTCTACCTCTATATTTTCTTTTGGTGTATCTCTCTCACACTCAGTTTGGATACTCTCATGCTCACATATGGTAGAATCACATAGCTCACTCTTTTTATTGCTCTTACTCAATTTGGTTATGTGGCTCTCATCCTCACATATGTTTTGATGCATCTCATCCTCTAAAAACTGTGGGTCAGCAATGACGCAATTACCATCAACCACGATCTCCTCGTGTGTTGCATGTAACAATGTGACATCACTACATGACGTTTTGGCTGAAGAGAAAGCCCCATGCTCGGTCGTCTTCTCATATAACACATTGGTGGAGACGTAAGAACTTTAGTGTGGACTCATTGAACCTTGGTGTACGTCTCTCTTTAATTCTCTTCTCTTCTTCGATAGCATAATTCACAAGATCCTGCATACTACAATCATACTTCAAACAAACAGTAGCAGCGATCTCGAAATTCAAACCTCTTTTGAAGTAAGCCTTCATTGCACCTGCCTTGTGATGTTGGCACAATCCATAGCATAATTCAACTCATCGTAATAAGATCGGACAGATCGACGTCCTTGATGAATGCTCTTCATATGATGAAGTAACTCCAGCTCATACTCATATGGCACAAACTCCTCCCTCGTGACCTCCTTCAATTGTTCCCAAGTAGTGACAAAATGCTTCCCAGGATAACACTTCCACCAAGTACATGCATATTTTTCAAACTCCATGGTGGCTTGTGTCATTTTCTTGGCCGGACAACCACGGAACTTGAGGTCACATTCGAGTTGGTCCACCCACTCGAGATACTTCCCCGGATCAGTACTTCCATAGCAAGGGAAATACAAGTAGCTAAAATCGATCCATAAGGAACAGAATCTTGAATATCCTACCATTGTTAGTGAAGCACAAAAATAGCAAAGAATATATGGAATTTATGTGGAATCACTTAACCTCACCCTCTCCTTGCTAATCGAAGTTCTTATGCCTCATCGGATAGCGAAGACACACATAACTTAGTGACGGTAGACAATCAAAGGTGATAGATTGAGCGAATTCAAAGTCCACGTGCTGTATAAAGCAATGGCTAATATGTGGAGTTTGGAGGGATATATGTAGCAAGGAGTAATAGATATGTAACTCAGTTAATGCAAAATCAAATAATAATCCAAAAGTTAGCAATGCCCTAAGTTGCTGTCACAGGATATAGGATAAAACTA
Source organism: Ampelocalamus luodianensis (assembly GCA_036346255.1). Taxonomy (NCBI): domain Eukaryota; kingdom Viridiplantae; phylum Streptophyta; class Magnoliopsida; order Poales; family Poaceae; genus Ampelocalamus; species Ampelocalamus luodianensis. The sequence continues at coordinate 48,051,930 of CM070617.1, forward strand.
GCAAAATAGGATGTATAACAAAGTGGATATAAGTATCATACAATAACCGAGTGAATTTTTCTCCCTCTTAGAAAATCACCCGAGAGCACATGTTCTTTAATTATTTTTTTATCTCTGTTTTTTTTTCCAATATCTTTTTCTTAATTTTTCTCTCTCTCTCTCTCTGCCCTCGGTGCTAATAGAACCACACGGGAGTAAATTCACTAAGCAGATGTGCGGCGGCTTTCATTGGGGTCGCAGCAAAACTAGCATGCACGGGCAACCGTACCTACAGCGATTAAAGAAAATTTCTGCAGGAGACAAAACTTCTTCGAACTTGTGGCTGAAGCCAACTCTCTCTCTCCCTCTTGTGTGTAAAAACCAAAGATTATTGATGTTCTCGGTGGTGGTAGAATAGTAGGTATGGCAGCAGATTTTCTTGTGGGGCCTGCGGTGCACAAATAAATTGCACCCCATCACCGGGCAGACTAGGCGGTGATGGGGTGCATGCAAGCTGGGCTGGGTAGTAGGGATAGCGATCAATGCGTCGTGCGCCTAACAGACAATGCGTATGTGCATTTGCCTCTAAACGATTACAGAGATTACGGAAACAATTCCGGATCTGTGCATCTGTGCATTTCTCTTACCTGTTGCTGACCCGCCGGCCGTGGCCGTAGCAATGCCGTGCCCGCCGCCACTGCGCCTCCGCCGCCCTCCATGCGCCGTTCTGAGGTGGCAGGTGACGAGGAGGACCACGGGAGCTTGGGCCTGGGGAAGAGCCGACGAGGTAGCCAACAAGATTGCAACACAATTCAGAGGTTCATTTATAGCTGCACACGTGGTTACAAGGTTGCTACGAGATAATCTTGATGCACATTTCTGGCGCCATGTGTAACTATGTTGGAGTTTGTCAGGAAAGATGCATAATGGAACCTTCTTGTCTTTGGGGAGCATTCATCCGCCCGTATTAGGAAAAGCCGTCCTTAATACTTGTCTGATTGTGTTGATGGTGCTCTCCTCCTGTGCAGCAACGGCCAACGGGTACAAAGCGACTCGGCGTTTGGAGAAATCGGAACTGCCAAAAATAACAGCAGAAGACATACTTACTGGAAAAGGTACTATCCTAGTAAAGGGCACTTTGAGCTGCTACGATGGCAATCTCCAATACCCCTATTACAGCTATGTAGCAAACTGTGTCGTCAAGGAAGCAGAAAAAGTTGTGCCTAAAGAGAATTGTCTAAGAGAAACAGAGGGTTATGAAGGTCTGTGTTAGCAAGTTGAGTCGTTCAGAAAGCTCAGCTGGTTGTGCCTAAAGAGAAATGTCTTAACAGAGACAGAGGGCTATAAAGGTCTTTTCTTTGCCATCGGGATGGTTATATCAGTTGTTTTAGAGATTTTAATTTCTGTATATGTTAGTTAATGTAATTTTAGCTCTATTGTAATGCTTTTAGTGACCTCCTGTGAAATTTACCTTGCTGAAATATAGGGGCAATACTGCACATTGATTGGGATAATTTTCTTTTAACTTTTGTAAATAAAATGTGTGCAATTGTTTTTTCTTTAATTTACTAGCAAGGTCCTACCTACTGCTTCTCGTCTAAGAAAATTAAGTTACTGAAATAAATTTTGGGCTCATCGAGTTTAGCACAAAGTTTCTGTCACGAGCAGGAATGACTGTTCAGGCGTGTGGATAGTACTTATGGGATTTTTAAAAAATAATCTATATTTTATTATAAATTACAATTTTATTCTTGCTTTTTTATTACAGAATATACTCCGATCGCTAACTATTGGCCAACGGTTGAGCGACAGAGGACCGATCGCCCAACCGTTAAGCGCCGTAATTGCGGTCGCCCAACCGTTGGGCAATGAATCTGATCGCCAACGGTTGGGCGACAGGTACCTCCAGTCGCCGAACCGTTGGGCGACTAGAGGGCTTTATATAGCCCGCGCGCGGTCCCCCCGTGCCCTGCGGTTGCTTTCGCAGGAACAGAAGAGAGAAAGAGGGAAAGAGGGAGGAAGAAAGAAGAGAGAAAGAAGAGGGAAAGAGGGAGGAAGAAAGAAGAGAGAAAGAGGGAGGGAGAAGAAGATTTCTTTTGTGAGGTAAGTATTTTGATTTTGTAATGTATATTTTGTAGTAAGTAATTAGTTTATGTAGTTTGAATAGTAGTATCTGTAAGAGATTTTAGGTAGAGGAAAAAATTAGGATTTTAGGTAGAGGAAAAAAATTAGAAAACGAAAACATAGTTAATTTGTATATAAGTAGTAGCGATCGATAGAAAAATAGTTGATGTAGTTAAAAATATAAATATAAGTAACATCTGTAGGAAATTAGAGTTAGAGGGAAAAATTAGAAAATTGAAATGTTATTCAGCTATGCGTAAGTAGCAAATGATAGAAAACTGTAGTTAGAGACAAAACTGTAGTAGCGGTCGATAGAAAAATAATTGATGTTTATGAGAAATATTGAAGTTGTCTTGGTGCACGTGTGACCGACGTGCGGCCCCCCACCAATGCCGGCGGAACGCCCTCCGGAAGGGCCACCGAGTGGGGTGGCGCCACCCTATCTTTGGTGCCGGGACGCCTGTAAGTGCGTGAAATCAACCGATGAGTGGACCATTGGCCAGCGCTATTGGTGCTGTCCAAACTACGCCGTGGACTACAACGACAGGCAGTCGGTAATGAAACCGTATCTCGGGGTACAATGCTCTTTTTCCTTGCGTAACGGCGTAACGAACTATCTTTACCCATTGCAGTCTCCGCCACCTCTATGCGACTTCCGCCAGTGGATCGACGACAAGATCCACCCCTACGACATGTGGTAGTTGCTGACACGGAAGAGTTGGGCCAGGGAGGACATCGAGACCCGTGAAAGGCGCCTCAAAGAGGTGAAAGCTGAGCAGGCAGAGCAACGTAGGCTGAACAGGCAGCGCGAGGAGCAAGAGCGTGAGCATGCAAGGCGACGGGAGGCCGAGAGGGAGTGGAAGAGGGCCATCGCGGCGAGAGCAAAGGCGCAAGGCGAGGAGTATAACGTCGATCTAGGCAGAAAGGGTAAATGGCCTCGTTCCACTCAGTAGTTCTACCCTATTCGTCCATCATTAGTTCTACCCTATTCGTCCACATATCCCATGTATTTCTATTTCCCTAAAGGCATGCATGTACCGTCCTCGGTTCGTTGTCCTGCGTGCCATGTAACCCCCCTGTTCGATGAAACGTTCTGTTCTTATTGTAATATCAGTTGCCTTCGTACGTACGAATCATTAAAACTGCAATCGTCCTCAAAAAATTCCACTTAGCCAGTTTTTGATTTTCATAAAATTTAAACGGTATCAAATCTTTTGGACTCGCAATAACACTTTGTGATCGTAGTATGTTATTGTACTACGGTTAATTTTTTGAGAATAAGTCGACAACGTTTTGTAATATCCCGAAAGTGTGAGGATCAACTATCGGAATAAAATAATTTAATCGGTAGCGATTAAATTTATTCGGGGGAATTTTTCTTCGTCAGATCTTGTAAAGAGAGGGGTTCTGGTTTTCACGGCAACTGGGCTCAGCCGTGGCCTGTGGGCTGGCGGTCCTTCTCAAGAGGGGAGGCATCATGGGCCTAAAGCCCATGCGCCCCACACCCCTAACCCTAGCCACCCTCCCTTTTCCCTTGGCCGAAATTTTCCCCTCACCCCTTCCTGGCAGCCGCCACCTCACGCCCTCTCCCTCCCTTGGTGCCTCCACCTCCCTCTCTCAAGATGATCCTCCATTGCTGCCACCTCCGGAGGATTTCCCCTTTTGGCCGCGCAGGAGGAGAAGAAGAAGAGGAGATGAGAAGGGAGAAAAGAGGAGATGAGAAGGGATCTTCTTCGGGGTGTTTGATCAGCGTCTTCCTAGGGTTCTACAAGGGTAATGGTTCTTTCTCTTTGCTGATTGGATCTTAGTAGGAGCGTTTGATGCCATGTTCGTTGGATTGAAGTCCTGCTGCGATTATTTAAGTTTCTGTCCAGATTATTGCGTGGCCTGTTTCGACTAGTTAGAGTCCGAATCCGAAGAGTTTATCTCCTAGAGTTAGTTAGGTCTTGTTCTTAGCTTTCGGTGGCCGCCAAGAACACTGAATTCCGATGTACGGATAAAAAGTTATGTTAGTTTTTGTCTCTGCTGTCCAGAATCCTGACGAGAATAAACTGTCAAGTTGTCTTTTAATTTTTGAGGGTGTTAATGGAAAATTCAGGGCTTCCACCCAACTAGGTTATTGTAGGCCTTGGTCTTAGCTTTTGATATTGTTAAAGAATGCTCAATTCGGAATTGTAGATTAAAAGTTAAGATCGTTTTCTTACTGCTGTCTTATTTATGTAGATAGATTCTATTCTGCTGTTTCAATTATCTGTCAGTAAATTAAATTGGCCGAATTGGGTTACCTTGTCAACTAGAGTATTGTAGATATGTTAGTTAAGAATCCATATAAATTGGTCTCACCTCATTCCGAGTTCCAGACCAATAGATATGATTTTTACCGTTCTGCTGTCCAGTTTCAGGTTGTGCCTGAGTAGTCTGTTTTTAGATTAAAGCTAACTAGTTAATTGTGGGTTATTGGAAAGGCGTTGTAGAACGTTATTGGAAGCGCTCAGTTATATGTTATATTTATTTCGAGTACTTACTTGTGTAGGCAGAGAGGCTTCGGATTTAGGGACTTCTTCTTTGTCTACTACCGCAGCGCTTCGCGGAAGGCAAGTACTTTGATGTTCATATGTTTGGTGTATGATGCATGCTTGATGACTGTATTGTGTTTTTCTGATATCCATGAGAATATTCAAAGTTTATGTCCTTTTCTTATGTGTTATAACCATGAGTATACATATGATGTCTTTCATAATTTATTCTTCAGTTCATGCATCCTGTTTCATGTGCCTTCCACGGGAGTGGATTATAAGACCCATCAATTCCAGTATGGGCACGTAAGACCCACCAGTCCAATGTGGGCAGTTTTGGGCACCCGTATGAAACGTTCTTCATACGGGATTGGGAACCCCGTATTTTGGTTAAATACAGGCTTAAGTGTACACCGACGGGTGTGTCACTAGCTATACCGGTATAAGCATGTGTGCAGTCCATTCTTTTCATTAAATTCATTCATTCTATTCATTCATACACTCATTCGGGGTATGTTCGTATTCTTTAATGATGAGGCCTTGTTCGTATTTGTGGTATGTTCATTTATTCACTGTACTTGCTGAGTCACGGACTCATTCTTGCTTTGTTTGTTTATTTTAGGTGTTCATTGATGCTGGCTCTATCGGGAGGGAGTAGACACGCACTAATCTTGCAATTCACCATAATCAAGTTCAACAATATGATTTAGTTTCTATCTTTCATTCGTTAAGTGATGAACTGTATTAAATAAATTTAAATGGTGAAGGAAGGATACCTTCTCCATGTTATGATTGATTATGTATTGCTTGTGATCTTCGATCATCCTTCGTTACACTTGCTTAAATTCAGACTAATGTCATGCTATGGTTCTATTAAATAGTGATTTCTTTATATCGTTAGCTGATATTATTCAAATTCTTCCACATTATGGATGTATGTTAGATGATTTAGGTGACATCTTGGCTTCCGAATAGCCGGGGTGTTACAGTTGGTATCAGAGCGGGCTTTAGGTCCGTGGTAGTTAAGTTATTAAAATGACACACTATGCACAGTAGGTGGGGTTTGGGTAATCCATCATATCCGTATTTCTAGTGATGTGTTTCATCATGTTGAACTATTCTTGAATTGCTTCTGCACTATCATTTTTGTGGTTAATCTATGATCTGCTATGATATTCAATATCTATGAACTAATACTATGATTGTCATGAGATGATCCTGTATATTCATAATTGAGTATTTTGGTGAAGCGTGTTGTTAACGGATGATAAGAAGTGGAGGTCGTGGTTGTTACTCCGGATTCACGAGTTACACCATCGTTCGCGATCACGTGGTTAGAGGAGTAATTACCCCGAGTACCATAGTTTTAGGTGTTAAGCGTGAGTTGCTTTAGAAAGTTGTTCTCTTTTTTGATTTCTGACTTTGGCAATTCTTGTCCTGTGGTGGTTGATGAATTTCTCCTAGGTTTGTGGTTCATGATAGTTTATGGTTTTCAATAGATCCCTCTTGGTTCTTTGAAATAATTTTTGCTTTTCGACTGTTGAATTGCTTTCACTACTTGTGATCGTTGTCAATTGGCAAGATTGATGTTTTCATGGTTGCTCCTTCTTTCTCATTGAAAAAGAATGACTCATTTAATCGTTTGATAGCTTGGTTAGTGAGAGTTTCCCGCTGTAAGTTCGTTTGCATGGGAAAGCTTTGGCTTTATGTGTTTCTTTTGGATTACTTTGAGCGTTGAGGTTTGAAGTCTCTCTTTTGCTGAAGTAAGGCGTTAGAATCCTTTTGTGATGTCTTGCCATGCTTAAAATGAGAAATTATAACTGAACGAATAAATTGTTACGATATGAGTTACCAAGTTGGGTTATTAGCATGGTGCAAATAAATTATTCTTAACTACCATCCATGAAAGTGAAAATTGATTAATTTGAAATGTCCTTGTATTTAATACATGATGTATGTTAAATAAAGACTGTTCATATCCGTTCAGAACCTATAGATCTTACATAAGAGCTAGATTTATCTTTTTCCTGGTATGCTAAAATTGCTGAAACTTGTATAAAGGACCAGATGGGTGCTGGTGAATCGATTCATGAAACCTTGTTTATAGAAAATTATGTTAGTGGATCTTTAATCATGTTTTGAAATGATTTCTGAACAAAGGTGAAATGTGAATCTATGTTTATATATGGTTATGTAATTGCAAACGGAATTAGTACCGTATGTACGCACATGATTAATACAATCATCAATTGTTAATGAGCGCTAAAGAAGGTGTTGAGCAACACCAATAGTTGAGTAGATGAATTTCGTAAGTAGTCTTTGCTATCGTGCCTTGTGATATTGTTATTGCTTAGCATAATCTTGTTATAATAAATTTGTTTCAACCTTGTGGTTTGTGTTCCCTTTGGGAAGTTTTAAGATGGAGTAATAAAGTTTGATGATTCTTGGTACTAGTGTATGTTGTCGATGTTATTAAATCGTAAAAAAAAGTGAGAATGAGGTTAATTCTCGTAGTAATTTGATCACCTATGGTGATATTTCCTAAATGATCAAATTTCAAGTTTTGTATTCATGATCTTTTGGGGGTTCAGGCTTTATGTGGTAAATGAAGTTTATCGAGTAACGATATGTTGCAAAGTTGCAATGTTTCTTCAGTGATGCAAGTGCTTCGATTTTGAATACTTATTTGTTCTTATCTGTTAAAGTTCGATATTCTCTTCTTGTTTGGCTTATGCGTTCAACTGTGGACTCCACTTATGTTCTATGAGTTCATTGCTTAATTAGTTTTTCCTTGGTCCCGTGTTCAGTGCGAGTGGTAGATGAGTTTTCTAGTTGGTGAAAGTCGTTTCCATTTGTCTCTTCTTTTGAGAAAGAATCAACCCATTCTTTTCATGTGGGTCTTTCGAAGTGTTTTCTAATTGTTGCTGTGAAATTGATGTTAATACCCATAGTAATTTGATCGCCTTTGGTGATATCGTTCAGATGAGAATATTTCAAGTTTAGCTTTCGTGATATTTTCTTTGAGCTCTTGAATCATCTGGTAGCTGAAATTATTTTAAATAAATTAAGGTATTGGAATGTCCTGTTGCTTCTTAAGAGATTTGTGTGATTTAATTTTAAAGGCTCTTTGGTTTGAGTTGGCAACGTGAGGTTGCAATCAAAAAAGTTATGTTGGTTACTTTAAGAGGAGAATAATCTACTTGCTTTTCGCGAAATTCTGTAATTGGAAATGTTTCGAGTTTGGTGGCTGAGATTATTTGGATCTCATGTTTCTTGTGTAGTTAAACTGTTCTGAACAAATATGACGTATTAAAGAATTTTTATTGGTTCTTAATTAGTCCTTGTGGTTTGGACTAAAGACTCTATCTTGTTCGTCGTGGCAAAGCGATGTTAGTCAAAGAATTAATTTCAGTGTTAAAGGAAAGAGTGCAGTAGGAATATTTGAGAATTTGAGACAAGTTTTGTAACTTGTGGTTATTTGAATTGTTCATAAACTTTTTGCACTTTTCACTCAAGAGTTGTCGAGTTTCAATTGCAATGTCATTCTTCTTATTGGTGGTTATTTGCTATTCCCTTTTTGATGGATGCGTGCCCTCCGCTGTGAACTCAACTTTCGTTTTCCCAGATCTTCATTACTAGATTATTTCTTTTGGTTTCGTGCTCACTGTGAGCAGTAACATTTTCCTGTGTGGTGAAATTTGTCCTTATTCGCCTCTTTCTTTTGAGAAAGGATCAACAGTTTTGTGTTGCAAAGTTTTACAAAGCGTAAGTTGTCATTTGTTTGGTGGTGGTTAAGTGATTGTAGGGGTGAGATTTTGCTACCCAGCTATTGGAGGAGTAATAGAAGATGAGTTGATTTTGACCTGAACCTCTTAGAGTGAAGTTGATTCAGATGGAATGTATGACTTCGATGTAAAACTGTATAGTGTTTGACAAAGTAGAACCTATGGTATAGTGTAGTTCCAGAACTTTGGTTCATGTTGAAATGTTGGGGATTATCAAATGTATGGAAACCTTAATCAATTTTATAGAGTAACACAATTGAAAAGTATTACGATGTTGTGTGAGTGATTCCTGATGATGTCAATGAGTGAGTATGTCGGAATTGTGGGGATGTTAGAGATTTAATCCGATGATTTCACTATTTGTTATAAGAGGAAATTCGTTGTAGAGGTCTCGGAGGTTAAATTTGGGCTTTTCATTTTTCATGCTAGACTTTTGGCCGTCCACAGATTTGTGTGTAGAGGAGATAGAAAACTGGAGTACTCTGAGCAGTGGAATGATTGTCGATAGAACCCTTCTGATGTAGTTCATGAGCGGGTGTGTTGAGGATTCTGATGTGTTATTCTTGAAAGTTGGAGGTGATGAGATTGCATGGATTTTTGAGGTGTTTTGGTGCCTTCTATCAAATTAATGTCATCAGTTGAAGGAGTTGTCTAGAGTGTTCAGTGGAATCAATAGAGTCTCTCCACAAAGGTGTGGATGATGTATTTCGGTTTAGGCCTAAATTTGAGGATGTTAAATTAAGAGGTTTGAGACCGTATGGTATGCGATGAATTCGAATTCCAAGGTTTGAGAGATATTTTATTCCAAAAAGTGAAACTAAGGAAAAAGATGTCTTCTTGTCTAGTGAAGCGTTTTCTTTATTCTCGCATGAGCTTTGTGCTGTTGACCAATGTCTTTCGTAAGTTGAGTTGACTCGATTTTGGCATGTGTGGTTCTGAGCAGTTCAGAAAGAAAAAATGATTGATTTGGTTATTCGAGTGATTTGTCCTTTGGTTTTCGTGACGTTTATACGCAATTTGCCACTTGGAAAGTGGAAAGGTTTTCTTGATGAAATTCTGATTTCTGGATTTTACTCTTTAGTACCCAGTTGGTAACGTATAGTTGTGATGTGAATCTTTCTTATTCAGATGTGTTTTGCCGGTAAACGAGTTTGCTTAAAAAGGATTCGATTGTATGTTTTCGGTTAAAGGAGGTGATCCTTGTTTTCAGTGAAGAGTTCAATTGAGAGGTGGAACAAGAGTTCCGTGCTCTATGTACATGTCGTGTGGTTCGGTATCATTGGAAAGGTTAACCCAAGATACATTGGGTTGTTTTCGCTAGTTGGTCTATCGCCAGGACTGTCTCGAGTCCGTGCGCGGAGTACGTAACGTCTTGTATGTTCTCGTGTTGAGTGAGTACCTGGAAGTACCGGGTTGAGTGTTAGTTCAGACGTCGTGTTACGTCGTTGTGTGGTGGTATTTTTCAGTCCGAGGGAGAGGCTACTTGGGAAGTTGGAGTTTCGCGTGCGTGAGCTTTAGCCGGTGTTGTTCACAATGGGTACGTGGTTACCGTTGTTCGTTCTCAGTTGTGGTTGTTCTTTCGGTTAAGTGTGTTTAGATTCGGGGTCGAATCCTATTAAGGGGGGTAGAATGTAATATCCCGAAAGTGTGAGGATCAACTATCGGAATAAAATAATTTAATCGGTAGCGATTAAATTTATTCGGGGGAATTTTTCTTCGTCAGATCTTGTAAAGAGAGGGGGGTTACTGGTTTTTCACGGCAACCTGGGCCTGGGCCGTGGCCCAGGTGGGCTGGCCGGTCCTTCTCAAGAGGGGGGAGGCATCATGGACCTAAAGCCCATGCGCCCCCACACCCCCTAACCCTAGCCACCCTCCCTTTTCCCTTGGCCGAAATTTTCCCCTCACCCCTTCCTTGGCGCCGCCACCTCCTGCCCTCTCCCTCCCTTGGTGCCTCCACCTCCCCCTCTCAAGATGATCCCTCCATTTCTGCCACCTCCCGGAGGATTTCCTGCTTTTGGCCTGCTGCAAGGAGGAAGAAGAAGAGGAGATGAGAAGGGAGAAAAGAGGAGATGAGAAGGGATCTTCTTCGGGGTGTTTGATCAGCGTCTTCCTAGGGTTCTACAAGGGTAATGATTCTTTCTCTTTGCTGATTGGATCTTAGTAGGAGCGTTTGATGCCATGTTCGTTGGATTGAAGTCCTGCTGCGATTATTTAAGTTTCTGTCCAGATTATTGCGTGGCCTGTTTCGACTAGTTAGATTCCGAATCCGAAGAGTTTATCTCCTAGAGTTAGTTAGGTCTTGTTCTTAGCTTTCGGTGGCCGCCAAGAACACTGAATTCCGATGTACGGATAAAAAGTTATGTTAGTTTTTGTCTCTGCTGTCCAGAATCCTGACGAGAATAAACTGTCAAGTTGTCTTTTAATTTTTGAGGGTGTTAATGGAAAATTCAGGGCTTCCACCCAACTAGGTTATTGTAGGCCTTGGTCTTAGCTTTTGATATTTTTAAAGAACGCTAAATTCGGAATTGTAGATTAAAAGTTAAGATCGTTTTCTTACTGCTGTCTTATTTATGTAGATAGATTCTATTCTGCTGTTTCAGTTATCTGTCAGTAAATTAAACTGGCCGAATTGGGTTACCTTGTCAATTAGAGTATTGTAGATATATCAGTTAAGAATCCATAGAAATTGGTCTCACCTCATTCCGAGTTCCAGACCAATAGATATAATTTTTACCGTTCTGCTGTCCAGTTTCGGGTTGTGCCTGAGTAGTCTGTTTTCTGATTAAAGCTAACTAGTTAATTGTGGGTTATTGGGAAGGCGTTGTAGAACGTTATTGGAAGCGCTCAGTTATATGTTGTATTTATTTCGAGTACTTACTTGTGTAGGCAGAGAGGCTTCGGATTTAGGGACTTCTTCTTTGTTTACTACCGCAGCGCTTCGCGGAAGGCAAGTACTTTGATGTTCATATGTTTGGTGTATGATGCATGCTTGATGACTGTATTGTGTTTTTCTGATATCCATGAGAATATTCAAAGTTTATGTCCTTTTCTTATGTGTTATAACCATGAGTATACATATGATATCTTTCATAATTTATTCTTCAGTTCATGCATCCTGTTTCATGTGCCTTCCACGGGAGTGGATTATAAGACCCATCAATTCCAGTATGGGCACGTAAGACCCACCAGTCCAATGTGGGCAGTTTTGGGCACCCGTATGAAACGTTCTTCATACGGGATTGGGATCCCCGTATTTTGGTTAAATACGGGCTTAAGTGTACACCGACAGGTGTGTCACTAGCTATACCGGTATAAGCATGTGTGCAGTCCATTGTTTTCATTAAATTCATTCATTCTATTCATTCATACACTCATTCGGGGTATGTTCGTATTCTTTAATGATGAGGCCTTGTTCGTATTTTTGGTATGTTCATTTATTCACTGTACTTGCTGAGTCACGGACTCATTCTTGCTTTGTTTGTTTATTTTAGGTGTTCATTGATGCTGGCCCTATCGGGAGGGAGTAGACACACACTAATCTTGCAATTCACCATAATCAAGTTCAACAATATGATTTAGTTTCTATCTTTCATTCGTTAAATGATGAACTGTATTAAATAAATTTAAATGGTGAAGGAAGGATATCTTCTCCATGTTATGATTGATTATGTATTGCTTGTGATCTTCGATCATCCTTCGTTACACTTGCTTGAATTCAGACTATTGTCATGCCATGGTTCTATTAAATAGTGATTTCTTTATATCGTTAGCTGATATTATTCAAATTCTTCCGCATTATGGATGTATGTTAGATGATTTAGGTGACATCTTAGCTTCCGAATAGCCGGGGTGTTACACGTTTGAGGTACGAACGGTTCGTAAACGGAAAGATAAGTGATATTGCGACTGGTACCTCCATTGACGCTCAACTAACGATAGGTTCCATATTTTTGTAATTTTTTTTAGCGACTACATATATTTTGTAATTGATTCTTACAAAAAATATTATTTTCAAAAACAAAATCAAGGAGAGCCCCTGTCGCCCATCGGTTGGGCGATGCCACCGTCGCCTAGCGTTGGCGGCGAGAGATCGATCGCCTAATCATTGGCGGCCGATCTGTCGCTCAACCGTTGGCGGCCAGCCCGATCATGCCGATTAAGCGGCTGAGTATATTCCTGTAATAAAAAAAACAAGAATAAATTTGTAATTAATAATAAAATATAGATTATTTAAAAAAAAACATTCGTACTTATGGTGCTGTAGCCACCACGCACTTTTGTTCCGGGCCGCAGGTGCATTTGTAGTTGAGAAATAGATATAAGAATAGTTAGTTTTCTTGTTAGTTGTGTTTATTTCTTTAGAAATATATTCCATCTAAAAGAGAGATGTTTTTTTTTTTTGTAAATAGAGATTGTTTTTAGGAGTCAAGTTAGGTTGTCCCTATAAAAAGAAAAACATATATTCATTATCAATCAAGCAAGAAAGATGAATTAATCTAATCTCTTTTGCTAGGTTCTATCATCACAGTCTATAGTATAATCTCTCATCCTCCGAGCTGACGCTACCCGGCCTTCTTCCTGACGGTATTTACCTTGTTATGTACTAAGGTTCACACGACAGTTTCAAAGTTCAAATGCAATGACATCTTTTCTTCAACTCCAGTCGTCGAGTCTTAGCACATGTTATTGGAAGGAATTTTGGGCTCTTCAGCACAATGTTTCAAAGTTCAAATGCAATGACTTCGTTTCTTCAACTCCAGACGACAAGTCTTAGCACATGTTATTGAAAGAAATTTTAGGCTCATCCAGTTCAGTTGTTGGCTAAAATTAAATGCGTTTGAGATAAACTAAAGTATCTGATAGAGATAGCACTATGGTTCAAAAGAGAAGTTGCAGTTTTTTTAGCAGTGTGCGGCAAGTCATGGCAATTAAATCTTCGGCTCCATCAATTGTTGGTGATATACCTTAGAAGTAAGTATAGAGATGATTATATCACGTCTATATTTATGAGTATAATAAATTTTGTTATGTTCCTTGGATAAATTATCATTTATAAAGATTAACATGTATGTAACTTGTTGGTGAAGCTCTTTAACTTATATGATGCCATTCTAAATGTATCCCTGATCGAAACACTAGTAACTTTTCGATCAACATATGTATTGATTGATGACCATGTTTTACCGGTCATGGATATGGAGATGTCAAATCAATAATGTGAACACATGTTAGAAGACATAGTATTGGATTGACCCACCTTGAGATACTATTGAGATTGTTATGATTTGATGTGTCATCAGTTGGTCACAAGCAATGATGATATTTAATACTTAGACCTGAGATCAGTATTATTTTCTACATATGTAATAGTACACTTAGGGGTTGCCAAACGCTACTCCTTAACTAGGTAGATATAAAAGTAGCTTTCGGGTATACTAGAAACATGAAGAGAGATGTGACTAATCGGATATGAGATTTGCTCCTCCTAATATAACATGAGAGATATCTCTGGGGCCTTGATATGGTCGGATAAAGAAAGTGCATTGTCGTGCCACTAGCGGTCGAAGAGTCGATCACATGAAGTTATCCGTTACTTGATCGAGAAAGTATTGAACAGTCTATGGATGACAAAATATCTCATCTGGAGAATACACAAGCATGTCGTTTAGTTTGACCAGATACGAACTGGTCGTATAGAGATACAGACTGGTTGTAAACTGGTCGGACATGATCACTAACTGGTCGTAACGAAATATGAACTGGTTGTATGGAAATACGAGCTGGTCGTAAGTGATAAGGATCTTGTCGTAGATCATATTGCATATGGTTCGTCCGATATAATATTTATGTGTGTTCGGGAATCGTTATGTCTTGTTAGGAACCGCTAATGACTTACAGTCAGAAAGGACTTTCCGAGTCACAATCAATTACACATGAACCTACAGGGTCACACACTTTACAAGTTGAAACAAACGAGTTCGGATAGGATATGTCATAGGCTCTTTATAAGGGGATGCATGGGACTGTTGGGAAGTACGTGAGTTGCTCTCCTAAACCCTAGCCGTCATCTTCTCGAAGACTCTATCGTGCGCGTTGGTGCTAGCACACCGGTGTACGTCGTTCCATCCCTGGATGTGTTGATACCATAGAGGCACTGTTGCGGTTGTTGCTGTACTGATCGAGAACGATACACGACCTATGCAAGAAACATGATAGGTTACTGGAAGAGAGGATCGACGCCTAGGACATTGGGCGATCGACTGCGACCACTTCATTGACGCGCTCGACGTTGGATCAGGTTGCACCAACTCTTCTTTCGCTGCACTACGCGTCTAGTGGTAACGATCTATGATCTCTGGTTTGCATGACTTCCTAGTTTATATGGTACAATTTTTGAATTATCAGCTAGTGTAACCTACCCATATCCCTTCGTCAAAAACCTTGACTGGATTAATGGACTTCCTCAATTTTCTCCTTAGCTTTAAATTAATGTGATCACACACAAACACAGTCGCCAAAAAAAGAAAAAAGAACCAGAACTTCCAAACACAAGTGCTCCATCCCTAGTTTCTTTTGATCTCTTCACTGTCTTCTGATCAGGTAGGCATGGATATACTGTTGTCTGCATTGGCTGGTGACATTGTCAGCCGCTTCATCTCCTCCCTAGTCGTGAAGTATCAGAAGCAGACAACCATGGATAAGATGGTTACGCTGCATCGACTGCTCCTGAGAGCCGGCACCATCGTCGAGGAAGCAGAGGACAGGTACATCTCCAACCAAGGGATGCACCTGCAGCTGAGGCAGCTCAGGAAGGACATGTATCGAGGCTACTATGTGCTCGACGCCTTCAAAAGACATGCCGCGGTGAGCCAATCTTTCAACTTGTGCAAAATCCAGATTGCCTTGGAGAGTCTAGAAACTACGATCGGTGATATGAAAGAGTTTGTCGTGTTTTTGATGGACTGCCCACGCATATTTCGCCAACCATATAGCACATATCTGTTCATGGAGAGGTGCATGTTTGGTCGGCGTATAGAGAAAGATCATATCGTTGACTTCCTGCTGCAACCTTGTAGTTCATCTCTGGAAGTTCTTCCCATCATTGGCCCTCGAGAAGTCGGGAAAACGACGCTGGTAGAGCATGTCTGCAACGACGAGAGGGTTCGCAAGCAATTCTTCTGGATTAAACGTCTCAGTAGTGATGATCTGAGCAACCTAGGAAATGGTAGTCCCATCAAGCAGCACAGTTTAATTTCTTCAAACGAGAAGTGCATAATCGTCGTTGAGCTTGTTCATGACATCGATTTGGAGGCATGGACAAGATTTTACTCCTCCATTTCCAGCACAAATCGTGACAGCAAGGTCATACTCATCAGTAGAACGCAGAAGGTCTCGAGGTTGGGCACGGTGCAAGCACTGAGGCTGAAAAGGCTGCATCGAGATGAGTTCTGGTACTTCTTCAGGACCCTTTCCTTTGGAAGTGCAAACCCAGGGGAGCATCAGGAGCTAGCATCCGTAGCCATGAAGATTGCAACAACAATCAAAGGTTCATTTATAGCTGCAAACATATTCACAAAGTTATTACGAGCTAACCTTAATTTACAATTCTGGCAAAATGTATTGGTGCTTTCCAGGAAAACAAAACAGTGGAACCTTCTTGTCTTTGGGGAACATTCAACTGACCGTGTTAGGAAAAGCCTTCCTTACTATATTTCTAATTATGTTGATGGTCCCTTCCTATTGTGCAACAATAGGTACAAGATTGCTGGGTGTATGTCTGGAAGGGGTCAGCCAAAAGTAACGCTAGAAGACATAGTTACTAGAAGTACTACTATCCCTACTGAAGGGAACTTTGAGCTGCTGCGATGGCAGTCTCCGATACCCCCCTATTACAACTACATAGCAAATTATGTCGTTAAGAAAGCTCCACTGGTTGCGCCTAAAGAGAAATGTCTCAAGAGAAAGAGGGGACTATGAAAGCCTCAGGTTACTATTTATGTACTTATTGATTTCTTGTACTTGATGACTATTAATACATTGTGGTATTAGAAGATAGCTTGGTGTTTTTCTTTACAGAGTTACGTTATATAGCGCTTAATGCTGAAGATTTGTCTTTTTAAATAATACATTTTTAATAGAATTACGAAAATAAATGTCTATTTATTAAAATTACAAAAATAGGATTATGTCGTCGTTTCAAATGACGAAATGGTCTTGTCGCCATTTGGATTGGCAATAGGAGGCCTGTCGTCATGCAAATAATATGATATGTCTATTTAGCCATTTGGAATGGCCGCAATTGGCGATAAGACATGTAATTTTTTTGCACAAAAAAATTAAATTAGCACTAAACAGAAAAATTAGGTGCTTACATTGTTCATACAAAGAAACATAACAGAAATCAATAAGAAACAATATTAGCGATAGTACATAGGTTACACAGAATAATTCGACACACAACATAACTTCAGTACATCAGACAACACAACTAAATAGGACATACGTTATCACATAGTTGTTCGACAAATCAGAATGATAGTAAGCAAAACATTCATCACAACATATTTCAATATGATAAACCATCCCCGTGGCCGTCTCCGTGTTCGCCATGTCGACCTCCACGGTGCCCACCTCGAATAGGACGATCGGATGAGGTCCTAGCCCAGGCCCCAGAGTGAATCACTCAAGAAACTGGAAGTCAGGAGTGAAGCCATACAAGCTATCGTGGAGGAGATCAAGCCTGCGGTAATGGAGTTGCAAAAATGTAAACCCGAGATGGAGCAATCGGTTGATGGTCTATGTAACAGCTCAATTTTCAAATTTCAGTAAGAATTAAAATTTATGTATTTTTGTGGAATTTTCTGAAATTTTAAAAGCTTTTTTATAAATATTTTAAAGTCAAAACAAATTTATTTGCAAAATTAAAAGCCAACATAAAGTTGGAAATAATTTTATTAAGTTCAAAATAAGTATGAGAATTTCTGTGAATTTTTCCATAATTTTTGGAATTATTTTGCTATTTTCTAAAGCCTAAATGAATTACCATAATTAAATAAAATAGAAAATCAAAAGAAAATCCTCAAAATGGTCTTGGGCCGAGACCTAAAAGCCTCGGCCCAAAACCATTTTCGCGCACGGCCCGCACGGCCCGTTCCTCCCGCGCGATCTCCCTCCCTCTCCCGCCGTCCGATCTACATCGAACGGCCACCACCGCCCCACGCCACCCAACTCTCCGCACCGTCGGATCAAGATCCAACGCCCACGCGTTTTCTTCTCCCTCGCCTCCTTCCTCGCGCGACCGAGTCACCGCCGCCATTAGCGCCCGCACGGGAGCTCAATCCCCGCCACGTTTTCCTCCCCCTCTTCACGTGAGGACGTGTGCAACGGCTCCGCCACCTCCAACCGCCCTCACCCCCACTTTCTTCCCCCTTTCATCGCGCCCGGTTCGCCCACGCGCCGCAACCGCCGCCCGCACACGATCTCCTCCCCCAGCCACCCCCGGCCCCTATAAAAGGGAGCACCGGGAGCCCCTCTTCACTCCGATCTCGAAGCCACCATCCACTTGCCCTCTATCGCCGTAAGCTCGCCGGAATCGAAGGTCTTTCCCACTGGCCGCCGCAAGCTTCGTTCGACGACTTCGCCGCCGTCGTCGACGCCCTTGCCTCGCCGACGCCACCATCGTCTTCGCCACATCGGCGCGCACCCGGTGCTCGCCTACATTTCGCTGGAGCTCCACCGGAACGCCACACCGCCGCGAGACCGAACCTCGCCGCCGCTTCTTCGCTCGCCAGCGACCACCTCGTCGCACCCCTCCGTCGCCAGGTAGTGCACCGAGTTCCCCTTCGCGTCCCCTCTCTTTTGGTACCCCTCGTCGCCGGTGAGACGCCGTCGATCGACGGTTCCTTGGAACCCGAGCGCCGCCCCCGTCCGGCGCCAACGTGGCACGCCACCGTGGCGCCACTTCAGCGCCACCTCGACATGTTTGCGTGCGTGGCCGCCATGTGGCAGTCCACGTGGCTGCTTGCGTGGCAAGCCACGCAGTCCCACACGGCCGATTCCCCGTGGACTCGGTCCACATAAGCCGTGAGACCGACATGTGGGTCCCATGTGCCAGAAATTCTTTTAATTCATTTAAATTTCGAAAATTCCTCGCTGGCGTCAGCATTGCGCAATAAATAGATTTTTCAGTAGAAAAATAATTCGGGAAATTCAATTAAATTCCAGATTTAGGTTTAAAACTTCTAAAATTCATAACTTTTGTATCTGAACTCCAAATTGGATGATTCAAGTTGCAAAATTTATATAAAATCATAATTTAGCTAACTAAATCAAAATATTTCATTTTGGAGTTAATTTGAATCATGATTTTGAATTTGTTTGAATTTGAATTTGAATTTATCGTATTTTCGCATTTAGACCTCGACGACTCCGGAGAGTTCGACCAATCTGAAGACCTAGAATTCCAAGACGTCAACGAAGGCAAGTTACACCATTGACCATATTGCCCCCAGTATTTTAAGTTATTTTCAGCCTTTAAATTATTTAATGCATGCATATGTTTGTAATGTCGACCATAATCCACTATTGATCTCACAAAGGTTAATATCTCACGATTCGAAAATTTAATTAACTCTTCTAAGATCATATCTAGGGATCATGAGTAATAATCCAATTTCTCGATTATCAAACATCACTTTGACCATGCAAAAACCACCAACATCAACCTAACGTAGAGGATATATTCAAAGATAAAATAGTGGTTACTCGATCATATCCTTCTCTTTACCAATTTCGCTATTAATCTCTTAATCAACATTTGACTTCCATTAAAGAGATGAGAGGGAAAAGCACAAGGTAGGTGAAAAATAACAGGGGTAAGGTCCTTAATTTAATTTAGGGATTTTAAGCTTCAAAACACAAGAACCAACTCAAAATAAATGAAAAAGAATGCAGTAGGGACAGCACACAATTTATTTTTAACATAAGGCTAGGTTTTAGTATGTTTGCGAAATACAACGCCCGAAGGCAAGCCGGCAAACACACCAAACATAAATAGCAACTTAAAACCAACACATTACACCGTCTACATGCATGATCAAATTGTAAGAATCAAGATGTCTAACACATAATTTGAGGTATCTTCTACCCCCCTTAAACATTTTGGTGCCTAAAAGATGCGGCGAGGAAGAATGAGCACAAGGTGAGTAAACAGGCAACATGTATGCAATTTAATCCTAGCATGTATGCACACATATAACATTCAAAATCAAGATCCAAATGAGTGTTCTAAGGCTCAAAGGTCAACACAAGATTCAAGAAAATCAACGGTAGTTTTCTGACATAATTGCGAGGCATGTTGCCCATAGGCGAAGCGCAACTACTCGGAACAAAAGAAAGCAAAAGTGCACACTACAAAGTCCAGCGTCTACAAGCTAATGAATATAATTAGGGTGTATAATATCTAAGGATAATCTCTAACTTAATCCTAATATCCCAGCAAGACGTCATCTTCTCATCCTTCCGCCAATGCTCTTCACCAGTGACTATTTAACGTTTCTAGTATTGGAAGGGAGACGGGTAATGGAGAAAACGATTTTTCTCAAATCAAATGAATACAGAGGTAAGAATTAGATACTAGGATGGGTAAGAAAGAAAAGAATGTATATTACTTGCATTTTTACCAAACTTTTTATAGTTTGAAAATATTCTTTTCAAATCAAAATCCTAATAACGTCCATTGCTACGGCTTTAACCTACAGTCAGTATGGCTCTGATACCAACGCTGTGGGGACCCCGAATCGGACCCGTTCCAGATCAAGCGATTGCACATAAGGCACAACCCTTAACGAGCGACGAGTACGATCCCGAGTGCCCGGATATGCGTCTCATGTTAGCTCCCAAGGATCAGTGGCTAACATGCACATATCCAACACAACATTGCATTCACATCCATACACAATCGTACAAAAGAATAATAGAATCAATTACAACAACATTTAAATAGAACCTTATAGTACAAGGTTGCATAAGAGGGCCGATCGGCCAAATCTAAACAACACAATTAAATCGCAGCGGAAGACAAACTTAAATGAAAAGGGCATAACCGAGTTGGCATGCCCACAATCCCACAAGCAACCAACTGGAGTTAAAGCCGTTGCACCCGTCGTTCTCACCTGAACAAATAGACACTGTTAGAGTACAAAGTTGTACTCGCGAGACTTTCAAAAGAAATAAGGATGCATGTAAGTATCAAAGGAAGGCTACTAAACTAGTCAATTTTTGGCATAAAGCAAGTTTTTCATTTAGATAAACAATATAGATTCAAATTGCCATTTGTAAAACATTTAGAAAATATTTTATGTTAGTAAGTAATGATCAACAATGGTATAATCTCCAAGTATAATCAACACACAAACATCTCATTCGTGGCACAATTCATTCCTCAACAAATTTAACGCGCGAACTACGCGTTCAAGAAATAATTTCAGATTTGAACAAACTAACATAATGACATAACATTCCCAACCATAACCCAAACTTACTTCCCAAAAGCTAACTACGCCTGCTTTCCCACAAGTGTTGTCCATAACCTAGGACGGGGCTATTCGAATAGATTTAGTTCTCTGCAGAGTTGTACAGCTTTACCCACACGATATGCATTCCTCTTAATGTCGGCCAATGCACTCTTCCATAGGAGTGTGACTGAGGTAGCATAACGAGGCCGTTACAATGTCATGTCCTAACTATCAAACCACCCGAGGAACAGGATCCCATAGCAGACTAAGCGCCTCGCACCACAGGTGAACCCCGTTGTGTAAGTAAGTCCCTTAACAAACAAGAGACCCTTAAGGGCAAATAAGGCAAAAATTTAACATGCCCCCACGAGATTGACAAAAGAACAATTAAATACATAACAATAACAATTGTCAATCTCATTGTGTTTTGATAGTTAACACACAACAAATTATTAAGCCAAGCCTTCGCCATTATCCCGGCGTGTGGTTGCGCGTAAGACTTGGTTCATCACACCACAGACCGGTCCTTAAACACTCAGACGGGGCTACACAATTCCATAACAACAACAACAACAATATTTCATGATCACCCTACACCCGTCCAAGTTAAGAACATAAAACCCATGCCCAACATGACCACAAACCCCAGATGCGAAGATCTGGATACACCCCTCAAATCCAACATAATCCAATCCATAAAATACTCAAATTTCATTAGGATTCAATTCAATTCACTAGCCGATGGACTAGCTCCATCAACCGCTCTCAGCTACGACTACTAGCATGGCTAAGCATCGTTCTACAAACTAGTAAACAATCCCATATAACATATAACCTTAGTCATTCAAGGTAAAAGGGTAATCAACATTCAAAGGAGGGCTAATGCAGCAATTAGGAGATTAACTACTTCTACCCATAAACATATATTTCAAAATAGCATGCAATTGCGATAATAAAACTCACACAAAACTTTTAAAAACCACTGGGAGCAATATGATCAAGAGGAGGGTGCTCGCACCTTTGCTGTACCACTTGTTCAATCTCAGGTTACACTCATGAATATGTTTGTATCGTCGATATATCTATCGAAAGAACGATATTGCAATTAACACCAAATAAGCCAAAAATTCAAAATGCTAAAAAATGCATGAAAATAATACAGTGGGTTGATCATGATTTTATATGAATTTACGTGAAAGAATTATTCCATTTGGATTTAGTATGTGAAAGTTATGGTGGTTTGAATCTCAGATTTTTGGAAAAATCAAATTTAAATAGAATCTGTTACTGTTCATCTGAATTAAATTCTTTGGTGAAAATTTTCATAACAGTGGTGGGGATAAGGATTGCATGGTTGGAAATATAATAAAAAGTTGTGTTCAATAAAAATTGAAGCACCCCATTTGGAGTTCAAATGAATTTTCTATGAATTTTTGAAGTTAAATCAATTTCTAGTGTAAAAATAATTCTTTTTCTGAATTTTTCTAATGCATTTAATACTTTTGTACTCATGCTAACCTAGCCTTTTCCATGAAAAAAAGGGGCCTATGTATTATCCTTTCTTTTCCATTTAATTCCTTAAAGAAAACATCTACCGACAAATCTAATCTTCTCATAATCATTTACTTAACCGATTCTCTGGTGTTGAATCCAATCACATACATAACACTTTTCGATCGTATTCTCGTATCTTGATCTAAATCCCGTACTAACCTCCACTAAGGCATAATCAAGGTAGTCAATGCAACAAATAATTCATGGACTCATAAACCTTCATCTACACAATCCATCCGGTAGTTGTACGAAATCTACCAAGTGATAAGCACATGACCAAGACTAAATCTATCAATCATTCTCCGATATACTGTATAAGCTAATACAAACTATCTAGCTCTACTAGTCTTGCCTCGGCAAATCACATTCGCATACACCTAATTTTCCACCGGTCGAGGTTTAATTGACTAACCGACACCTAATGAGTTTTACAATATAAGTTCACATCCGATATTTAAAAGCTCACTAATCAATCAACTCATATCTACATCACCGAAATCGCCATGTACGACATCTACCAATCCAATCACATACGTGCCTCTACGATCAACTAATTAATCATTAATCTACTAATCCAATTGAGAGCATGATTCCATCAACTCGGCACAAATGACTTAACTACTAATCACATAGCTATCCAATCATCTGCACTCAAATAATCTATTGCTACCTCCTTCCAATTCTGGCATAAATGACTCACAAAGCTATTACTAAAATCTTACGATCATTTTGCTCATGATTAATTAGATCACCCAATTCAATCTCTATTTTTCATTGAATAACATCACAAGAGCTATCCACCAAGTAATAATTTATAAACCCCTTATGCGTTCTATCTCCAAAAATTAATAATCCAATGTGAGGGGAAATCTCCAATTAATGTGTTATCCAAAGATTACCACTAACTTCCATGCAACCTCAAAATAAAATCATCCGGTCGAATACTCCAATAATACATTTATTCTAACATCCACCAATCTACAATATACATTTTCCACTATGATACTATAATTATTCATATCTACCGACAAACATCACATGACCAAGCCTACTCACAAACAAGACTTAACCAGGGAGTTATGTCGGTCTTAAGGTACCAAATCATTTTTGTAATTAAATATGCATAAATAGATGCCATTCTCATGACTAATATGCAACATGTACGACTAATATCAAAGCATGGTGATAAAAATAACGCTAAAGATTTTACCGCAACGCTAGGCGTGCGAATCATCACCGAGCGTCTTCTTGGGTCCACGTCCGCCGTAGTCGTTGCCGAGTTCGTCCGCGTCCGTGTCCCGCTCCACATCGTCGCCCTCGCTGTTTCCGCGTCTGCTATTCCCCTCTTATTAACAGTGGATACAATGGAGTCTTCTCTAGAAGCAACATCATGAAGTTATAAATTTGGCATTATCATCAACAACCACCACATTTGACAAAAGGTAACTAAATTCAGTTAAAACAGAGTAGTGTTGTTTCTGTCCACCTTGGTCTTTACTAAATAACTTCCAAACCACTAACTGAAACTTCGTGAAACTTGGCAGGAATGCAGTGTAATGAGTCCTCAACATGCTGTCCAAATTTCAGCCCAATCCGACACCATATGACCCCCCAAATGGATCAAGCACCAAGATTGCGCACCTCTGATTACACTGCAAACAAAACGGACTAAACCACTCTCAATTCCGGTGCTCAATTAAACCAATCCTCAAACCAACTGATCACAATGAAGTGCTCTATGTGAAGAACTAACTCACCAAATTTGGAGCCTATCCAACCACGTTTGGACCTCAGGCCATGAGCTTGAAGCAGATCGGGCAAGAGCCACCAAGCTGAACCTACCTTCACTCCTCCTCTCGTCTCTTCCTCCTGTCGGCCGGCCACCTTGGCGCCGCCTTACATGCATGCAGTGCCTCGGCTCCCTGCTCGCTGGGCTGCCTCTGCACCGTCCTTGCCTTTCGTCGCCTTCGAGCCTAGCCGTGTGCATGCATGGCCTGGCTGCATGCACCGTCGCCCGGTCTCGCCTCGGCCGCCGTCAAGCCACTGGACAACACCTCTTCTTGCTTGCTGACCACATCCTCGCCTAGGCGTTGCGCTGCTGCATCTATGCAGTGCCTCAGCCTCGCCTTGCCGAGCTGATCTGCCGAGTGACGCTGCTCCCCGACCTTGGATCCTTGCCTCTGCCTTCTCCTTGCTCTGGCCGAGCCAGATCCGGCCATCACCCCCGTTGCTGCATGCTGGTTGCTGCTGGCTTGGCCACCTCTGAGCTGCTGCAGTAAGCAATGGCTGCTGGCCTGCCTGGGCTGCGCTCGAGCTACTGCTGGTGCCCATGGTTGCTGCATGCTGCCCTTGCTGCTTCACGCCATGCACTGCATGTATGCATGTGCAGCATGCTGCCATGAACAGCTCCTACCACTCCCTCTCTTCTCCTCTCCTCAAGATTGCTCAAATGTCAATGCATGTGAAATCTAATGGGAGGAATGTAATGCTCATGAGGAGATGAACGCAAAGGTATGACATGCGTTGGGTGGTTTGTGGTTTTGGATGGTGATTGGGAAGGGAGAAGGTGGGAGCTTGAGCTAGAGTTCTTGGTCTGTGTTCTGGGAAGAAGAAGTAGTGTGGAGAAGAAAGGAATGGCAGTTCCCTGTTGCTTTTGTTGGGTGATTCGGCTGGGGGAGAAATAGCAGTTTGCTGTTGGAGGGAATAAATAACAAGGAAAAGTAGCAGCAAGGAAGCCCTTCGGCTGGGACAGAAGCAAAAATAAGAATGGGCAGTGAGGAGAATGGGCAGTGGGTTAGGGACTTGGGGGGAAAATAATCATATAGGACCTGGTCCACAACTCTATTGATGTAGACCAACTCCGCTGCATGACACGTGTCCTTTCGCGAATCTCAAAGCGTGACGTAATAGCCTTCATTATTCAATTCGTGAAAATTCGCATCAGTGATTTATGAGACTGTGCGCTTTGAGATTCGTAAAAGGACACGTGTCACATGATAGAGTTGGTCCACATCAATTGAGTTGTGGACCAGGTCCTATAGGATTATTTTCCGACTTGGGGGGTCTCTCGGCTGTGAAGAAAGAAATGGGGAGGTGTGGCTATGTGCTTGAGAGAATGAGTGGCTGTGAGAGAACGGTGGTGTGTAGTGGAATAAAAAAAATGGATGGGATTGGTAGTGGGATTATATGGTTAGGGTGGTGTTGCTGTGTGTTGGGGAAAGCAAAAGACAGGGAGCTAAATAAGTGGACAATGGAACAAAGAGCTGTGCATTACTTCCTCCTTTTCTCCAACTCGCTCAAATGACCTTGCATGCGCAAACTAGTCGCTAAAATGGAATGTTCTCTATACACCGATCGCAACGGTATAACATGCGTTGCACGATTTTTGGTTTTCGGTTGTGATCGCGAGGAGAGAAGTGGGGAAAAGAAAGGACATGCAGGCGTCTCGCCTGCGGTCGGTTGAACCAGAAAATATAGCGACGATACTAACGTATGCAAGATGACATGATTTTTGAAAAGCATGTGAAAACAAGAAATAAAAATAATTTAATTTAAATGCGGTCTTTCAAACAATTTGATTTAATATTGTTGGTCATTATTATTATTATTATTATTATTATTATTATTTTCATACAACTTTTAAACAACTCGATTGATTTTTAAAAGAAACCGTTCACTTAAACATGGGAAATTTTTTAAAACACGATCAAATATTTATTAGATTGCCAAATTAAATATTAACATCCTGATTCTGAAAATCGGGGTGTTACAAATTCCAGTCTTCAAACTTTGCCAGGAAGTTGTCCAAGATCTCCCTCTCCACCCCTTTGGTAAGGACCAACCAATACTGCAAACAAGATATGAATTTGAAAATTACATCCATAGGATTTCTAGGAAATTTCCTCTCAATCGCCATATTGTTTCTAATTTTCCAGAGATTCCAGGCGAAAGCTGCAAAACTAAACAAAGTAGCATTATAAAGGTTATCCCCCTTCCCTTCAAGCTAGTTAAACTGAAAATCGTCAAGAGAGGCGGGAATTCTATGCCATTTATTCGCTTCTTTCACGCAAATCCAAGCAAACTTAGCAAGCACGCAAGAAAACAAAATATGATTAATAGATTCACTTTCACCACAAAGAACACAGAAAACCTCTCCTTTCCACCCCCTCTTTTTCAATCCCTGTCGCCATTTAAAAGACCGCACCCTGTTACGCCACACACTGCCACCTTTGTAGACCAAAAAGACAACACACTGCAACGCTACCTTTTCGGACCGAAATGACCACACTCTACCACACCACCTTCTCAGACTGATGTCTTGTATCTTCTCATTCCACCCTTAGCACTACACCCTATCTGCTTATAAAAGGAGGGAGAAGAAAGCTGGAGAACACTACACTACCATACCCAATACTTCACTCCAACTTGGTTCACACAACAGAGAGGAAGGAGATGTTGGACTCGTCGTTGAACTTCTACGCGAAGATGTTGTGGAAGCGCAAGTGGCTTGCCGAGAGGGTTAAACCCTACCAGAATTGTTCTATGAAGGATGCGCCGGTACCACCGGAGTTTCCACGCCCGCAATATGTGTGCAAAGAACCGGCGAAGATCATTCAGTCCACACACCTGGCGACCGCCGCCCAGGCGTACTACACGTGCAGGAATGTCCTCGTAAGCGAATTTTATACACACATAGATTTTCACATGTTATGTTGCATTCCACATATCCCTAACTTCATTGGCACATAATGGCAGCTGGAGATGCGATGCAACTTCTTCCAATGGATCGGCAGCTCAGACATGTACGATAGCGCGCTCATCGAGCAAAAGTACATGTTCAACTACTTGAAGTGAGCTGAGATCTTCGAACGCTGGAAAGCTTACTTTCCTCAGCCGATTAAAAAGACACCAGAGGAGCCCAGGAAAGCTGGGTGGTGGTGGAGGACCCTTGAACAGGAAGCTGAGTACGACCGGACCTCACGTGTGGCAAGCAGGGGGAAGGCTCCTGCTAGTGAGACTGATAGCCGTCCTAGCACTCCCCGTCGCCCGGTCGCACTCCATATTGAAGAGGTAAGTTAGATTTAGTTTGCATCCTGATTATTGATTTGGCCCTATGTTGTGCTATATTTGCTGAATTTGTAAACCTATCAAAACTAACTCCAAAAATTATGAAATTTTTTTAGGGCTTCTGACACTATGTAGTTTCTTATGTAAATTTTATAGGATTTTATCTACTCTGTGATTTTGTCAAAATTTCTTATAAGTTGTTGTTATAAGAAGTTCAAAAATCATGCAAAAGTTGTTTTCCACACATAATAGATTCAAAACATTCTCCCACCTATTTTTATTCTATTTTCCCAAAATTGGGATTTTTGGGATGTTACAGACTGACGAGGATTAAAACCTCTATGTATTATTTTTAATATAGAACAGACCACATATCTTCATGGTCGTAACCCCTGAGGTGCACGACCTCACTGGTCGTAGAGATTCCAGAGGTTACATAATGGGTACCCTGGTCGGACGAAGGCCTATGCCAAGCTCCCGACTAGGAGAACTGCTCGTAAAAGGTATGAACTGATACTTGAAACTGATTCCAGGTATATTCTCTACCGTGTGATGAATGCAACACGTGCATATTCCATACCATACGACGTTCCTTATCCAGAAGCACTGATTAAACAACTACCATGCGGTTGTACCTCACAGATAGACAACCGCCGAACGGTTGACTCTCTATCAACCGTCATCCGACTCCGACCAGTCGTGACGCTTCACATCAGACGTCTTCTCCAGAAGTAACTGCCACCTCTTCATGGGCTATTTAAAGATGGAGCATGGACGGAGCAAGGAGGGGTGGCCATCAGACTAAAGCATAGACCTTAGATTCGTGTTTTAAGTCTGGTATTGTAAGATAACAAGTAGTGTTCTCAGTGTAAACAGGAGTAGTTCATCATCCAGTCAGGAGGCATCCCCTATAAACCCCAGTTCATACTAATAAAGGAGTAGTCCCATTATTACTCTAGATTTCCAACGTCACTCTCTCCTTTTCTTTTCGTAAGATCGACGTCTTGATCGTCGACAGCTGGCGCCGTCCATGGAGAGCACGGCGTGGAATCTTGGAAGAACTACTCTGCTCATCAAATCTTTGTCCATTCCCCGTTTGTGACCGCTCATGCGGTTATGGCGGCAAGTTGGGATGAAGAAAACTGGTTCGACCTGACGGACCACTCCAACCTCGATATGGACGCATGCATGCACGCCATGGAGGAAAACGGAGTCTCTTCATCATCCTCCTCCTCCGCCGGTTCGCCCATCGCAGAGATCAGCGAGGTCGACCGGATGGATGATGATACACCGCTACGATCAGTGGCGGTTTCAGAGTAAGTGCTTCTGACCAGTTCGGAACACCCAAAAGCCTCAGCAAGCCCGGACTTTTCGACCGGCAAAAAAGGTGACGAAAATTCAACACCGCAACTCGAGGTTCAATATACCTTTGATGCGATCATGGTTGATAGGTACTCACCGACGGCTTCTAGCAATTCCAGGAGCCAACCGACACCTAGTGACGGTGTCAATGAAACCTCCACTGGTTATAAACCAAGTGGGGATGATAAGGCTCAGCATTCGATCGGCAGTTCGCTGGATCAGGTTGAGACCTTTATGGAAATCTCAGGAGGTGCTGATCACTGACAACTCTCCTTCGTGGAAGCTTCTCGCAGAAGCTCTGAAAGGCTCTCCATCGATTACGACAGAAGCTCATCGGAGGATCACTACTGGAAGCACGAGGTCAATGCAATCGGAGATACAAATCAAAATGTCGTGTACGATCCTCCATACGTTGCCTCGCCACCACATAATAATGGATATGGTACGGGCGGTAAAGCACCAAATGCCAGAGGTAACAGAACTGGTGGACGTCCATCAGTTAATTTACCTGATCCTGCCCCAACCAATGTAAGGGACCAAGCAAGACCGACCAGGAGATCGGGGGATTCAAGCCATCAGACACCTTCTTCTAGCAGAAATCCTTCAAGACCTTCGGTAACAATACAAACCTGTAGTGAGTTAGAGATATGTTAAATACTTCTGACCCTGCTTTGGCAGAGACTCCAGGTTTTGCCCAACTTGTAGGTCAAGCATGAGAGATTATCCAACAAACAATGCAGCGCACAGAAGCATATCAGGAACGAAGGCACCCGCAAAGTCAGACCATGACTTCGTCTCAGCATTCTTCCTGAAGCAGGGGCCAGCATGGTCATGTTGAGGACCAGTTGATACCACGACCACCTCGACGATTTCGACCAACAAGTCATGAGGGGAGAAGACTGTTCCAGGAATCCTCACCCTCACTTCGTCGAGAGGAGTAATCGCTTGGGCCTGGTGATCTTCGACATCACCTAAACCAGGCAAGCGGTCGGAGGCATTCTAGTAACGTCCACGACCGAATCGGGACACCGGAGCACCGACAATTTAATCTTAGAAATCGGTCTCCAACCGATTATAATCCGGCACCTTTTCAAAGAAGGTGCCACGAAACTATCATAGGCTGTCGAGCCTTCTCAGCAGGGCTCCAAGCTGTACGTTGGCCAAATAGGTTCCGACCGGCCAATTTGGATAAATTCAATGGGACCCGAAATCCTTTGGAATTTCTCCAGATATATACCACCGCTATTAGAGCCGCTAGTGGTGATGAAAATGTAATGGCTAACTATCTTCCTACGGTATTAGAAGGATCAGCGCGATCATGGTTGCCTAACCTACCGGTCGGGTCCGTGTATACTTGGGAGCAACTTTGAGACCTTTTGATTGCAAATTTCCAGGGTACGTATGATCGTCCTGGAAAGGAGGATGATCTCCACAAAATTCGGCAAAAATCTAACAAGACTCTCCGACAGTACATCAAAAGATTTAGCCAAATTCGTAACTCAATACCAGAGGTTGCAGAATCTTCTGTTATACAAGCCTTCAAGGCGGGATTGAGAAATCGAAGGTTTACAGAGGATTTAGCTATACATCCCCCACGAACAACCATCGAGCTCTTCGACATGGCTGACAAGTACGCGACGACCAGCGAAGCGGTTGAGTGGAACGAGGCCATTGATCGAAAAGATAAAATCCCCCAACCCGGCTAAGATAGGACAGAAAAGAAGCAAAAGAAGGTTCTCAAGAAAAAAAAAAACACGGAAGAAAGGATTATTCTAGTCATGGCAAGGCTAAGGCTAAGGCCCCGACCAATGAATACAAGAAAAGTAAGAAGTGGTATCCTCTCCACCAGCAGGTAGGACACGACTTACGCAATTGTCGTGCTTGGCAAAAGAAACTGGAAGATTATTATGCAGGTAAATGACCACTCCCGTCGATACAAGAACTCGGGGAAACAAGCTCCAAGAAGGACAAAGATGGTGACGAAGAAATGGAGTACCAAGAACCTCAGCACACTGTCGACATAATCTTCGGTGGATCTTCTTCGTATGAGTCCAGACGTCACCTGAAGGCCATGGAGCGAGAAGTCAACCTTACCGAACCTTCGATCGCCGTCAAACCTTCAAGGTGGTTGGAGACAATAATCTCCTTCAGCAAAGAAGATTTCCCTATTCCTTCAACTCGACAAGCTAGGTTCCCAATATTCGTTGAGCCTACTATTAATAACTGCAAGGTTAATCGGGTCTTGATAGACGAGAGTAGTTCTTTAAATATTTTATTTGTAAGTGCATTGGAAGACATGCAGATTCTCAAATCCAAGGTAAAACCTGTGAAATATGCCTTCCATGCCATAGTTCCTGGATCTACCGCCAAGCCAATAGGGCACTTGTCCCTACTATTACGTTCGGAAAGCCCGATAACTTCCGGACAGAAAAATTTTATTTGATGTGGTAAATTTCGAAACTGCATACAATGTGATCATTGGTCGTCCGGCTTTAGCAAAATTCTTGATAGCCACGCGACGGTTATCAGAGTTTGAAAATGCCGGGACCAAAGGGTGTCATCACAGTTCGAGGCGATCAGAAGATAGCCTACGCATGCGATCAGAAATGCTTAGAACTGGTCGATGAACTTCCGACCAGGGGAACTAACACGATTAACATGCAGGTCAAACACTCGAGACCAAAGATGACACCAAAACCTTCCGACCAGATAAAAGAGGTACAACTCGATGAAAGTGCTTCTCTAGAGGGTGCCAAGATACTGGTCGGAGCAGGACTCGACCCTAAATAGGAAGAGTTGCTCGTCTCCTTCCTCCGAGCAAACCAGGACGTATCCTCCTGGCAGGCGTCTGATATGCCCAGAGTCCCCAAGGAGGTGATCAAGCATAGGCTAGCTTTGCAGCCTAACAAAAAACCGGTCAAGCAGAAGCTAAGGCGTTTCGCATCTGATCGGAAAGAAGCAATCCAGTCGGAGATTGACAAGCTTCTCAAAGCTGGATTCATTCGTGAGGTCGACCACCCAAAGTGGCTCGCCAATCCTGTAATGGTTAGAAAGGCCAATGGAAAATGGCGAATGTGTATCGACTTTACAGATCTTAATAAAGTTTGTCCGAAGGATGACTTTTCCCTTCCTCGCATTGATCAACTTATAGACTCTACTTCCGGGTGTGAGTTGTTAAATTTTTTAGATGCTTACTCAGGGTATCACCAGATTAATATGAGTAAAGAAGATGAAGAGAAAACTTCCTTCATCACTCCATATGGCACTTTCTCTTATGTAAAGATGTCATTTGGTCTCAAAAATACTGGTGCAACGTTCCAAAGGTTGATGCAAAAAAACCTTTAGTCCACAGATAGGTCGGAATCTTGAAGCCTACGTCGATGATTTGGTCGTAAAGAGCATCAACGCCGGTGATCACATTCTACATTTACAGGAGACTTTCAATAACTTAAGACGTCATAACCTTAAGTTAAATCCAGAGAAATGCGTGTTCGGAGTTTCGTCGGGAAAGCATCTCGGATTCCTAGTTTCGGCTAGGGGCATCGAAGCAAACCCAGTGAAAACCGCCGCCATCGATCAGATGCACGCTCCGACCACAAAGAAGGAAGTTCAGAAACTAACCGGTTGTATGGCAGCACTAAATCGTTTCATAGCGCGGTTAGACGAAAAGGGACTACCTTTCTTTAAGTTTCTCCGGAAACATGGAAGTTTCGAATGGACTAAAGAGGCAAGCAACGCCTTCGAAGAACTGAAACGGTACCTTACGAGTCCCCCAATCTTAGTTTTCCAAGATTGGGAGAGACATTGCTAATTTACGTGGCTGCAACGCCACAAACGGTTAGTGGTGTGCTGGTCGTAGAACGTGACCATGTCCAACAACCAATATATTACGTAAGCGAAGTCTTACATGGACCAAAAGAAAGATATCCGCAGGTACAAAAGTTGCTCTATGGTCTCCTTATGGCTTCAAGGAAACTAAGGCATTATTTTCAGGCCCATAAAGTGGTCGTACCGACTGGATATCCCCTTGGTCAAGTCCTAGGAAACAGGAAGTCATCAAGATGAATAGAAAAATGGGCGATTGAGCTTGGGGCGTTTGACCTCCATTTCATCCCACGAACAGCAATCAAGTCCCAGGCAATAGCAGAATTCATTGCTGAATGGACAAACCCTGAACCCACCCAAGGGCCTGAGTACGTACACCACGATGAGTGGACAATGTACTTCGACGGTTCCTTGATGCTACATGGATCGGGGGCTGGGGTCGTCTTGATTTCCCCTACTGGCGAACAAATAAAGTACGCCATACAGTTCAACTTTCCTGCTACCAACAATGTGGCAGGATACGAAGGTTTGCTGGGAGGACTTCGAGCAGCTCGTTCGCTCAGGATTCACAGATTGCTAGTGAAAGGCGATTCTCAACTAGCAGCGAATCAAGTAGGGAAAGAGTATTAGTGCTCTAGTACCAAGATGTCATCATATCTGGCGGAAGTACGGAAACTCGAAAAATATTTCTTCGGTTTTCAGATCCAACACATTCCTAGAAAGGAAAACTTTCTAGCAGACCTGTTGGCTCGGATGGCTTCCACAAGGACATCCGTCCCGCCTAGAGTTTTTCTCGAGAAACTCGATTCACCCTCGGTAATCGAGCCTTCTGAGGACACAGA
Organism: Ampelocalamus luodianensis; assembly: GCA_036346255.1. NCBI lineage: Eukaryota > Viridiplantae > Streptophyta > Magnoliopsida > Poales > Poaceae > Ampelocalamus > Ampelocalamus luodianensis. The sequence goes on from CM070617.1 coordinate 48,085,499, forward strand.
TGTTCGCAAGGAGGTTGCACACCTTGATTCTGCAAACATGGATGCTCCACAGGTCGATGATGGTTGACGCCATCACGATCACGGTAGAGATTGGATGACATCGATCTACAGTTATCTTCAGCATGACCTAATTCCAGAAGATGATGTAGAGGCCGATCGTATAGCACGAAAAGCCAAATCATACACTCTAATTGAATGTACCTTGTACAAACGAGGATCTCACGGAGTGTTGATGAGATGTATATCTCACTCGGATGGCATTAAATTGCTAACCGAAATTCATGAAGGAGTCTGTGGAGCTCATCATTCCTACAGAACGTTGGTTGGTAAAGCCTTTAGACAAGGATACTACTGACTAACTGCCCTTCATGATGCAAAAGAGCTCATGACGAAGTGCGTACAATGTCAGTTTCATAGCCGGCAAGTACATCAGCTGTCCCAAGCTTTGCAAACAATTTCTCTTTCTTAGCCTTTTGCAACCTGGGGACTAGACATTCTGGGACCTTTCCCAAGAGCATCCGAGGGCTTTGAGTTCCTTTTCATCATGATTGACACGTTCACTAAATGGATCGAAGCCGAGCCGGTTGTGAAAATTACAACTGAGGCTGCCAAGAGGTTTCTCACAAAAAGCGTGATCACACGATTTGGTGTGTCTAGTCGTATAATCACTGATAACGGTGCCTAGTTCTCGAGTAGTAATTTTTAGGAATTCTGTGACGACCTAGGTATCAAGATATATTTCGCTTCTATTGCTCATCCACAGAGCAATGGAGCAGTTGAGCGAGCCAATGGTATCATAATGCAAGGCATCAAAACGACGAGTTTTCGACCAGTTAATTACACGGTCAGGGGCTTGGGTTCAAGAACTTCCTTCTGTATTATGGGTCGTTTGTACCACAACTAGTCGTGCGACCAGCGAAACACCGTTCTTTTTGGTCTACGGGGCTGAAGCCATGCTTCCTCCAGAACTCAAAATTGGTTCTGCTCGAACTGATTGCTTTTCCGAAAGTGATAAGTGTGAACGACGACTTGATGATATCAATTTCCTTGAAGAGCGACGAAATCAAGCTTTGATACGATCAGCAATCTACCAGCAAGCTATGCGTCGGTACCATAGTAGTAAGGTGCAACCTCGCAGCCTAGCTGTAGGTGATCTGGTTCTTAGAAAAATTCAGAACCAAACGGGTCGCAACAAACTTTCACCCAAATGTGAAGGTCCATACACTGTGGTCGAAGTCACCCGACCAGGATCGGTACGATTAGCTATGTCGGATGGGAAAATTTTGTCTAATTCTTGGAATATTGATCAATTGCGTAAGTTCTTTGTTTAATTTCCTGTATTTATTTCATTTCATATTTCCATAAAGATGCATTTCCTTTTTCAACGATAAGTATAGTTTTTTATACTTATTATTCGTCGCACCTGGTCATATACCTTTATTGTTGCTAATTGGTCGGAGAAGACACTCATTCTCTCCGATATTCCTTTCGAAGGGATCTCCATTACTCATGGGTGTTGACTTAAATGTCAAATACCACACCGGTCTTAGTCGTGATCATTGCTTCAATGATACACACGCACGACCAAATACTATTTTCTTAAAGAAACACACGAGTATAAGGAGTACAAACTCAGACAATTTATATGGTTTCGTTATTTCTCGAATTCAAAGATTACTATTTTATTTCAACATTCTGTTCTACTCGAGTTTGGCTACTCGTCGGGACACGGAAAGCCTCCTGGTCGAAGTCTCTCCTCTCTGCACGTGGTCCTGCCCACTGGAAGGAGCTTCCTAGTGACAGTCATTTTCCTACGATCCTCGCTGTCAGTCGGACTTGAGCATAGGCACGTTTCACGAAATATTTTATAAATCTTCAATTCTTGGGATTCGTTACGACCATATTCGAATAATTTATAAACAAAGGTACTTATCTTTTCCTTCTTTTTTGCATACATTCTTAATGCATATCTTTTTATCATCAAAACCAGTCTTTGTTATATCTTCAGACTATATGTGGTTTCTCACAGTGATTCGATAATGGACAAGATCTACACTAGTCAAATTCATCAGCTGGTTCTGACCACATGATTTCCTAGTGTTCACTAGGTCACTGTCACAATCATTATCAGCACTTCTACTATGGTCATTATTATTACTCAGTTTCTTGGTCTACTGCTTTTTTTAGTAACGCTCATCTACTAATATAAGCAGTCAGGGACTAGGAGATATATGAGTACTTAATAATATTGATAAGACAAAGCAAGGACTTCATTGATGATAAAAGGTAAGTCGTTTATAATGTTTTGAGTTTTACATCCATCTACTTGTTAGAACCACCAGATTGGTCGTTCGTGATGGAGATCCGACTTCCATTTCCTCAGAAACTTTCTCTCCGAGAGGTCTTACTTCCTCGAGAAGTTTTGTTGCTTCATCTTCGGAGCAGTCGAAGTCTTCTTCAACAGCTCTAAGACTAACAGAGCGGTCAGAAGCCTTCAGTTTTGCTAAGGCAACACTAACTCCATTCGCAATAGCTTCCTTCATCGTCTTAGCATGGTTCTCTCGAAAGAGTGTTATCACTTCCTTGAGATCTGAGAGTTGATGGCCAAGAAAATTGATTCTCTCCGCAGGGTCTCTTCGAATGGGCAATTGTGTTCCTGACCCCAGGTCGAAGAGCATCTTATTCAGTGCCTTGACTTTGTCTTCAAGACTCCGATCGAGTTCAGCCCCTTGGCCACGCTCAAACTCGAGGGTTTTTTCCGCTCGTTCAAGTGCTTCAGTTTTTTCTGCACGAGTGGATAAAATTAGCACACACTTTAAAATTAAAGTCATGGGATATTGGTTAAGTCTACGACCAATTGCCTTTGATTTTCTTCTCACAAGAGTCGAAAACCTTCTTTTGCCTGGTCATCGCATGCTCGATCGACCGGTCTTTACTTTGATTTTCTTCTCTAAGTTTTATTATTATGGCTTCCTTAGCCACGACATCTTCTTTAATTTTCTCTAAATCTATCAAATATGATAGAAAGAGAGGATTAAGTTATAAAAGAGAAACAAGATGATAAAATTTAGGAGGTCAAGTTAAAAGAGAAAAGTTCTTACTTCTCAAATCGGAATGCTCTTGCTCCATAATTTTTATTCGCTGAGTCAGTCCTCTGACCACAGCATATTTCTTGACCATATGCTACAAAAATAAATGCCTTTCTTTGGTAAGTTTTTGAAGAAACTTCAAAGGAAAGAGTTATAAGGATGGTCGTAGAACACTTACCTGAATTGCGATGTCATTATATTCGGCAAAAATCATATCTGGACCTATCTCAGCTTGACGGTCCGATATCTTTCCCCAGGCCTCGTCAAGTTCCTTATCCTCGATAAATCGGGGGGAAAAAGGAAACTTGTTAACCTGAGAGGTATTTCCAGGAGGAGGTGGAACCTGTTGAGGGTCTCTGGAGATGACTACCTCCGGAGAAGGAGTTAGGATTACTAGAGGATCTTGAGCAGATGTCGGAACTGAAGCCTGCTCGGGGGCTTCTCTAACCACTTCATCCTCTGCAGTCTTAACCTGAGGAGCGTCCTGATCAGGAACCTCCACGACCACCTCTTCCCCAGGAACCTTTTCCTGAGGGATGTTTTGGTCAGACACGACTGGAACACCAGAAGATCTACAAAAGAAGAAAGTAAGGAAGATCGAGGTTCCAACATATCAAAATATCCAAGGTATGTACGTATATGATTCCTTCATTCAAATATACCTGGTTGATTTTTTTAGTTTGACCTTGTAACGCATCGGAGTAAAATCCGCTGCGCTAACTTTCTTTTTCTTCTCAACCAAATTCACCGGTTCTAAACCGGTAGGGTTGACTAGGTCTTGCACATTCACTGACTGAAAATCAGAAGCAATATCCACGACCAGTTGGTCAAGGATAGGATTCCTGATCACAGGATCAGTAGGTGTAGATTTGTCGACCTCCAAAATAGTAGCCTCAGTAGGCACTGGTGGGTCTTCAGCTTATTGGAAGGCACGACAACCGCCTAAATACATCGTCAAAGATAGTTAGGTGATGAACATCATTTGTCCAAAATATTATTTATGTCCGGTCACCTACCTCTGGAAGGCTGACATCCTGTATGGTCGAAGGGGTGGTCAGATCATCAATCGGCTCACATCTTTCAGTGGCTTCATTGATCCTCAACCCGACCGACTACACATCAAAGAGGATTTAAGGTATACTGATCAGAAATAATATGTATGACAAATGACAAAAGCATAGTTGATAGCCTTACCTTAAGTCTCTCGATCCTCTCTTTGGCGGAAACAGCCGCCAAGATCCGGGGGAAACTAGCCTTGTCACCAGGCTCTCCGGTACAGATCTCGTCAGAAGATAAAGCTGTAAAGGTAAAATTAAAAGACTTAAGGATACAGAAATAATCAACTAATATAGGCAAATTGGTAGAAATCATTCATGGCTTATCCTCTTTGGAATCTTTGGTCGTATCGTCACGACCAATATACCAGAGCATCCGGTGTGCTCGGGCCTTCAAAGGACTAATCCGGTGCGTGGAAAAATCCTTCACTACGTGCCAGGATGTTAGACCCTTGACACTAAGAAGCTTGATAGCTTTGGCCCATCTCTTTATCTTTCCCTCTTTCTCTGTGGAGGAGCGCCAATTCGGATTCTCGACCGCTTTCTTACCAGAATAATAAAGGTTGTCTTTCTTCGTGATCGTCATATAGAACCAGCTCTTCTTCCACAACGACCACGAAGATTTTGAGTACATAAAAATGTACTCATCGGCTTTTCCGTCATGGAGGCGCAAGGTGCACTCTCCAGGCGTCCCAATCGTCTTCCCAGACTTTGTCATCCTGTAGTAGTACTTGAATAGATCCAGATCTGCTGGAATCCCCAAGTACGCTTCGCAGAGATAAATAAAGATGCTGAGATTAGCGATAGCATTGGGAGCAAGATTCACCAATTCACTCCATAATACTCCAAAACTTTGGGAAGGAAGGAGTGATTTGGCAGTCTAAATCCGCATTCGACATATACAAGAAAAACTGGGATTTCTCCATCTTCATTACTCGGGGAATGTTCTCCAGCCACTGATCTCCAAGAAATCAGATCCTTGCTGGGAAGCATCCCGATCTTCTCCAAACTCTCTAGCTTCTTCTCACCCAAGTCGGAAACCGACCAGTTGGTGATTTGGTCCGACATGGTCAGGTTTTCTTTCGGATGAGGAAAGAAAAGAAGGTCGGAGGTAGTTTTTACTCGGGAGATGAAGAGGGAAAGCAGGAAGTGAAAGAACCCTAAGTCTACAAAGGGGTTTTTATAAGCTTCAGAATTTCTAACTGCAATCGGGAGTTACCCAAAAAGTCCAATGGGCATAGATCTTTTGTCCAACGGACATAAAAACTCTTCGATTCCCAATGCAAGTTCTCAACTTTAAAGTGAATACAAACCGCTTCAAATTCATTGCATTTAATGAGCGTCAGCCCGATACGACTTCATCGAAAGAAAGGTGTTCACACGACTTATTCATTTAAAGTTCGGGGGCTAGCTGACGAGGATTAAAACCTCTATGTATTATTTTTAATATAGAACAGACCATATGTCTTCGTGGTCATAACCCCTGAGGTGCACGACCTCACTGGTCGTAGAGATTCCAGAGGTTACATAATGGGTACCCTGGTCCGACGAAGGCCTATGCCAAGCTCCCGACCAGGAGAACTGCTCGTAAAAGGTATGAACTGATACTTGGAACTGATTCCAGGTATATTCTTTACTGTGTGATGAATGGAACACGTGCATATTCCATACCATACGACGTTCTTTATCCAGAAGCACTGATTAAACAACTACCATGCGGTTGTACCTCTCAGACATAAAACCGTCGAACGGTTGACTCTCTATCAACCGTCATCCGACTCCGACCAGTCGCGACGCTTCACATCAGACGTCTTCTCCAGAAGTAACTGTCACCTCTTCATGGGCTATTTAAAGATGGAGCATGGACGGAGCAAGGAGGGGTGGCCATTAGACTAAAGCATAGACCTTAGATTTGTGTTTTAAGTCTGGCATTGTAAGATAACAAGTAGTGTTCTCAGTGTAAACAGGAGTAGTTCATCATCCAGTCAAGAGGCATCCCCTGTAAATCTCAGTTCATACTAATAAAGGAGCAGTCCTATTATTACTCTAGATTTCCCACGTCACTCTCTCCTTTTCTTTTCGTAAGATCGACGTCTTGATAGTCGACACAGACCTACCCCCTTACAAAGAATCTCGTCCTCGAGATTCAGTGGGCTCGGTAAAGAAATAGGAAAACTCGGCTCTAAGACGGTCTTCCAATAGGTCAGCATCTATATTTTAAGAAAAGTGAAAGTTAGTGATCATTTCTACACATAACAAGAGACATAGATAATAAATGATACTAAGACAAGAAAAAGAATTGTAGCACAATTTTTTATTCGTTCTCTACATTATTTAACCAACACCTATGGTTTATGTTCAGATCATACTACCCCTTGGTCTTTATGTATAAATAGACCTTTATAATATCCAATCAATTTAACTCCAAATGAAAGTGGAAGGGATTGAATGATAATACATCACATCATTTTTAGAATATAACTAGGTTCTGAATTTTTCTTTTTGTAAAGAGCCATTTAGGTGGACATTTTTGCTAGAGGAAGAATGGGTCTTCAAAGGATTTTCGTGTAGGATGTTTTAGGGATTTTTCAAAAAAACTTTGACTCTATTTTAATGCTTTAAATATGGTTAAAAATATTTATTTTTAGAGAGTATATCTTCCCCCAAAACCATGATTATTTTGAAGGAGGATGAGAAGAGATAACAAAAGAATGATTTAGATGTGAAGAGAATGCTAAGAGAGGTAAGAGTAGCAAAACTCCTAACTTTTCATAATTATCTTTATGATTAAATAGGTTCCTTTTTTAATACCAATTCCTAATCTAATGGCCATTCTAACTAGGGCTTATCCTATAGTCAGTGTGGCTCTGATACCAAGCGCTGTTGGACCCTAGGCTTTGAATACCTGAAGCCCTCGTGTGTGTACCGTATTAGTCTCATGATCAGTGGCTAGTACACACACTCACAACGATGGCATACACATCCATACATACATTCATACAAAATGAAATAAATATGGTACATAGCTTAAGCAATTACATTATTTACATCACAAGGGCCGATCGGTCAAATAAAAGCTCAAGTACCAGAAGTAGCGAATGAAACAGCGGAGGCATAACATGTATAAAGTCCAAAAATTCCAGTGGTATGCCCATCCAAACCCTCAAGCAACAGATAAGAAACAAGTCCTAGAAAGACCCGTCACTGAAGCCTCCGAAACCGGGTGCAAAGAACGCATCGTTCGTCGTTGGCTCATCCTCTAAGTCTGAACAACAATTTAAGCAACATTGAGTACATTGCGTACTCAGTTAGACTTATAGTGTATTGCAAAGTTTATATAAATGCAAGGATAATAAGGGAGAAGGCTCTATGCTACAAGTTAGTTTTAGCATTAAGCAAGTTTTATTTGCAATATCAACATATAGTATTTTGCAACGGAAGTTTAAAAAGCAGTTAAATAGATATTGAACAACAAGTAAGTACTTGAATAAATAACAAATCGCAACCCTCCTCGGCTGAGATCAACATCTTATTTCCAGCCATAAACATGACACTCAACTCAAATATAAACTAACAAATCATTTCCTCATTTTTCAACAAAATTGTTTTTATGAAAATCAAGTCTATACCCATTAAGACTGCACTAAGCACACTCATGACCGCGAGCATGACTATTTAAATATATTTACACTCGACAGAGGTGTACAACTTTACTCACAGTACAAGAATTCTTTAGTTTGTTCGGCATCCATCGATACCACCGCTCACTACCTTTGGTAAGCAGTCTAGAGCACGTGTCGAAGCCTTTACATCACCTAGTCCTAACCTTGCACTAGCCCAGTGAATGAACACCATCACTTCACCTGGGTACACCCCCTGTATCAATAAGGCATTCACCATTGTGTCGGCAAGCTTTGTCCCCGACACCGTGGTGATGGGAGCCCCTTCTAACATGCCTACACCAGTCATGCTCGCACTACTACGGCCTACCAACGTGCAAGGCTAGTTTTTAATGACTTAATTAGCTAATGTCATCCCATACCGACCCATGTGGTTGTACACTTAGGCTTAGATAGGACTTGATGGCATTCGGTCCTTAATTGACCCGGGCGGGGATCTCCATCTATCTACTTGTGAGATACACCTCTCACACTTCTCATAATATAATATAACTCGTCTGTGTCATAAACTAAGTTTTTTATTTTTATTTTTTTATACAAAATAACAGAGGTAAACCCCTCTGGACCATCATTTCAAAACTCTCAATTTCATATTCATCATGTCGACCTTGTAGCAAATTTTAGTAAAGACTATAGCTTGACTAAGCAATTGTGCGATACTCGCACTCAAAATTCCCAAATTAACATCATCTATTGTCTATACCATAACCTAATGGCTACAATAGTAAGGATATCAATACTTCAAGGAGGTTCGTGCATCAAATAGGATTACAGTTACCGTTATCCCAAAATATAGCTATTTCAAGTAAACATACACGCATGCATAACAGATTTTACAAAAAGAAGTACAATAATTAAAATAGTCAGATCAACATGTTCAAAGGAGGTGCTTGCCTTGCTCTGGTTGCTCTGAATAAGAGGATGGAGGATCGTTGTAAAATTCGTTTGAACAATCGACGTCTATTCAAAAGAGCAGGAGACAAATTAAATATAGCCAAATAATTTCAACAACAACAAAATCCAAATATTTTTGTATATTTAGGTAGATCATGATTTTAGATGAATTTCTAAAAAAAAAAAGTTCATTCAATTTGGAATTTGTACGCAAAATTTATTAACGTTTTAATTTGCTTCAGTTTGAAAATTCCAGAAATTATAAAAAGGGTGACGTCAAAAGCATATTTTGTGAAGTTTATGTTGTCCAACAAAGAAAGCATATTTTTATCTGAGTTCTACTAAGGTTTACGCTTTCCAACAGAGAAAGCGTATTCTCCTCTAACTGAAAGCGACTTTTCTCATTTTTCTGATTTTTATTAACTTACATGTGGGGCCTACTTGTTAGTGACTCATATTTTTGTTTTCTTGATTTTATTTATAAACCAGAGGCGGTCCCATATGTCATAGACTCATTATTTATTAATTAATGATTAAAACTATTTCTTATTTTAATTAACTAATTGCTAGGGTCCACATCTCAGTCTCTCACATTTTAAAACGTGTTCTTAAAACTAAGAATAGTGTGTGGTCCCACATGTTAGTGACTCATTTACTAAACATATTTAAAATTAGATTTTTTATTATCTTTCCATCTAGTCCCACATATCATACTCTTAGTACTCTTAATCACTGTCATTTGCGTTAAACTAATCATCAACCGAGTTGGTCCCACTGGTTAGAGAGAGAAAGAAAGGAGTTGGGCGCGTGCATACCGAGAGGTAAGGAGCTCTCCGGCGGCGAGGCACACGTGGAAAAGCTTAGGGGAGCCCGGAAATGGGTAGAGGGAGTCCATGCGATGCTAGGGGAGGTAAAAGTGGTCGGAGAGGTGGATGAAATCGGCAGCATGACAGAGATGAGCTACAGAGGTGCTACAAGAAGTGTCATGTTAGGTTACTGAGGTGTTGTGGATGGTGTAGATGCAGAGAATCGGCTCGAGGCTCACCGGGTTTCGAAGAAGAACAGAAATGGCGGCGGCGGACGTGAATGGGGAAAATAAGAGTGAAGCTTGGATTTAGGGCGAGATTGCCTGCATTGAGTGAGGGGTTAGCATCAATGGAGTGTAGAACACCTTATGATGCAATCAGTTTGAGCTTGAACTCACTAGAGCGCGCGAGAACATGTTGGCGAGCTCGAGTGCTCGCCGAAGCTAAGGACGAAGGTGAATGTAATCGAGCTATAAGACTTCCGGGGCTGCATTAAGCACAGAAGAGGAATGTGTGATGCATGAGGATCAAGATGACACAGGAGTCGTGGGTGAGGAAGCTCACCACAGTGGGAATGGTAAGGAGGCGCGCTCACCAGTGTCGAGAACGACGCAAACGTTCTCGTGAAACCAAGGAGCTATGAAGCTCATGTTTGTGCCAAATGGAATGTGGGCCAACCGAGGTTTACAGTGCGCACTCTTGAGCTTAAATAGCTAGGACAATCGTGCAAGAAAAATGGCGAGACGCCGGCGGTAGTGCGAGATACTCGCGGTCTTCCCTGGTCTCTCCGCCAGCGCAGGAATAAGGTGCCATGAATAGAGTAGCTAGCGTGGGCGGGGGCTGGCGGAGGTGACAGGGTAGTTGGGCACAAAACGATGGTGGGCGGTTGAAAATAGCGGGCGAGCGGTGGAGCTGGCGAGGGTGCCCTGGTGTGGTGGCGAGTAGGCGAGGGAGTGAGGTGGACGAAGGGCCCAGACGAGTAGGGCCCATGTCAAAAAGAGTAGGTGAGTGACCGTTGCTGTGGGCTAGAGCTGGCGAGCGGATTTTGGGCCGACTCATATTCGCCCCAAAAGGCTCAGCGGGAATTTGAATCAGTTTTCAGATTTTCCAAAACTGGCTAAATATTTGCTAAATTTGTAAACCTATCAAAACAGAATCCAAAATTTATGAAATTTTTTGTGATAGTTTCTGACACTATTTAGTTTCTTATGTAAATTTTACAGGATTTTATCTACTCTGTGATTTTCTCGAAAAGATTTATATAAGAAGTTCAAAAATCATGCAAAATTTGGTTTCCACACATAATAGATTCAAAAACATTCTCCCACCTATTTTCATTCTATTTTCCCAAAATTGGGATTTTTGGGATGTTACACATGTAATTCACAATTAAATTATGAAGTCTTTTAAATTTAAATCTCTTTTCCCAAATATTTTGTCTATTTCAAATTTCGTACTCTTTTCCTAAAGTAATCAGTTCCACGAACAATACAATCGGGACAATAGTGCGCATGGCAACCCTAAATCCATATATTTTTTTTACTTCATATTTCGTTATCTTCTCCAATTTCATATTCCGAACTACACAGGCACTTAAACATATTACCAAAAATTTCCTGAAACCCACTAAATTTTTAGGCTGAATTCTCTATATATAAATAAATAATAAATACAGGGCCCTATCGCCAATTGGAATGGCGGCAGAGCTCTATCACTAGTTCAATTGGCGACAAGATAGGGGCGGACCCACTGTGGTTCATGTGTGTGCATGTGAACACCCAAAATATTTTGCAGAATCATCAGTACCTTGATGCACCACATACTTTGTCTAGATGGTTAGTTGGTGTTTCTTTCAATCAAGAGGTCTTGTGTTCGATTCCTCTAGCCCTCACAATTTTTTGTTTCATTGTTTAGATCTTCTTTCTTTATCTCTTTTCTTCTTCTTTTTTTGAAAACAAGATTGTATTTCTTTGTTGTTTCATTTTTTGTTTGATTGGTGAGATCTTCTTTCTTTATCTCTTTTCTTTTTTTGAAAACAAGATCGTATTTCTTTGTTGTTTCCTAGTATCTGAATAACTTATACAAATTTTAAAATAACTTGTATATTTTATTTTAAAAACAAATATTGTGAATGCATTTTTCCACTGTATTTTAAAAAACTTGTTGGGCCAATAAGATTGGTAACGTTCCCACACTTTCCATCTCCTTTATCAATTTTCAAAAAATATTATTGCATCTTGCTTTGATAATAATTAACTTGTTGCATACCACCTTTTATAACTAATATTTCTCTAAATTATTTCGAGAATTGCCTTTGTAAACAATTTGTACTTTGATTTTTGCTACTGTTGACCTTGATTTTTTTCATTAAACAATATTTTGTTAACTTTGAACACCCATCCCGGAAATACTGGGTCCGCCACTGCGATAAGGCCCTGTTAACACTGTTCCAGTTGGTGCCAGGGCAATTGCACTATTTCAAATGGCGAGATTAGCCTATATTTTGTATATTTTTATTATAATAATATTTTTTAAAAAAAATCATCTTTTGTCAATGCCGAACAACTTGGGTTTTCCGCCAGGGGTGATGCTGCTTTCACCTTCGTCATCCCTCTTCTGGTTTTCCCTATCTCAACTCGAGAAGGTAGAGGCGACGAGGGGCAAGAGAGGCCTAATTAGCAAATGGGATGAACTCAAGGGGAGGAAGACTGGGAGAGGAAGCTAACAACATGAGGAATTCAATGGGGCTTAACGGCGGTGGAGATTGAAGGTGGCAGCGCTCTGATCGGCCGTGGGGAAGAAGACTGTGGAAACAACGATTTGATGGAGGGCGTTTGTTGTAGAGGCAGAGAAGAACACGCCTGTGCGAGGAATTGCTAAAATGCCAGACTAAATGGTGGCATATAATTAACCCCCTGCCTGCCTATACAATTCACAAGGTTTATACTCCATCTGTTAAAAAAAATGACATTTTGGACATCGGTACGGTCTCCAATACCCAACTTTGATCATTACTTTTCATATGATTATGTTAGTAAAAAATTACAAAATTAATATATTATAAAAATATTTATCATGACAAATCTAACAATACTATTTACTCGTGACCAATCTAAATAGTTTCTCATATATTATTAATCAAAATTAGATAAGTTTAACTGCACGTTTTTTAAAACGTCGTACATTTCTAAATGGGGGAATATATAACTTAGCGGTTTTGCTAGTTTTAAGTTGCCTAAAATTTTCTTAAGTTAAGTCACTTGTTGTGACCATTAGATTTGTGTAGAGATTAGTGTGTCATATGATTACATATTGATCCAATGGATGTCATATGATTGGATATTGATCCAATGGTCACAACAAGTGATTTAAACTTAAGAAAATTTCAGACAACTTATGAATAGACATTCCCATAACTTAGAACTAAATATACACGACTAATCACATTTTTACTGTAAGCTCGAAGCCCTGAACATGAGCTGAATTAGACAGTGGACCCACGTTACACCCAGTACGGACAGTGGGTCCATGGATTAGGGGTGAAAACGGATCGGATAGTTTCCGACCGATCCGGACGAAAACGGATTCGGATTGTCTCGGATCGGATTTTTCTCGGATAATTCTCGGATCGGAAACGAATTCGGATTTTTTTGCCGGAAACGGAAACGAATACGGTAGCCATGCTATCCGTCGGATACGGAAACGAATACGGATTATCCGGATAAGACGAAGGCCGGATATCCGGATTTCAGCCCAAAAGAGGATTTCGGCCCAAAAGAGAAAATGAGATTTTAATTGATTTCTAAATTTCAGAAAATGCAACAAATCAAATAGCCTTTTAGAAAAATAGCAAATAGAGTTCAAAAATTCTAGAAAAATCACAAAATTCCTTGAATGATTTTGAACTTAATAAAATTAATTTCAACTTAAAATTGGTTTTTATTTTTGCACATAAATTATTTTACTTTCTAAAAAATAGTAAAACCTTTTTAAATTCTAGAAAAATCAAGAAATTAATTATTTTTCACTTTAAATCAAATAAAATCCCAGAAAACTCAATAAATTTTATTTTTAGATTAAAAACTAGGAAATTAAATAATTAACTTTATTTTATTATTTTTCTTTTTAACCAAGAAAACTCTTTTAAATATCAAAAAATCTAATAAAATAATAACTTTATTAATTTTATTTTTGGTAATATACTTTGGGATGTTATAGTCATTTGTGTATAAACTAACTATCTAGCCTGATCGATGTTAGTGTGAATTAAGTTTTATGGATGTGATGAACTAAGTATGAATACGTGATGATTTGTGACTTTGTGAGTTATGACTTATGAGCTAAATATGGTAAACTAAGTGTTTTATTTGTGATGAACTAGTTAATACAACTTGCTAGTGCCAATGTTCTGTGTAGTTGCTGAAAATATGAACAATTCATGAATATTTGCATCAAATAAACTAGTTATATATTTTTGTTAATCTCTGATATACAATTTAAGGGGTTTTCATGTTCCGAAAAATATCTGCGACCGTATTCGTTTCGATTCGTATTCGCTCCGTATTCGTATTCGATATTATTCGTATCCGTATTCGTATCCGAGGTATTCGTATTCGTTTCCGAATCCGAAAAAAATATGAAAACAAATATGGCAGAGCCATTATCCGTCCGTATTCGATCCGTTTTCACCCCTACCATGGATCATAGGCCCACCCCCAAGAGATGGGTACATCTTGCTTGGCACCGCGCCGCCCAATAACAATTTCTTTTGTAGGATTTATAGAATTTCGTTGCTATATTGGGTAATTTACACTGAAAAAGAGCTGACCAACAACCAGAGTTAAGGAAATGTGCATATGGAATAAATCTAATGCAGTAATGTTATGGTCAATTGGAGAGTTATGACTTGAGAGAGTATACCATCGAATTAAATGAAAAAGTGTGTTGGAAGCTTCCCTTCACTTTGTTCAGTTTACCCACATGCAGGCTTCCAAGTCTTAGTGCACATAATTCAAAGCGCTTGAATGATAATTTTGGGCTCTTCAGGTTACAGTCCCTTGCAAATCAATATAAGGCTGCTCCCAATGCGCAGTATATTAGTGCAGTTTCTTAGTGTATAAGGAGTGTTAGGATACTATCTTCATAATGCATTGTTTCTTATGGTGTAGTATCTTAGGTCCTTTTAATTAATTAGATGTAGAATCTCAAGGAGATGGTGTGTACAAGATGGAAAGGAGTTAATTTTTTTGTCTGTGACTTCGAGCCAGAGTAGTCTCTTATTTAGATACTGCAACAATCTCTTACCTCATTTAATCAACTGTCATCTCAGCATTTTGCCTACATGGTACCTTTATGATACTGGCTAGGGTGAAGTATTGGGAGCAGCCTAATGCACGCATTTGCTTGACTATTTCTTCGACTCAAACATACTGCACATAGTTGAGGTCTTGAGGGAGGCTGCTACCATGCAAGTCATAGCAATACAAAAGTCGTATTGTTTTCTGTTAGTTTTGGCAAACCAATGCCATTAAAACTTGGTCGTTCTCTGATCTTGAGTCTTGACTTGGTACTTGTTCACATTCCTTTGGCTAGCTTCAAATGGGACCAGAAAGTAACCAATTCGAAACACACCTGCTCTGCTATTAAGTTTTGCTCTCTTCACTGTCTTCTTGTCAGGTTATACAGACATGGATACAGTGTTATCGGCATTGGCTGGTGACATAGTCAGCCGCTTCATCTCCCTCCTAGTTTCAAAGTACCAGAACCAGAGCGCCACAGATAAGCTGGAGAGGTTGCAATGTCTACTCCTAAGGGCGCGCACCATCATCGAGGAAGCCCAGGACAGGCACATCTCCAACCAAGGGATGCTCCTGCAGCTCAGGAAGCTCATCAAGGACATGCACCGAGGCTACTACATGCTCGACACCTTCAAAGAACTGCATACCATTGATGCAGAAAGGTACACCATGGTGAGGCAATCTTATAACTTAAAGAAACTGTTGATTGCGTTGGAGGGTTTGGAATCTACGGTTGGTGATATGAAAGAGTTTGTTGTGTTTTTGTTAGACTGTCCCCGCATCCCTCGCCAGCCATACACCACCTATCTGTTCATGGAGAGGTGCATGTTTGGTCGGCATGCGGAGAAAGAGCAGATTCTTACCTTCTTGCTTCAACCTTGTGATTCGTATTTGAGTGTTCTTCCCATCGTTGGCCCTCGAGAAGTCGGGAAAAATACATTGCTTGAGCATGTCTGCAACGAGGAGAGGGTGCGTAAGCGGTTCTCCCAGATTATTCGTTTCAACAGTGATGATCTGAATAATCCAGACAATGCCAGTTTCATCAAGAACAGAGAGTTAGTTGTTTGTAATGCAAGTTCCTTGATTGTTGTTGAGCTTGTTCACGACATCGATGACGGGACATGGAGAAGATTTTACTCATCTGTTTGCCGCGCGAACAGTGGCAGCAGCAAGGTCATAATCATCAGTAGAATGGATAAGGTCTCGAGGCTGGGGACGGCACAAGCACTCAAGCTGAAGAGGCTGCATCGACATGAGTTCTGGTACTTCTTCAGAACCCTTGCCTTTGGAAGCGCAAACCCAGAGGAACATCAGGAGCTAGCACCAATAGCCAGGAAGATTGCAGCACAGATCAAAGGTGCTTTTATCGCTGCAAACATATTCACAAGGTTACTACGAGCTAACCTTAACGTAAAGTTTTGGCGCTATACGTTGGAGTTTATCAGGAAAGCAGTAGAAATGCAACTTCTTGTCTGTGGGGAACACTCATGGGACATTATTAGCAGAAGCCGTCATTACTATTTGTCTGATCACGTTGATGGCCCTCTCCTTCTGTGCAACAATGGGTACAGAACTGTTACAGGGTGTTTGGTAAAAGATGAACTACCAAAGATAACAGCAGACGACATGCTTGTCAGAAGTAGTGCCTTCCCTAGTGAAGGGAACTTTGAGCTGCTACGATGGCACTCTCCAATACCCCCCTATTACAGCTATTTAGCAAACTGTGTTGTCAAGAAAGCTCCACAGGTTGTGCCTGAAGAGAAACGTCTCAAGAGAAAGAGAGGGCTCTAAAAGTCTCATCTCTGTGCACTCATTGATTCCTTGTACTTTATGACTAATAATATTACATGCCTCTTGAAGATAGCTGTGGTGCTTTTTTCCCCTCAGTTAAATTGTACTCCAAATCTCCAATGCTTCAATGATATTTCTCTACATAGCAGTTAAATTGTACTCCAAAATATATGGTATTTCTCTACATAGCAGTGTTTTAGCATTTTTATTTTGAGACAGATAGGGAGAGTAGGGTTGTTATTCTCACTGGAGAAGGTCCGAACCTGTATAAAAATCTCCGTGTCTCTTTTGTCTGCGTGATCAATTGTGGAGACCCTCCGAATCAAATAATCTTTACGTAAGATCGGTTCTAAAACACCGATAGTTGGCACCGACCGTGGGGATCTTCTGGTAATTCCTTGTCAACAGTTCTTTCTTTCCTCTTTGATGCTACCATGGCAGGAGAATGGAACGAGGAGAATTGGTTCGACTTGGCCGATTACGCAGACATCGACATGGATGCCGGCTTCGATTACGAGCCGAGTGTCGAATCATCTGATGGTATTGCCGCCTCTGGAGACCTTCTATCAGATCTCGGAGAATGCATCACCGCTGGAGTCCAGGAGGGATCCTCATCCCCCACAACAGTACGCCCAGCTGAGGAACCAGCTTCCTCAGGGGGCAAGGGTCAACACGACCACAAACAGGGCTGCCCCAGGACAGATTCGCAACACGACGAGAGTCTTTCCTCCAAGTGTTCGAGTCCCCCTAAGGCAGTACGACTTGGCAAGATAGGTTCTGGAAGCCATCATTACAGAGCTCCATCGACATCTGATGGTCCTCTTTCTCCGGATAATTCCGCAGAGAAGAGGATCGAGCACGCTGTTCCTCCAAGTCCAACCATCTCGTCGTAGGACACACCTGCAAACGGAGACGGTTATAACCCGGAGTTCCCCTACCTGGAGGGGTTTACTCCAAGTTGCCAGATGATGTCACTCGACTACTCCTCAAGCGAGGAGGCCTCGAGCGCGAGTGGAGGTCGTCCACGAGAGGTCTTCGTCATTCCCCCCTAATAAGAATCGCTCTCCCAGAGGCAGGGTTGATGATGCTCCCCGACGGGCACACTCTACATCCCCTCGTGGCCATGGCAAGGACACCACCGCTGGCGAACGAGACGAACATTTTAATGAACGTGCGGGACATCCTCAACATTCTCGCACTTCATTAAAACCAACTCAGGGGGTCTGATATAGGCTATTCTGAGACAACCCGACGAAAAAAATAGCAGCTCAGAAAAACCTCTCTGAGCGTGCTTATTTCCAGTCGAAGGAAGCTCAAGAGCTCCAGCACATCAACGACTTGCTGGAAAATCCGACCCAAGAGCTCGCTCGAGCACCGGGGTACGATCTCTTTGCAGAAGAGATCACACAAAGGCTTCATGACACGATGGCAAAACTCGAGCGTCCTCGTCAACAGCAACCAGGAAGTCGTAGCAGTATGACTCCATCTTCTGCCAGCCGTTCAGATAACTCGTCGCATGGGAGACGACATGACCCTCGCTCACGTCATTCTCCCGATCTGAGGAATGCTCGTTAGACATCTAGAGACCAACAAGCTCCCAGGAGAAGTGATCTTTCACCGCTTCAAGGACGGAATGTACAGCGATAAGCGGAATACGAGGAGTATTTCCCTCGTAAAGCTGATGCTTATCATAGGTTCAGCCCACCCGTGACTGGGTATCGTCGAGTACGATCACCCGGTGATGTTAACCCTTCTTTTTTGCAAAGAAGGAGGCAAGAAATTATCTCTGGATGTCGGGCGTTTTCACCCGATCTTCGAGCAGTTCGCTGGCCGTCTCGTTTTCGACCAGCGAACATGGAGAAATTCGATGGATTCATGGAACCCAAAATCCCATCGAATTCCTCAAGATCTACACTACAGCTATCCGAGCAGCAGGAGGAGGAGAGCACGTCATGGCAAATTACCTACCGACTGTACTCGAAGGA
This sequence comes from Ampelocalamus luodianensis, assembly GCA_036346255.1. NCBI lineage: Eukaryota > Viridiplantae > Streptophyta > Magnoliopsida > Poales > Poaceae > Ampelocalamus > Ampelocalamus luodianensis. The sequence continues at coordinate 48,104,096 of CM070617.1, forward strand.
TCAGATCGATCATGGCTTTTAAACCAGCAATTCGAATCGATCTACTCGTGGCAGCACCTCTGCGACTTTTTGCTGGCGAACTTCCAGGGCACTTACAACCGCCCTGGAAAGGAGGACGACCTGCACCGGATAAGACAGAACGATCATGAAACTCTACGCCAATTCATTAGGCGCTTTAGTCAGGTTCGAAATTCTATTCCGGAAGTTTCTAACTCATCCATGATCAGGGCTTTCAAGTAGGGAGTCCGCAGTAGAAGAATAACAGAGGACATCGCTTTACATCCTCCCGCCACCGTCGCCGAACTCTTCAAGATAGCCGATAGATACGCGACTGCTGCCGAAGCAGTCAAGTGGAACAACACTATCGATCGTGAAGATGATATCCCTCAGGAGACAGGCGAAAGTGGTAAGAAAAAGGATAAAAAGGCTAAGGAATCCAAGAACAAGGCAAAAAAGACACAAGTCTCCTACTGCCGGTTCTAAGGAGGTCCTGGCCGTAAGCGACAAGGAGCCGCGCAACCCCAAGCAGAATCCCGATCGAGGTAAAGGTAAGCACCAAAATCGGAGGAACGATAAACCCAGGTGGTGTTCTTTTCACAAAAAAAGAATGGCATGACCTTCGTAACTGCCGAGTTTTTCTACGAAAACCCGAAGACTATTACTCTGGCAAGGGGCCACTTCCTACTCTTGAACAGGTAGGTCAGACAAGTGGACGAAAGGAGTCAGATGACGAAGAAGAGATGTCGTTCCAGGATCCGCAACACACCATCGATCACATCTATGGAGGATCATCGGCATATGAGTCACGGAGACAGCTGAAAGCTGTTGAGCGCGAGGTACCCAAGACAAAGGTAAGGCTGGTACGATATTCATTCCATGTAATCGTACCGGGGTCTTCGATCAAACCAATTGGCCAAGTTTCTCTTCCTTTAACGTTTGGCTCACCAAGCAATTTCAGGACAAAGAAGATTTCCTTTGACGTGGTCGATTTCGATACAGCATATAATGCCATACTCGGACGACCTACTTTGGCAAAATTCTTAATAGCTACTCATTATGGGTATCAATGTCTTAAGATGCTAGGTCCCAAAGGAGTAATCACAATATATTGTGACAAGAAGATGGTGTACACCTACGACCGTCGTTCCCTCGAAATGGTTGGACAACTACCAAGTCGAGACGAAAGTTAGCCTTCGACTAGCAAGTCGAAGCCTAAAGCTGCACCAAAACCGAATAACCAGGTCAAAGAGGTTCCTCTGGACGCGGAGAAACCCTCGAAGACTGTTCGCATAGGGGATTCTTTCGACCCCAAATAGGAAGATGCCCTCATCGCTTTCCTCCGAGCAAACGCAGATGTCTTCGCGTGGCAAACATCCGACATGCCCGGAGTCACCAGGGAAGTGATCGAGCACAGACTAGCCTTACGGCCTGATAAATTACCCGTAAAACAAAAGTTACGGAGATTTGCCCCTGATCGACGAGATGCTATTAGGTCAGAATTGGACAAGTTGCTTAAAGTAGGCTTCATAAGAGAAGTCAACCACCCAGAGTGGTTGGCCAACCCTGTAATGGTTAAAAAGTCGAACGGCAAATGGCGTATGTGCGTAGACTTTACTGATCTTAATAAAGCTAGTCCAAAAGATGATTTCCCTTTACCTCGCATCGATCAGCTGGTTGACTCTACTGCAGGATGTGAGATGTTGAGTTTTCTAGATGCATACTCTGGTTACCACCAGATCAATATGTGTCGAGAAGATGAAGAGAAGACCGCATTCATTATACCGTTTGGAATATTTTGCTATGTCAAAATGCCATTCGGTTTAAAAAATACGGGGGCTTCTTTTCAGCGTTTGATGCAAACGACTTTTGCTCCTCAACTAGGCCGAAACTTGGAGGCCTACGTTGATGATCTAGTCGTAAAAAGCAGCAAACGGCTCAATCACATCATAGACTTGCAGGAAACATTCGACAACCTCAGAAAATACCACTTGAAGCTTAATCCCGAGAAATGTGTATTCAGGGTCTCTTCAGGAAAATTGCTTGGATTCTTGGTCTCTGCACGAGGAATCGAAGCAAATCCTGAAAAGATAAAAGCCATCAACCAGATGCGCCCCCCGACCACAAAAAAAGAAGTCCAAAAACTCACAAGATGCATGGCGGCATTAAGTCGTTTCATCACACGTCTGGGAGAGAAAGGACTGTCTTTCTTCAAACTTCTAAGGAAACATGAGGGCTTTGAGTGGTCGGAAGAGGCTAACATAGCCTTTGAGGAAGTCAAGAGGTATCTTACGAGTGCTCCTGTTCTGGTTTCCCCGAAACCAGAAGAGACATTCTTAATTTATCTAGCTGCCACGCCACGCAGCAATGAGCGCGATCGGGTCGTAGAACGTGAGAACGTACAACGACCAGTTTACTACGTTAGCGAAGTTTTACACAGACCTAAGGAGCGTTACCCTCAGGTTCAAAAACTTTTATATGCTCTCCTCATGTCTTCGATGGAACTGTGGCATTATTTTCAGGCGCACAAACTAGCTGTGCCGTCTGAGTTTCCCTTGGGAGCGATCCTCCAAAATAGGAAAACAGGGAGACGCATGGCAAAATGGTCAGTCGAACTTGGGGAGTTCGACATCCATTTCGTGCCCTGAATGGCCATTAAATCCTAGATCTGGGCAGACTTTGTCGCCGAATGAACAAATCCTGAACCTGTTCAGGATCCCCAGTACGATTCCCATGACCAGTGGACGATGTACTTTGACGGGTCACTTACGATAAGTGGCTTGGGGGCTGAGGTGGTCCTGGAATCTCCTACCGGAGAGACATTAAAGTATGTCATACAATTAAACTTTCAAGCCACTAATAACGTGGCAGAGTACGAAGGTTTGCTAGCTGGCATACGAGCCGCAAAAGCACTCTCGATTCGATGACTACTCGTGAGAGGAGACTCTCAACTAGTTATGAATCAAGTCAGAAAAGAGTACCAGTGCTCTAATCCAACTATATCCCGGTACTTATCGGAAGTTCGAAAGTTAGAAAAGCACTTTTTGGGTTTTGAGGTACAATTTATCCCTTGAAAGGATAATTTCCTCGCAGACCAACTAGCTCGTCTAGCTTTGTCTCGATCTTTAGTACCGAAAGGGGTTTTTCTGGAGCAATTTCAAAAGTCGTCTCTAGTTGTAGAACTAGAGACACCTCCTATAGAAACAGCCTCTCTAGAGTACGAAGATACCTGGATGACTCCCATCTACAAGTATCTTCAGACGGGTTCCATACCCGACGACGATCTTGAAGAAGATCGACTATCCCGAAAGGCCAAAATGTATATTTTGGTCGAAGGTGTCCTTTATAAAAAGAGGAACTCAAGGGGTACTCATGCGATGTATTCCGCAGAGCGAAGGATTAAAACTCCTTCACGACATACACAGAGGCATCTGTGGGACTCATGCTTCTCACAGAACACTGGTCGGTAAAGCCTTTCGGCAAGATTTTTATTAGCCAACAGCCCTCTACAATGCTAGGGAGCTAGTTAAGAAACGTACCCAATGTCAGTTTCATAGCAGGCAAATACACCAACCAGCTCAAGCGTTACAAACAATCCCTCTATCTTGGCCTTTTGCGACCTGGGGCCTCGATATCCTAGGACTGTTGCCCAGAGCTCCAGGTGGATTCGAATTCATTTTTGTGGCTATTGACACGTTCACAAAATGGATAGAAGCGAACTGTGGATCGGATAACAACGAGCAAATAAAAGGTTCATAATGAGATGCGTGATAACTCGATTTGGAGTACCAAGTCGAATCATCACAGATAATGGCAAACAATTTTTGAGCGCAAAATTTCAGGAATTTTGCGATGAGTTGGGAACTCGACTGTGTTATGCTTCTGTTGCCCACCCCCAAAGCAACGGAGTGGTCGAAAGAGCGAATGGCCAGATAATGAAGGGAATCAAGACCCGAGTCTTCGATCAGCTTGTCAAACGCTCGGGGGCTTGGGTACAAGAATTACCTTCGGTATTATGGGCAATTCGTATGACAGCTAGCCGAGCTACAGGAGAAACACCTTTCTTTCTAGTCTTTGGGGCAGAAGCCATGCTTCCACTAGAACTAAAGAACAGGTCAGCACGAGTCGAAAATTTTAATGACTCCATCCAAGAACAACTTCGAGCAGATGACATCAACCTGCTCGAGGAAAAGAGGGACCAGACTCTGATTCGCTCAGCAGTCTACCAACAAGCCCTGCGCATATACTACGATCGTAAGGTCCGACCTCGCAGCCTTGCTGTAGGCAAGGTAGTCAGAGTCGAGATCCCGAGTCGGATCTATTTGCCTCCGGTAGGATCGAATCGTAGTATCGAATCGTAGAATCGGCGATTCTACGGATTTGTAAAAATACACATATTTACCATCTATACTATAAGTTTGTATGATTCTTATAAGGTTTACCACTTACTTATTACCAAAAAGGGGCAAAACACTTCTTATCACACAACAGAAAAACATAATGGTTCTGACATGATGGGTGATATAGTTCGAACTACAGGGAGAACAAAGATTACCACAATCGATATAATATTTTGCATGCTCCTTGTTTATTTATAGTTTCATTCTAAAAAATTAATATCAACAAATTTTACTCTAAAATAAAATATAAGTAAAGCCTGGCCTCTAAAAAAATTGCAATTTTTTTTTGCTCTAAGACTCTACGAGTAGGATCGACGTAAGACTTGGATCGACGGGCTGTTGTGGGTTCGTAGAATCGTAAGACTCTAAGAGTTGGATCGCGATCCTAACTACCTTGGCTGTAGGTGACTTGGTATTGAGGCTTATCCAATCCCAGTCTAATCGGAACAAACTTTCCCCTAAGTGGGAAGGTCCTTACACAGTGGTCGAAGTTATGCGTCCAGGATCGTTACGACTTGCAATGGAGGATGGCCGCGTTCTCTCAAACTCTTGGAACATTGACCAGTTACGCAAATTTTACGTGTAACAAACCTCTACGACAATAAAGTATCAGGTTCCTTCTATCTTCCTTGTCTTTCCGTGAATTTTGATTTTAATTTTTTCAACCATTCTTCATATGCTCATTTTCCCTTTACACTGGTCGGAGAAAGGACATAACAACTAGTCGAAGTCTCTCCTCTCTGCATGTGGTCCTGCCCGCTGGAAGGAGCTTCCTAGTGTCGTTTTGTTCTTAACTTTTGCTAACAATACAAAGTTTTTTGGGCTCAAAAATATGGTCGAAAATTTTAAGCAAATCCATGTCACCTTAGTTTATGTTTTTCATTTTGAAAAATACTCTAAGAAGAGCGCACTTTTGAGATTCGTTCGACCATTTCTGGTAAACTTGATTGGTTTTAACTGGTCGGAGGAAGAAACACACCTAGTCGAAGCTTCTCCTTTCTGCACGTGGTCCTGCCCACTAGAAGGAACTTCCTAGCGTCGTCCCGTTTCCTACTCTTGCTACCAGGACAAACTTATCGGGTACATCGAAAACAGTCGAATGAATTTCTAAGGTACTCTAGATGTTTGTTTTACTCAAGTTGTTGTTATTGATTTGATTAATCTAGTTGGAGATGGTAACATCACCTAGTCGAAGCCTTTTCTTTCTACACGTGGTCCTGCCCACTAGAGGGAACTTCCTAGCGTCGATCTGTTTTTCACTCTTTCGACTAGTGCAAGATAATCGATGCTCGAGAACTATAAGTCGAACAAACCTCTCTGTTTTCAGAAACCCTTTCTTTACTATTTTATTAGTTTATTCCAATAAACTAAGTAAATAGTCGGGGGGCTAGGATAAAGTTATAAACATGACTTCATTTCTTAGCCTTAGTTTTTTCCGAGTTATCATCTTACGAGTTACTAACTACTCTACAAGATGATTCGCAGGGAAAAAGAAGAAGGAAGGAGGAATTGCACATGTCTGGTCCGATTATTTCTTCCCTTTTCGTTATCTTACGAGTTACTAACTACTCTACTAGATAATTTGCAGGAAAGAAGAGAGGATCATATATTTATACATCAACAAAAAGGACTTGTTTTTACAAATTCCTAGTACAAACTACTCTGACAAAGGAGACTATTTGCATCTCCTCTGCGACCTTCTCGCTGACTGACTGCATCTCCTCGATCAACCGTTCTGCTTCGGATTCGGTACAGTCAAAGTCGGCTTCAACAGAATGAGGGTTAAGGTTGGGGTCATGGGCTTTAAGCTTTGCTAAAACGAAGCTCACAGCTCCTTTGACCGCTTCCCTTATCGAGTCATTCTGGTTGGTCTTCGGAGTAGACACCAACTCTTGCAATGTGCCGATTTTTCATCACTATTGAACCTGAAAAGGTTAAGGGTAGACATGAATACACAGACAAACAGTTGTAAGTTTTTCTACAACTGACGCGTGATAGTAAGTTTTTCTACGATTACTCCTGGTCGTAATTTTTTTCTACGATCAGTACTAAGTCGTAAGATTTTCCACGACAACCCCCACTGAGTGCTGAACAAGTAGTCGAATAATAAAATGATTACGAGTATCAGTCACTCACCACCTCTCTACTTGCTCGCAGAGTACTGCCTTCTCTTGTCGTAACTTGACAAGTTGTCGATTGTACTCGCAAATCGTAGCAACTTGTTCTACAGCTCTCTGTAGGGGAGAAAAATGATAAGAGACAGGAATAAAACCATACGTAAGTATCGATGAATACTTACATTCATGTTTGATCAAGCAAACATGGAGACTATCCGTGACGGATCCTTCAGCCCATCCATCTCCTCGACTCGTTTCCACCAAACCCCTTCGAGACGTTCATTATCGAAGACATCCCCGCAATTGGGAATGCTGCTGGGGTGAGGAACTCGGTCGCGATATTGGTAGGCGGAAGATCCTACGATAGAAGTGGGGACAAAGAAAATCAAAGCAAAAGTTAAAATACTCTTCTTCCTCTGATTCGGTGATGGGAGCACCGCCTGGAGGACCGGAAGGAACGTTCTCGACAACTTCCTTACCGTCACAGTGGTCGGAACTCTCACCACCGCCGACTCCCGGTGTCTCCCTCGAGGCCTCTCTCGCCTCCACTTCCATCCCTACGACTACCTCGGTGGTCGTAGCGACTTCTGCAGCAATGACTTCCTCTACCGCAGGAACAATAGCTGGAGCTTCAGCTAGTGCTACAGTCACACCTTCACTGGCTGAAGAGGTGACAGCGGGCTTCTCCAAAGAAGCATCCCTAGGGGCTGAAGGCGTTGGGCTAAGATCACAAAACGCAGAAGTAAGTCAACTTGTGAAAAACAAAGAGTAAATGCGGTTCTTACACTTCTATTTTTTACATACCTCTGTGCACTGGATCTAACCCGAAACTTGGGAGCAACCTTCCCAACGGAAGGTTTCTTTGACTTCTTCTCGACCACTGTTGGTCGAGATTCGATCGGGGAAACGGGAGTCTCCACTTCCCGACTCCCCGAGTGGCCAAGATCTGTCTCGACCACCTTAAGAGCACTGCTCCCCTCGGCCTCAGATCCTACTGGAGCAGCAGTTTCCTTCACAAAAGACATGAAGCTCTTCCAGTTTTCCTTTTCTAGCTGCCTTATTAAGCCACAAGAAGCAGAAACTGCGAAATTTTTGTTGTCATAATAGAAGAGTAACTTAACCTTGGGGGCTTTGCGCTTGAAGGCAAAGGTGGCTTCTTTAGCTTTCTTGACCTTTACGAGTCGACGCTTCTTGGTTGGAGGGGATTTTGCTGGCTCCACTTGCGCGGTCACCCCAATAACCACCCAATCGACTTCCTCGTCGTCTTGGCGGTCCTCTACGCCTACTTTCTGTTGAAGATCAGAAAAAGAAAGTGGTCGTAAGTTTTTCTATGATCAGTAACTGGTCGTAAGTTCTTCTACGACCAGCTCACAAGTTGAAAGCTTTTTCTACGACAAACCCTTTAGTCGTAAATCGTTTTACGACAATAGGTGCCTAAAGACGAAGTTGTTTTTCGATTGCCTTTAGGCGCTCCACTTTTTCTTCTGCGGTCAAAACCGCGAGAATTTGTGGAGCTGCTACGCTGGACGGACTCTTCTCACAGATGAGCCTGACGCGAGCGTCAATCTCCGCCTGTGGAAGATCTGTACACACAAACAACACGATTAGCAGACCAAATCGGGATTAGCTAAGATCAAAGCCAAAAAGTGAGTTTTCCACTTACCATCCTTGTAATCCCTGGTCGGGTCTTCTTTCCCCGAGTACCTCCACATAGGAGGAACTCGTTTCATCAAGGGGCTAATGCGGCGCGTGATGAAGTCCTTCACCACGTGTCATCTGGTAAGCCCCCTCCCCCCCCCCCCCGTCTTCAAGTCTTTGATGGCTTGAATGTAGGGGGCTATCCGGTCGAGATTACTGGGAGTCGAATCCCAGGAAGAGGACCTCTCGGCGGCTTTCCCAACAAACAAGAGGTTGTCTTCCTTGGTAACTTCCCAGTAAAACCACTTCTTCTTCCACCCCGGCCACGACGACCGGGTGAACATCTGAATATACTCCTTTGACTTACCGTCGTGGAGCTTCGACTGCAACTCCCAGCAATTCCGGCCTGCTGAGCCATTCCGTAGTAGTACTGGAAAAGCTCAAGGTCCGCCGGAATCCCCAGGTAAGCCTCACACAGATACACGAATACACTCAACATTGTGATGAAATTAGGGCCAAGGTTCACTAATTCCACCCCAAAGTACTCGAGCGCGAGTGTGAGGAAGGGGTGGACAGGTAATCGGAGGCCACACTCACAATACGCCTAGAAAACGTGGATTTGATCTTCCTCCCCCGACGCCCAGTATTCTCCATTCGCCGCAATCCACTTCACGATTAGCCCCTCGGGAATTTTCTCGGCGGCAACCAAAGCATTCATCTTTGCGTCGTCCATTTCCGATTCAGCCCACTCGGAGACAGTCTTAGCCATCTTTTCTAAAGGGGGAAAGAGTTGGATTTAGGAAAGCTCCAAGGAAGCGCACAGTGTCACTGGCGGCGGAAGAGAGGAGAAAACGACGAACAGTCAGGGTGAATCAGAGAAAAGGTAAGAACCCTAAATTCACCCCCGTAGTCCGTTTTATAACCGTACGTTTGAAACGAAACGCCGTGGGAACTCAACAGTTTCCACCGCTTCGGGAATTTCTCCAACGGACATATCTTTAATCTGCCTGCTCGGGAGTACCGAGGCTCTTTTCACACCTCAAGTGAAATTACTTTTTTGACTAAGTATACTTCTGATCAAAAGAAATGCCAATCGGAAAGGTTTTGCTTCCGATAATAGAGCCACGATTACCCCAAAAGTCGTAAAATTTTCTACGGCTATCTTGTAATCTTGAGCTCTCCAACAAACTGCCTCGACTAAGCATATTTCTGGTCGAAACACATGTTGAAGAGTTTTTCCTTCAACATTTTTTTTTCCTACGGTCTCCCAATGGCCATAGGATCATCTACGACTTCTCGACCAAGTAAATTATTTTCACTTGAAGCTGGGGGGCTAGATGGCGATGATTTGATAATCCTCATTTTATTATTCCTTAATCATGTAATATGACGTCACATGGTATACCCCTTAAATGTTGTAAGGGGGGAGTAAGCTAGGCGGTCGTAAGCTCTTCTACGACCACCCCTATAGTCGTAAGTATTTCTACGACTACGACGTAATAGTAAGTTCTCCTACGATTACCTCCGGTCGTAAGTCTTTCTACGATCAGTATCCAGTCGTAAGCTTTTCCTACGACTACCCCCTGGTCGTAAGTCCTGCTACGACCAACCCTGCTACGACTTCTTCACAGTTAACTGGGTCCACTCGCCAGTAGACCCTATTTACTGTGAGATCTGAGCAGTCAAGATACGTAGTTATATCTGGAATAACTACAGATAATTCTTCATTATCTCTGATTGGTAACCGTTAGACGACGTGGGGAGGTTACTACTCCGGTAATTACTCTCATTATTACGTAATAATGAGAGTCTATTGACCTGGAACGACAACCGCCACTATAGCATAGTATAAATATGTGTCTTTTGGAGGTAATGGGGGAGGCCTTTGAGGGGACAATCAGTAGCAGTATTGGCATAAGTCTTTCCACTGATTGTAATCAGGATACCCAATACAATACACATAGGAGTATGGTTGTTATTCTCACTAGAGAAGGCCCGAACCTGTATAAAAATCTCTGTGTCTCTTTTGTCTGTGTGATCAATTGTGGAGACCCCTCGAATCAAATAATCTTTACGTAAGATCGGTTCTAAAACACCGACATCGCCGATCCAAATGGCGACATGACCCTCTCTGCACTGTTCTAGACTACTGTCGCCATTTCAAATAGCGACAGAACAATTTCGCTATTTCAAATGACGACAATAGTTTTTGACTTTTTATTTTTGTAATTGTCTTTTAAAATAATATTATTTTAAAAAAAATTCCAAAATTTGCCATCAAAATTAGGAGCCAGCGCTGCAAAACATTACGTGTTTCCATACACAGAACTGTAGATACACCAAGATTTGAAGGATTTTAACCCAAAAAAGGAAGAACGCATGTATTAACAATTCCATCTTCTCCCGAAAGCTCACTCTCTAACCGACACGGCGTACGGACCACCGTGCCCGCGCCGCCGCTAGCTCTCCGCTGTTCTCCACGACGCGCCCACCGTTGGCGAGCTGACTGTGGTCTTCTCCTGCCCGTGCGCGCCGCCTTCGCCTCCGCTGGTGCCCATGAGCGCCTCGTAGGCGTGGCCCAGGTTCCTGAGCCGGTTGAGCTCCGGAAGTATGACGGTGGCGAGGTCCGGCCGGTCCCTCCTCCGCATCTCGGTGCACTTGAGCGCGAGCTTGGCAAATCCGAGCGCGTCCTCGAAGGGCCAGTCCTTGACGGTGACGTCGATCATCTGCGCGAAGGTGCCGGCCTCGATGGCCTTCTCGACGTGGTGCGTGAGCCCCATGGGCGGCCGCGCGGTGATAATCTGCAGCAGCAGCACGCCGAGGGAGTAGATGTCCGACTTGACGCCCAGCTTGCCCGTCTGCTGGTACTCCGGGTCGATGTAGCAGAAGGTGCCCGCCGTCGCCGTCAGCCGGTACTGCGTCACGCTGTCCGCCACCGCCGGTGGCACGAGGCGTGCCAGCCCGACGTCGCTGATCTTGCTCACGTAGTTGCGGTCCAGCAGGATGTTGGCCGGCTTGAGGTCCCGGTGCACCAGCGGCTCCGGCTTGGTCTGGTGCAGGAACAGCAGCGCCGTCGCGATCTCCGCCGAGATCTTGCACCGCTGGCTCCACGGGAGCGGCGGCGTACCGCCGCGCCGGAACAGGCGGTCCTCGAGGCTGCCGTTGTACATGTACTCGTAGACGATGCAGCCGTACTCCGGGCAGGCGCCGAGGAGGAGCACCATGTTGGGGTGGCGGATGCAGCTAAGCACCTCCACCTCCTGCTGGAATTGCTTCCTGCCTTGATGGGCGTCCGGCCGGAGCACCTTGATGGCCACCGGGGTGTGGTCGAGGGAGGCGCGGTAGACGGGGCCGTAACCGCCCTCGCCGATCTTGAGGGCCTCGGAGAACCGCTCGGTGGCGAGCTCGATCTCGTCGATGTGGTACTTGCGGTAGCGGATGTCGTGGCTGGCGATGGCGTCCAGGGCGCGCACCTTCTCCTCCGCCTCCCGGCGCGCGCGCACCTCGGCGTTACGGCGCAGCTGCGCCTCCATGTCCGCCAGCCGCTGCGCCGCCTCGGCCGCCTCCATGGCGGCCCGGCACTTGACCTTCTCCATCTCGGCCAGCGCCAGCGCCGCCTCCTCCGCCTGCCGGGCCTCCTCCAGCCGCCGCGCCTCCTCCAGTTTCATCAGCTGCATCTCCTTGGCCCGCTGCTTCGCGTTGATGGCCTCCTTGCACGCCGCGTTGTACATGTCCATCGTCTGCTTCAGCTCCAGCCGCAGCCGCCGCATCTCCGACTCCATCTCGCGCTGCGGCTGCACCACGCACGTACGTACAGCCGTACATACATAAGCAATGGCAAATGGCAAATGGTAAGCGAGAATCAGGAAGATTCAAGAACTCACGCCGGAGAGAGGCGAGTTGGGCTCCCGGGGGCTTGTGGAGAGCGTGGAGACGTCGAGGTTGTCGCCGAAGTCCATGGAGGGGAAGCGCATGCTCTGGCCGAAGTCGAGGTCGCCGCCCGAGAAGTCGTGAGAGATGGACCGCCGCGTTGAGCGGTACGACCCGTCGGCGCCGTCGGCCATCCTGCACGACAGGGTGGGCTTGGTCGACGACGCCGGGAGCGAGCGCTCGCGGAACGGCGGCCGCGTGGTGAGCTCGGGTACGGTGGTGCGGCTGTCGATGGAGCGCCTGGAGGAGTCGGGCGTCGCCGGCGGCAGCTGCCCCCTCGAGATCCTCCTCGTGTACGGCCCGCCTCCCTCTGATCCGTCGCCGGTGACGCCCGGCACGCCGCCCTTGGCGAGCCTGACGTTGACCGACTTGCCCTTGGCGACGACGTAGATGTTGCAGTAGTCCGGTGCGCCCTTCATTAGGTTCGACGGCACGTCCGGGTTCTTGAATTTCCTGATCGGGGCAGCAGCATCAAAATTTGCTTTTTTTTTTACGGATGGAATTAAGGATCGATCGATGTCGAGCAAAGCTAAAGATGGGGAAGGCTCAAGGATTTTAGTTAGATACTTGGTGAATGCATTTCTGTTGGATGCGCCGAGCGCAATGCTCTGGATCCTGTTTGCAGTGATGAACTCAATGATGGCTTTCGATACGTCCGCCTCTTCCAGTACTACCTCTGATACTTGCACCTGGAAATTGGTGCATATGATAATTCTGTCAATTATAGTATAAGATTGACATGACATTTCTTCGATTACTACTATGTAAGGATTCGCTCTTCAAATTGCACAAGAAAATTGACTCCCCTGCATTTCCTTCGATTCTCTTGTACATACATTGCACATCTAGCAGAGTATTTTGTTTTCCATACGACGGGTTATTTGATCTTGTGACATGTGCCATGGATGTTAAAACTTAAATTAGAATATGTGTGCAGGCTAATAAAAGTAAGATAGTCGAACAAATATTCTTGTTTTGTTGATTAACAATTCCACATTGAACTTTTTTTGTGTATTGATCTGAAAGAACTTTACAGGATGGCGGGTTTGCATTGCCATTACCCCATTCCGAGTGCATAATCCTCTGTAGGGGACAAATATCTCCTTCATTTCAGCCTCCAGCGCGCCCTGCGTCGTCTCAGCCATGGCAAATCCATCTACACAACAACAAATCCACATCAATTCTTGCATTTTTGTCTGAAAGAATAGTTCAGTTCTTGCACAAGAACGAGACCGTCCAAATTCCAAAGATCGTATGCACGCATGCAGACGTCGATGGCTAGTTACGTACGGTTGGCTGCAGGGTGGTGGGCGGCGACGTGGAGGAGGATGATGTGGGAGGCGCCGGAGAGGAGGTGGTCGACGACCCACTTCACGGCCAGCTGGCTGTTCCGGTCCCGGTCGATGGCCACGACAATCGCCGACGCCGGCTGGTGCAGGCCCGACGGCGATGCAGCCCGGTCCTCTGGGCTGAGGGGCCCTCCTTGCATCGTGCCTTGCAGTCCGGTGAGTGGGCACGCCTGCCGCTGCCGTCGACCGAGATGGGTGCCGGCGATGGACTGAACGGGTCAGTGGATCATGCGATGGATGTAGGAAGGGGCCAAGAGGAGGAAGAGAGGCAGTGAGGTCGAGGGGGAGAGAGACGTGTCCCTTCTCCTCTTCCTCCTCCCTTCCTTCCTAGCCTCCAACCTTTCTCTCCTCCTGGCCTCCTCCTTTCCCCTACTTCTTGCAGCTAAAAGCCATATCAATGGAACAAGGACAGCCTCATACTATTCTTGCACCATTTATGTTCTTTTCTTTTCCATTCCTTTTTCTTTGCTTCTGAAAAATTCTTGACTGAACAACCTAAAATAAGGTGTTATTGGGCATGGAGAAAACCAGGGAAAGGTAAAAATGGAAAGGAAGGAGAAACAAGGGAGAGAAGACCTAAAAATGGCCAATTCAGCTATACAAGATCCATGATCCGCACTTATTCCCCTACTTGTTTATTCCAGCACGCATCATGTGTTCCCCTTCTGAATATTGTATCCCATTACCAGAGCATACATAAAACTTTGTGAAGGGTCTTGCTTTTCTAGCATGCCAAGTAAACCGAACATCCTCTCACTATGTTGTTATGTACAACTACAAAACTGTACACTTTCTAGTATTCTTGCAGGCTGGAGAAATGGTTTTACAAGGTCAGGTAGGTCTTGATCATTGTAGAGCCGGTCGGATCAGAGAGGAGATGTCTGACAAGGTCCATTCGCAATTGATTTGGTGCCAGTGTGAACATGTAGAATGCAAAGATTATGAGATCCACCGATGAAAGCGTCGAACCAAGGAATCCTCGCCACATCCTGTGGATGAAAATAATGGTGATGCAAGCATGCTGGAAGGTAATCTTCAGTACACAGTACACACCGAATTTTATCTGAAAACAAGCAACAAATGCTACACGAGTATAATTACCATTTGGGCAACCGGAAAAAGGTTTCGAAGAATGTTTGGATGCCTTCGTTGTTCAGTTGTATTATCAATGCCAGTCCAAAAAGGAAGAATGAGCGTTGACGTTTTCGCTCTTGAGGCCATAGTGTTCTCCAAGCTAGAACATCAGATAACAATTAGTAGTATAAAGCTTTGCTCAGTTCTCTGAAATTCTACAGAACTTCAGCTGAATTCAGTACAGACCAGAATAAAACTATACCGAGCATTGATGGACTGGAACTTTGAGAACTTGCAGGCAAATATTGTCCAGAATAGACACGGTTTCCTAATATATCGGATATCACAGAAGCATATCTTGGAGCTTCAGACAAAGATCTGACCACCGAGTATCCTATGAATTTTCCAAAGCATTGTTAATACATGTAAATAAGAAGGAACGGTGAGTTCAAACTGAGGACTTGTTTGTACCGGTTGCAGGATGCACCATACTAGCTGCAGCACCAAATGCAAGGTTTTTTTGGTCTGTGTTCGGTAAGGACCCTCCAACAGGAATATAGGACCATTCCTGGAATCAAGGTTCAGCATTTCAATTGAATTGCAGGACACGTCTGCAAGAGAAACGAATATGGATATCAACCCATAACTTGCTACCTCCTCGTATACTTCTAGGATACGAACTCCCATCGCATCCAACCGAGACATCAACCTCTTCTTAAGGAGATCAAAGGGCATTGCATCTTTGGAAGCTAAGCATGTTTCCTGTGATAAAGTATTTTGTCAGCAACCTAAAAGTATCGAAAAATACCCGTTATGCAAACTGCAGTGCTAAAATTTTCATATAGACCTCAAAGAAAACTCGTGTGGATGACATGGGCATAGCATAGAGAAATGTGGGATTTTCTTCCTCACGGTGTGAGAATTTCTCTTTGAAACAATCTCTGTAGTCCATGAAAACCATTAAGCTGGGATCATATGGATTGTTTTCCACCTGAAAATTTCAAATCATTCTGAAAGAACAAACAACTAGTACACAAATAACATGTCGAAATTTTCAACTTGAAAGAATATGAACAAAATGTCCATCTGTAAATTATGAAATGAACGATGAATCGGAAGGGGCAGCTTCTACAGGGTTAGTGTGTACCTCCACTTCTACACCGTATGCAGTCTGCACACAAACACGCGGACCTCCAACCTCATACTCTAGAAGCCTACCAGAAGCCGCTCCAGATGCAACAATGGCAAGCCTGCAAAGTACCTTGCGATCCATTTCACAACATACTACTCGATGTCCATCTGGAGATTCTATGACCTTGTCCACCTTTGAGTTGAGGTATGTAACACCAGCTTCATAACATCTGCCGATGATTGAATTGTTTGTACTCATCAACAATCATATTATATCATGCTGTTTGATGCTTCTGAATCCCAAGATGGCTACGGGAAAATTTACCTTCTCAGCAACTCCTCATGCAGCAAGTCTCGGTGCACCCGGCCATATGCACGGCCAATCATTATTGGCTTGTTACTGTCTAGGTAGACAATAGTATCCTTCCAGACGTGCTCAATGCAGCTCTCTAGACCGAGATCTGGATAGCAAATGAGGAACACGTATCATCTTGTTTAATCACGTTGGTAAAGATGTTATGCAAAAATGCTACGTTTTCATTCTTGCAAATAGTATGCTACCTTTGAATTCGTCCTCCCACACACCGTAGTTGTTTGTGAACGGAAGATCGGGGCCAATGAGGCCAACAGTGAGCCCTTTCTTTGCTGATTCTGCAGCTAAAGATAGGCCAGCAGGACCACAGCCAATGACAACCAAGTCAAGTACTGAATTTTCATCAGATATGGGCAACAACTGCAAAGAAAGATTTAGAACAAATAATTAATTACTTGAAGCATATACTACTAAACACACAATTTTCTTTACGTCAATGCCACTACTTTCGAACCTTAATTACTTTATCCTTGAAGGAAAATAATCTAAACAAAGTTTCAGTAAAACAAAAGCTCAAACATCCTTACTGCGGTTGATAGTTTACAACAAACATTTCAGTTAAAGTTGATTGCACTCTAGGAGGCTAGTAACTTACAAAGTCCAGGTGCGTCCCGGTCCAGAACCTCAGGATCAGGTCACAGAAAAATGGCATGATTTTTGGGAAGTGCTTGTGTCTAGTACCCCACTTGATCACTTGGATTAATGACATTGGATTGGAGATGCCGTTGATGAATAAGTCTCTGTACTGTGGTCTTTGTGGCATCTTGGACTAGCACCTTGGACTAGCTCTAGGACAACATCTTAGTATCTTAGATGACAGCATCTAGGACAGGTTGTTAGCATCTTAGAGGACAGCATCTAGGACAGGTTGTTAGCATCTTAGACTAGCATCTTGGCATATGTTTGGCTGATTAGCAGCCTATAAATATGTATCCCCAACCCCTCAGGTTGGCATGACATTGTGTGAGAAATAAACTCAGAAAAATTTGCCCCATCTCCAAGTGCCATCCTCTCCATGAGAGTAAGGATCTTGCTATCACCAGAAGCAATAATCCAGTGACTAACAAGTGGTATCAGAGCTATACTATCCTGTAGCCTGAGCATCTCCTGCTCATCTCCTTCTCCGGCCTCGCAGCAGCCCGGCCCGTGTGCGGCGGCGGCTCCGGCCGTCCCTGCGCCACTCTCTCCGGAGGCGGCGGCTCATCGGCAGCCCTCTCTCCATGCAATGCCCCGATGGCGCACCATGTCCGCAGGCGCTCTCGGCCTTCGATCGCCTCGAGCACGCGGCGTCAGCGGACGGCCGAGCTCGCCGCGGCAAAGCAGCGCGAGCGAGCGGAGGCAGAGACCGCTGCAGCGTCGGAAAAGCGTCGGCCGGCGTGCGCGAGCGGCAGCAGCGAGGCGAGTGGAAGCGGCGGCGGCGGCAGATGCGCGCGTCGGCGGCAGCGAGGTCGAGCTCTGCGCGGCGTCGAGTAGTTCCATTTCGGCGACGATAGCGTCGACGCGACCTCGACCTGCCCGAGGAGCCACAGCGAGCGGCGGCGCGATGGCGGCCGCGCCGCGCCACGAGCTTGGCGGCGATCGAGACGGCGCGGTCGCGCCGGTGGCGCTCTCGAGGAGGCGCGCGACGGCGATGGCGCTCTGGAGGCGCGCTCGGCGGTGGCGCTCTGGAAGAGGCGCGCGACGACAACGGCGAGACGGTCGATAGAGCGCGGCCTTCCGCGCGCGTGGGCTCTCTCCCGGGCCGTGCACCGTGGTTACCACGGGTTCCGTGTCGTTGTCGGGGGCGCCGCCCCGGCGGTGGGTGGCCTACCCTCACCAAGGCCAACTCGTCAAGTGGGCGCGGTGATGAAGGTGAGCTCAGTGCGGCACATGTGGGAGGCGATCCGATGCGGCGGCGTCGACTACGACCGGGATCGACGGCGGCTGGATGCCTCATCGCTGCAGATCCGCCGAGATGCGATTCGCTCTCCAACAAGCGGTCGCCAAGGAGGCTTGGGACGCCATCGCCGCGGCACGCGCGGCGGCCGGCCGCGCGCAAGTCCACACCGCAGCGCCGCGCGGAGTGGGAGAACACGGCCTTCAAGCGGTGAGGCGTCGATGACTTTGCTCTCGTCTCAACACTGCATTGCGGCCGGTGCGATTCGGCGATGACACCTACGGCGAGAGAGCCGTGGAAGCTCTTTCGCGCATCCCGAGAAGTACAAGCGGATGGCTCGCTCGATCCGATCTCTGCTGGACCTCTCCACGATGTCGATCGAGGAGGCGATAGGTCGCCTCAAGGTCGTCGGCGATGATGAGCCACGGCGTCTCTCGGGACCCGTCACCATTGGCGGAAGCTCCTCCTCGCTCGGAGCGGTGGTCACCGGCGGCGGTGGCGAGAAGAAGGGAACCTTCTTCCACGACGGCGACCACAAGCGCGGCAAGCGCGGCAAGCGCGCAAAGACGCCGAGCATGGCGCGAGGACGTCTTAGGGTGATGGCCGTGGGCGCCCGGCGCGCGCCGGCAAGCAAAGCGGCGACGAGGCGACTCTTGCCACAATCGCGGCAAGCTTGGTCATTGGGCGAGTTGTCGGCGGCACGACGCGGCGAGCCCACGTCGCGCGGCGGAGGAGGAGCGGCCGGCTGTTCATTGCTCGGCGAGCATCGAACTACCTCGGCAGCACCGCGCAACGGCTCTCCTCCACCGTGACGAGCCAAAAGCACACACCCTCCTCGGCGACAGTTCCGGCAACGACAAGACTGACGGGTGGTGCCTCGACACCGGCGCCACCCATCACATGACCGGTCGACGGGAGTTCTTCGCCGAGCTTGACTCTAGCGTCCGAGGCTCCGTCAAGTCTGGGGACGCCTCCGGCGTGGAAATCAAGGGCGTCGGCTCCGTCATCTTCACCACCGATTGGGATGGCTCAACGTTCCCACAAGACGACGCACAAGACTTAGGGGGAGAATGATGAATAAGTCTCTGTACTGTGGTCTTTGTGGCATCTTGGACTAGCACCTTGGACTAGCTCTAGGACAACATCTTAGCATCTTAGAGGACAGCATCTAGGACAGGTTGTTAGCATCTTAGAGGACAGCATCTAGGACAGGTTGTTAGCATCTTAGACTAGCATCTTGGCATATGCTTGGCTGATTAGCAGCCTATAAATATGTATCCCCAACCCCTCAGGTTGGCATGGCATTGTGTGAGAAATAAACTCAGAAAAATTTGCCCCATCTCCAAGTGTCATCCTCTCCATGAGAGTAAGGATCTTGCTATCACCAGAAGCAAGAATCCAGCGACTAACAGCCGTGATTGTGCAATCCAACGAATTCAACGTCATTGTACGATGTGCAAACATGCACCGTTTTTTTTCCCCCTAAGGCGCAATTACTCAGCACAATATGGTATTGTCATGTCCTTACATGTACATGTGAGTGTGTGTGACTTATCTTCTTCTCTCATGTCACCCTCGGAGAGGAGAACACTCCAAAGATATCTCTGGCATGTGACGCATGTCGCGAAGTCAGAAAATTTAGTCGATGGGTTCAGTCATTATGCAGCTGTGTTTAGATGGGTTCAACCGTAATTTTTTGTTAGGTTTATTCAACTAATTACGTTTGGACTCCTACTTGTTGGTAAAAACCGTTGATGTCAGCTACACCCAACGATTGTACGCTGGCTCCGCCCCTGTGTCTCTGGATATTCATTTCCCCCAAGGGCCAAGGATCTGTTGTGAGTTATGACAGCATGGGCAACCTGAGACTGTTCCTGCTTTGATTTGTCAAAATAGGCGATAACGTGCTAGTATGATGTGCATTTATTACACTTTTTTTAGAGGATGTGCATTTACACATGGGACGCTGCAATAGTGAGATTGTTGAGATATTTCCAATTTCCTTGCAAACGCATTTTAGGATCTTTAGAAACATTTTTTATGGTAGCGTAATGTTGTGGATTTTATCTGCACTAAATCTCGATTGATTACATGTTAGTATAACGCTAACTAGGGATGAAATCTCTTACGATATTCAAGATCATGGGAACATGCATAGAAATTAACAATTAATACCAAAGAAAGAAAAAACAAAGCAAGTACAACGAGATACTGGATTAGTAGTGTAGGAAAGGAGGTATCACCTTGGAGGCGATCTTGGACTGGCTGTCCATGGTCTTGGTGGCCTGCATTTGCACGTAGAGCAGCTCGCCGCCGCCGCCCTTGATGTAGTCCTCGTCGTCCGCGAACTCCACCCCCAGCCCCGCCTTATCCTTGTGCTTCTCCGTGGCCACACACCTCACCTTCCGGCTCCTCAAGTGCCCACCCACCCCCGCGCCCGGCCCCAGCCGCCTCCTCCTGCCGGCCGCCCCCTGCGGCCGCTGCCCGCCGCCGCGCCACGCCCGGCAGCCGAACGGCGCCGAGATAGTCGCCCCGGAGAACTCCATTGCGCTGGCGGGACCTTTTCCACCCTTCCCGGACGGTGTGCTTCGCCGCGCAGGGAGAGCCGGGGTCGGGGCGAGAGGAGGCGGAGATTAGCAGAGGAGGAGGTGCTGCTCGGCTGCTGCTGCCGTTGTGGAGGGAGCGGTTTGGAGAGGATATCCGGGATACGGCACGTGGCGCGCACTCATTGGTCACGGCCCCACGCAGCATGGATATGGTTCGCTTTCCGGGAGGTGACGAGGGCGTGACTCACCTGCCGCCGTACCGGCCCCGCGTGTCAGTGACGTGGTGCCTTGCGAGACGGCCTAGGCTAGGGCCGGGCTGGGCTGAAGAGAAAAGGCCCTTGGTTCGTGGTGCGCTTGGTGGGCTGCACTTAGCACCAGCCAGGTGTCCAAGTTTGTTGCAGTCATTAACATGATGGTCCACATGTCAGTGACTACAATTTCTAATGAAATTTCCTCGGGATGTGCTTTGGTACTTCTGCTATGCATGGTACATTTCTATGTAGACCATGCACTTTCATCTCTCCCATCAGCAATTTCTAGCGTTGTATACAGTTGTTGATACGATCTGCAGGTTGTACCGGTTTCGCTATTGAAATTATACATTCCGGTACCTATCTATACCGATGTATCATTTTAGAGTTATATATATATATAGAGAGAGAAAAATGGTATGGTACTCCTGAGAGTACGTACTCTCACTTCTCATATACCACTTAAATCGTATAATGACACATCTTTATCAATCATTAGAATATGCTCAAATAGATAAAGATGTATCATCATACGATTTAAGTGGTATATAAAAAGTAAGAGTACATACTCCCAGGAGTACTATACTATTTTCATATAATATATATATATATATATATATATATATATATATATATATATATATATATAGAAAATGGTATGATACTCACAGAGCATGCGTCTCATCTCTTATATACCACTTAAATCGTATGGTGATACCTCTTTATCTATTTGAGTATACTCTAATAATGATTATAAGATACCTCAAAGTGAATTCTATGAAAAATTTCATTAAAGTTCACCTTTTATTACAATATTTGTGTACATACTTCTTTTATATATGAAAAGGGTATATAGCAAAATAAAGGGTTCCAATGAAATTTTTCAATCAAATCGCGTTGGAGTATATTATAATTGGTATTTAAGTATCTTGAAGTGATAAAGAAGTATAATATATTTGTTTAAATGGTATATTCAAGTGGGAGTACATACTCGAGAGTACGAAACTGTGTCCTATATATATATATATATATATATATATATATATATATATATATATATATATATATATATATATATATATATATGTCTGTTGCAGTACTCTAGGAGTACATACTTCCACTTTCAATATACCACTTAAACGAACATACTATACTTCTTTATCACTTTCAGTATACTTAAATACCAATTATAAGATACTCCAATGCGATTTGACTAAAAAAAATTCATTCGAGTCTTTTATTTTTGCTATATACCTTCTGTCATATATAAAAGAAGTATATAGATAGATTTCGCTATAAAAAGTGGAATTTATTGAAATTTTTTATGGAACTCACTTTTGGGTATCTTATAATCTTTATTAGAGTACACTCAAATTAATAAAAAGATATCATCATACAATTTAAGTGGTATATGAGAAGTGAGAGTACGTACTCCCAGGAGTACCATACCATTTTTCTATATATATAACTTTTTTGTGCTCCTGAGAGTACATACTCCCACCTTTAATATACCACCAGTGATGGATCTAGGATTAAATTTTAAGTATGGTGGAGTCACAAGCGTGGATAAAAGAGACTATTACTCAAAAGCAAAAGAACTCATATGCAAACTATATTGCAATCGCACCGGTATAAGTATATGACACTGAATGGAATCGATAAGTGGCTCCTGCAATGGCTTAGAGGTTTTAAGGGCTTCAATGCATTATTTTCTTCTTCAAGGTCCACTCTACAAAATGTGGGGATTTCAGATTTGTATTCAATACATGTACGGTGTACTACCTACTTGTATTCAATTAAGTTAATTCCATAGTTCTAGGCCTCTTGCCTAAAAAAAAACACTTGTTCGTACAATAACAACAATCACAAATTCACAATCAGGACCGCTCTCTTGCATGTTCTGTAACAGCCCTAACTTAGGGTTTGTATTTCAAATGTAAAATTTTGAGGAGGAATAAAAACTTTTGTTGTCTCTTCAAATCATTTGGAAGTTTTCCAAATTTTCCCTAGCAATTTCCATTTTCTAGAATTAAATTCTTGTGAATGGAAATTGTTGTCAGCAAGTTCTTGGCTTTCAAACTTGTGATCACCCTCGGAAATTATTTTTCCTATCATATTGATCATCCTATCTACCTCCCTGAATTATTTCACAATTTTTAGATTTTGTTTGCTATTTCAAATGGCCAAGTCAAACTAGTTGAATACCTGGTCAAACCCTAGGTCAGCATGCTTGTGAATTTTCTGCAGAACTTTTCAGTGCATAGAAAATTCTGGAAAATTTATGCAATGTTGTTCTCTGTCTCTAGTAGCTACCATAAAAATTTCGAAATTTTTGGAGCTCAGGAGCTACCTCTAAAAATTCCCCAAACCTTCTCTGTCTTTTAAATCAAATTCTAAAAGTACTGTTCCTCGGGCCCGAACCCAACTCAGGCTCGCGTCCGACTCGCACACTTGGTTCGGTCGCGTCAACTAAACGCACCGCCCGAGTCCAATTGATCGCGACCGTCCGATGCAAATCGAACGATCCACGTCGCATGCGCAACCGACCTGTCCGAATGCATACATCAATCTCGACCGTCCATCTCAGATCCAACGGTCAGCATCTTTCCGATCGAGTAGAACCTCTGGCTCGCACCGCTTTGCTCCTGTCGCTGACATGTGGGTCCCACTGTCCAAGATCGACCTCGTCTTCTCCGCACTCACCGGAGCTCACGGCGGTGTCATGCATGCTGCCACGTCCTCGCCGCCGCCACCTTTTGTCCTCGTGTCGGCCGTGAAGCATCGCGGGATCTCATCTACCCATCGAGCCCATCCACTACCCTTGCGTCCATTCTCGTGTTTTCTCCGCCCAAATTTCCTTCCGGCGAGAAGAACCCGAGCAACGCCGCCGTGTTAGCGCCGCCCTCGAGCCCGTGACCGCACCGCTGTGATCCACGCTCGACGCCGCCTCCATTTTTCCCATCTCGAGCTCTCGGTGTCCAGTGTATCGCCGGGGGCGTGTCCGTCGTCTCCGCCTCCGGTGATCTCGGCCCCGCGAGCTCATCTGCGTTCTGGTGAGTTCCTAGTATCGACTTTTGGTCCTTTAGGATCGCAATCGACCACTGAGTCTAACCGTGACCTTGTTTATCTCTTTGGTGCTTCACCGAGGCTTTGCGACGCCTTCTTCTCAAGCTCGGTAAAGCGCCGCCAATGTCAGTCAGGCGCCACCGTCCTCCTCCATCATCAAAATCGTGGGCTTATCGTTCTGGTGTCTCCGCGATCCCGTGGCGCACCTTCTCGGCCGCCAAGTCTCGTAGCATCTTCTCGCGAGCACCGCACTTTCTTCTCCGCCTCCGGCCGTCGTGAGCTCATCTCCGTCGACCCTTGGGCTCCGCGTCACCGTCATCGAGTTCGCGAGGTCCTTGCGAACCCGAAGGTACCACTCTTTCGCCCAGAAACCTCCTGGTTTGCAAGATGCATTCGCGCGGCGCGCGCGCCGTGCCCGTGCTCGCCGGTGAACCGCCGGTGATGATTAGTTTAACTCTAATCATGTTAACCTTGAGTCTCTGAATTGTGGGCCCTCTCTGGTAATCGTGTTTAGTAAACCTTAATCCTACCGTTGTGTTATTTTCTTAGTCACTGCCATGTGGGCCCATGCTGTCAGTTGTTAGTTGTGTAGCTCTGATAATGTGTGTTCTCTGTTGGGAAGCGTGTTTCTTTGTGAGGGTGTTTTGGGTTTGCACCTTAGTGAGCCGAAGACGTATTCTTTGAATACGCCTTCGACGTCACTTTAAGCGAGTCTTGTTGTCTGGTCGGCGTTCATATGCCCGCCGTCGATGGTGGGGCTTCTTGATCGCGGTAGAAAAGGATTTAATGCTTTAGTATTTCGTAATATGTTTTACATTGCCTTGTTAATTCATTTAAACTTAGAAAATGCATAACTAATTCAATTTTTATCCAAATTGTATGAAACCAGTCTTTGTTAATTTTCATTTTAAGTGTGCTATTTGATAAAATTAACTTCACCCATGTCTCTGTAGCAAAAATCTGTTAGCTAATAAAATGATGTCTTATGTATCTTCTAAATTAGAAAATGCATATCTCTTCCAATAATTGTCCAAATTAAATGAACCCAATTCAGTAAAATTTCATTTTCAGTATACTAACTATTAGGATAGATTTTATACACTGGTTCTGTTCATGAAAATTTGTTAAGTAATTAACTAGTGACTTGTTGTGTTTTAGCTTAGAAAATTCATAGAAAATTGCTAATAACTTAAAATGATTTGTTCTCTGTTTCTAAAATTCTGTTATTTCATGCTTAGGCTGCTGTGTGAGTTTTGGCTTGTTTGATGTTGTTGAATGTTTGAGTTTTGTCGGTGTTATTCGTTCTTATTTCTTTGTTATGTTCGATCGTTGAGGCTTCGATATTTGCGGCAACCACGAGGACGATCCTCCGCACCATATTGAGCAACAAAGAATGCAAGCGCTTTGATCATGATAATCCCATACTTTAAATTCTAATATTTTGTTTCAAATTGTATGTATGCATTGCTTAATTTGTGTTAAAATGGATTAGTTAAATCAGTAGTTGCATATCCTGTAGACAAATATTGATCTCTACTACCGAGCCTAGGTTATTTCTTCGTGATTAGAGATCATTGGATGATTTCTTGTCACTTAGTAGATACGATTTCATTTGCTAGACATGCTTAGTATCGGTAGAACTGGCGATTATCGACTTTAGTCGGTAACCTTGATCACACAAAATTTACTACAACTTTATGTTTCACATTTTGCTATGCTTACTTGCAAAACTAAAACCAAAAACAAAAATGATTTAGACGCGGGCACAATGGTAAGATTGGTGTGATCTGCTGGGTGTGATGGAAAGGTGCCGGGTCAATTAAGGACCGAACATCTTGTGAGTTTACATTATCCAGCATTTCGCGCTAACCACACTAGAGGGTATGGGACCTCTCTTGACCTAGTACTTTGGCGTGTATTGGTCCCGGTCGCAGGAGGTCGCAGGAGGGACGGAGGTGGGAGCATGGTAGTTGTCAAAAGCTTTATCTGAGTGGGTAGTTGTCTTTTGGCTTTACCATGTAGCGTATGGGTTTCTATCCATACGAGCGGCTCGGGTTGATACACAATATTGGAAACAGTCTCGTAGGACTTAGTCAGTGCTTGATACCTTCTGAGTGTGCTTTGGCTTAAAGGCGATGCGAGGTGTGGAGTGCAGTGGTACACCTGCGGGTTAAAACTATTCGAATAGCCTCGTCCTAGGTGATGGACACGCTTGGGTAAGCTTATCGAGAGTTAGACTACAACCTTTTAAAATTAAAACTTGCGGGTGGTACGAATCAGGGATTAGTGCTATGTTGTGGTGACTATTGGGATAGTCACTTCTAGGTGGTTACTTGTATCTATCTTTATCTCGCATTATTTCAACAAGAAAAATGAATTGCAAACTTGCCTTTAAACCATATTATATTATTGCAAATGAAAATTGGCTTTATGCAAATGAAACATATGGCCTCCATCGAACAAGCTGCATGTAGCATATTAATGTGTCCATTAGTTCACACGTCGGTCTTGCGGGTACAAAGACAATCTTTGTACTCGGTGCTTTGCTTAATGTTTTGTTGCAGAGGAAGAAGGTGAGCCTCGTGGTCCTCACTACGTGAGTCGTGTTGCCGCTTCTTGGGCGACTAGACTTGGTGGTCCTGTCGGATGCCTTGTGGGTTGAAGGCACGCGATTGGCTTTGTTTATAGCCATCTTATGGCACTTTTGCTTCATTGTCGTTCTTGTCTATTTGTGTATCTTGTGGCACATGTCGGCCTATGTCTGTAATATTGTTACTATTTGTTTATCTTCCGTTTGTAGTGTAATGTTTGGACTCTATGTTTTGAATGGAGTTGATGTCTAATTTTGTAACGAGGTGCGTATCTTGCTGCAGGAAGTATACATATCTCGAGGATCGATTTATTTGATTTGTGATGCTAGGACCGGTGGTTGGTTAAGCATTACAAGCCAAATAAACTGGGTCCTCACAAAGTTGGTATCGAGCCATTCGACCGTAGTAACCCAAGCATAGCCGTCCTTAGGATATTTTGAAAGTCTTATTTTCAAATTATAAAAGGTTTATGAAAACCTAGGCGATTCTCGATTTTATTCCTTACCTATCTTAGCTTTCTACTCTCATCTTACTCTAATTTAAGTTTTGAAACTTGGTTTCTCTCTTTCCTATCAAAAGATAGTTAATACCAAGAGAATCGGTCTTTGGGAGAACCATAGAGAATTAGTTTAATTAAAAATTTGTGGGGCATAAGGGTAAGATATGTATGAGTTTGCTAAGTGTCTGATCTTTGTCAGTTGGTTTTTGTAACTTAAAAGTCTTGTGCTTGTTTTGTGCTGTTAGTAAGTTAATTGCAGTGGGTATTGACTTCGTGTTTTCCGGCTATTGTTAACTTGTCTTAGTGAAACAGGATGGCCGGGAGAACGCGCGGCAGTCAGCAGGCTGGTCATGATGAGGAGCTTCCCCCTCCTCCAACCATGGCTGAGGTTCTCGCTCAGATCGAGCGAAACCGCATGGACCAGACGCGCATCTTGGAGGTTATTGCTAGGAATACCTCCACTCCTGCCGGTGGTGGCGGCCACCGGACTCGCGGGGACTTGCGAGTTCCTCCGTACCACGCGCCGACTTTCTCCGCTCACGAGGACCCTCTCGATGCGGATGATTGGCTGCGCATGGTTGGCGGAAGCTCAACATAGCTCAGTGCCAGGCGCAGGACAAGGCACTCTTCGCGTCCCACCAGCTTGAGGGCGCGGCACTCTCATGGTGGGAGAACTATCTCGCCATGCGGCCCGCGAGCCATGTGGTCGCGTGGGAGGAGTTCCGGTTAGCTTTTAATCGGGCCCACATCCCGGATGGCCCGATGAAGTCAAGAAAAAGGAGTTCCTCGCGCTCAAGCAAGGGCGCAAATATGTGACGAGATGCATGCGAGTTCAATCATCCGCTCGTTATGCTCGGGGAGGTGGCCTCGAGATGAGGCTAAGCGGAGAAATTTATGGATGGCTTGTCCGAGGAGCTGCAGGACAAGCTATCCATTGTGAACTTCTCGGACTTTCGTGCCTTGGTAGATAAGGCCATTGTTGCGAGCATAAGGCAAAGGCGCTGGCGAGTCCCGCATAGCGCAAATGGGAGGCGCATCGGTCTACTCACACCACCTCGTTCGTCCTCGGTGGGCGGCACTGATGGCCCGTTCTTTTGCTCCACCGGCGCCGAGACCATCTCGCACCAGCTCCTCGCCCACCGCAGCCGTGTTTGACCACGTGCGCCGCGATCCAACAACAGAGCGGCCTCGCAATCCGGCGGCCGAGGTGACTTGTTTTATTTGCCACAACAAGGGCCATTATGCGAATGCTCGCCTCGAGTGTTGCAGCGGCCCCTCGTCCTAATGGAGGACGCGGCGGGAGCGATCACCGCGACGGTAAGATTATTCGAAGACCGAGTGCGGCGGCGGTCGAGTGAACCACCTTTCGGTGAGGAGGCTCGGAGGCGCGGATGTCGTGATTGGTACACTTCTTGTCAATTCTCGTCCCGCTTGTAGTATTATTTGATTCGAGCATCGCATTCTTTTATTTCAAGATCATTTGTTTGCTGCTAGTGGGCTTCTTGTGTTCCTTTGGAGATTCCTTTGCTCATCCGCTCTCCGGATCGGAAATGAGAGCCGATTCTGATGTCGGGATGTTCCTATCATAGTCAAAGGAGTGGGATTTTTAGCAAATCTTATTCCTTTCGATTCAGTGAGTGCGGATGTGATTCTTGGCATGGATTGGTTGTCCCAACACTTGGGAAAATCGATTGTGCCGGGAAGATTGTCTATCTTACCACCCTTCGGGTGAGCAAGTCGGGTTTCGCCACGGCTTGGGCCCGTGTCTATGTGCATTAGAAGCAAAGCCACCTTGCAAATTCAAGATGTTCCCATAGTATCGACTTTGTGGATGTCTTTCTGAAGATTTGCTTGGGAGGCCTCGGTTCGAGATCCGAGTTTGCCATCGAGTTGCTTTGCCGTCGCTCCGATTTCAAGGCGCGTGTCGGATGCCTCCCAATGAGCTAGAAGAATTGAAGAAGCGGCTTGGTGAGCTCCAAGCAAAGGGTTTCATCCGTCCCAGTTCATCTCCTTGGGGTTGTCTGTGATCTTTGTGAAGAAGAAGGACAAGACTTTGCGCATGTGTGTTGACTACCGTCCTCTCAATGAAGTGACGGTGAAGAACAAATATCCTCTCCCGCATTGATGATCTTTTGACCGGTTATGCGGGCTCGGTGTTCTCCAAGATTGATCGAGATCGGGCTATCATCAAGTCGGATCGGGTGAGGATATTCGAAGACGGCTTTCACTACTCGTTATGGCTGCATGCGAGTACACCGTCATGTCTTTGGATTAACCAATGCTCGGCTTTGTTCATGAACTTGATGAATTCGATATTCATGGAGTTTTTGGACAAATTTGTGGTGGTCTTCATTGATGATATTCTTATTTATTCCAAGATGAAGCGAGCATGCCGAGCATCGAAGATTGTTTTGGGCAAGTTGCGGGAGCATCACCGTATGCAAAGTTCAAAAATGTGAGTTCGTTGAAGGAAGTGGCATTCTTGGGCCATGTTCTTTCAGTGGAGGCATAGTTGTGGATCCCAAAGAAAGTCGGCGATGTTCTATCTTGGGGCCACCAAGTCGATCCAACGATGTGCGGAGTTTTCTTGGTTTAGCGGGCTACTATCGCGCTTTATCGAGAACTTCTCCAAGATCGCAGCCGATGACCGAATTGCTCAAGAAGGACAAGAAGTTTGTGTGGTCCTCTGCTTGTGATGAGAGCTTTGGGAGCTCAAGCAATGATTGACTTCACCCTATCCTTACTCTTCCCGATATCCACAAGAGCTTCGATATTTATTGCGATGCCTCTCGTCGGACTCGGGTGTGTTCTTATGCGGGAAGGCAAGCGGTTGCCTATGCATCTAGGCGGTGAGGCCTCATGAGCTCAATTATCCCACCCATGATTTAGAGCTCACTGCGATGGTTCATGCACTCAAGATTTGGCGGCATTATTTGATCGGAAACCGCGTGAGGTGTATTCCGATCACAAGAGTTTGAAATACTTATTCACTCGGCGGATCTGAACCTCGAGCGAGGAGATGGCTAGAATTGATCAAAGATTATGATATGGGTATTCGATATCATCACGGCAAGGCCAATGTGGTTCTTGATGCACTTAGCGAAAGGTGTATTGCAATACTTTGATGATCCAGAGCGACAACTGCACTTCTTGCGAAATTTCAGCATCTCAACTTGGGTTTGGTTGAGCACGGTTCCCTTATCGCCTGATTGTGCAACCGACTTTGGTGGATCGGATCAAGTCGGCCAACAATCGGATGATGGTGTGGGTAAAATCAAGCAAAACATCGAATGGATCGACCAAGTGTTTCACGAGAGGATGAGCACGGTGTTGTATGGTTTGGGCAGCGTCTCGTGGTCCCAAAGATCCCGAGTTGCGGATTTGATCCTTCGAAGCCCATGATTCGCCTTTGTCCATCCATCCGGGGCTACCAAGATGTACCAAGATCTGCGCGAAGTTACGGTGGACTCGCATGAAGCGCGATTGCGGGTTCGTTGCGGATCGGCGTATGTTGTCGCGTGAAGGCCGAGCATCGGCGTCAGCGAGTCTCCTCCACCCTTGCCTATACCGAGTGGAAGTGGGATTCGTTGGTATGGACTTCATCACCGGTTTGCCCTGTACTTCTTGAGGGAAGGATGCTATCTGGGTGGTTATTGACAGATTGACGAAAGTAGCACATTTTCTGCCAGTGTGTACGGCCCTCAGCGTCAGTAAATTGGCAGACCTCTACATATCCCGCATTGTGAGTTTGCATGGTGTGCCACGGACGATGGTGTCAGATCGTGGTTCTCTTTTCACTTCCGACTTTGCTTTGATCTCACGAGAGGCCATGGTACCGTCTTACTTTCAGCACCGCCTACCATCCTCAGACCGATGGTCAGACAGAGCGGGTCAATCAGGTGCTTGAAGATATGCTCCGTGCTTGTGTCCTTTCCTATGGAAAGAATTGGGAGAAGTGCCTACCACTTGCCGAGTTCTCCTACAACAACAGCTTCCAGGCTAGTCTCGGCATGGCACCGTTTGAGGCTTTGTATGGGAGGCGATGCAGAACACCGTTGAACTGGTCAGAAACTGGTGAAAGGCAGTTCTTTGGCCCAAATTCCATCAATGAGGTGAAAGCCAAGTGCGATTGATTCGTGAGCACTTGCGCGTAGCTCGATCGAGCGAAGAGTTATGCGGTCGGCGTCGCCGTGAGTTGAGTTTCGGCCCAATGACTTTGTGTATCTCAAAGTCTCACCTCTGAAGGACATCGTCGTTTGGTGTCAAGGGCAAGCGGCTCCTCGATATGTCGGGCCGTATCGCATCATCAAGAGAGTGGAGCTGTTGCATACAAGTTAGAATTGCCGGCTACACTCGAAGGGTGCATGATGTTTTCCACGTGTCGCAATTGAAGAAGTGCCTTCGTGTTCTGTGGAGAAACGCCTTGGAAAATATCGATGTGCGGAAGATCTGTCTTATCGTGGCGCCCGTTCGTATCCTCGAAGAAGCTGAGCGCAGACAAGGAACCGTGTGATCAAGTTCCTTAAAGTTCGGTGGTCAAACCACTCAGAGGATGAAGCCACTTGGGAGCGGGAAGACCGCCTTGAGCGATTACCCATCCTTCTTCTCCCGGTGATCGAGAATCTGGGCGAGATTCTGTAAGGGGGAGATTTGTAACACCCTAACTTAGGGTTTGTATTTCAAATGTAAAATTTTGAGGAGGAATAAAAACTTTTGTTGTCTCTTCAAATCATTTGGAAGTTTTCCAAATTTTCCTAGCAATTTCCATTTTTAGAATTAAATTCTTGTGAATGGAAATTGTTGTCAACAAGTTCTTGGCTTTCAAACTTGTGATCACCCTCGAAATTATTTTTCCTATCATATTGATCATCCTATCTACCTCCTGAATTATTTCACAATTTTTAGATTTTGTTTGCTATTTCAAATGGCCAAGTCAAACTAGTTGAAAACCTGGTCAAACCCTAGGTCAGCATGCTTGTGAATTTTCTGCAGAACTTTTCAGTGCATAGAAAGTTCTGGAAAATTTATGCAATGTTGTTCTCTGTCTCTAGTAGCTACCATAAAAATTTCGAAATTTTTGGAGCTCAGGAGCTACCTCTAAAATTCCCCAAACCTTCTCGTCTTTTAAATCAAATTCTAAAAATCTTCGTCCTCGGGCCCGAACCCAACTCAGGCTCACGTCCGACTCGCACACTTGGTTCGGTCGCGTCAACTAAACGCACCGCCCGAGTCCAATTGATCGCGACCGTCCGATGCAAATCGAACGATCCACGTCGCATGCGCAACCGACCTGTCCGAATGCATACATCAATCTCGACCGTCCATCTCAGATCCAACGGTCGACATCTTCCGTCGAGTAGAACCTCGGCTCGCACCGCTTTGCTCTCGGCCGACATGTGGGTCCCACTGCCGGCATCGACCTCGTCTTCTCCGCACCTCACGGAGCTCACGGCCGTGTCGCATGCTTGCCACGTCCTCGTCGCCGCCACCTTTTTGTCCTCGTGTCGGCCGTGAAGCATCGCGGGATCTCATCTACCCACTGAGCCCATCCACTACCCTTCGCGTCCATTCTCGTGTTTTCTCCGCCCAAATTTCCTTTCCGGCCGGAGAAGAACCCGAGAGCAACGCCGCCGTGTTAGCGCCGCCCTCGAGCCCGTGACCGCACCGCTGTGATCCACGCTCGACGCCGCCTCCATTTTTCCCATCTCGAGCTCTCGGTGTCGGTGTATCGCCGGGCGTGTCCGTCGTCTCGCCTCCGGTGATCTCGGCCCGCGAGCTCATCTGCGTTCGTGAGTTCTAGTATCGACTTTTGGTCCTTTAGGATCGCAATCGACCACCGAGTCTAACTGTGACCTTGTTTATCTCTTTGGTGCTTCACCGAGGCTTTGCGACGCCTTCTTCTCAAGCTCGGTAAAGCGCGCGTGTCAATTCGGGCGCCACCGTCCTCCTCCATCATCAAAATCGTGGGCTTATCGTTCTCGGTGTCTCCGCGATCGTGGCGCACCTTCTCGGCCGCTCAAGTCCGTAGCATCTTCTCCGCGAGCACCGCACTTTCTTCTCGCCTCCGCCGTCGTGAGCTCATCTCCGTCGACCCTTGGGCTCGCGTCACCGTCATCGAGTTCGCGAGGTCCTGCGAACCGAAGGTACCACTCTTTCGCCGAAACCTCACGGTTTGCAAGATCATTCTTGCGGCCGCGCCCTGCGTTCGTGCTCGCCGGTGAACCGCCGGTGATGATTAGTTTAACTCTAATCATGTTAACCTTGAGTCTCGAATTGTGGGCCTCTCGGTAATCGTGTTTAGTAAACCTTAATCCTACCGTTGTGTTATTTTCTTAGTCAACGCCATGTGGGCCCATCTTTGTCGCTTGTTAGTTGTGTAGCTCGATAATGTGTGTTCTCTGTTGGGAAGCGTGTTTCTTTGTGAGGTGTTTTGGGTTTGCACCTTAGTGAGCCAAGACGTATTCTTTGAATCGCCTTGACGTCACTTTAGGCGGTGTCTTGTTTGTCTGGTCGGCGTTCGCGGGCCCATTGTCGATGGTTGGGGCTTCTTGGTCGCGGTAGAAAAAGGATTTAATGCTTTAGTATTTACGTAATATGTTTTCATTGCCTTTGTTAATTCATTTAAACTTAGAAAATGCATAACTAATTCAATTTTTATCCAAATTGTATGAAACCGGTGCTGTTAATTTTCATTTTAAGTGTGCTATTTGATAAAATTAACTTCACCCATGTCTCTGTAGCAAAAATCTGTTAGCTAATAAAATGATGTCTTATGTATCTTCTAAATTAGAAAATGCATATCTCTTCCAATAATTGTCCAAATTAAATGAACCCAATTCAGAAAATTTCATTTTCAGTATACTAACTATTAGGATAGATTTTATACACTGGTTCTGTTCATGAAAATTTGTTAAGTAATTAACTAGTGACTTGTTGTGTTTTTAGCTTAGAAAATTCATAGAAAATTGCTAATAACTTAAAATGATTTGTTCTCTGTTTCTAAAATTCTGTTATTTCATGCTTAGGTCTGTGTGAGTTTTGGCTTGTTTGATGTTGTTGAATGTTTGAGTTTTGTCGGTGTTATTCGTTCTTATTTGTTTGTTATGTTCGATCGTTAGGCTTCGATATTTGCGGCAACCACGAGGACGATCCTCCGCACCATATTGAGCAACAAAGAACAGCAAGCGCTTTGATCATGATAATCCCAAGACTTTAAATTCTAATATTTTGTTTCAATTGTATGTATGCATTGCTTAATTTGTGTTAAAATGGATTAGTTAAATCAGTAGTGCATATCCTGTAGACAAATATTGATCTCTACTACACGAGCCTAGGTTATTTGTGTGATTAGAGATCATTGGATGATTTCTTGTCACTTAGTAGATACGATTTCATTTGCTTAGACATGCTTAGTATCGGTGAATCAAGGCGATTATCGACTTTAGTCGGTAACCTTGATCACACAAAATTTACTACAACTTTATGTTTCAGCATTTTGCTATGCTTACTTGCAAAACTAAAACCAAAAACAAAAATGATTTAGACGCGGCACAATGGTAAGATTGGTGTGATCATTGGGTGTGGCTCGAAAGGTGCCCGGTCAATTAAGGACCGAACATCTTGTGAGTTTCTGTTATCCAGCATTTCGTGCTAACCACACTAGA
The DNA here is from genome assembly GCA_036346255.1 of Ampelocalamus luodianensis. Lineage (NCBI taxonomy): Eukaryota > Viridiplantae > Streptophyta > Magnoliopsida > Poales > Poaceae > Ampelocalamus > Ampelocalamus luodianensis. The sequence continues at coordinate 48,138,598 of CM070617.1, forward strand.
GGTATGGGACCTCTCTTGACCTAGTACTTTGGCGTGTATTGGTCCCGGTCGCAGGAGGTCGCGGGAGGGACGGAGGTGGGAGCATGGTAGTTGTCCAAAAGCTTTATCTGAGTGGGTAGTTGTCTTTTCGGCTTTACCATGTAAGCGTATGGGTTTCTATCCATACGAGCGGCTCGAGGTTGATACACAATATTGGAAACAGTCTCGTAGGACTTAGTCAGGCTTGCATACCTTCGGAAGTGTGCTTTGGCTTAAAGGCGGTCTGAGGTGTGGGTACAGTGGTACACCCCTGCAGGGTTAAAAACTATTCGAATAGCCTCGTCCTAGGTGATGGACACGCTTGGGTAAGCTTATCGAGAGTTAGACTACAACCTTTTAAAATTAAAACTTGCAGGGTGGTACGAATCTGGGGATTCGTGCTATGTTGTGGTGACTATTGGGATAGTCACTTCTAGGTGGTTACTTGTATCTATCTTTATCTCGCAGTTATTTCAACAGTAAAAATGAATTGCAAACTTGCCTTTAAACCATATTATATTATTGCAAATGAAAATTGGCTTTATGCAAATGAAACATATGGCCTCCACTGAACAAGCCTGCATGTAGCATATTAACAGGTCTGTTAGTTCACACGTCAGTCTTGCGGGTACAAAGACAATCTTTGTACTCAGGTGCTTTGCTTAATGTTTTTGTTGCAGAGGAAGAAGGTGAGCCTCAGGGTCCTCACTTCTGTGAGCTGTGTTGCCGCTTCTTGGACGACTAGACTTGGTGGTCCGGTCAGATGCCTTGTGGGTTGAAGGCACGCTGATTGGCTTTGTTTATAGCCATCTTATGGCACTTTTGCTTCCGCTGTCGTTCTTGTCTATTTGTGTATCTTGTGGCACATCGGCCTATGTACGTAATATTGTTACTATTTGTTTATCTTCCGTTTGTAGTGTAATGTTTGGACTCTATGTTTTGAATGGAGTTGATGTCTAATTTTGTAACGAGGTGCGTATACTGATTTCTGGGAAGTATACATATCTCGAGGATCAGTTTATTTGATTTGTGATGCTAGGACCAGGTGGTTGGTTAAGCATTACAAGCCAAATAAACTGGGGTCCTCACATGTTCTTTCTTCACCGACTACTTCTGCAATCACAAACAAGGCAGAGAATTTCACAAATAATTATAACAGTAATTTGAACATCCAACAATTCATTTTGGAATTTGGATAAGAAATCCTTCCTCTCAAATCCGGATAGAGCAATCAATAATTTATAATCAATATGTCATATATTGTTTAATTTATTTAAGGCTGGCCGAATTGCAGCGTTCTTTGTGTCCTTATTTTTTGTTTTGGTTCTTAATTTGGCAGGAATTAATTTTCTAATCCCACATTATACTAAGTTGAAACTGGTTGTTTTTTTTTTCCTTCTTAATGCAACGACACACAAGTCTTGTGTGTGTTCTCGAAAAAAACAACTACTGATCCGTTGTTCTTTTGGACACTTTATGTTATAAAATGATGTAAAAACAGGGAAAGTTTGCACAACGGAGGGAACTTACGCAGGGTGAGAGAGTGAAATGTCACAAAATAAGTTATAGGCCGGGTTTCAAGCACAATGTGACAACTTGTTTTTTTTTGGGGGGTAATTTTCCTGGTTTCTTAAGTTTGCGCTATCCGCTTACAACATAGGATGGACACACTCAGATTGAACAATTTCCGTAATGAAATCAGTCCTGCCCCCGTGTGTGTCCATTGTACTTTACAAAAGAGTGAAAGTAATAATACAAAATAAAATGAAGGAATTAAGTGTCATGTCAATTTTTCAAGTTAGGTGTACATGGCTATTCTCTAATTAAAACTACCATCCACCATTTTGAGCTTATTATTGAAGCGAGAGCTGAGCTAGCTCAAGTTCATCGGATTAACCAAGCAATATTATTGCACTCATTTGAGTATTATATTACATAACGTATATATTCTTACTTCAACATTACAACTAGTTGTGGCTACTGCATTTTTTGGTGGTCATTTTCTACCAAAACAAAAGCACAAAATTGTGCGATAATCGATAATCATCTAAAACCTAATTACATTTATGCGGAAGACTAGCTAGCTATAAACTTTAGTCGCTGTCGAGACCTGGATTTACCATCTGAAACCCTCTGTGTATGCCAGCACCAGTCCCTGAATCAGTAGCTAGCACTACTGCAGAAAAAATCATTAAAGACAGATCAAAAACATTATCATAGATGGTTTCATGAGCCGTCTGATTTTATGGATCAATAATGACATGATTTCATAACATACGGTTTTTCGAACCGTCTGTGATGCGGTTTTGTAGATGAAATCGTTTATGATAGCTTATGTATCACAGATGGTTTGTAGATGAAATCGTCTGTGATAGCTGATGTATAACAGACGGTTTGTCCCAAGGAACCGTCTGTGATAGTTGTTTCTCTATAAAATCTCCAAACAGTGGCAATACCAATTATAATATACTCCAACGCCGCGACTTGATTGAAAATTTTTCATTGGAGTCTTTTATTTTTGCTATATACCCTTTTTCATATATAAAAAGAAGTATGTATACAAATATTATAACAAAAGGTGGACTTTAATGAATTTTTTCATGAAACTCACTTTGAGGTATCTTATAGTCATTATTAGAGTATACTCAAATAGATAAAGAGGTATCACCATACGATTTAAGTAGTATATGAGAAGCGGGAGTACCTACTCCCAAGAGTGCCATACCATTTTCCTATATATATATATATATATATATAATAGTTCGTAGTCCCTTGTTAGCTAACTCAAGGCCTGAATTCAGCTAGCTCGTTTGCTCCTTGGACGTTCATCCTAAACGTGCAGGTGAACCACAGCCTACTTCATCGAACCTGACATACTGGAGTGTATGATTTGTTTCATGCCAATTCTCCAAGTACTTGTAGAATCCTCTTAAACCACAGCCTCAGAAGTAATAGTAGTAGAACTTGGAGGATTGGCTTGAAGCAAATCTCACACCCAGTGTGTCAAATTCGATAAAGTAGGTTGTGGTTCACCTACACGTTTCGGATGAATGCCCAAGGAGCGAACTAGCCAGCTGAATTCAAGCCTCGAGTTAGCTAACAAGGGATTATGAAATATATATATATATATATATATATATATATATATGCCAGTTTTAAAGGCACAAACAGCCACTGCTTAGAGATTTTATAGAGAAGAGATCAGGATAAGAGGAAAGAGTGAGGCAAAAATGGGTGTGTGTTGGTTCCTCATTTAGTACGCCACCCCAGCACTTAATCTGCAGTTACCAAAGGGAGCATTTCAGGTAAGTACTCAATAGCTCCACTACAATGTTTACTCCACTACAATGTTTAGGCTTTTGTAGTACTTTCTGGTGATGCTACATATCTTTGTGTATAAGCTCCATGGATACTATCTTTTTTGCAAAATGAACTACTTGTTTGCACTAGAAAGAAAATTTTATTGAAGCTTGTAATTTACTTGTTGTCATACTTGGTTTGCATGTACTTGCTATCATATTGGAGTTTGGATTACCTACTAGGAGAAGAAACACTCTTCCCCAACCAACATTTTTGTACTAGTACTATCACACAGAGCAAATTGAATATATCCAATAGCACAACATATAAGCAAAAGTAATACAAATCACACACAGGTTCAAAGAAGGGAACTACACAAATTGGCGAGGAAGAACAATGCTTACAGGGCATCATGATGTAACACAAATCACACAGAGATTGAATATATCCAATAGCACAGAATATAAGCAAAAGTAACACAAACCACTCATGAATTCAACCTACATTGAACAAACTATTGAGCAGGTAGGAAGGACAATGCTTACAGGGCATCATGATGTCAAATAGAAAACCTGAGTCATCCATATTACACACTTCGAAGGTACCTTGCCGGAGGCGACGCGTGCTCGGGAGAGAGGAAGAGGTGGGATTAGGGAGGAGGCACGCCGAGCTCGGGGGAGGAGGGGCACCAGGCTCGAGGAGGCGGTGGCTCGTGCTCAGGGAAGAGGTGCGCTGGGCTCGGGGGAGGAGGGGCGTTGGGCTCAGGGAGGAGGGGCGTTCGACTCAGGGAGGCGACAGCTCGTGCTCGGGGAGGAGGCGGCGGGCTCGGGGAAGGAGGCGCATCGGGCTCGGGGGAGGACGGGCGATGGGTTCGGGGAGGCAGCGGGTCGTGCTCGGGGAGGAGGCAGTGGGCTCGGGGGAAGAGGCGCGCCGGGCTCGAGGAGGAGGCGGCATCGAGTACGGTGGCGACAGGCTCGGGGGAGGAGGGAGAGAGTTAGAGAAAATGTATTATTTGTTTGAGTGGGGGCGCGGGCAAATCCTAGAGTTCGTATATAAATAGGATTGGACATCACAGACGGTTCTAAAGTAGAACCGTCTGTGATAAATACATATCACAAACGGTTTTAAAGTAGAACCGTCTGTGATAATAAACATTCTCATATACATAAATACAAATTCAGAACATATGGCACATTCACATATTAGTAAAGTATTAGTTTCAGCTCAAAGTCTGATTTGTAGTTGTCATATTTAATTAGTAAAGAATATTGACAAAAATGATGAGGAATTATATCCGAATATTTGCTAAAACTATACTAAAACTGCTAATTTTACGACAATATGCTTTACTTCAAGTAGTTCGACACCTTTGCAAAGAACTTGGCGTACTCATTCCTAATCCTATAGCCGTCGCTGCAGAAGACTTCGTAGTCATCCCACCCTACCGACACGCCGCATCCAGTGCTCGTGCACAGGTGGCCGTCATCCGGCAGCGCCAACACCTGGCCCTACGGTCCAGCCATCTTCTTCCACGTCGCCACCTGGACCGCGTCCGCAGCGAGCCTCCAGCACCGCTTGTACTCCCGGTTGGTCCTCTTGGCTGTCTCGCACCCGCCGCTGGCCGACTCGCCCTAGACTTTGGCTGATGTAGTGCTTCCCAATTACGTCGTGCTCTTTGGACGCCTTGTACATGGCCTTGCACGTGACTCGTAGGCTGCAGAGGTCAACCATGGGCTGAGGAGAGCTCGTGGCCATGCGGCCGACGATTTCGACGACGACTTCGTGAGGAAGAGTGATGGCGATCCCCGACCTCCTTGCCTTGGTCCTCGCTGTCATGCTCCGCGTGCTCACTATGGCGTGCGATCGACAGTACTAGCTAGCTGCGTACGTATTGATCAATACCGTATATGCGTCCTCACTATGGCGCGCGATGATCGTTCTTATAAAACAAGGAGTAACATCGGTGCGCGAGATGAAGAGACGCGATCACGAGACGAAGAGATGCATTGTAAAGTTGGTGCATGAGATGAAGAGACGCATCATAATGTCGGTGTGCGAGACGAAGAGACGCATCGTGCAGGAGTTAAAATATTGAATTATAACAAACGGTTATATTTAAAAACCGTTTGTGATGTATGTAATCACAAATGGTTCTTGTTTAAAACCGTCTAAGAATTATCACAAACGATTCTTATTCAAAACTATCTATGACATCTGTAATCACGAACGGTTCTTATTAAAAATTGTCTGTGATGAGGCTGCCAGTTTGAGTTTTAAAGATAGAATTACTTTCCCTGGGAAGATAGGAAAAGGAGCGTCAACCGTATTTATGAAAAATAATTCCCAAAAAGACAGTGATGCTTTGGTTACCAACGATTTATTCAGAGTAGATTCTGATAAATCCTATCCATTGGACTTCCGTCTTTATTTGTTTAATCTTGCCACAAGTTGTTGGCCTATAAATAACCATCAGAAGGGCAGAACTAAGAAAAAAATTACTCACAAACTTCCCATCTTTTCTTACTTCTATTTCTTCTTAAAGTTCTCATCTCCATACCTTTCTAGTAAGACAAAATTCACAAAACAAATCGACTTTTCGACCACCGTAGAAAGAACAAATCCATGGATGACTTCAATTAAGGTGGTCGAAAAGTCAGTTTGGTCTATGGATTTGAAGTTTTCAAGAAACAAAGTGTCCATCGGATTACATATCTTCTAGTAGAAGAATAATATCCCTATGATCAAGTGAGCATGCATTTCATTGTCTATAATGTGTAACTTCCGATCAAGTATGTTGATCGGAAGTTACACATCAAAGATAGTGAAGTTACACATACAAAACAAGGTGCCTACAGGATTACATATCTTCTGCTTTCTTCTGTTGGAGATCAACTTAGACCACTTTAAAAGATCAAACCTGAGGAACTAGTCGGAATCGACTAACCAGTTGTTTCTCATTACAGATGGTTCCAATAAATAACCGTCTGCGAATTTAGTAATATCACAGACTGATCTTCAATATGAACCGTCTGTGATACTTCACAGACAGTCTTCAACATGAACCGCCTGTGATATTATCTCTTCACATACGGTTTTCAGCGCAACTAGTAACACAAACGATCGCTAAACCAAAACCGTCTGTGATTGTATTTAATACTAACGGTTTTGGTAAACTGTCTGTGATGAGACGTCCAGTATTAGCCTTTTTATAGTAGTATATTGCAAACAATTACTTCATTGAATGTTAAACATATATATCGCAAAAGTAGAGCTATCACGTAATATTAAACAGTACGTAAATAGACCTTACCACTTTTGACTTACAGAACGGCCGGTCAGGCCAAATACCTTTAAAGAACAACAACGGAAGTAGAATCAATAACACAACAGGTGGGACTCTCAGGACATACCTACAGGTAATCAATTGGGGCTTGTGACCTAGTCATTTGCCTTTTCTTCTTCCAAATCGTACTGACGCATTTGAGCGCTCATACAGTCTTTTTCTTCTATTATTGAATAATAATATCGAGCGAGTGTGAGTACACAGCTGTACTCTGTGAGCCAACACATAGAGTGCAGTTATAATAGATGCAAGGCTGATCAAAGAAAAAGCTTGAGGTCATTTTATTTGCATAAAGCCACAATTGAAATAGATTAAGTAGTAAACAATACATGAGATCTAGCATTTTAACTAAACCAGTTTTAATAAAATTGAGTAATTGTTGTATAATACTTGGCAAGGTTTCATCCACCTATGAATAGAGCATGGTTCCATCCACCATATGCTATATCAGTCTTTAGGGTTCCATCCACCCATTAATATCCACTGGGTTCCATCTACCCAGGCCCAAATTCAGGGTTCCATCTACCCGATAGTTTTATCTCACCCACAAATGGCTTTTAAAATCAGAGACTAACCATACAAGTTCCCACGCATCACCCATGACCGTGGGCACGGCTGTCCAGACATTTTTCACTCTGTAGAAGTTGCACAATTCTACACATAAGAGACGATCATCTTATAATGTCAACACGCTACTATAGGCGTGAGACTAAGAGAATAATCATAAATCCTTTACAATGCACTACCCCAACACAGTTCTGCCCGCTAAGATTTCAACTACCTGGGAACTGCATCCACCCGAGCCGAAAGCCCCCTCTTGCACCGTACGGGAAAATGTCTCCCTCCAACACAGTTCTCGTATTCCACTAGATTGCGTGACCAACACTAAGGCAATGTAAATTAATTAGCCATGTCGACACCATTATAGACTTGTGTGGTTGCACTATTAGTGCTTGGGAGGTCATCACAAGATTCAGACCTTAATTGGCTTGGGCAAAACTACCACATTGCAAGCTCTCATGCTTCAACTGCACCCGCCCCACTTACCATCTGTCGAAGTCTGAAATAGTGTTTGAGTTTTTGTTTTGAAATTATCCTCTAAGTTCAACATATCAGCCATCTCCATCCAATGGTTGCCCAAATCGAGTTTTGATGTTTGAATGATGTCGGGGCAAATTAATGCCACATCTCAATGTATCTAAGTAAGGCTAAGCATATCATTTAGATACAGACGTAGTGACTAATTAAATTTACTATTATTCCTAGGGTGACAAAGGCTAGTGTTCAAGATCAAGGAATGGAATTTACTGGCTCAATTAGCATTAAGACATTAACTACAAGCTAATGACAACATAATTGCAATAAAAGTATAGCATGCATTTTATAATTTAAAATAATATAATTTGCATTCAAAAGTAGGAGCAATATGATTAAAGTGTTGACTCACCTTGCTCAATGTTTTGATAATCTTGGTCTTGTTCTTTCTCTTGCTTGAATTGCTACTTTTCAGGACTTCGAATTCTAATTGTGCAGAATACGACTGAATTTAAGAACGCCTGAAAGTAACCAAATGAAACCAAATAAACTCAAAGGCACTTGAAGAAAATGAAAAGACTTCAAACCAACATAAATAAATCCACAAATTCATACATTTGGTATAAGGGTATATATTTGGATCTTAGATGAATTTAGGATAGGGAATTATTTGATTTAGAGTTAGGACGAGTAAGATCAGGTGAGGACGAGCTTTCAGAGGATGGGCCAGAGAAGGAGAAAGAAGAGGGAAAAGGAATATTCATAGGAATATCCCTGATTATTTAATTTGGTACATTAGGCTAACCGATGGATAATATTGCATTTACTTTATTCCCGGTTATTATATGACGAATAGTGACTTGCACTAAGGGAGTAAGTATTCTTATTTATCCCAGAATTATTCCTTAGTTGGACATTAGCGACACCGCACTACAGATGGATTTTTTTGGTTAATTAATATATTGTCTATTTACTTCCCTAAACGAAATGTATAAAGAGGTCGATTGATGGGTCTTGCTTTACTTAATAATTTATTTTACTATTTTCTATTTATCAAGGAAGTTTCATGAGAGTTAGGTGAGACCCGTGAGTATTAACTAGGTATTATCTTTACAAATTAATAAGTGGTTCCTACATGTCTGAGACATTCTATCGAGTTAATTTTTCCAACTAACATAATTACTTACATGGTCATACATACATATGTATATAATTTTAATTGACTGGATTAATTCCAGAGTTTGCATTGCTAGGATCCCGTGCCATGCTAACATTTGAGGTTAGTTACTAGTCAATAGAATGAGTAATTTAATGACTAACTAAAATGTGGGGTCAGCTATTTACTTGAATTTCGAATTATTCTTATCCATAGGAATATTCCTAAGGGGCTAACATGTCATACTAAGATTATGCTAATTAATAGCTAGTTTTAGCTAGACCACTAATTACTCACTAACCGTAATTTACCACAAATCCTAGTGTTTAATTTTTTATTAATCTATAGGTTAAATAATAATCCTAATATTCTGGAGCACCTAAGCAATGCCTACTAGCTTAATTTTAAATTTTAAATAGCCAGCCACTAGCGAAGAGTCTACATGTAAATGTCTAACGGTCTATGACCGAAACTATATGCCATGCTAATCCTCAACCTAGGATTAAACTAGTACAATGATTGAGTCTAACCTCAATTCTCCCTATTAACCCCTAATTTAATTATAGCAGGCCTTATTGTGATAATCCTAATTATTAATTAACATCTAATTAACCATAGTACTATTCACTAATTATTCTATATGTGGCCTACATGTCATTGGTATTTTATGCACAGAACCATGGCTTAGCAATTACTATTGGACTTGAATCCATCAATTAGTGACTTAGTATCTAAACAATTTACATGCAATAAAACTAAGGATGGAACGGTCCACTTGTAAGTGGAACACTAACTAACTTAATTACGATCTATTAAGCAGGCCAACTGATTCATGAATAGTTCATTGTGTTCCATTTTAAGGGGTTTACTATTGACCTCGAGTCCATAGTTCAATTATACATTAACTAATATGGGAGGTGTTGTTAATGCAACATTAGCTAGACTTTATTAACATTTAACACTAATTAACTTATTTAAACCCTGCTTATATAGAGCCTAGCTGTCACACAGGTTTTATAGTAAATTGCATTTTTAATTGGCCTACTAATGGCCTAGGCCAACTAGTCAAGGACATGTTAACCAAATTAATTAATTAATTATTATTGTTATTATTATACTATATACATATTGTGGGTAATTAAACACTAATTAATTGGATCACTCATCTAATTAAGTAGGGCCCTATTGTCATTTAGGCCTTTCTAAATATAGACTATATTTTAATAATCCCTGGAATTAAAATTGAACCTTAAAAATAAATATTAATGACCTAATAATAATTCTTAACTAACATCTAACACTATTCAATTTAATCACTATCAAATTAAGTAGGGCCAACCATTATTGAAATATTAGCAAAATTAATAGTTTTAATTTAAATTGCAATTGAAGCATTTAACTAAATGAATTATTTTAACTAAACACTAATTGATATGGCCTACTGATTATTTCAACATTATGTTTTATCAAGACACAAAGTTTTGCTTTGATAGAATTTCTACTAAATTAACATATTCATGTAATGACATACAAATTAACTTAATCAATTAAATTATTATTATTGTTAGTATTACCATTTTAGTAATGGCCTAGGGCCTAGCAGGGGGTGTTGGTGCAGGCAAATAAGGTGGTGGCGCCACTTGAGGTGGTGCTGGCGGCTCTAGCTCCTCTAGCAGTGGTGCTAGTAGCTCCTGGGCGTATAGAGCTTCCTCGAGCTCTGCGATCCTCTCCTCGGCGATCTGTAGGGTCTAGTAGGCTCCACAAAGCTCTTCTATCGTGGTCTCCATGGCCTACCCTTTGCGGCAACGAAATGTGCAAGGTGGACGACAATGATAAGTCCTTCCTTATCTGTGGTGGGGTAGTGGGCTAGATGATCCACATGGAGGTGTGGGGGTGAAGGCAAAAGACCGTATCCTCTAACTTAGTGGCATGGGCGTTGCACAGGCATAGGATATCAAGATGGCAAGGCTCCTAAATCCCTTCCTCGAAGATGATCCTCTGTACAATGATGTTCATGGGGCGGCTGGCCTTGGCTTCTTCTTGAGCATAGATCGTTATTTTGCACAACACCTCATGTCTCTTACAATTCACTATCCAGTTGGTGCCTCAGTAGAGTGACCTCTCATATCCTCCAAGTTCTTGTAGGATTCTCACAACTCAGTAGCATAGCCTCCAGTGCGTACCATAGGTGTGAAGCATCAGGATCTATTTAAGACAGTGCAAGGGTAGGGGTCAAATTAAACAACGAAGAGAAGAAATGCAACAGTGGGACGACTAAAGAGACACAAGAGAAGTCAAGAATTTCTTTGATCTTGCAAGTTAATTTTTCTTTAGAAAATAGTTTTGACCTTCCTAAAGACATCCATTCTATCTAAGGTCAAGTCCTACAATTAGTTTGACTCTGATACCATCTCTGTCGAGACCTGAATATACAAATTTAGACCCTTTGTGTATACTTCACTAGTCCATGATCACGCTAGTGCACACAGTATCAACATTGATAAACATCATTCTATACACATCAAATTTAAGGATAAACATATTAAGTTTGATAAATAAATAATTGTTGTGTGCTTATGGTCAAGTTTACATTTATTTAGCCTCGTAGGGCTCAAGCACTAAATAAAGATAATAGTAACGGAACGAGAAAAACTTCAGCGGGACCCATTGACTTGTCATAGGCAACCAACTAGGAACAAGACCTAATGATCGACCCCCTCGTAGTACTTCTCCTCCAGAAAGGGTGCACTCAAAAAGTTGAACCACATAATGCAAATATACATGATGGCTTATTCTAAAGGATATGGTTAGTAAGGTTGTTTTGCATAAAGTGACATTTGCATTTGAATAGAATATGTATAGACTAAAAAGCATAGAGTAATATGACAATAATAAGTAAACAAGAGTTTGAACAGAAAGCTTGCACATAGCCTAATCCATTTCATTCACATAGCCATCCTTCCCTGTTTTTATTTTTTAACACTACCCCTTGTGTGAAATCTTAGAGCATGTCCATGACCGTGGATACGACTGTTCGAATATATTTGATTAACACTCTATAGAGGTTGTACAACTTTTCCCACAAGAAATGACCAACGACACGGTTCTGACACGTTTCCATGGACGTGCGACCCAAATGATCATAACAAAGCATTTCAGAGACTTCGCCCCAACAATTGGCTCTCACAGTAACTTACCTACACCCTTATTCCATACACAGGGAATATCGCAACGCAATAAACGGGCGTAAGGGTACAGCGTTGGATTTCAGAATGGGAACCATCCATGATGTGGATCATACACAGCACACCACACCCTCCACCCTACACTCAGTTTAGCCTACTTACTGAGGAAGCCAACATTGAAACTCAGTAACTTACTAAGCCAGGCTCTTCCCATTAGAGCATGCGGTTGTACGATTGTGGCTCAGTTCAATGGCGCACGAAGTTAAGTCCTTAATTATCCAGGGCAAGACTACCCAATGCACTAAGTTTACACATAGAATCATATAATTCAACACATAGTCCACCACACATAGTTTAACACTAAGTCTTGTCACTTACCCTAGTCTAAATCATTTTCCCACCCGGTCGATTATTGTGCAACACATGCCATCAATGTGTGACAATACATGACACACCAAGATTCACAAAAATGTTCCATAATCCATTAATCGGGTGTAGACTTGCATTTCAAAATAGTATCAATAACCCATTGCAAAGCTACGCATACTAGTCGTGTCTAACCAACCCCCGTTGGTGCTATAATAATTACCAACTAGTATTATCCAGCGTAGGGTGACAAATGATCATGGCATACAATCATCAAGGTAGAATAAATGAAAAATAGGTGACAAAACTATCCCTCGGAAATAATAAACATTTGATAATTTAAAGTAGCATGCAATAGTTTGAAAAAAGGTAATATTGTAAAACTGGGTTTGATATGATCAATATCCAACTTGCCTTGGGAAAGATCCTGGTCCTGGTGTTGATCAACTTTGACTCCTTCATATGCTCCTGGTGTCTCAATGTCTACTTGCAAAAGACAACGAAAAGAAAATAAATAAATAAATAAATAAATAAATAGCAATGAAACAAACTCTAAAATTATAATAAAAATCCATAAAGGTAGCATTCAATTTTAAATGAATTTAGAAACTTGAACGAGCTCAATCGAAGTTCGTATGAGGGATAACAAGCTTCTAGAAGTGGCTCGGGTGGCATAAGTTGGGAAAATAACAAAGGGGATAGAAAACAGAGACTGACATGTGGTGTATATTTTGAGAATCTTTATTTTTGGAATTTCATGAAAAATCGAGGGACTGACATGTGGGGTTCACGGTCTATAGACCAGGTTCACGGTGAACTTTGACTACAGAATAGTACTACTAATATGTGGGACCCACATGACATAGGCTTGGCTCACGGTGGACTAGGTCCACACGGTTTGGATCTAGGGTCTGGGGTGACGAGACAATTGATGTGGCGGTGGTCCTGACAGCGCGCACGTGGCACCGAGGTGGCAAGGGTCGGTGCTAAGGTGGCAGTGGTGGTTGGCTCCGGCAAGGGCAATGTGCAACGGTGCTCTCCAGTGAGGTAACGACGTCGGTAGAAGACAATGCAAACGCTGATCTAGAGCGATGGATCTGGATGAGCATGCGTGGGCGAATCGGATGGGGCGCATGTGGGGGACTGATGTTCATTGGAGATGATCGGTGGCGAGGAAGAAGCGGTGGTGATGGCACGGGTCTCGGCAAAGTTGACGATGCGACACGCTTCGGTTGAATCTAAACGGACAACAAGGAAGAGGAGGACGAGACGGTCCCGTTGGTGGTAACGGTGAAGGTGGGGGCTCACCAACGGCGACGGTGGATGGTGATGAAGAGCTCGGAGAGACAACAATGGCGGCAGCACAGATCCGAAGCTTCGGTGCCCTAGGGCTTGGGGTTTTGGTAGCAGTGTATGCGTCAGGTGCGGAAGTCGACAGCGGTGTCGCTTAAATAGGTAGGCGGTGGCATGACGCGCATGCCGAGGACTATGAGGCGGCAGCGGAGTCCAACTCGGGTCAGACTTAGGGAAGAAGCATAGTGACCCCTGGATCGGGCCCATTTGTCAGCGACGGCAGGGCGCGGGAGGACGCGTGTCGCACGCTGACGCAATGCGACGGCCAGCGTGGGCTGGGCTGCATGGGCGACAGCGGCTGGGCCGACTGGGCTGGAAAGAGAGAGAAAGAAGTGGGCCGATGGAAGAATTTTGCCCACTTGGCCTTCCGGATTTTAAATAAATTTTCTATTTAAAAAAATATAGGAAAATATAAATAGCAAATACACTCGCAAAATCTGGAAAATACTTTTAAGCACAAAGAACTGAAATAAAATACTTTTGGATTTAATTGATGTTCAAGTTAATCAGATTAAATCATTTCATATTTGAAAAGTCCCGGTTAAGCTGTAATTAAGAGAGGAAAATTGGTTTAACCTTTTAGGGATCCTAATCTACGCAGAGATTTTGAAACTCGAAAAATTGGGATGCTACGTTGTCACAAGTGCAAACAAGAAAATTCGCACCCAGAAAAGAAAATGTCCGATGCTTCAAGGTAAACTTTCCCGTGTCTAGTCTTATCAGGGCAAAGATGATCGAGCATATAAAAATCCAGATCAGGAACTCCAAAGTAGCAAAGACCAATGTCCTCACGACAGAGGAGAGAGCAAAGATGGTCGAGCATATAAAACTGCATATCATGAGCTCCAAAGTAGCAAAAAAAAGACCAATGTCCTCACGACAGAGGAGATAGCTGGGAACAAAGCAGCAAAACTAACTAGACTTTGGTCTCCTAAGCCAAAGAGAACCCCATTCTTACACTTTTTGACGTATTTTCCCTAAACAAATTGCATTTTAGGAAATGCTCTCTCTAGGTGGTTGTAGAATTCGACTGGCCTATTCATTTAATTTTCATGATTTTCTATAGGGAAATGTGTGGATGCATGTATTAGATACCAACTTCTTTTGAAATACAAATTAAATCCACCGTGAACCATCTATCAATGTGAGGATACATTGTGTTAATTGAATTTTATCTTAGAATTAACACTATGTGGAGTTAATTTGGTGGTGCTATAACGGTAAGGGTTTTTTTGTCCAAACACAATTAATGGAAGATAAGGGAGAGAAGTGCCATGTCGACAGAAACTTTTACATAGTCTCAAAAGGAAAAAAAGGAGCTCTTCTTTTACAGATCTGAAACGGATGGCTAGAGTTTGGGAATAAATGTGAAATGATGCTATATATATGTATTTTATATAACTATATACCAGAATAACCATGCACTCAGCTATTTAGGCATGATCACCTGTTTATATTTTTCCAAACCAAGTAATTATTCATGGCATGAATAAAACTGAAAAAAAAGAGTGGAAGTTGTCCTACCTATATATATATCCCTATCAGCCCTCCATTTCCACCAAACACAACGACACATTCACTCTCCAATCACAGTCACATGTATACGCATGCATGATCAAAGACAAGCGACCGAGGAAGCAAGCCTATGCACAGTGCGAAGGATCAAACTGCAGGATTCATCCATGAAGATTCGACGCACGGGAGGGAAGTATAGCTATTAACGAAGGATTTAGTATATACATGGAGGGTGACAGAAGAGAGTGAGCACACGTGGTGGTTTCCTTGCATGCATATGGCGCCGTCGTGCTTGGAGCTATGCGTGCTCACTTCTCTTTCTGTCATCCTCTCTCTCGTGCTAATCTTTTGGACTCCCTGATGCTACCTGTCTTAGTTATCATTAGTGTAATTCAGCTTCCATCATGTATGGAGTTTCACAAAAACCGACATGCAGGGTGGATTCAGAAAAATGAGTCAATGGAGTCACTCCCACTTAAGTTTATAGTGTAACATCTTATATACATAATGTGCTACCATAGATTACACATAAGATCATCGGGTCACATGACTCCGGTTACTGCACTTGGATCCGCAGTATTGATTTGTTCTCATTAGTTCAAGGGTAAGCAACGACGCTGGGGTTCAGGAGAACTTTCTAGAACTTCGTTTGGTTTCCTTCCTGTTGATCGATCGAGTGTCTAGTTAATTTGTGGCTTCAAGCTTCACACATGCATGTGTGCATTTAGACCACAAACTTGTGGTTAGTTGCATACAGTTAATGCTGCAAGTAGCTAGGTTAATTAGCGCCAAGAGGCTAATCAAGAGTACTTAACTAAATATCATCCGCCAACGGATCGATGGCTAGTACGTCCAATCGGTGTGCCATCTCTGCAAACGTGTATTTTCTGGGGATTTGATTATGTTAGTGGCCAGGTGCACCCTTTAGTTTCGAGGGAAAAGATAGATATCACCCATGCATTAATATTTCATAGGTGGCGAAGCCAAGATTAGAACCCCCCGCGCGCCCGCGGCGTCAAGCGGTGAAACCTGTGGGATCAATACCTTTTATTAAATCTTTATTAAAGCACTAATACAAGGGTCTCTCTTGATTCAATGAATACATCTGCTTCATTGTACTACTACTATTCTACTATTATATTTTTGTTTGATCAAGGTGGCCTAACCAATCTGTGGGTGCGTAAGATAAAATTTAGGCAAAATTGGCTACAAGACATCACAATTTCGTGTCATTAGCTATAGAACATCTAAATTTCGTGTTTTTATCGAAAGACATTACAAAAATGTGTCTATTTGCTTTAGAACACTTTACTTATTAAAATAATATATCCATCTTGGAGAGGAGAGAGGTGGACAAAAAGATTATTTTACCCTCAGTTGGTTTGATTCAACCACGTTCATGGAACCATTTCGTCACTAGAGGCTACGGCGGCGAGCATCTCCACCACGCAATGGAGGCCAACGTGGCCAGCGCTCCTCAGGCCGCCCTGCAAGACCCACCTTAGCCTAAGCAACGCCGACACATCATGCTTCTTCGACTACATCTCCATCTCCATCGGTGGCGGGGAGGCGTCGCACCCTCCGCTGCTCCCGGACACCTCACTGATTGCAGCGATTGCCGACAGCGAGAGCAGCTCCTACGGTGACGCCGCCACCAATGTGGTCACTGGCCGTGAGCTTGTGCCCTCCTTCTCCACCATCGCCCACATGGATGCCACCCTCAGCATTGGGCAATACACCCCGACCGCGCTCGCCATCGAGCCAGCGCTGACATTCTTCTCGAGCCTCCGCTCGCTACATGAGAACCTGCAGTTGCCGTTGTTCCTCTCCGGCGGCCTCCAGGCTGGTGCGTCGTCGCTTGGCTGCCGCGGCCTCCACTGGTCATAGAGGAGCTTGATGTGAGAACTCGAACAATTACCTTAAGCTAAGTGACACTAATTGGTAATTAGCGGTAATTAAAATTCTTTAACACAATATCAAATCATACTCTCGATTAATTACCAACCGCTTAAAGTCTCACATTTGACAATAGGAAGCAACACAATTATCATACAACATCACCTCCATACAATAAATAGTACATCATCTTGCATCCATCTCACTAAAAACCATCCTTGTCATCATCCACTTTTCCATTTTGCATAAACCACAAGAACTCCGAAGTGTGCAGCCAAACCAAGAACAATAGCTATTAGTTTTATTGTAGTTCGTTGCCGTCAGATTTCCCCAAAGTGCAGTAGGATACCCG
Source organism: Ampelocalamus luodianensis (assembly GCA_036346255.1). Taxonomy (NCBI): domain Eukaryota; kingdom Viridiplantae; phylum Streptophyta; class Magnoliopsida; order Poales; family Poaceae; genus Ampelocalamus; species Ampelocalamus luodianensis. The sequence goes on from CM070617.1 coordinate 48,156,117, forward strand.
GAGCAACCTGAGCAGTTGGTCCCTTGACTATCAAGGTACCCATACCACCTCCATCTCCAATCCAACACCATGATAATGTATTCATGAAAAACTAACTCGCATTAGGATTTGGTTCAGCATCGAGCACCAAAAATCAAGTTAGCAAAGAACAAAAAGGAAGTGGGGGGAATCGAGCCGAGACGGCCAGCGGCCGGGAGGCCGGGCCGGGTCAGAGCATCGAGCGGGGGACCTAGCCGAGGTGGCGCTGGCCATCCGGCCGTGCCGTAGGGGGGGAAACATGAGGGGGAGAGAGCGGCTCAGGAGCGTGGCGACGCCATGGAGGCCGAGCTGGGCCAAGGCTCGGTGCAGGCTGCTGGACCGGTGGCGCGTGGGCGACACAGGGGGAACTGGACCGAGTAGATGGAGGCGGCGGCGGCACCAGGAGGCCCCAACCGGGCGGCGGCGCAAGGAGGCCAGTGCTCCATCGGGTCAAGACCAAGGGGGAGTGTAAATCTAGGGAGAGTTGATGTGAGGAAGAGGCTGCTGTGTGGGTGTCGGCTGGTTTGGGTGGTGAGGAGAGAGGTATGTGAGGACCCGGAATATTTAACTAGTAACACTTAACCTCCAAATGGTTCTGGCATTACTAATTAAACATTCTAAGCCTCGATGGGCATATGCTTCCCAGAATTGCAGCATATGCACATCATCACAAAATTACACATCAATTCCATACACATACATCACTAGGTTCAACAACGACATACATAAAGTAAAGTTATTACAAAAGAGAGCCGACCGGCCAAATAGAACAATATACAAGAATGACAGCGGAAGCAAAAGCGCCATAAGATGGCTAGAACAAAAGTCGACCGGTTAGCCATATACCCACAAGGCAACCGACCGGGCCGCCAAGCTAGTCGCCCCGCAAGCTACCACAACACAGCTCACAAAAGTGAGGCCCTCGAGCTCACCTTCTTCCTCTGCAATGAACAATTAAGCATAGCATCTGAGTACAAAGATTGTCTTTGTACCCGCAAGACTGACGTGTGGAATAGCAGACCTATTCATAAACTACATGCAAGCTTATTTAGGTGGAGGTTGTATGTCTCATTTTGCATGAAGCCAACTTTATTTGCAATAATGTAATACATTTTAAAAGCAAGTTTGCAAATCTGTTTTGTTATCAAAGTAACCGTAAGTAAAGATACATACAAGTAACCACCTGGAAGTGACTATCCCAATAGCCACCACAACATAGCACGAATCCCCGATTCGTACCACCCATCAAGTTTTAATTTAAAAGGTTGTAGTCTAACTCTTGAAAGACCTTGCCAAGCGTGTCCATAACCTAGGACGAGGCTATTCGAATAGTTTTAACCTGCAGGGTGTACCAATGTACCCACACTTGGACCGCCTTCAAGCCACAAGCACACTACCAAGGTATGCCGCACTGCTAAGTCCTCTGAGACATTTCCAATCTTGTGTATTAACTACGAGCCGCTCATATGGATAGAAACCCATATGCTTACATTGCAAGCCGAAAGACAACAAATCCCATCACGGGTGAAGTCTTTCGGACACTACAATGCTCCCAACACCATCCCTCCTGCGACTCCTGCGACTGGAGCCAATACACGCCAAAGTACTAAGTCAAGAGAGGTCCCATACCCTCTAATGTGGTTATGCGCTAAAATGCTTGGTTTAGTGTAACAAGATGTTCGGTCCTTGTTGACCGGGCACCATTCGATCACACCCAAAAATCACACCATCATACCATTGTGCCCAAGTCTAAATCATTTTGTTTTCGTTTGGTTTTCATAAGTAGACATGGCACAAGGCGGAAATCATAATCATAATAAGTTTTAAGTGATCAAGGTTATCGACAAGTCGATAACCGCCCATTTCTACCGAAGCTAAGCATGGCTAAGCAATTGATTCGCAACTACTAAGTGACAAGAGCCCATCCATGGACTCTAAATCACAGCAAGTAACCTAGGCTCATGGTAGTAGAGGATAATCATTTGCTAAGGAAATGCATCTACTAGGCCAACTATTAACACAAAGTAGCAATGCATACGTAGAATTTGTAATCAACATAAATACTTAAAATACTGGGATTAACATGATCAAACTGCTTGCCTTCTTGCTGTTGCTCAAACTGTTGTGGAGGGTCGCTCTTGGGATTACCGCAAATGTCGAATCCTAAGCGAAAAGGCAAAAAGAACCAAGAACAACCAATAAGACGAGCCGCACTTAAACAAACGAGCAAGCAAAAATTATTCAAATGCTACAAAATTTACACATAAGGCAGAATATGAATATACCTAGACATAGGAACTGGAAAAATCTAATTTGGATTTGTGGTGCAAAAGATATTACCTAAAAACCCATTTTCGGTCATAATTAGGTACTGTAGCAAAAATATTTTCTAGAAAGATTTTGAAGCTGAAATTTTTATGGTAGCTACCTACTGGCATAGTGGTAACCCATATAAAATTTCAGGTCATTTGGAGTTAAAATGACTTAGTTATGATTTTTCTAAGATGCAAAATTAGCATAATGCACTTCCCAGAAATATAACATGTGCAACTCCCATTTCACATTATAGTATGATAACAGAGGGATTTCCTAACATCAAATTTCTATTTTTAGGATTTACAGGGAATTATTGGTGTCTATTACATCATTAAATGAATTTTTAAATGCTACTAATAAGGTTAAATCTATTAACATATTTTTCTGGTGCTGATTTAGGCCTACCACCATTTTTAGATTAAAGTTTAGTTAACAACAAATTTATCAAAGTTAACATCATTCAATTAGCAGATACACAGAAAAAGATATGCATTTTCCAAGTTTTAATACAATTCTGGAATATATAAAATAGCAGAAAACAAGCTATTAAAGATTACAGAATTTTCTACTACAGCAGCATAGCTAAAAGCATTTTTATATTAAACTTTAGTGAAATACAAATTTATTGCAGTTGGTTACGTGTAAAAAGGATTTATCTTGAATTAGTTATGAATTTCTAAAGTTTTGATACAATTTTGGTTGATAATTAAATACTTACGTAAATAAAACCAACCCAACCGAGAATAAGCGACGTGGGCGCTCGTGGGCCGTTGATGCAAAATCCAACGAGCCACACGCGCGAAACAGCGCAGACGCGCGCGATTCAAAACAGAGCCCACCGTTGGATCAAGATCCAGCGGCTCACGGAAGGATGCAACCGGGCGGTGCGGTTGCCTTGGCGCTCACACCGTAGATCTCAAGATGAACGGCACGCGGAGCGCTTCCGTCGGAAGGTCCGATTACGCATGATCGTGGCCGCAGATCAAGCGATGGGCGGCCAAGAATGATGAGGAAACCGGATGGTCCGAATGCATACAAGATCTGGGCCGCAGATCGCAAAATGGACGGCGGTCCAAGATTGAAGTGCAAACAGGAATACTGACACGTGGGGCCGCATGTCAGTGACTGAGAGTCACACAAGCGAGATTTAACACACGTGCACAGTGGACGCGGACCCACCTGGCAGTGACTTAAAGGAGGCTCTTAGGACAGCTAATTAATGACTAATGACCAATGATTAATGATGATTAGCAATTAATGAGTCCTAACGATTTTGAACAGTGGTGATTTTAGGGACTGGGGCCCACACGTCAGTGACCCAAAAAGGTAATTTCGGACACATTTATTGCTAACAATGATTAGCAATAAATAACCCAAAATCAGCCCTAATGACTTCGGTTTTCGGTTTTGAGCTTATGGGCCCACCGGCGGTGTACGGGGTTATTCCGACGACCAATAGTGCCGACACTTTAATTAACCCATGATTAGCATTAATGATGCCTAAACGCACGGATAAAAGCCGGGGTGATTTAAGGCCGGACCCACATGTCGATGAGACATTAGGCGATTAAGACACCATTAATGCTCTACGATTGGCAATCATTAAACATTAAATGTGTCCTAATTATCGACAGCAGGAGCTTCTCAACTCACAAAACCCGAGTGGCTTTGCGGCTTGTCGCCGGCGACTCGGTCATGGCGGCGCCACAAACTATCAAAATGGGTTCGCAATAGTGTTGCGGACCCAATGGTGGTGACCTCGCCGCGGTGGAAGTGCAGAACAGCCATGAGCCGGAAAAACAAGAAAGAAGTCGACACGGCAAAACACGAAAATAGCAAGATGCTCTGCGCGGTCCAAGGAAGCGAGTGCCATGACTTCTAGGGACTACATAGAAGCTACCTTAGCAGAGAGGAGCTTCAAAGATGGCGGGAAGACTTGAACACGATGAAGTCCACCGGAGCGAAGAAGATGAAGTGGAAGATGAGGTTACGAGCAAAATGAGTGGAACCAAATCATCACCACAGCTTTATTATAGCTCAAAAGGCTCCAAAAGCAAATAATTGCAAAAGAACCACTTAATGAGTTGGAGAAGAAAGGGGTGAAACCAACGAAAATCTCCAAACTTAAAATTGAGTGATTCCTGCGAATGCAACCCAAAATCAAGTTAGGGAAATATAAAGGAGGTTGAGGAGTTCAAGAGGGTGCAAGAAAGGTTGAAGATGAACCACTGGACACCAAGGCCGCCATTGGAGCTCTACGGCCAACAATGGTGCTTTGAGGGTGTGAGGTGGTTTAGCCGCTCAAACACTAAGAAGAGCAAAGTGTGGTGTAAAGGGACACCAGGAGGACCTAGAGGGCCAATTTATAGGAAAGGAATTAGGGTTTGGAGCGAGAACCCGGGTCCATGGTGGGCTCGGTTCATGCTCCGGTTGTAGACCAAGAAAAGATGGGAGTAAGTGAGCATGGTGACAATGGAGGAGAAAGCCTGGTGCGCATTAAATGCATTGCAGAGAGACGTTGACAAAAGCAAACGTGGAGGTGACACATCACGCCGCCCCTCGCTTTCTCTCGCTCTGCCATTGCCGCCCGCGCGCACGGAGAAGCCGAGGAGGAAGAAGAACAGAGAAGACAAACCACGACCGTTGGATTTTGGATGGACGGCTGTGATTTAAAGGAGTTCGCCGGACAGTCCGATTGCCTACGGAAATCTGGACGGTTGGATTGAGATCCAACGGTCCCAATTGGCTAATGCAACCGGAGGGTCCGAACGACATCATCAATGCGAGCCACGCGATTGGGATCCAACGGCTGATATCGCACGAACGTTTTAAAACGCGGCTCGGTGCAGTTAGGTGGTTCAACCAAGTCAAGTGGCTCGGACTCGAGCCCGACTCGAACCCAATGAATAGTGAATCAGCTTTAGGTTTTAAATTAAAGCTGAGACTTTTGAGGATTTATTTGGGGTAGTAAATTAACTCCAAAAATTCTGAAATTTTTACAGGAGCTTGCTGACCGAGACATTGACCTTGTGTAAAATTTTCAGAGGTTTTTATGCATCGTATTTTTCTCCAAAAATTCTACAAGGTACTGGTTTTGTGTTTGACTGAGAGTCAAACAGGTTTGACTGCCCTCTAAAATATTCAAACAATTTCTAAAAATTGTGAAATTTTTCAGAGGGGTCACATACCATCCCAAGAACTTAGGAAAAATATTCCCAGGAGATGATCACAACATTCGACAAGAATGTTTTTGAAGGAACAAGATTTGGATCAAAGACTTGTAACTTTGTACTTCCATAACCTTTTGTACAATACTTGTTCAGTACACAAAGGAAATACATGATGTAAGAAAAAGTTTTAATTTCTACTCATTTTCCTACATTTGAAACACAAGCCCAAAATTGGGATGTTACAGGTATTAGGGGTTAGGTGAGAAGGATTAGGTAGGATTAGAATTAGGGTTAGGAAATTAGGTTTAAGAAGTTAGGCTTGGGAGAAGCCGAGGAAGTGTATAAGTCTAGGGAAATTTTGGTGAGTGAGTGCGTAGCAAATCTGAAATCATTGGCGATTAGTCGAGCAGGTTGTAACATTTTTTAATCATGTTAATCTAACTAAATCAAACAACCCCTACTTTAATTAGAATAATAGCTATAGGCTTACGCACCTGTATAAGACCAAGTAAACCTAGCTTGCTTCGCGAGTTCGGCAACCAAGACCTAGAGCGGCTAATCAGTAGGATGACTGTAGTGGGGAGTGCTAACATAAGAGGGTGCACTATCTTTATGTGCACTTGCTCTCGCTCAAATCAGCTAAATATTTATGTGTATATTATCCGTGTTGCCGCTTTACTTCAGAAGACGAACCCATCCAGACAGGAGTAGTTGATACGGAGTTCTTCGCCGACGATCTTTTCTGCAGTTCCGAAGGCAAGCTCTTCTCTTGAACATAAATATAGTTATCTTAAATGTAAACTGTATATTGTTGTATCATATATATGTATTGCATCAAAACTATTTCTCAAAATCAAATCGGATTAAAGATGAGAATGAGATGAAGATAAGATGCAAGATATGATGAATGATGAATGAAATGAAAACAGAGTTAATATTATGGCTGGTAAAGGGGGTCTGTGGCAAGGATGAGAGAGGGCAAGAGGTGGGACCCCTTTACATATGGTTAAAACATAAGGACCAACAAAACTCTTACAAGGTCAGATGCCGTAACTGAGTACCAACCATTTTCCCGTTTCGACGGGCAGAAAATACTACCTCGTTACGTAATTATGCTCTCCACAACGGGTCACATTGGAGTGTTGGGAACGGGAAGTGAGCCGACCCAAGGTGGAGTGTTGGGCACGGAGGAGAGCCGCCCCAACCAACATTACCCAAACTCGGTGGTGGCCAGGCCGTCACCGACGGAAAGTTATGGGTGGAGAAATTAATCACGTAACCTGGAAAACGTTCTGTATTCTGAACTCGAAGTCGCATCAAAGAAAATGCGGTGGATCTAGCTCAGAGAGAGCTCAGAATAGCTATGGGTAAAGTGGTACAAGCCTGTGCAGTGCTATATCAAATCATGAATTCATGCCAGTCTCCTGGATTGGAGTCTACGGGAACCGCTAGGAGTCTATCGTCTCTCCGAGTGACTAGTAGTCTCTTCAATATTAAAATTTGTCAACTAATGTTTTAAGGAGTTATGTATTTTCAGAATAAGAGATGAGCTAGAAAATGAAGTAAAGAACAGAGATGAGTCATGCAGTGCATTTTGCTATTAATACTTGCTGAGTACATTAATTTGTACTCAACCTTGCTAGTATTCTCCTTTGTAGATCCTAGTACGGCCGGGAATTATCCCGAGTGGGACGAAGGACACGCAGGTACCGATAAGACCGCAGGAGACGAGGGTGCTTACTACAAGGAGCAGGGCGAGGTGATCGCCCCTTTTGACGCGTGGGACGAGGAGACTACCGAAGGAACCTAGCAGGAAATAGCGGGAAGTGTTTTCCCTTTTTGTAAATAAATTATTGTATTTAGAACCTTAGACCTGTGTGGCAACTGTTGCAATAAAGACCAGTTTCTATTTTATTGTTCTGTTGTGTTATCTCTGGTAAATGGCTTACTATTCGTTGGAGCAGTGTTCTACTGAGCAAACGAATAGTAATTTATATGCCTAAATGTGATTACCCCTAGGGTAATCACACGGGGCGTCGCACTTGAGGAGGACACCCGCCGACAGCATCGTCACACTTTCATGTTCAGGAGGTTCCAGATTGGGTTTACTAGGAAGAAGAAAAAGATGGAGGATGGAGGGGCACTCTCTCTCCCTCCTACTAACTAAGATAACATTATTTTAATAGTTTTAGTGTACTACAACCAGGAGTCATAAAACTATGGTATCCTGTAACAAAAGCACAAAAAAAAAAACTGATGTTCTAGAAAGAATGCCACAAAATTGCACTATCTTGTAGCCAATTTTGCCTAAAATTTATCACGCCAGAGAGGATAAGTGGACTGTGCTTGCGGAATGTGCATGTTTATTAAGATGCTGGTGTGAAAAGTTGGGGCAAATTTGATGTGTGCTTGCCGAATGCTGATCGACGGTTGGGCTCTTACCGCGCTACAATCTGCAGGCCCGATCGAGCCTGGGATTCTATTCTAGCCCCATGCCCGACAGCCAGTACTACGTTGGGCCATACTGAATTGGACAGGTAAAAGGCTGGTCCAAACCAACCTGGACCGTCAGGCCAACACTGGACAATAGCCTGCCGATATCTAGGCCTGAAAAATGGGCACTTTTGGAAGCTCTTATATAACCTTCTGGGAACTTCTGGTATTTTATAAAAATCTCTTGGTTGAGCGTCTCAAAAACAATATCTTGGTTGAATTTTTTTAAAAGGCAAATAGGCGGCCTTTGAAACTCTGGATTTCATCCGATATTACAAAGTCAAGTACAAATGTACAATATCTTACCATTTAGTAGAGAAGCCCTAAAAGAAAAGGAAAATTACAACAAGATCTCGAGCCTTCCTGGCAAAGAGGGTACCACCAAGGTTATCAGGTTCATGACACAGGTAGTAGGATAGTGCGATTCTACGATCCTACAACAGTTGGGTCCAATTGATAGGGTCAGGGATCGAAATCTTGTAGTATCATAGTGGGATCGCGACTAAGCTCCAAAGTTGTCCGAATCGTGATCCTAAATCGGATCGAAGGTTCTTCAGTATGATCGCGAATTGTAGGATCGATGTAGAATCTAAGATCCTATCTGATTCTACCAAAGAAATATTTTTTAATCTACCTGGTATTTTAACATTTCTATATTTTGAAAACTATATTTTTAGAAATTTTGTTTACCAAAATGTAGTACAAAGGAAAGATTGTTTCTTATTTATACAAATTATAATGGACATGAAAAAAATTAAAAGTAAAATTTCACAAAAGGGATTGCAAATAATTATTTGTAACAAATCATTAGAATTGGCGGGCATCGTATGAAAATTTTGATAACGAAATTAGAAAAAAATTATTAGAATTATAATAATATTAAGATTCTACCAAATTAAGATTTAGGCTGAGCCCGTAAGATCGGTAGAGTCGCGACACAATTGCGAATCGGTTTTGACCTTAGCGCAGCTTTACTGCGATGCGGGTGCACAACAAACTCCTCTGGCGAGCTCTCAGTCATGTCGTCCTTCATCAGGATCGAAATCGATCAAGAAGAGAGAAAATGCACAGAGATTAGGGAAAGTACGACTCCACCGTAGTCCTTCGCGCCCTCTATTCAGATCCGCCGCTGGATGCTTGGATGGGAGAACAAGACGACGTCGCTGGGCTGGATGGGAGAAGTTGACGAGAGCAGAGGTGCTCCCATGGCCCCATGCCTTCATCGGTAGAAGAAGAGAGCAGAGAGTAGCGAGCTTTGGACACTTTTGGCCTCATAGACAACCATAATTCCAAATATAGCATTCCTACCACCGAAATTCCATTTACGGCGCTGAGCCACTGCTGCGGCCGGACGGCGACAAGCGCCTACTATGCCGCCGCAAGACGCACGACTCTTTGCTGCGCTTCCTAGCCGCAGCAGGTCGTGGTATTGTAGCACAGTAGTGTGTAGCAGGTTTTTCTCAAAAATCCATTTAAGAATATTTTTTGAAGGGATTTTTAAATATAGAAAATTATGCCAAAAAATTATGATTTTTTTTGCAAAGCCTCCTGGCATAGAGTACTTGCTTGTATAATTTTTTTAAAATTTTATCCATTGTGATTTTTACTAGAAAATTCCTACCATCATTATACTTAAATGAATTTTCTAGTAAAAATCACAATGGATACATTTTGAAAAAATTACACAAGAAAGTATACTGTACCAGGAGGCTCCCCAACAAAACTCATAATTGTTTGATGTCATTTTCTATATTTAAAAATTCCTCCAAACAATATTCTTAAATGGATTTTTAAGAAAAAGCCTGCTACATGCTACTGATGCTCTGATACCACAACCTCTGCTGGTTTGGAAAGCGCGAAGAGCGGTCGCTGCGATGCAATGACGCAGATGGCGACTTCTTTGCCGTCCGGTGCAAGAGCGTGCTCGGGGGTTAGAAATGGAATTTCGGTGGTAGAAAAGCTATATTTGGAATTGTAGTTGTCTATGGGGCAGCTTCTGGATGGGATAAGACAGAAGCGAATAGATGTAAAAAAAAGGGTAATGATATGGAACATACGTCCGGAGCCGTCGTACGCTCTTTATGGGCCTACGCTGATGGGCTGAATCTCCAGCCGAAGCTTGGCCCAACACGCACATGTGGTCTGCTTGACACAAATAGTTATGCTAGTTGGATAATTCTTGGTTTCTTCCCTTAAAAAAAGGATAATTCTTGGTTTTCTAAATTTGTAGTACATGACAAAGACTAGTAATTGTTGATTTTGATCTCGACATGCAACCGTTGTCCTAGGATGTTGCAACCATTGTTCGGTGATGTTGCAACTTTTGTCCGGAGATGTTGCAACCGTTGTCCGGAGATGTTGCAACCGTTGTCTGGGGATGTTGCAACCATTGTCTTAGGATATTGCAACCGTTATCCAGAGATGTTGCAGCCATATCCGGGGGATGTTGCAACCGTTGTCCTAAGATGTTGCAACCATTGTCCTAGGGTGTTGCAATCGTTGTTCGGAGATGTTGCAACCGTTGTCCTAGGATGTTGCAACCGTGTCCGATGCACTGGCTCGCTTCGGACGCATGTGCATGAGCATTATCCATTCAGGGGTGATTCTACCATCCGAACGTCTGATTTTGTGATGTTGCAACCATTATTCGTTGATGTTGCAACTGTTGTCCCGAGATGTTGCAACCATTATCCGGGGATGTTGCAACCATTGTCCTAGGATATTGCAACCGTTGTCCGGTGATATTGCAACCATTAGCCGATGATGTTGCAACCGTTGTCCGGGGATGTTGTATTTCAAAATTTATCGATATTGCAAAAATGTTACGATTGTGTCGGAGTGAAGTCGTACATGCATACGACTCCTATTCGTACTCTTAGTTAGCACGTACAGATTAGCAAACACATATGTAGCCGGGCAAGTGTAGGAGGTGAGGTGTCAGTGTGCGCTACCCCAGCCTGCTGACGCGTAGCTAATTAAGCCTCGAACATTCGCTAATGGGTGAGCTTATAGATGTTGCGTGCAAGAGTCGCAGCGGAAAAAGAAGGAATCACGCAGGTACAAGCACACAAACTGAAGATGAGAACACGTAAAAGCATTTTCGGACCGTACTCCCACCCGTACGTCCGACTGCTAGTGGCTCCAAAAAAAAATGTAAAAAAGAGCGTGGGTGGAATCTTATTAAGACTAAAAGAATGAAAGCTATTGTATGTCTGTACCTTCTTAAAAGAAGGTTTAAAAAAACTCAATTACAAGCAGTACTCGTGTATTTAAGGTAGATACGGATCATATTTGTGCTTAGTGATAGTATTACTATGTTTTTCCTACATAAAATTTTATGAATAACCCTTGTGAATTAATACTTTGTCATATGCAAATTTATTATACTCATTTTAAAAAAATATCATATAATCATGATCCTACGATTCAATCCCGCCCAACAAAAAATGATTGTACCTGGGATTGCGATCCTGACAAAGTACCACGATGGTGAGAGCTGCATACCCTAAGAAAATCTAAAGGATAGACACCATCAATCGCCAATAGACTTTGATCCCTAGCATTCACTCTAGTCCGGAAAACATTCCCAGAGCTTATTTTGTGGTATTTACACCCCGGCGAGTTATCTCAATTTGCAAAGTCCCCTTGCCATTACTTTATTTACTACTCCTTCCGTTCAAAAAGCAAGTTGTTTTGGAATACGTGCGGTCAAATTTTGAAAACTTTAGCTATTGATATATTTTTAAATATTTAAATTAGATACATGAAAATCATATAGGTAGATTCGTCTCGAAAAGTACTTTCATAATATTATAAATTTATTGGGTTTTACAAATATATTATAATGATAATTAATGATCAAAGTTGTATTTTAGGGACAGTGTTTATGTCCAAAACGACTTGTTTTTATGAACCGAATGGAGTATTTATAACAAAACCCTAAAAAACTTATGAAATAGTCATATTAAGATGATGGCCGGCATGTTTGTGAGCTGTGACTACAATTTTAAATAGAATTGTCACATTATATATCCTCGATCTCACTTTCATAAATAGATAGATACATATGCTAACCACTGTAACTTCACCTATTTCTAATGTTTTACGTTATGCTTGACACAAGAAAGTATAAACAAGAGGGAATTTACAAACGGGGGGACTTGCGGAGGTGTGAATCCTAGCACAAAATCAAGCTACCAACTCAGAGTAACAATTGGGGTGTTCTCGCAATTTCCTGCAGCAAACTGACTTTACATTCGAAACCTCCTTTTCCTTTTCTTAGAGAGGAAACGCGTATCTGCCTGTGCTTTTCATAGCTTTCAGTGGCATGGCACACGCAAATCATTGACAGCAGCAACGGCCATGGGGTCACTCACATGTCCCTCACGTTGGCGGCCATGAAAGACGTGCACCCGGACGAGGAAAAAGGCCGCGTACATGCCACTGGGAAAAAGGAGGGAGATATACGGCCACGAAAGGCTCGTAGCCATAGCGGCTTGTCGCTAGCTCGCTACACGCCCGACCGCTTTATGCCTAGCCCATGACAAAATCTCGGTGGCTACTGGTCCTCGGTTGAAAATTATTCTAGACTTACCAAGTATTAGGGTGTTAATATCTTTATGTAATTAGCATCGGATCAAAGTTAGTTTGTTTCCTTTGTTAGGTTTTTCATGTTTAACATGTAATCAGATCAATTTGATTGAAGCAATAGAATAGAGAAAACAAAACGCTTTAGCTAGCCAGGTTGCAGCCAAGCACCAAAGTTCTTGTGTGCGCATATTTTTCTCTTTCACTGTAATTCTTGTGTGTGCGCACGTGTGAAACACTAGAAAGAGAACCGATGAGTGAGTTCTCTCCAGGAGCTGGGCCAATAATTGGTATCAGAGCTCTAGGCTCGAAACTTTAGCTGCTGCCCTGAGAGGGGTGATCTCAACTCCCGGGGTGGTATATACGGCGCATCAGGAGCGGCAGTGCCGGAACGCACAGCGGGGCGCGGCAGCGAGACCGATGCACTGTACGGTGCATGCGGCTCCGTGATGAGGAGGAGCCTGAGTTTTTGATTTGTGCCTAAGATTATGTCGCGTTCTTCGGTAAGTTGTGTTACTGGTAACGAGGCAACGTCAACACTCTTCCTACTGGCAAAAAAGGAGACGGCCAAAGCTACGTGAAAGGCGTTGAAGACGATGCATCTTGGTGCCGATCATCGAAAGGGGAAGGTGAGGGACGTTGAGGAGATGTATTCGCCGTCCTAAATCGAGTCCGGGACATTGAGAAGATGTGTTTGTCGTCCTGTGTCGAGTATCAGTTAGGCAAGTCGTAGTTGAGACCGACTGCCGCAACAAGTTAGAGTTGGCGAGTCTAGATTAGGGGGAGATTGTTGGAAATTAATCTAGACTTGCCAAGTAATAGGGTGTTAGGATCCTGATGCAATCAACATTGGATCAAAATTAGTTTGTTTCCTTTGTTAGGCTTTCCATATTTAGCTTTCCATGTTTAGTTTCGGCTTGGCTAGCAAGTTGATCAGGTAGTCTTTAAAAGAACATGTAATCATATCAGTTTGATTGAAGCAATAAAATAGAGAAAACAAAACGCTTTGGTTAGGCAGGTTGCAGCCGAGCACTAAAGTTCTTGTGTGCGCATATTTTTTTCTCTTTCACCGTAATTCTTGTGTGTGCGCACGTGTGAAACACTAGAAAGAGAACTGATGAGTGAGTTCTCTCCAGGAGCTCGGCCAACATCCTCGACTCATGTGACTTCAATGCCACGGCGGCCTACCAGAACTAGGCTGTGTGCAAGTAACTCAAGACAAGAATTTTATTTTATTTGAGCTCCATGACTGAAGAAAACTAAATGCATAATACATGGATCAATGATATAGAGCTGTTAGATAATGTTGTGTAGTTCCTGCAAGCGGTCATAGTAAGGACTAAGAGCTTGCGCCATGTGGGAATAAGAGGGGTCTAAGAAGAGAGAGAAGGGATGGAATCGATACCAAACACTACAGCAAAATTTGGTGGGGTATCAAGAAAGGAACGGGACCAAGCGAGGAACCGGTACTAGGGAGAAATAAAAAGTCGTCGGGCCAATGTCAGATGGTGTGCGTGTACTTGTCTCATCTCGCCAGGAGGGGAGGCGTTTCCGGAGGTCTCCACTGCTAGATCTAGCCAGTGCAAGCCGTGCCATTGCCAGATCTAGCGGTCTTCCTCGCCATGGCCGCCGCCAGATCAAGGGGACGCGTTGCCGGTGCTTGGTGTCCGTCGCCGGGTGGTGCCTGTCGTCATCGGGGAGGTTGAGGAAGCCATACTGCCAGGGAGGTCGAGGAAGCCGCTCGCCACTAAGACCCCTCACCGTCAGATCCGAGCACCCATCACCGCTCTGTTGTCACCACGGTCTGAGGTTGAGGAAGACGAGCCGTAGCCACCAGTGATGAGAGGGAGAGAGACGGCACCGCGAATCGACCGGTGGCCGTGCCGGTGTTAATGAGAGAGAGAGAGATGGGGATGGGAGGAAGGGGATGAGAATGGGAGGGAGAGTGGACGCCTGGTAGTGGCAGGCCAAGGATTAAATTTAGGTTGGGCAACGTGGACAATGGAATAATAGTAGAGGCCTAACACTGGAAGCCACTCATCGTTGGGACCCCTCACCACCAAATCCGAGCACCCATCAGTGCTCTGTCATCGTCGCGGTGCAAGGTTGAGAAAGGCGAGTCGTCACCGCCAGAGATGAGAGGGAGAGAGACGATGCTGCGACGAATCGGTCGGTGGCCACACCGGTGTTAACAAGAGAGAGAGAGAGAGAGATGGGGATGAGAGGAAGGGGACGAGAACAGGAGAGAGAATGGAGGCCTGGTGGTTGTTAATTTTGTTTAATATGATTGTGGGACCCGTATGTGAGGTGAGAGGAGAGTTTTTGGCTTAAATGGCACTATTTGAGCTCGAAATAGCAAATGTAATCCCCTCCGAAGAGAAAAGCCAAAAATGATATCGCGGACTGGCCGATAGGTGACACAGACGACATGTCTTATGGGGTACGTCAACCGGTCCAGTGAGTGCGTCTCTGTGTGGAGAACATAGGGAGACCGTTGAGTTGGTTGAGTGCTTCAATAAGCTGACTTTGACCAAGATGAGTATGTTCAAACTCATTGTCATCAAGCTGAGTCATGCCAAACTGGCTACCACCTATAATCATACCAGTAATGAATGACCTTTAGTGCGGCGGAGCTCTGGGCATGACGATACGATGTACCAGTGGCCCTGGGTGTGGCAGAGCTCTGCCCTTGCTGGTACCCGGTAGTTGTGTGCTCGTCGTGGTGCTATGATGTGTTTCCTTGGTACGTTCCTCCAAATTGGTCACGATACTGCTCACTGTAGGCTAGGGGGCACCCTGAGAAGTACGATCCAAATCTGGGTATCGTGTAGCCCTCCATAGCAGTAACTAGGAAGACCACATCTTCATTAGTTGATGTGTCGTCACCCCCACGCCCAACTGAAGGCTGCAAGATGGAATGATGTTAGCATAACGTAAGACAAAATCAATAATTAGGACGTAAATTGAACATAACTTACCTCCTTGATTTGTGGTGCGTATGATCGATGAGGAGCGCTAGGACGGTCACTAGTTTTACTAGACCGTGCAGTGTCTCCTCCATCCACGGGCGGTCGTACGGACATGGACCACACCAGTGATGCATCCCAATGGATGTGTGGCTTGGAAGATGGCATGATGTGAGCATAATCTAAGGCAAAATAAATAATCATGATATAAGTTGAACATAACTTACCTCTTCGACCCGCTGTGCGGATGATCGACAGGGAGTGCTAGGACGGTCGTCGGTCTCACTAGGCCGTTCCGACCTATGCAGGGAGCTAGGTCGGTCTACTCAGTGAGCAGCTTGAAGCACGTTGTCTCTCGTGGACCGCAGCTCAAGTTCTTGATGGTCTGCTTGACATCGTCATAGACGGATATCAGCACCCTGAGAAGCCCCCTAACGGTGTGACCACTCCTGCGGAGGGCGGATCAGGATGCACGTGTTATCCGCTGGGCCCGGTCGAACTGAAGTGACACATAAGAGTTGTTAAGTAACAAATAGTAAAAAATATCATGTTTGAAGTGAGCATAAGTTGTGAGTTTTTTTACAGTTTTTTCACACTGCAAAGCTCCGTGCCGATTGAAGGAGTGTTGAAGCCTCTCCTGGTGCGTAACATGCTCCAGATGCTTTGATGGAGTTTGAGTGAGTCTGGTGCGCACCCATGGTACGTACCACTCCATGTACTCATGGTAAGTCCGAATGTCGTAAGGCCACTGCTCATGTAGAACCTCAATGTGTGTCGTCTCCATGCACGCCATAGTCTATTGTTGCTGTACTGTCGGCCAGTTCTAAGCATGTTGACCCTTCCTCGATTGCCTACATTTGAGAAGGATATATGTTAGAAGAACGAATGTAGGAGGCAATTGTAAACGACACTTGGATGGAGTTGCACTCACAGGTGGCCAGCTCGCTGGAGCATCCTCCTGTCAGGGGGGGGGGGCACAACCTGGTAAAGACTGAATTGTTGCATTACATGCTGCGGCTTATAAGGCTCCACCATATAGATAAAACGAGGTGGCAAGTTGTCGCCCACAACCCCGTGTCTTGTGTGCATTGCACGGATAGTCTGTGAGGCACTGCCGTCTGCATGAACTGTGGGCTCCATGGAGATCATATAATGTTTTCATCATGCAACATCTCGAACTCGTTGTGAAACATGGGGTACCACCTCGTCGGTCTGTCTCTGGCCCAATGTGACTTGCCAATAGTCCACCTGGTGCCCATGGTGGGCCCATCTATCGGGTCATGAACCTCGTCGTACGGGTGCACTACAACCTCGAAGGTGGGCTACCCAGTAGAGAAGTGCTCCTAACTCCACAACTGTAGCATCACGTAGCAGATAGCAAGGATCGGTTTCTCAGCGGTGACACAATGCGAGGCGTCATAAAACCCCCTATATGTGGCGCAAAGGATAGATGATCCGAAGCTGAACTAGAACATCACCCCTAGCTCGACGTCAACCAAATACTCAGTGATGTGGATGTTGCTAGGGTACACCCAATCACCATGTGTGTTGGGAAGCAAGACCCAACCGAAAAGAAATAGCAGGTACGCAAAGAGGTGCATCCTTACAACCCCGTCCAGTGCATCCTTCGGACATTGGCTAAAATGCCTAAGCTACATCCGAGGGACACCATGAGCCCTCTCTAGGATAGGTAGACCAAACTGATGCATCAATCGGGCCTTCCAATCCACTGACCTAGGGGGTGGAACAAGTGCAGCTCCCCTGATCGGTAGACCAGTCAAGAAGTACACATCATGGAGAGTGGTCGTCATCTCTCCCCCACCAAAAGTGGAAGGTGTGCCTCTCGGATCCCCATATGTCAACAAGTGCCGATATGAGACACCCGTGCAGTGTGAAGTAGTGGCCAACGTGGATCATCCTTGCAAAGGATAACAAGCCTGTGTCCCGAAGGAGTGGGATGTAGCGAGGGTCAAGGGGCCAGTAATGCCTAGTTGACCTAAGGACGAGGGGTAGAGGACCATCCCCAGTGATCCACAACTTGCTACGGTGATGTTCATCATAAAATAGTTCGAGTAGCTCCGGTACAGGAGGCTCTGCCCCGGTCCCTCCCACCATGGCCTGCAAGAGATTAAATGCTGAGTTAGTACATGGAAACGAAGCATTAAAACAAAATGAAGTACATAACGAACATACGCAATATTACAATCAACTGCCATTAAAGGCACAAATACTACAACACTACCTGTTACCATAATATGACTCTGAGTGCAAAGTTTAGAATTACAACATGCAAACATTGGAACTAAAATGATACAAATATCCACGGGGGTGGAGTCCTCCGTAACTATGGACTACGGACACCTAGATGAGCTCGATCTGTTGGGACAATCCTTCATGGAGTGGCCAAGGATCTTGCATATCCGACACTTCCTCGGGCGGCTTTGGCCCCCATACTGGCTGTCATCCATGTCATTTCGTAAGCACCACGTCTACTGTTGTCCCTTCCCTTCAAGGCTTTGTTTGGGCCCCATTTCACCATCTCCGCCCAAGATCCCTATAGTTCATGTCTATGCCATACTAGTTGAACTAAGACTCCATGTCCACAAAAGATGGTGCATGTCGTAGTACTCGGAGATGTATAGCGTAGATATCTACTTGACTTGCGCACATGCCTTGTACACATGTGAGCATAGCTTGTGTAGGAGTTTCGGCTTGTTGCAGATGCACGTAGCCACATCACTGAGGATGTAAGCATACTTCCTACGCCCTTGGCATGACTATTCACATATTTCTGCCTCAGTTAGATCTCGTACTTCCTCCTTATGCCATCAATCACCCAGATGTCATGCATACGAGCTTTCTACATCTTCTTGTCCATATACCTCTACATGTTTTCGGACCGCTGCTTCCTTTCATCCAACTGTCGCCTCCCTGCGATGGCTCTATTTACGAAATAACCGACTGTGCGAGTCCAGGTCTCATCAATGATCACAGTGACAAGGATGCAGTGCACGCCTTTCAGCACGTTGTTGTACACCTCGAACATGTTGGTTGTCATAATTTCATACCTCGCACCGTTGGTGTCGTACAACTATGACCATTTCTTCAACTCAGGAGTGTGGATATTAATCCACTCAGAGAAACGAATGGGGCTCCTGGATGCCCCTCTCATGCCCTATTGTCCCTGCTGTGTCTCCAGAGTGGACTCCCTTGTATGCCTCGTAGTCTGCTCTTCAAGCTCTGTCCAGATGACCTCAAACTTCTGCCTCTGGTTTTGTATGTACATCTTTTTGAATGTCTTCATTAGTTTCTGACCGTGGAACTGCCTGAAGAAGTACAATGCAAGATGCCCTATGCACCACCGGGTTTTCATGTCGTTCCACTGGAAGGTGGGTTGTGTCCCATTCTTCATGGTGTTGAGAGCGGATAAGAACCCTGCATTGCGGTATGTGATAAGACATACGTTGGGTCGGGCTCCCACAATCGCCCCACTTGACATTTGTGAGGAACCACAACCAACTATCCGTATTCTCATTCTCTACCATGGCAAATGGAAGCTGATCATTTGCATTGACCGCTACCGCAGTGAGAATGATGCCCTTGTATCTTCCGGTGAGGAAATTTTCATCCATCGTGAGCACCGGATGACAGAACTTGAAGCTCTTTATGGCTTGAAAGAATGCCTAGAATGCACGGCCTAGTGTGTAGCAGCTAGGGCCTCCTTGAGGAGATTCTCTTTCTATCTTATTTATGTATGTGTCAGGGTTTGCTTCGACAATATGGTGAAGCACGTTTGGCACAAGATTGTATGCCTCCTCATATGTCCCGTATATGGACTCAATCATCGTCTGTTTGGCTAGTCAAACCTTATTGTAGCTAACTGGATAACCAACCAGATTGGCGACTTCTGACAACGACATCTTAGGGGAGACGAACACATCCTCCACAATTAGGAAGCTGATGAGGCTTGCCACATATGCAGAAGTCATATTCCGATGCCGCTACAGCAGTTCATTCAGCTCGTAACTGTGGTCGATCATCGCCGTGACCGCGAATACCGTGCCATAGCCCTTCATCTTGAGAGTGTTGACCTTACCAGGGCAACCTTCGACTACACACTTTACTATGTAATGGGTTGGGTTGGACCAATGCACCCGGAACACACGGCTGATGGACACGGCGTACCGTGTTATAGCTTGCTAACGGTCACCTTGTTTGGGAAGTGCTAACCAACTAATAGAGTGTCAGTATCAAACCCCCACTGGGACCCGTTTTCCTATGGCAGTATAAGGGACTGCACTGCGAGATTATCCAGTCTAGATGATACGTAAGGCACCTCTGTTGACATAATTGCGCCGACCGGACCACCATCCCCTGCACCCTGGGGTGTGTCCTCCTTGCTATCATCCGAGCCTGGGTCGGCGTCCTCATCGGACTCTGACTCAGTTGGCTGGTTTGGCAAAAACTTATGGCAGTCAATGCGGGCCGATGAGTCCACAGTGCTATTTTTGGCTTTTCACTTTGGAGAAAACTATATTTGCTATTTCGAGCACAAATAGTGTCATTTAAGCAAAAACTTAACTAAACATCGGAGCAAAAGGTGCGAACTTGGCATCTGTTTATGTGGCAGTGCTTAGTACCCCTATAGTACCATACATTGCAGATGCTCAAAGGAGCATGCATGCATGACTTTGAATGTGGAATTCCTATAATTTTGGTTGGTAATGTGGGCTAAAGAGTTAAAAGCATGTGACGAATGAATGGGACGGCACCATACTACGCGGTCAACCACAGCCCACAGAACTATGATCATATGGTCAAAACAGTGGAAACATGTCCCATTTTCAAATGGGGTGAAGTGTTGTCATTGGAAGGGAATAAATATTATTCCCTCGGATCTATTTGCTTGGCACACTTGCGATTCACATATTTTCATAGCTGGCCTGCTATACGTACGACAATATGACATACTATTCTCGTATGATCTCTCAGCTAGGAAACTACAACAGTAAGATCTACTGAATTGACTCAGATCACGTCTTGCTAGACTCGTAACTAAAAGCGTCGTATGTGAAGCTTTTCTGTTTTCATAGTAGTATAACATATGATATCTAGATCAGCGATGAAAACATAAACAATGGCTCTATTTGGTCAGCTGGAGTCATGCTTACATAATCTTGTAACCGATAACTGAGTAGCGATCAACCACTGTCAAACCGTCATGTTAAACAAAACGACAGCGCTATAAAAAAATTTCACCCTTGGTTTTTTAAATCCACCAGAGTAGAACATGGTTTTGAGAACCACAGTATAACATCCCCTCGTCAATAACATGACGACGCATTCATATCTGCAACGCATACACGATTCGTCCTATTCTCCGCCGACTAAAATACGCATACTTTTTATAAAAGCAACTAATTCATGGAAACTTCTTATCATTCCACATCATGCAACAGCCAATTCCAACTACCAATATCCAGGCCATAGGCGTGTACATAAGGCGGTGTACACCGAAGCAAAAGTGCACCCCTCTGAAATTCAACTGAAATAATAAAATGCAGAAAGAGCCATCAAGAAGAGATCAAGGCATCAAGAGACACTGGCCTCTGCTTTTGCCCCCTCTTGTGGGGCTCTTTGATGCTTTCTTCTCTTTAGCCATCTTTCATCCATGCAACAAGGAATCAAATCCTAATTTTTATTTCCTTGAAAGAATTCTCCTCTTTTTTTCCCTTTCTTTGACCAAATTGGTCTACTATTTTGACATATATACCCATGGGGCCTCCTCCTCAAGGGCTCTGCTTCTGTGCCCCCGGGGCATGGGGAATTGGAGAGCAGACCATGCGCAATATATGGTGGATTGACGCGATGGAGAAGCTGGAGGGAGCAGAGGATGGCGAGCATGGGGGAGCTGGCTTTATATTCTCTCTCCGGTTTGATCCGAGAAAGCCGGGTTTTGATCGTACTCTGCTCAGCTTCCCTGTTTCTGCGCTGTTTAGCCGCCTTCTTGGATGGAGCAAGAACAGCAGCCTAAGGAGACCGCAGGGGTCCATGGTGATCACAGAAGGAGGTGGGGAGTCCGCTGCCGCCGTCGCCGTCGCGGCCGCCGCTGCCGTTGCTCTTTACTTTGCTGCGCTCTTTGTGTCCGATCAGCAGCCTCACCGTCGACGCCAGCGGCGGCTGTCGGCGTCTGCACTGGCTAGGCCAAATTCAGGTGTGCAGTTCGACTTGTTTTGTTTTGTTCGTACCCTTTGCTTCAATATATGTGATGTGATGTGATGGTGGTTTTGATTTCTTTTTTATCGATTTGTCTGTAGCAGCAGCTAGGCCTCGTGCTCTGCCTGCGCCAGATGGGCTACGAATTCTATCATTAAATGTAAGTAGTGATCCTAGGCTAGAACTCCGAATTTCTTGATCATGGCAAATTCATGACAGCAAGCTAGGTCTAATTCTTTGTCCTTCGTATCAAGGATGAATATTTGGAAAACGTAATTCACGGCACGTCGATCGGCGTCGGGGAGGACGAGCCAGTTCTTGTGGCAAGAGTTAAGATCGACATGGCCGGAGAGAACGCCGACGGCGAAACGGAGCATGATCAAGCGGAGAAAGAGCGGGAGGAGGTCGAGCGGTTAAAGGAGCTGTGGCTGTCGCTCCTGGAGCGGGAGCAGAGGCTGGAGCTCCGGCTGATGGAGCTCGACGGCCTCCAAGAGCAGGAGGCCACCGTGCGGGAGCTCGAGAACCGCGTCAGCGTCGCCGCCGTGGAGGCGCGTCTCCTGGAGCTCAAGGTCTCCTCGCTGCAGGAGGAGAACCACGCGCTCGAGGCGCAGGTGTCGGAGCTGGACGCCGTCCGGGCCAAGCTGGCGCGCGCCAAGGAGAAGCTGCGCGCGCTCAAGGCGCGGGTGCAGGGCGAGCAGGAGGAGGCGCGGCGCGAGACGACGGCGCTCCGGGAGAGGGTGACGGAGCTGGAGAGGGACGGCGAGGAGAGGTCCAGGGTGCTTGCGGCGGAGGCGGAGGCGGAGGCGGAGGCGCTGCGGAAGGCAAACGCCGGGCTGGAGGAGGAGAACATGGAGCTTGCTCTGAGGCTGCAGGATGCAGAGCAGGTTGCCTCCTCTGTTCATCAGGTTCTTGAGGTAATTGAGTTCCTAATTCTCGACTTCAACGCATTTTGTCTCACCATTTTTCTTTGCATTTTAGGATTACTACATGATTTTTTGTTGAGAAATATGTGTTGAATGGTTGATGATGACAGTTTATGACCAGCTTTACAGCTTTTGCCAAGTGATAAAAAATAACATAAGTAAATAAAAATATATATTTTAAGAACAAGTAAATAGAACAGTTTATTTCTCGAGGTGTTTGGACTATTGAAATTTATAATTCTTGCCTTAGGATCGGTCTTAAGATTGCTTGTTTTATGGTGGTTAGCAATTTTGTTTTTGATGTGGTCTTCGTCATCTCCTTTGGTTTGGAATGAAGTGGGAGCTGAAATCTGTGCCAAGTTTTTTTTTTGTCATGTCACTTTCACAACTTCAATTTGACTTAAGGTTGCTTTATCGAATTAGCCTTCTCCATCTCTGATTAGTAATTCTAATGCTAAGGTTGTTGTTGTTCAGACTTTTGCGTGGTGCAATTAAACAAATGGCAAGTACATAGTTTATGTTATGGTTCACAATTTGATCATCACGATCCAAATAGCAACATTTGGTCATCTTCACTTGTATGAAATATTTAATAGATAGATAACGCATGAACTTTTGACAAATTTGCCTTGTCATTTTCTGCATTTTTTTATTCTAAATTCACATTGCTTAAAAAATTAGTTTTCTTTCTCCCTAATTTCATTGTCAATACTATGTTCCCAACTAATGCATTGTTCAATCTTTGTTCAGTACCTTTCAAAAATCATCTAAAGGAGATAGTTCTTGTCATTCTTTTATGAAGCATATAGCTACTGAAATTTGGTCAAGCATCTCAAGCAAAAGCAGGGGAATCACGTTTGTTGGTAAATTTTGTAGAACAGATGTCACTTTTGCATCCTCTGAAAAAAAAATAGAGAGCAGAAGATGTCACCCTTTGCAGCAAACAGAACATTCCCTGCCTGCGAAGTCTGAAATTTCCAAGTACACAATTTCACCAGAACTATCTGTAACTGCCAGAGAGTTTCAGAGAACCGGCAATTCGTCACACCGAAGGCGTGCGCCACTGAAAGAAAGCTGCTCGTGTTCTAAAGCAACCATGATAGCGATTCGATGCAAACTGCCTCTTTTAACTATTTTTAGGATCCGTTTAGTTTTCTTTCTTGTCATGTTAATCTTCTTGAAGTAGCAAGTATCCTCTGGCTAAAAGTCTCTCTTTTTCCCTTTTTCCCCCCTTTTTGGCACGTAGGAGGACAGCGTTGAGGAGGCTAACTACCTGAGGGAGACGAACGAGAGGCTGACGAGGCAGATCGAGCAGCTGCACAGCGACCACTGCGCGCACGTCGAGGAGCTCGTATACCTCAAGTGGGTCAACGCCTGCCTCCGCTACGAGCTTCGCAACCATGAGCACCACCCCTCCTCAGACGAACAAGACCACGACGCCAGCGGCATGTCGGCCATGGACCTGAGCAAGAGCATGAGCTACCGCTCCAGCGAAAAGGCCAAGCAGCTCATGCTCCAGTACGGCAACCTCGGCCTCGACGGGTTCGACCCCGCACTCTTCTCCCCGCTGCACGAGTCGCTCTACGGCGACGGCGACGGCAACGACTACGACGACGAGCAGAAGTGCGAACGCAAGGACGAGCAGAAGCGGAGCCCTGGTATGTCGGCGACGATGGCGGCCGCCACGGAGCCGACGAAACGGGCACGGCCAAGCAAGCTCAAGTTCTTGAAAAACATCAAGAAGCTGCTCGCGAGCAGCAGAAGGGGCGACCGCCACGGCAGCGGCCGCGGCGACCGCGAGAGCAAGAAGGCCCCAATCGACGAGCATCTCGAGAAGGCGATGCGGTGGCTGTCCAGCCACGGTGCGCTGGACGGCGACAACTCGTACGAGAGCACGCCGCTGTCTTCGTGCGAGCGGACACCGCTGAGCAGCGTGACGACCGTGGACTCGCACGCCCTTGCCCGAGGCCGGGAGGCGGCAGAGGCGGCCGCGTCAAGGCTGGAGGCGGAGATGACGAGGTCGAAGAGCGATGTCGGCGCGTCCTACGGCCTGGAGGTGAGCCGGTACCACGCGCTACGGCCGGACCACCCGGCCGGGGTGGGGCCGGACGGGTTCCACTCGCCGGAGAAGCGCGAGCTGAGGAGGCACTCGGAGGAGTTGAGAAGCCCGGATGCGGTGTACGTGAGAACAAGGGACGTGCATCATGCAGAGTGAGTTACGCTTAATGTTACAGTTGACAGATTAACAGGAACTGGTGTGCAAAATGCAATGCAAGTTTTCCTTTACACATTGCGTATACATACTTGCATTGAGAAGATGTCATGATAAGCTGGGGCGGAGCTAGGGATGGTGCCCGGTATGCACCGGTACATCTAAAAAATTCCAAAACTCGTAGAGTGTATTTAGATATTATGGTCTAATTGGTTGTCTTCTTGAACTTTGGTGAGAATCATTGTACATAGGGGCGGAGCTGCCACAAGCCAAGCCTCGGGTTGACCCAACTCTTTTTGGTCTAAAATCGTATTTTACTAATTTTTCAACGGATTTTACATAGACTCTTGATCCTAGACCTTGGATCATTACCCCAGAGGCCTCATGCCCAACTCTGCCCCTGATTGTACAAGATTTTAGACTTCTATGAAGTGTGCACCCTCATTGAAAATTTTCTAGCTACGCCACTGATGATAAGAGATTGTCATAGGGGCGGTTCACCGGCCCCAACGACCCAACGAAGGCCACAAGAAGGCCCCCAAGGGCCACTATGGGACCCCGAAATCGAATCCGTTTTAAGTCAAGAGAATACATCAGAGGCATAGCAGCAAATGATCACGATTTCAAGTCCCGGATATATGTCTCGTATTAGCTCCCAAGATCAATGGCTAACACACACATATCCTGAACAACATTGTTTCACAGTCATACACAAGTTATACATTATTAAATGTGATTTACAAAACTAGACTCATATCCATAACTTACATAGGTGACCGAATGGTCAGCTAAACATTAACAAAAGTACATAGTGGAAAAACAACAAAAACAACTATAATACACCAAAAGGTCCATCCAAGTGTGCCCAACTCCCAAAGGCAACTGAGTGGAGTTAGAAACAGCACTATTCGTTAGCATCGCCAAAGTCGACGCTAACGAATTGATCGATAGTATAATCTTCCTCACCTGAAATAAGTAGTCAATCCGATTGAGTACAGAAGGTACTCGCAAGTTTTACACAAAAATAAAATAAGTATGTGTGCTAGAGACTGATCAAAGGATGTAGAATTTATACATGATAGAGGCTCACCAAAGGAAGGCATTAGTGGCTTAGTTTTGCATAACACACACAAGTTTTCATTCCGACTCACACTAATTTGTAATTGCCATTTAGTAAACACAATTTTTAATAAAAACTTTTAATCGACAATAATACAAAAGTAAATCATACAATATCAAAGTGGCAGCCCACTTTGATAAACTAAAATGCATGACAACCCGTCATGCTGGTACCAGGTTGTTGCCTAAGTCAAGTTTTAAATTAAGAGTCTAACGATGATGTCAATCAAAACCAAGTGTCGTCCATAACCGTAGTCACATCTATTCGAATAGTTTAATACCCTGCAGGGGTGTACATCTTTACCCACATGACTCGATTAGCCCGTAAGCCTTCGGATAATAGCACACTGCCTAAGGTATGCCAATCGGGTAAATCGAGATTCAGTAATTTTTAGCAAGAAGACCCTATTGAGTTAAACCACCCTTGCGAGATGAATCCTGACTTAGTACAAGCTACGGATAGAACTTGCTAAGCGGGTATGCAAGTTATGTTGAAAACACCGATACAATGTATAGAAATAAAAAAAATAGTGCTTCCATGCACATTATAGAAAATTGTATCGGGTCCTATAAATATATGATCAAACACATATGTCCTCATACCACCCGTGACTTAACCCAATAGAATTTCCCCTTACTTGACCAAATTGGCCCCAATCCAGCATGTGGAAGTACGTATGGTACTTGGAGTGACCACCCAAAGTTCGGTCCTTAGCGATCCACACAAGTCTTTCCACGATACCTGATTCTCGTGCACGAAGGCATCCACCCTACTAGCCACTTGTCCATATCAAAACCAGTTTTAAATGCACCAAATTTAGACTAAAAAACCAGATTCAAGAATCTGGACAAAAACATAAGGAGAAAAGGTTCAGGGTACTCCCACGATTGATAGGTTAATCCCATCAATCGAACTAACATATCTACTGACTTGCAGGGCTAAGCATCAATATATAAAGAGTAAATAAAACATATGACAACTAACTTAAGCATAGCTGTATGGAAATATCAAGGACAACCACAAGAGATGTGACATAACTAACTAAACTCAAAAAGTATTGATATAACAAAATAGCATGTAGGCAAATATAATTGCAATATAAAATACTACATTAACCAAAATTTGGGATCAAGATGATGTAAGATAATGCTTGCCTTGTTGATATTCCACTTGTTCCACCTCAGGATTCTCGGGTATATAATCACACGCGTCAGGTAATTCAGAATCTAAAAAATAACAATAGCAAATAAACACCGAGAAAGTCTCAAAAATTCCAAATGCTCAAACATGCATGAAATTTATACAATAGTGAGATGCTGATTTTAGATGAATTTAGGTGAAAATTTTAGTTCAATTGGAGTTCATTTGAATTTTCTATGAATTTTACGAGGTTAGTGTTATTAGTGTACAATTAATTCAAATATCAAAATTTTCTGTAATAGAGACATGGTTCAAACTTATTCCAAATTAAATTACAGTAAAAATAAAAATTAACAATTTATTTCATCCGATTTGGAGTTAATATGAATTACTTATGAATTTTTGAAGTTTAAATTCATTTTTAATGTAAAAGCAATCCATTTCAGAATTTCTAAATGCATTGAATACTTTTTGTACTCAGCTGAACCTAGTCACAGTCGCTTACATGTGGGACCCAAGCTCAATAGTTGATGCGGTCAACTTTGACCCAGCCCCAGCCGAAATGACGTCGAAGGCGTATTCTCTGAAATACGTCTTCTGATTACAAAAACGTACTTTCGGTTTAAACGTATTAGAAATATGTTTTTATTAATAGAAAACGTACTACACGACTTTACTCAATCACTTAATAGGACATAAGGACCCACATATCATCGACTCTATTCAATTCTGGTTTCATTAAAACGTCTCAGTTTCTGTTCAAGGTTCCAAACATCAGTGAAACAACTTAATGATTACGCGAACTTGAACATGCTTTAAATCTAATCTGACAACGATTTAGGGTTAATGGTGGAGCTACAGTAATGGTCGGCCATTCCAATAATAAGGGACTTCGCTCCCGCGTGCTTGCTCAGCAGCTTGCTGGCGCGGTGGTCCACGGCTACACATTCTAAGACCTGGAATGGGTTCCTAATAGCTCTATGGTCCTACTGATGGCTGGAGCTTGGGCGACAGTGAACTATAGCAGCGGCACAACAAGGTGACACGGCAGTGCAAATAAGGTGAATGTGCACGTGACAACTCGATGGTACATCAAGCTAACCATCATGCGCATAAGCATCAGTGAGGTCTAGGGACCCTACCAGAACCAAGAAGATGATTGGAGGTGCATGGTGGAGCTCCGGTGATGTGTGACCAACGATGGCAATGAGAGCTCAATGTGTAGAGACAATTCTATGCAAAACCAAAAGAAAAGGATGCACGGGATATATTACTTAAGAGAGCTAAAGAGATACACTAGGTGAAAGTAATCGGCCAAAAGCTCACCAGACCGGAGATGGAGACAAATTAAGGAGTAGTTTTCGGCTGGAGATGGGGTAAAATCAAATTCCCAAAGATCCTGGGATAGACTACAAAAAGGTTTGAGGGGAAATACTACTTATAGTCTAGAAAATGATGTGACGCGCAATGAAGTAGAAAGGACTCACCAGATGTCAAGATGGCACGACGGTGGTGCCTAGAGCGTGCTTTGGACGAGCAAAAGACACCTCGGCGATGTAGGAACTACGGGCAAAACCAAAAGCTCACATTAGATGGATGGACACGACATGAGGAGATGAGAAAGATGGCACAAGAACCAGAGGAAATGCTCCAGTGTGCAAGACGAATGGTCGAGTTCTTTGGATCGTCCGAGAGAAAGAGATTGGGGTTTTAGGGTCTTCCACGATGGAAAATGGTACGGCGTTACTTCGTGGCAACATTAGATCGGGCGACTATCTCGGTGACCAAATTACGTGGCCATGCATGAACGAAAATGCCCAGCGCAATGACACCTCCTGCTTGGCCGCACGGGAGCTGGCATGGGTGAAGTGGTGCGAGTTAGACTCAGGCTTGTGCGAACAGGTTGGGTCCAGTCAAGTCCAGTGGCTCGAGTCGCAACAGTTCAAAGTGGTTCAGGTTAGGGTTAAAAGGTTGACTGATTTGATTTCTAAACCTCTACTTTGACTGGGAGTTTAAAAATAGTAATAAAATATGGAAAAATCTGAAATTTTTCAGAGATGCTACTAAGACGACAAATAACCCATAAAAAATTTCTAACATTACTGTTCATGGATTAATTGCTGATTTTAAATTCCTTTGTAGGGGCTATTTGTGTAAAGAACCTGGATCTTTCTCAAGGTCAAATTCAACTCTAAAAATTTGACAAAAATCCTATTATTTCATGATAATTATTATAGTATTTGAATACTTTATTTTACAGAGGTATTTACAAGCATTAATTTAACTTTTCTTTTGGAGTTTCATTTTAAGTTGTAGGTTTTCATTTGATTTGAATTTTTTTCAATGCAACCATTTATGCATATGCTCCAAAAATAACATGCATGCTCATGAGGTGCATCTAAATGACATATAGTGAAAATTGGGGACTTCGCTCGAAGCCCTATCTAAAAAAGTATAGGGGACGACGCTCGACTTCGTCTCCCCCTCACAAAAAAAGTTAGGCTTCCTCCAGAGCCATATCTAGAAAAGTATGGGGGCGGCGCTTGGCTTCACCTCCCTCTCGCAAAAAAAGAGTTAGGGCTCCCCCGGAGCCCTATCTACAAAAGTAGGGGGCACGACGCTCGTCTTCGCCTCCCCTCAGAAAAAAGGGGTTAAGGCTCTCCTAGAAGCCTATCAAAAAAAGTATAGGGGACGGTGCATGCGCGTGTTTACACAATCACATGTGGGGATGTTTCATAGAAAGAGCATTGTTAGCTACATGTGCCAAGGAAGGAAGTCGAACTCTACAAGGAAAATCAAGTTGGAGGCAGCGCGTCCACAACTTCGACCCAGCAGTTTCCTTTCTCTACGTGATATGGGGTGGGGTCCACCTACTACCAGTTTTACGAGGTGCATGACTAGTTCATCAGAGCCTACGACTAGTTCTCAGCGAAGGAGCATTTGGTGGGAACAGTACTCGGTGACAACAGTACTTGGCAAGAATAATGCTCGCTGGATGTGGTCGTAGATCACATAGTCGTGGTCGTAGATCACCTGGGAGTGGTCGTAGACTACCTAGTGGTGGTCGCGAGCTACCTGGTTGGGGTCATGAGCCACCTAGCCGTGGTCGTGGCCCACCTGGTCGTGATAACAGACTTGTTCGTACTGTTTTGTGCAATGCCAAGGAAAACTTACGTCAAATAAGTTCGGTTCTATCACCATGTGCTTTCCTTTCGTTGCGTGCTCTTGGATGGGGGCTACCAGCCATACAAAGAGTAGATGAAGGATTCTTGTTCTGATTGGGAAAGTCCAGATAGTTTGATTTGATCATTAAATTAGAAATCCTAGTGTATAAATTAGAGAGTCCTAGCACCCGCGCGTGCTGTTATATTTAGCAAGTCTATTAGTAGTTTGCATTGTGTGCGTTTAGGAGTTTGAGTTAGTTTTAGGTTTTGTGCTTGCGTGGTGGGGTATATAAACCTCCCATGGCCGTCCATTGTAAGGAGGACAAGTTATGAGTTAAGGAATAGATACCGAAAAATCACCATGGTTTTGGTGGCACGTTTGATATGGTCTTGAGATTCTCTAGATGAATTACTCTTTAGTGCGTTGAATCCAATTGACATGTTGGATTTTTACTCGCCGGAACTTCGGTTCTTCTACCCTTTGTTCACGTATTGCGGTGTGCGTGTGAGAAGGTTTATCAAGAAGGCCTTGTTGTTCTTGTGCTGCGCAAGGGCTAGGAGGCTACTATCAAGGTGTACCGTGAAAGATCAGGCCAAACAACAAGATCCTGCTAGCTTGCTAGCTGGATCCTTCATCAGGTGGTATCAGAGCGCCAGTTTGTTCACAGTGTTGAAATTGTTTTATTGATCCACATCTGGTGGTATCAGTAATGGCTGCTCATGGTGGTGGAGATATTGCTGCTATGGCGTCTTCGGAGGAGAGCTTCAGGAAGTTGAGTTGTCACGTCCGGTATGAAGAGGAAGGCTACGTTATGGATTGGACTTTCCACTCTCGCTGCAAAGTGAGGGAGATAGTTTGCCATGTCGATTGACTACGAGAGTTCAATTAATGCTGCTAGTATCGAATTAGTTGAGAAGTTGCAGTTGTCGATGACACTGCATCTGCAACCCTATGTCCTAAGTGGTATTCCGTCATGCTCAAGATCATGAACCAAGTCAAGGTACTGTTTTCATTGGGCAAATACTCTTGCGAGGTTTTGTGTGATGTTATACCAGTCGCTATGATTTTGTATCATCTAATGTTGGGAGGACCATGGTGCGAGCAATAAGGTGTGGTTACACATAATTGGAGCACCCAGGGTTGTACCTTTACATATAAGGGTACACCGATCTGTTTGCTTCCCATGGACGTCCAGTTGATTCAAGGTGATTACAAGAAGAAGCTGTTAGAAAGAAAGGCACGGGAAGAAGCGAAGAAGGAGGCCGAAGCTGCTGAAATTTATTCGACTTCCATTCAATCTGTCCATACGACTGAATCTGCTTATTTGTTTTTGGCCAAGTCTGCAGGAAATTTTTCTGTCCATGTACAAGCTGCAGACGAAGACTTGGAGATGAACTCGAAACCGAGGATGGTTTCGCTTGAAGAGGGAGGGGATTATGCGACGCAAATGCCGTCTGCTAATATTACGCATGTTCCTGTTACTTCATATGTGCTAGAGGAACACATGTGCATTCACATGTTTACACAATCGCGTGTGAGGATGTTTCATAGAAAGAGCATTGTTAACTACGTGCGCTAAGGAAGGAAGTCGAACTCTACAAGGAAAGTCCACAACTTCGACCCAATAGTTTCCTTTCTCTACGTGATATGGGGTGGGGTCCACCTACGACCAGTTTTACGAGGTGCACAACCAGTTCATCAGAGCCTACGACTAGTTCACGGTGGAAGGAGCACTCGATGGGAACAATACTCGTCGGGAACAGTACTCAGTAACAATAGTACTCGGCAAGAATAGTGCTCATTGGACGTGGTCGTAGACCACATGGACGTGGTTGTAGATCACCCAGTCATGGTCGTAGATCACCTGGGAATGGTCGTAGACTACCTGGTGGTGGTCATGAGCAACCTGGTTGTGGTCGTGAGCCACGTAGCCATGGTCGTGGCCCACCTAGTCGTGATAACGAACCTATTCGTACTGTTTTGTGCAATGCCAAGGAAAGTTTACGTCAAATAAGTTCGGTTCTGTCACCATGTGCTTTTCTTTCATTGCGTGCTCTTGGATGGGGGCCATCGGTCATACAAAGAGCAGATGAAGGATTCTTGTTCTGATTGGGAAAGTCCAGAGAGTTTGATTCGATCATTAAATTAGAAATCCTAGTGTCTAAATTAGATAGTCCTAGCACTTGTGCGTGTTGTTATATTTAGCAAGTCTATTATTAGTTTGTGTTGTGTGCATTTAGGAGTTTGAGTTAGTTTCAGTTTTTGTGCTTGCGTGGTGGGGTATATAAACCTCCCATGGCTGTACGTTGTAAGGAGGATAATTTATGAGTTAAGGAATAGATACCAGAAAATCACCATGGTTTTAGTGGCACGTTTGACGTGGTCTTGAGATTTCCGAGAGGAATTACTCTTTGGTGTGTTGAATCCAATTGAGGTGTTGGATTTTTACTCGCTAGAACTTCGGTTCTTCTACCCTTTGTTCACGTGTTGCGGTGTGTGTGTGGGAGAAGATTTATCAAGGAGGCCTTGTTATTCTTGTGCTGCGCAAGGGCTAGAAGGCGACTATCAAGGTGTATCATGAAAGATCAGGCTAAACAATGAGATCCCGCTAGCTTGCTAGTTGGATCCTTTATCAGAGAGCGAGAGAAAGAGAGAAAAGAATGAGAGGATGACAGAGGGGGCCCACTATCATTGAGTCCACAACAATCAACAGAGAGCATCACCTAGATGCAGAAATTGGGGATCAAAGGGTGGCTCGGTCCAGGCAGCGGCGCCGGCGAGGGGCGGCAGGGAAGGCTCGGCCGACAGCAAAAAATGGGCCAGCAGCAAGTCTAGGAGGGGATACAGGGTAGCGGCACGGTGGGAGGTGGCGCGGCTTGGAGCGACGGCGGCGCACGGGGCACGCGGTGGAAGCGGCGAAGGGGTGGCGCCCTGGGGAAACTAGTGGAAGCACGAGGTGTGCCTCGGCGAGGGGAACACGATGGCGGGGTTGGGGAGGCACGGAGATGACCGAGGTGGCGGGGAAGAAAGGGCGGTGGTGGGGGCTTTTCACGTCAAGCAATCGGTTGGGAGGAGGTGGGGGATGGGTAGGAATTCCCCTCGGTGAAGAACTCGCTGGAGATGAAGATCGGTGAGGGTGGTGTTTCGGTCGGAAGGAGGGAAATGGCAAAATCCAGTGATGAACGGCAATGAAAATCAAAATTGACAGAGGGGAAAATATTCCAAGGTTTAGGAACACATCATGACACAGTTGTTCAGGTAAGAGGACCACTAGAGCGACGAGAGCTCAAGCGAGGGTGGCGGCTGGTCTTCGGAACGAAGGCAAAAACGGAGGCGGTGGGGTGTCCCGGGCTAAGAGAGATGGAGGGGAGAGGAAGGGGCTGGGGAAGAGGAGGGAGAAGGGTAGAGTAGGGGGACACAGCTAGCTTTTATAGACTATGAAGGGGCAGCGGGCGATGCGCTGGGCGCGGGCAGCGCGCCGGGCACGGGGTGGCGTGGCATGCGGTAGCGTAGGAAGCTGGCCCGAGGCGCAATGTGGTGCATGGGAGCAGGTCAGCATGGCGCAGATGAGCAGCATGGGCACGGCGCTCAGGTGGCATGGGCATGCTACCAGAGGAAGAAGAAAAACAAAAAAAGAAAAGGAGAAGGAAAAAGAAAACGCGCAGGTGGCATGGGCATGCTACCAGAGGAAGAAGAAAAACAAAAAAAGAAAAGGAGAAGGAAAAAAGAAAAAGAAAATGGAGAAAAAGAAAAGAAAAAGGGGAAATAAAATAAATTCAGGAAATTTTAAGAAAATTCCATAAAAATCCTTGGAACCTAAATAGAATGAATAAAATAATTTTGAATTTAATTGATGTTTATTTTAATCATTTAAAATATTTTTTCACCTCTTGAAATTTCAATTAAGCTTTTAAAATAAAATACAAATTAAAAATTATTTTAAAGCTTCAAAAAGGCAATGAAAAATTAGGGTGTTATTTTTGAACTTAATAAAATTATTTCCAACGTAAAGTTGGCTTTTATTTTTGCACATAAATTATTTTTTAATTCTGCAAAATAGGAAACCCTTTTAAATTCCAGAAAACTCAATAAATTTTATTTTTGACTTTTAAAAACTAGAAAATTCAGGAAAAGCAGGGAAACCCTTTTAAAATTCAGAGAATCTAATAAAATATTAACTTTATAAATTTTATTTTTGGTAACAGAATTTTGGGGTGTTATAGTCTCTGCTTATTTGAACTCTGAAGAATCGAATCTAATGTAGTAAAAAAGGCCAGGGAAAATCCAATGAACAGCTTACCCTGACCCGCTAACTGCATGCACGCGTGTATATTCATAAATCCAATGCAAGTGTCGCAAGACAAAACGAACTGACGCGCGAGCACAAGCCAGTGGTCATAGGTATGCTTGTGCATCTCCATCTACTGATGTTGCGTGCATGTCGCACGTACAGAACAAGTAGGTCAAATGGTAGGATAAACATATGCAGTAATTACTTAGGGGGTCTTGTATGTTGTACGCGAAGCTGTTTCATCCCGCGCGGCTACCGACCGACCTGCATGGCCCGTCGCCGCATTCGGTGCTCCAGTTCTTCCGATCGGTGGGCAGCACAATGTGGTGGCAAGACCGCGTCTATGATTCGCGGGGGATTAATCTTCTAGTGGACTAATATGCATGTGGGTATAGACATTATACATGCAGCTTCGGTCGATTGTTCTTCAGTAGCAAAAGAAATTACGTAGTACTCCTTAGGTTGCAAAAGAGTGATGTTTTTTATTTTTTTAAGTCAACAAGATGCAACTTTGACCATTAAAGTTTTCATCATATATTCAAATATATATTATATCCAAATGACACGTTCTAAACAATATCTTTTTGTCAAAATTAATATGTTTGACTACACACACTCTACGGTGTTACTCTTTTGTAATTGAAGAAATTAGTAAGCACACAACACTCCACTACAAGTAGGCAGCTGGACTCAGGGGTGAACCGAAAACAAAAATTGAGTGCCTATCTTTATAAATGTACAATAATGAAAGGAATTTATTGTAGGAGCATATATGAAGTTTCAAAATGTAAGTTTGGGGGCATGTGCCCCCACATCTTTGTGTACGCCCAAGCCAAAAATGAGTAGGAGCACTATCTTTGTAAATGTACCAAAAACTTAGTAGTGGGAAAAGAGCAAAATGTAATAATCCAAGCTTAGTAACTAGAAACTTCAAACGTACCTTATCAATGGACCTGCCCCTCACAATGATAGTTGAATACTGGTTGGTTGCATCACTCACTACATCTCTCATCTGAAGTGAAAAAACCAATCTACTTTTAAAAAAGAGAGATTCTTGGTAACAAAAAATGAGCACATCCTCACTCATGAAGACGGTGTCAGGGTCGTCGAAGATGGGCGACATGGTACATCGTAGTCGAGGAATATTACAATCTGCTTCCCCTTCCTCACGGCAAGCACCGTGTTGAGGTTCTCTAATGCGAAAGGGGTGAGTTTCCCGCAAATTAAAAATGGAAAACATCAAGCAGAATATACATAGCAAAAGGTGGCATTATATGTGGACATACCATCCACTCATGCTTGACGAGGAGCATCATATGATGAGTCGTTGTCCTCTGCGTGGCTCGATCTATATGATGGTTGGTGAATAATTGGTGTGTGGGATAACTTTTTTGTTCTTTGGATCACCATACAATAGCATTCATCCAAAAATGAGCTAAATGTACAACAAAAGAGGCACTTTATTGTAAAACATATATGTATATTTATGTAATTTCAAATTTTGAGAGGGGGCATGTGCCCCACTCATGTAGGTCCACCCATGAATGCAGTTGCTTCTTGACCGGATTCGTCTAGTATGCATTTGCTACCAACAGCAAAGTTTGTCTTATGGGCTAGAACCAGCAATGGATGAATCTTATATATGACATCGTTTTGTACATATACTAGATCTGATCAATGGCATTGAGCTCTTTTGTTGTTGGCAAAGATAAGTACGTTTAATTTGGAGACATGGTCCAGGGTGTATTTTGCTAGGTTGTAAATATATTGAAAAGACCAGAGATTCACAATTAGTTAGCCACGCATAGAGCAATGACAATTGGGTGGTTGGTCACAACATGAAGCACTATATAAACACATGATGAGTGCATCATATGAACCAATTAGCATGCATAGATACAAGTACTTGGTTCATATCTTGAATGTGCATCTGTCGCCCAGAGAAGTACTTGCCAATGAGAGACTCATAGGATGGACATGCCATATGAAATAATCACCCTAGAGAAAATCTTGTGCCACAATATTGGCATCTTATCAACCATCAATCATGCGGTCCACGGATTAAAGGATTTGTCTCTCTCATTAACCTTGTTCCATCTTGTGGTCTGGCGATACTTTGCTAAATGTATCTGACGAGAATCTAATAATCCTCATTTTACTATTTATTTGTAATTGAGTATTATAGGTGAATATGAATGACGTCACACAGCTATTAAGTATACCCCTTACAGTGGTAAGGGAGAA
The DNA here is from genome assembly GCA_036346255.1 of Ampelocalamus luodianensis. Lineage (NCBI taxonomy): Eukaryota > Viridiplantae > Streptophyta > Magnoliopsida > Poales > Poaceae > Ampelocalamus > Ampelocalamus luodianensis. The sequence continues at coordinate 48,192,978 of CM070617.1, forward strand.
GTCAATCAGGTGGTCGTAAGTTCTTCTATGACCACCCCCATAATCGTAAACCTTTCTACGATTACCATGTAATCGTAAGTTATCCTACGATTACCTCTGGTCGTAAGTCTTTCTACGACCAGTAGCCAGTCGTAAGCTTTTCTACGACTACCTGGTTGTAAGTCCTTCTACAACCAGTCCTACCACGACTTCTCCACAGATAAATGGGTCCACTCGCCAGTAGGCCCTATTAACTGTGAGATTTGAGCAGTCAAGATACGTAGTTATTTCCTGGAATAACTGCAGATAACTCACCATTATCTCTGATTGATAACTGTCAGGCAACGTGGGGAGGTTACTACTCCGGTGATTTCTCTTATTATTATGGAATAATGGAGCGCCTCCTGACCTGGAACGACAACCTCCCTCTCCGCGTACTATAAATAGACTTCTTTCACAGAGTAATGGAAAAGAAGGGGCTTTTTGAGAGAGAAACCATGTAACATCCCAAGTTTTGGCTTGTGTTTCAAATGTAATAAAATGTGTAGAAATTAAAACTTTTTCTTACACCTTGTGTTTCCTGTAAGTTCTGAGAATTCTTGTAAAAGGAATTAAGGAAATCCAAAATCACAAGTCATTTTGATCCAAGCCTTGACCTTTTGAAAAACTTCTCTCAGTATCCTTGTGATCATTCCTTGAAAATATTTTTCCTAAGTTGTAGGGTTAATGTGTGACTTCTTTGAAAAATTTCACAATTTTTAGAAATTGTTTGAATATTTTTAGAGATCAGTCAAACCAGTTTGACTTTAAGTCAAACCCTAGCTCAGAACCTTGCAGAAATTTTGGAGAAAAATGCACTACATGAAAACCCCTAAAAATTTTATACAAGGTCAACCTTGAAGTTATCAAGATCCTGTAAAAATTTTAGAATTTTTGGAGTTAGTTTGCTACCTCAAACAATTCCTCAAAGTTCAGCTTCAATTCAAACCCTAGGTCTGAGTCAGACTCAGGCTTGAGTCAGACCTGGCCACTTGACTCGGTCGAGCCAAGTCACCTAACCACACTCGGGCTCGGTGTTGGGCGCGCGTGTTTCAACCGTTGGATTTCGATCCAATGCTCCAGACCTCCAGTGCTGTTCTGGACCTTTGGAGGTCTTGTGAAATCGTGGTCGTCTGTGCTCGATCCTACCGCCACGACCTCCCCGACCTCCTCTGCTGTTCTTCTTCTTCCCCGCTGTGCTCGTACCTGCGCGTGCGCCATGATAGAGAGTAGTTGTGCTCTATCAATTCCTGTGTGTCACCTTGGCGTTTCTGAGCTTGGGCATTAAATGCTTGTCAACGCTTTGCCCTAAAGTCCTTTTCCCCCACCTGCTCCCATCCTCTCTGTCCTGTCGCGGCAGAACTTGGACTTGAGCTCACCGTGGAGCTCCCCTCCTGTTGTGATCGTTGCACACCGGCTTTCTATAGCTCAGAGCTCCTCCTTGGTCTCCTCTTTAGCACCTCTCTGTTGCCCTGGTTCCTCTCTGTGTGTTTGTGCACAAACCACCGAGAGCCCCGTTTTCTGCCATTTTCGATCGCTCGAGCTCCTCATCGCCGGCGGTGCTCCAGTGGTTCTCTGGCTTTCCTTTTTGCGTCGCCTGGACTACCTCGTCATCTTGGGCGAGTCCGCTAACTTAATTTTGGGTTGCCCTCACAAGTATAGCCCAAAATTTGAGTTTTGGATCTTTGCGGTCAAAATCCTTCACTTCTTGCCCAACTCTGGTAAGTACCTTCTCTGGTCGATTCCCTGCTCCTGGACCTGCCCTGGGCCTTCGTGAAGCTATTCTCCCCATTTTCGCTTCTCACTTTGCTCAGGATCTTTTGTCCCCGTTGTCGTCCTTAGTTCCGGCGTCGGTCTCCACCGCCAGAGCTTCTCCGACTTCCTCCGGACCTCCTCTGGCCCAAGTACTTTTGCATAGCCCCGTAGTGCTCGAGCACCTGTTGATTTAGATCGTTGCAGAGCTTTTCGCCATTTTTGGTTTTAGCCGTACCTGCTCCTCCGCCACTTTCTGGCTCGCCGGCGTTTTAGGACAACTCCGCCGTTGAAAGTGCTTCCATCGGGTGCGCATTAGTATTGTGTTCATTTTGACACCTTTGGTTGGCGCCGTCGTGGCCGAGGTCACCGACGGCAAGCTAGCAAGCAAAGCGGGTGGTACTGGTTCTGTTGTCGTAAGTTTGGCAAAGTCCAGGACCTCCTAGCTTTGATCCTAGTCGTTATGGACTTCCTCGGGTTAGATCTTAACCGTAGGATCTCCCTCTGCGAAAATCTTAGTGTCAGGACCTCTTAGGTTAGATCCTGGCCGTTAAAGACCTATTGAGGTTTAATCGGGACTGTTAGAATCACCCTATGTGTTTTCGCAAAGGACCACCGTGGTCATTTTTGCGAAAACCACCCTCTAGGTTCTCTTCGTAAAAAGATCTCCCTTTGGGCTTTTCGCAAAAACCACCCCTAAGACCTCCCTCGGGGTCCTCTTTGCAAAAGGCCACCCCTTGATCCTTTGTAAAGATAACCCCAAGACCTCCCTCTCTGCAGATCTGAACCTTTAAGACCACCCCCGGGTAGATCTTGACCGTTCAGGACCTCCCCATGGAGATCTGAGCCGTTCAAGACCTCCCCTCCCCTTTAGACCTTATCATTGAGGACCTCCCCGTGGAGATCGTGACAGTTAAGACCTCTCTCGGTGAGATCTTAGCCGTCAGGATCTCCTTCCGCTAAAACTTGACCGTTAAGACCTCCCTCTGTGAGATCTCAGCTGTCAGGACCTCCTTCAGTTGGATCTCGATCGTTGAGACCTCCTGCTGTTAAGATCTCAGCTGTTAGGACCTTCCCAGTTTAGATCTAGGCAGTCCAGGACCTCCTTTGGTAGATCTTGGCCGTCCCAGACCTCCTCTCTTAGAGCTATCCCTTAGGACCTCCTTTGTAGATCTAGACCGTTAGATCTGGATCTGACGGTCACGACCGCCTCAGTGCGCGTGGAGATCCTTCGCGCGGGCCTTCACGTGCACTGTGCGCTCATTCGTCGGGGCTGTTGGATTCAATCTCAATGGCCACGACCTCTCCGTTTGACTTAGCTTTGATTGGAGCAGCCCGAGAGCTTGTATTTTCAAATTGTTAATTGTGTTAGATTTCAAAAGTGCATAACTAATTCATTTTAGCTCCTTTTAGGGTGATTCAATTTGTGTTAGCTCTGGTATAAAGTGAACTTTAATCTAAAAATGTACTTAGGCACTGTTCTAAACCAGAAAATGTGTTTATTGTATTAACTTGCTAGCATCAAAGATTGCCCTAAGAAATTCCTTTAAATTTGTAAAATGCATAAGTTCTTCTCTGTGGTTCCAAATTGAGTAAACTAAAATGTGTTAGGTTCCTCTGTTAATATGTTTTAATATAGAATGTGTTCATTTAGGTCTTTGCCTCTGAAATTAACTTAGTGCTACTTTCACCACTTAGGAAAATCATAAGTAATTCATTTTAAATCCAAATGATGTGAACTCAATTTTGCTGTCCTTAGGATGCCATGTTCTACCTACCATAAAAATTTCAGATTCTAGAACTTTCTGGAAAAATATGCCATGAACAGTAATAGAAGATAATTTAATTCGAATTTCCCTGCTGAAAGAAATTGTTTAGGCCATAACTTTTGCATACTTAGTCCAAATCGAATGATTCTTATTGCTAAATTCATTTAAAATCATGGTCTTCCTGCTGTGTAAATTTCATGAGATTTGGATGACTTTTGTTTTTGAGACTTTGCCGGTGTTCTTTGTTCTTATTGGATTTTCACGTTCTTGCGATAGGTTTCGAAGAATTTGTCGAACCCGAGAGTGACCCTCTGTAGCAAGAGGACTTCCAGCAAGGCAAGCAAATGTAGCATCATTTGATCATGTTACCCTATTATTTTCAAAGTCTAATATGTTGTTTGCAAATTCTACGTATACATTGCTATCTTGTGTTAAACTATTGTCGATTAGTTGACCTATTAGATGCATAATCTGTAGGCAATTGTTTATCCTCTACTACTGATCCCAGGATTATCTTGCTGTGATTTAGGGTTCGTTGGATGAGCCCTTGTCACTTAGTAGTTGACGAGTAATGTGTTTTAGTCATGCTTAGCTACCGGTAGAATTGGGCGGTTGCCGACTTAGTCGATGACCTTTATCACACAAAAACTTATTATGATTTCGTATTCAGCACCTTGTGCTATGTTTAATTGTGAAAACTAAAACTGAAAATAAAATGTTTTAGACTTGGGCACAATGGTAAGATGGTGTGCTTTTGGGTGTGACTGGAATGGTGCCCGAGTCAATAAGGACCGAATTACTTGCGCCACCGTACTGAGCATTTTGCGTGCTAACCACACTAGAGGGAAATGGGACCTCTCTTGACTTAGTACTTTGGTGTGTGTTAGCTTCGGGTCGCAGGAGGTCGTAGGAGGCAGATGTTGGGAGCATTGTAGTTGTCCGAAAGCTTTACCCCGGGTGGGTAGTTGTCTTTCGGCTTTACAATGTAGCGTATGGGTTTCTATCCATACGAGCGGCTTGTAGTTGATACACAATATTGGAAACGTCTCGTAGGACTTAGCCGTGCCGGCATACCTTCGGAAGTGTGTTTTCTTTTTGTGGCAAAAAGGCGATCTGAAGTGTGGGTACATTGGTACACCCCTGCAGGGTTAAATCTATTCGAATAGCCTCGTCCTAGGTTATGGACACGCTCGGATACGCCCTGTGAGAATTAGACTATAACCTTTTAATTAAAACTTGACATGGGTGGTACGAATCGGGGATTCGTGCTATGATGTGGTGGCAATTGGTTTAGTCACATCTAGGTGATTACTCTTGTTACTTATTGTATCTCGTTGTTGTTTCAACACTTAAAAACAGATTTGACAAATTGCTTTCAATCTATTACCTTATTGCAAATGAAAATTGCTTTATGCGTCCAATTAACCATATAACCATCTCCTTTGTTTGAGCTCACATGTAGCTATATATAGGCTTGCTACTCGTAAGTCTTGCAAGTACCTTTGTGTACTCAACTGCATTGCTTTATTGTTGTAGAGGAGGAAGTGGATCCCCAAGGGATCGACTTCTGTGAGTTTTGCTGTGGTAGAGGCGACTAGCTTAGCGGCCCGGTCAGTTGCCTTGTGGGTTATAGCTAACCGGTTGGTTTTTGTTTATGGCCATCTTGTGGCACTTTTGCTTCCGCTGTCATTTATATCATTTGACTGGTTGGCTCTTTTGTAATGACTCTATATATTTTATGTCTTTTGCTAGACTTGGTATTATATGTTGTATAGAAATGATGCATGATTTTGTAAAGATGTATGTGTGCTGCAATTCTAGGAGGCACATGTCCATCAGGGCTTAGGATATTTAATTGGTAATACTAGAACCATTTGGAGGTTAAGTATTATGAGTTAAATACCCTGGGTCCCCACAAACCATCAGTAGCAATATTAGTGCAAGTCTTTCCGCTGATTGTAACCAGGATACCCAATATAATACACACAGGAGTAGGGTTGTTATTATCTCTAGATAAGGCCTGAACCTGTATAAAAATCTCCGTGTCTTTTCTATTTGTGTGATCAATTGTGGAGACCCCCCCGAATCAAACAATCTTTACATAACATCGGTTCTAAAATACCGACAGTTGGCGCCGTCCGTGGGGATCTCTTCTGGTAATTCCTTGTCAATAGTTCTCTCTTTTCTCTTTGATGCTTCCATGGCAACAGAGTAGAACGAGAAGAACTAGTTTGATTTGGCCAATTACGCAGACATCGACATGGATGCCGGTTTCGATTATGAGCCGAGTATCGAATCATCCGATGATATTGCCGCCTCTAGAGATCTTCTACCAGATTTCAGAGACCGTGCATTGGCGGAGTTGAGGAGGGATCCTTATCCCCCACAATAGTACGCCCAATTGAGGGACCAGCTTCCTCAGAGGGCAAGGGTCAACACGACCACGCAAAGGGATGCCCTAAGACAGACTCACAACACAACAAGAGTTTTCCCTCCGAGTGTTCGAGTCCCCTTAAAGCGGTATGACTTGGCGAGATAAGTTCTGGAAGCCATCATTCCAGAGCTTCATCGGCACTTGATGGTCTTTTCTCTTCGAATAATCTCACAGAGGAGGGAATCAAACACGCTTTTCCTACAAGTACAACCATCCCATTGCAGGACACACCTACGGACGGAGATGATTATAACCCAGAGTTCCCCTTCCTTAGGGGGTTTACTCCAAGTCGTCAGATAGTGTCTCTCGACTACTCCTCAAGCGAGGAGGCCTCGAGCGCAAGTGGAGGTCATCAACGGGAGGTCTTCGTCATTCCCTCTTATAAGAATTATTCTCCCAGAGGCAGGATTGACGATGCTCTCCGACGGGCACACACTACGTCCCCTCGTGGCAATGGCAAGGGCACCACCGCTGGCAAACGAGATGAACACTTTGATGAACATGCGGGACATCCTCAACATTCTCGCACTCCATTAAAACGAACTCAAGGGTCTGATATGGATGATTCTGAGGCAACACGATGAAGAAAGATAGCGGCTCAGAAAAATCTCCCTGGGCGCGCTTATTTCCAGTCAGAGGAGGCTCAAAAGCTCCAGCACATCAATGACTTACTTAAGAATCCAACCCAAGAGCTTGCTCGAGCACTAGGCTACGATCTCTTTGCTGAAGAGATCGTACGAAGGCTTCGAAACACGATGGCAAGACTCGAGCGTCCTCATCGACATCAACCCAGAAGTCGTGCTAGTACGACTCCATCTTCTGCCAGCCGTTCGAACAACTCGTCGTATGGAGGTCGACATGATCAAAGATCACGTCACTCTCCTGACTTGAGGAAGGCTCGTTGAACATCTGGAGATCGATAAGCCCCCAGGAGAGATGATCTTTCACCACTTTAGGGACGAAATCTACAGCAGCAGATGGAATACGAAGAGTATTTCCCTCGTAAAACTGAGGCCTACCATAGGTCAAGCCCACCTGTGATCGGGTATCATCGAGTACGATCACCTGGTGACATTAACCCTTCTTTTCTGCAAAGAAGGCGCCAAGAAGTTATCTCAGGATGTCGGCCACCGATCTCGAGCGATTCAGCGCCACCTTGTTTCCGACCAGCGAACATGGAGAAATTCGATGGAACCCAAAATCCCATTGAATTCCTCCAGATCTACACAACTACTATCCGAGCAGCAGGAGTAGGAGAGCATGTAATGGCGAATTACCTTTCGACTGTGCTTGAAGGATCTGCTCGATCATGGCTTTTAAACCAGCCATTCGAATTGATCTACTTGTGGCAGCACCTCTGCGACCTTCTACTGGTGAATTTCTAGGGCACCTACAACCACCCTAGAAAGGACGACGACTTGCACTGGATAAGACAGAACGATCACGAGACTCTGCGTCAATTCATCGAGCGCTTTAGTCAGGTTCGTAATTCTATTTTGGAAGTTTCTGACTCGTTTTTTATCAGGGCTTTCAAGAAAGATAACGGAGGATATAGCTTTGAATCCTCCTGCCACTATCGCTGAACTCTTTGAGATGGCTGATAGATATGCGACTGCCACTGAAGCAGTCGAGTGGAACAATACTATCGATCGCGAAGATAATATTCCTCAAGAGACTGGCGAAAGTGGTAAGAAAAAGGACAAAAAGGCTAAAAAGTCCAAGAACAAGGCAAAGAGACATAAGTCTCCAGCAGCTGGTTCTAAGGATGTTCTAGCTGTAAGCGACAAAGAGTCACGGAACTCCAAGCAAAATTCTGACCGCGGCAAAGGTAAACGTATTGATCGGAAGAATGACAAACCCAAGTGGTGTCTTTTTCAAAAAAAAGAGGGGCATGACCTTTGTAACTGCCGAGTTTTTTTACGAAAACTCGAAGACTATTATTCTGACAAGGGACCACTTCCTACTCTTGAACAGGTAGGTCAAACAAGTAGACGGAAGGAGTCGGATGACGAGGAGGAGATGTCGTTTCAGGATCTACAACACACCATCGATCACATCTGTGGAGGATCATCGGCATATGAGTCAAGACGGCAGCTTAAGGCTGTTAAGCGTGAGGTAAACACAGTCGACTCTCCTCTTGTCAATAAATTACCGAAGTGGCCAGAAGTCACCATCACTTTCGAGAAAGGTGACTACCCGATCCCTTCGACTAGACCAGGTCGATTTCCGATTGTGGTCGAACCCACCATCAACAATTGTCGAGTAAATCGAGTTTTAGTGGATGGTGGGAGCTCGTTAAACATACTGTTTACGAGTACCCTGGATGAGATGCAAGTTCCTAGGACAAAGGTAAGGCTAGTACGATATTCTTTCCATGGAATCGTACCGGGGTCTTCGGCCAAACCAATTGGCCAAGTTTCTCTTCCTTTAACGTTTGGTTCACCGAGCAATTTCAGGACAGAGAAGATCTCCTTTGATGTGGTCGATTTCGATACAACATATAACGCCATACTCGGACGACCAACTTTGGCAAAATTCATAATAGCTACTCACTATGGGTATCAATGTCTTAAGATGCCAGGTCCCAAAGGAGTGATCACAATTTATTGTGACAAGAAGATGACGCATTCTTGCGACCATCGGTCCCTCGAAATGGTTGGACAAATACCAACTCGAGATGAAAGGCAGCCTTCGACTAGCAAGTCGAAGCCTAAAGCTACACCAAAGTCGAACGATCAAGTCAAGGAGGTTCCTCTGGACGCGGAGGAGCCCTCGAAGACTGCTCGCATCGGGGATTCTTCCGACCCTAAATAGGAAGACGCCCTCATCACTTTCCTCCGAGCAAACACAGATGTCTTCGCGTAGCAAGCATCCGACATGCCCGAAGTCCCCAGGGAAGTGATCGAGCATAGGCTAGTCTTACGGCCTGACAAAGTACCCGTAAAACAGAAGTTACAGAGAATTGCACCTGATCGACGAGATGCTATTAGGTTAGAATTGGATAAGTTTCTCAAAGCAGGCTTCATAAGAGAAGTCAACCACCCAGAGTGGTTGGCTAATCCTGTAATGGTTAGGAAGTCGAACGGCAAATGGCGTATGTGCGTAGACTTCACTGATCTTAATAAAACTTGTCCAAAAGATGATTTCCCTTTACCTCGTATCGATCAGTTGGTTGACTCTACTGCTAGATGTGAAATGTTAAGCTTTCTAGATGCATACTCTGGTTACCACCAGATCAATATGTGTCGAGAAGATGGAGAAAAAACCGCATTTATTACACCATTTGGAATATTTTGCTACGTCAAAATGCCATTTGGTTTAAAGAATGCTGGAGCTTCTTTTCAGTGTTTGATGTAAACGACTTTTGCATCTCAACTAGACCGAAATTTGGAAGCCTATGTTGATGATCTAGTCATAAAAAGCAGCAAACGACTTAATCATATCACAGACTTGCAAGAAACATTTGACAACCTTAGAAAACACCACCTGAAGCTCAACCCCGAGAAGTGTGTGTTCGGAGTCTCTTCAGGAAAATTGCTTAGATTATTGGTCTTTGCACGAGGAATCAAAACAAATCCTAAAAAGATAAAGGCCATCATGCATATGCACCCTGCGATCACGGAAAAAGAAGTTCAGAAACTCACAGGGTGCATGGCGGCATTAAGTTGTTTTATCGCACGCCTGAGAGAGAAAGGGTTGCCTTTTTTCAAACTTCTAAGGAAGCACGAGGGTTCCGAGTGGTCAGAAGAGGCTAACGCAGCCTTTGAGGATGTCAAGAGGTATCTTACGAGTGCTCCTGTTCTGGTTTCTCCTAAACCAAGAGAGACGCTCCTAATTTATCTAGCTGCCACGCCACAGACAGTGAGCGCAGTACTGGTCGTAGAACGTGAAAACATACAACGACTAGTTTACTACGTTAGTGAAGTTTTACACGGGCCTAAGAAGCGTTACCCTCAGGTTCAAAAACTTCTATATGCCCTCCTCATATCTTCGAGGAAACTGCGGTATTATTTTCAGGCGCACAAACTAGCTGTACCGTCTGAGTTTCCCTTAAGAGCGATCCTCTAGAATAGGGAAACAACGGGATGCATGGCAAAATGGTCAGTCGAACATGGGGAGTTCGACATCCATTTCATGTCCCGAACGGCCATTAAATCCCAGATCTTGGCAGACTTTATCGCCAAATGGACAAATCCTGAACCTGTTCAGGATCCCCAGTACGATTCCCATGATCAGTGGACGATGTACTTTGACGGGTCACTTACTATAAGTGGCTCGGGGCTGGGGTGGTCTTGCAATCTCCTACCGGAGAGACATTAAAGTATGTCATACAATTAAACTTTCAGGCCACTAACAACGTGGCAGAATACGAAGGTTTGCTAGTTGGTATACGAGCCGCGAAAGCGCTCTCGATTCGCCGACTACTCGTGAGAGGAGACTCTCAACTAGTCGTGAATCAAGTCAGAAAAGAGTACCAATGCTCTAATCCGACTATGTCTCGGTACTTATCGGAACTCCGAAAGTTAGAAAAGCATTTTCTGGGCTTTGAGGTACAATTTATCCCTCGAAAAGATAATTTCCTCGCAGACCAACTTGCTCGTATAGCTTCTTCCCGATCCATAGTACCAAAAGGAGTTTTTCTGGAGCAGCTCCAGAAACCGTCTCTAGTCAAAGAACTAGAGACACCTCCTATTGAAACAGCCTCTCTAGAGTACGAGGATACCTAGATGACTCCCATCTACAAGTATTTTCAGATGGGTTCCGTACTCGACGATGATTTTGAGGCAGATCGATTATCCCAAAGGGCCACAATGTATAATTTGGTCGAAGGTATCCTCTATAAAAGAGGCACTCAAGGGGTGCTCATGCGATGCATTCCGCAGAGCGAAGGATTAAAACTCCTTCACGATATACACGGAGGTATTTGTGGAACTCATGCTTCCTACAGAACGCTGGTTGGTAAAGCCTTTCGACAAGGTTTCTATTGGCCAACAGCCCTCTACGATGCCAAAGAGCTGGTTAAAAAATGTGTGCAATGCCAGTTTCATAGCAAGCAAATACACCAACCGACTCAGGTATTACAAATAATTCCTCTGTCTTAGCCTTTTGCGACCTGGGGTCTCGATCTCCTAGGATCGTTACCCAGAGCTCTGGGTGGATTCGAATTCCTTTTTATGGCTATCGATACATTCAAAAAATGGATAGAAGCCGAACCTGTGTCTAGGATAACAACGGAAGCAGCAAAAAAGTTCATGATGAGATGCGTGATAACCCAATTTGGGGTACCTAGTCAAATCATCATAAATAATGGCAAGCAATTTTCGAGCGCAAAATTTCAGGAATTTTGCGACGAGTTGGGTACCAAGTTGTGTTACGCTTCTGTTGCCCACCACCAAAGCAATGGGGCGATCGAAAGAGCGAATGACCAAATAATAAAGGGAATTGAAACTCGAGTCTTCGACCAGCTTGTCAAGCGCTTGGGGGCATGGGTATAAGAATTACCCTTAGTATTATGGGCAATTCGTATGACTGCTAGTCGGGCTACAGGAGAAACACCTTTCTTTCTAGTTTTTGGTGCAAAAGCCATGCTTCCGCTAGAACTAAAGATCAGGTTAGCATGGGTCAAAAATTTTAATGACTCCGCCCAAGAACAACTTCGAGCAGACGACATCAACCTGCTTGAAGAGAAGAGGAACTAGGCACTAATCCGTTCAGCAGTCTACCAACAAGCCCTGCGCCGATACTACGATCGTAAGGTCCAACCTCGCAGCCTCGCTGTATGTGACTTTGTATTGAGGCTTATCCAATCCCAGTCTAATCGGAATAAACTTTCCCCTAAGTGGGAAGGTCCTTACACTGTGGTCGAAGTTACGCGTCCAGGTTCAGTATGACTAGCAATGGAGGATGGTCGCATTCTCTCAAACTCTTGGAACATCGACCAGTTATGCAAATTTTACGTGTAACAAACCTCTACGATAATAAAGTATCAGGTTCTTTCTATCTTTATTGTCTTTCTTTGAGTTTTGCTTTTATAATTTTTCGACCATATTTTATACGCTCAATTTTTCTTTACACTGGTAGGAGAAAGGACACAACAACTAGTCGAAGTCTCTCCTCTCTGCATGTGGTCCTGCCCGCTGGAAGGAGCTTCCTAGTATCGCCTTGTTCCTAACTTTTGCTACTAATACAAAAGTCTTAGGTTCAGAAACATGGTCGAAAAGTTTTTGAGCAAACTCATATCACCTTAGTTTATTTGTTTATTTTGAAAAATACTCTAAGAAGAGTGCACTTTTGAGATTTGTTCAACCGCTTTTGGTAAACTTGGCCAGTTTTAACTGGTCGGAGGAAGAAACACACCTAGTCGAAGCTTCTCCTCTCTGCACGTGGTCCTGCCCACTAGAAGGAACTTCCTAGCGTCGTCCCGTTTCCTACTTTTGCTACCAGGACAAACTTATCGGGTACATTGAAAAAGGTCGAGCGAATTTTTAAAGGTCCTTTAGATGTTTGTTTTACTCAAAGTGTCGTTGTTGATTTGATTAATCTGGTCAGAGATGGTAACATCACCTAGTCGAAGCCTTTTCTTTTTGCACGTGGTCCTGCCCACTAGAGGGAACTTCCTAGCGTCGATTCGTTTCTACTCTTTCGACTAGTGCAGGATAATCGAGATCGAAAGCTATAAGTCGAACAAACCTCTCTGTTTTTAGAAACCCTATCTTTACTATTTTCTTAGTTTATTCAATAAACTAAGCAAATAGTCGGAGGTTAGGATAAAGTTATAAATATGACTTCAATTCTTAGTCTTGGTTTTTTTCGATTCGTTATCTTACGAGTTACTAACTACTCTACAAGATGATTTGTAGGAAAATGGAAGAAGGAAGGAGGAATTATAGATATTTGGTCTAATTATTTTTTTCCTTTTCATTATCTTACGAGTTACTAACTACTCTACAAGATGATTTGCAGGAAAAAAAGAAAGATCATATATTTATACATCAACAAAAGGCTTGTCTTTACAGGTCCCTGTTACAGACTACTCTGACAAAGGAGATCCTATTTGCATCTTCTCCGCGACCTTCTCGTCGACTGACTGCATACCCTCGATTAACCGTTCTGCTTCGGCTTCAATGCAGTCAAAGTCGTCTTTAACCGAATGAGGGTTAAGGTTGGGGTCACGGGCTTTAAGCTTTGCTAAAACATAGCTTACAACTCTTTTGACCACTTCCTTTATCGAGTCGTTCTGGTTGGTCTTTAGAGTAGTCACCGACTCTTGCAAAGTACCGACTTGCTCTCCAATAGCACTCGTATAAGTGGCTATCGTGTCGTCACGAGGTGTGACCTTTTCAGCATGTACCCCATCGAGTACATTGTTCAAAAGTGAAATGTTGTCTTGAAGATTAATCTTCATTGACTTCATCTCCTCCTAGGTGCAAGTCGAAGCCTCATGGAGTTGTTTTATTTCAACTAATCTCTCTGAAAGAGTAAGGTTAGTTAGATAAAATGATTCTACGAGAAGGAAAAATAATTTAATTAGCTGGTAAAGGATTACTTACCTGTTAATTGAGAATCTAATTTTTTAATTTCTTGAACTTTGTATTTCGCGATGCGGGTGATCTCACGGACGACCAAGGTTTTTTCTTGAACCTCGATCTGAAGGGTCCCCACCTCGGCTTGAAGGAACCTAGTCTCAACTTCTTTTTCTGAAAAAGAATGAGAAGTTAGGAAGGTGAAGATCAAGAATGTAAGCAGTCATAACCTCAAGGACGTATTGTTTATATTTTCCTGCAACTCTTGGGTCGCAGAGTTGGACTCCTGAAGCTTCTTCAGAAGGTTGGTGACCTCATCCCTTAACTTTTTTATCTTGTCTTTTTCGAAGTCGAGCGAATTAGCTAAGGTCTTTTTGTTACTCTTAAACCTGAAAAAGTTAAGGGTAGACATAAATACAGAGACGAGTAGTCGTAAGTATTTCTATGACTAACACGTGGCCGTAAGTTCTTCTACGATCACTTCTGGTCATAAGTTTTTCTACGACCAGTACTAAGTCGTAAGGTTTTCTACGGCAACCCTCCCGAGTACTGAACGAGTAGTCGAAATATAAAATGATTACGAATGTCGGTTACTCACCACCTCTCTACTTGCTCGCAGAGTACTGCTTTTTCTTGTCGTACCTTGACAAGTTGCCGGTTGTACTCGCAAACTGTAGCAACTTGTTCCACAACTTTCTGCAGAAAAGAAAAGCAATAAGAAGCGAGGATAAGACCATACTTATAGGTATCGATGGATACTTACATTCATGCTCGTCCAAGCAAACATGGAGACTATCCTTGACGGATCTTTTAGCCCATCCATCTTCTCGACTCGTTTCCACCAAACCCCTTCGAGACGTTCGTCATCGAAGACATCCCCACAGTTGGGAATGCTGCTGGGGTGAGGGACTCAGTCGTGAGATCTGTAGGCGAAAGATCCTATGATGGAAGCAGGGCCGAAGAAATCAAAGCAGAAGTTAAAATACTCTTCTTCTTCTGACTCTGTGATGGTAGCACCGCTTGGAGGACCGAAAGGAACGTCCTCGACAGCCTCCTTACCGGTGCGGTGGTCGGAGCTCTTATCACCACCTTCTCCTGGCGTCTCCTTCACGGCCTCCCCTGTCTCCACTTCTATTCCTTCGACCATATCAGTAGTCGCAGTAACTTCGGCATCGACAGCTCCTTCAACCATAGGAATGGTGGCTGGTACTTTAGCCACTACCGCTGTCGCTCCCTCATTTGCTGAGGAAGTAGTAGCGGGCTTCTCAGTAGAAGAATCCATGGGTGCTGAAAGAGTTGGGCTAAGATCACAGAACAAGGAGCAAGTTAACTCATGAAAAACAAAGGGTAAATGTTGTTCTTACACTTTTATTTTTTTTACATACCTCTGCGTCCTAGACCTAACCAGGAATTTGGAAGAAACCTTCCGAACAGGAGGTTTCTTCGACTTATTCTGGACAACTGTTGGTCGAAATTCAATCAGGGGAACGGGAGTCACCTCTTCATGACCCTCCTGACTCCCTGAGTGTCCAAGGTCCCTCTCGACCACCTCAAGAGCACTGCTCCCCTCGACCTCTATTTTTGCTGAAGCAGTAGTTTCCTTCACAAAAGATATGAAGCTCTTCTAGTTCTCCTTTTCTAGCTTCTTTATAAAGCCACGAGAAGCAGAAACTGCAAAAGTCTTGTTGTTGTAATAGAAGGGTACCTTGGTCTTGAGGGCTTTACGCTTAAGGGCTAAGGCAGCTTCCTCTGCTTTTTCCCTCGCAACAGCTTCTATGTCTGCAGCAAATTGAGTAAAGGGAGCAGGAGGAGTCGAACTCGCGCCACTTTTGTCGCCAACCTTTACAAGTTGATGCCTTTTGGTTGGAGGAGCTTTTGTTTGCTCCGCTTGCACCGTTGCCCCAATGACCACCAATGCAACTTCCGCGTCGTCTTGGCGGTCTTCCATGCCTGCATTCTGATGAGATCAGAAAAAGAAAATATTACAAAAAGTGGTTGTAAGTTTTTTCTACGATCACTCACTAGTCGTAAGTTCTTCAACGACCAGCCTACAGTCGTAAGTTTTTCTACGATGAATCCTCTAGTCGTAAATCTCTTTACAACTACAAAGACCTAAAGATGAAGTTGATTTTCGATTACCTTTAGGCGCTCCACTTTTTCCTCTGCGGTCAAAACTGCAAGAATTTGAGGAGCCACCACGTTTGATGGGCTTTTCTCACAGATGAGCTTGACGCGGGCGTCAACATCCGCTTTTGAAAGATCTATGCAAACAAATAGCATGGTCAACAAACCAGATTAGGACTAACCAAAACCAGAGTCAAAAGTGAGAAATTCACTTACCCTCCCTATAGTCCCTGGTCGGGTCTTCTTTCCCCAAGTACCTCCACATGGGAGGAACTCGTTTCTTCAGGGGACTGATGCGGCACATGATGAAGTCCTTTACCACGTGCCATCCGGTGAGTCTCCCCGCCTTCAAGTCTTTGATGGCTTGAATATAGAGGGCTATCTGATCAAGATCTTTAGGAGTCGAATCCCAGGAAGGACTCCTCTCAATAGCATTTCCGACAAATGAAAGGTTGTCTTCCTCGGTGACCTCCCAATAAAACCACCTCTTCTTCCACCCTGACCACGAGGACCGGGTGAACATCTGAATGTACTCCTTCAACTTCCCTTCATGGAGCTTCAGACCACAACTCCCAACGATTCCAGCTTGTCGAGCCATTCCGTAGTAATATTGGAAAAGCTTGAGGTCTGTTGGAATTCCCAGGTACGCCTCACACAAATACACGAATACACTTAACATTGTGATGGAATTAGGACCGAGGTTCACTAATTCCACCCTAAAGTGCTCAAGCACAAGTGTGAGAAAAGGGTGAGCAGGCAATCGGAGGCCACACTCACAGTACGCCTGGAAGACAGGGATTTGTCCATCCTCCCCTGATGGCCAATGTTGTCCAACTGCTGAAATCCACTTTACGAGTACCTTCTCGAGGATCTTCTCAGCAGCGACCAATGCGTTCATCTTCGCCGTATCCATCTCCGATTCCGCCCACACAGAGACGATCTTGGCCATTTTCTCACAAAAGGGGAGATTTGGATTTGAAAAAGCTTCAAAAAAGTACGCAGATTTTGCTGGCGGAGGAGGAAGCAAGAACTTCACGAACAGTCATGGTGAATTGGGGAAAAGGTAAGAACCCTAAAGACACCCCTACAGTCAATTTTATAACCACACGCTTGAAATGAAACGCCGTGGAAACCCAACAGTTCCAACCACTTCGGGAATTGCTCCAACGGACATATCCTTTTAAATATGCCTCTTCGAGAAAACTGAGGCTATTTTCACACCTCAAGCGAAATTACCTTTTTGGCCAAGTATATTTCTGGTCAAAAGAAATACCACTCGGAAAGGCTTTACTTCCGATCATCGAACCACGATTATCCCGTAGTCGTAAGATTTTCTACGACCACCTCGTAATCGTGAGATTTCTGGCAAAATTCCTTGACCAAGTATATTCCTGGTCAAATAAAACACGTGTTGAAGAGTTTTTTCTTCAACCTTTACCTCACAACCACCAAGTGGTCGTAAAAACATCTATGACTCCTTTCCCAAGTAAGTTATTTTCACTTGAAGCTGGGGGGCTAGATGACGAGGATCTAATAATCCTCATTTTCCTATTTATCTGTAATTGACTTCTTTCAGAGAGTAATGGAAAAGAAGGGGCTTTTTGAGAGAGAAAGTCTTTCCGCTGATTGTAACCAGGATACCCAATACAATACACACAGGAGTAGGGTTGTTATTCTCTCTGAAGAAGGCCCGAACCTGTATAAAAATCCCCGTGTCTTTTCTATCTGTGTGATCAATTATAGAGACCCCCCGAATTAAACAATCTTTACGTAAGATCGGTTCTAAAACACCGACAATATCTATCTTAACACCCGTGATCTAGTGATTCAACACATCCATTGGTATAGCATTTTTTGTAGGGAAAATTAGCTCAATAACACTCCTATAGTTGGTACTTAGAGGAAACAACATCCAAATCGAGCTCAACTGTGAAATAACATTGTGAACAACTCAAATTCTTGAAAATGACACTACCGTCACTCTGACAAGCGTTAGCGGGTAAAAAGACTCATTTGCCCTCATTCTCTTTACTTTTTATTTTCCTTTATCTTCGATTCAGCTACGAGCGAGTAGGGCCGGAGTTCACAATGGCGAGGGCCGGCGTCTGTGCGAGGCTTCAGGCGATGGTGGCACTTGACGCTACAACATGTGGGGGGCATGGCCACGAAGCTGCTCCACCAATTGCCGCATGAGGAGCTTCGCTTTCCTGGCTGCCATCTCCATCCACTTGTGAGTGCTCTCCAGGCCCCTGCGGTCTTGCCCCCTCGCCATGCCGCCGAGGGGAACCCACACTCTATCAGCCTCGCCGCTAGCTCCTTCCCCGTGGTGAGCCGCCTTATAGTGTTGGGCAGATGGGTTGGGCGGATGGGACTCGCAGACCTTCGAGCCCATGAAGGACGTCCGCGTGCTAGATGCCACCACTGGTGTGTGGGAGCATGGCACGCTGATGTGATTGGTGCGGTCGTTCTTCGCGTGCACCGACACGGGGGAAAGATCTTCATGGCTGGCGGCCACGACAAGCACAAGACCACGGAGGCGTACGATGCCGGGGCTAACATGTTGGACCCACTCCTAGACATTTCAGAGGAGCAAAACAAGTGCGATAGTAGGGTGACTATCGTTGACGACCGGCTCTTGGTTGTGTGTAGGTACCGTACTGCACGACAGGGCGGGTTCGAGCGCAACACCGAGTGGGTCGACCCAGCGGTGCGAGCGTGTGTCACCTGGACCATGAGCACGTCCTGCTGTCGACGGCGCGCGTGGTGTATCGAGGGCGCGGCCGTGATGGAGTGGCTCGAGGAGTGCCAGTGCTAGTGCGAGGTGGGGCCTCCCTACCGGGGCTCAAGGCCACACAACGTGCATGGTCTACGTGGGCGGCGCAAGAGGAGTAGAGGACGGGGTAAAACGGGCATTAAATTTGTACTCTCTCACATCATACATCCTTGTTGTTAAAGATGGATGAAAAATATGACGAGAGTGCTATTTTTAAGATTTTCGGCTGTTTGTGGTGTTATTTTGTAGCTGAGCGTGATTTGGATGTTATTTCTCTAAATACCAATGATTAGAGTGCTACCGACCTAATTTTCCCCCTTTTTTGTATGTGTCAACACAAATTTGTGCGATTCAAAGCATGGCCAACTAACAAATAGAGAGAAAGGACATTATCCTCATGTCAGCATGGGTAGCGGGGGCACATGCCCCTACTCAATTGTTGAAATTATGTATTAGCCTATTATATTTTGTAGAGAAACCTTGTGATTTGTTCAATTTATGAAGGTTTTCTCTCCACTCAGTTTTTCAGTTTGTTGGCATACCTATGTTGAGATTAGTGGGCCATGCATCCTCACACAATTTTGGAAATTATGTATCATTTCCTTGTTTTTTGCAGGAAAATCTTGTAGTTTGTTCAATTTCTATTGGGGAAGGGTCCCCGTGCTACCTTGGGCCGAGGGCAACCTCGTGGAGGCAAGGCACGTCGGGGATCTACCCCGAACGAGGTCCCTCTTTACCACAAACTGTTCACTTACTCACCACAAACTTTTGGTACAGTTTCTAAGAAACCAGAATCTTTCCCTTTCTCCCACATTTTATTGATGCACGTTTAAATATTTTTTATTTTCTTAATCCTTGGGGGCTAGCTAACAAGGATTCTTGACTAAGTCGATCTTTTTGGTCAAAGTCAAAGTCTATATCAAAGTAGTCCCACATGTCAGAGGCTACCTATATAACTGTTATAAATCTACAACCAGTACTTAAAGGAAGTTTAATACCCTTTATTACAACCCAACTGGTCGACGGCTAGTTTTGAGTCATGAGACGACCAGCGATGGACACTTTTCGACCAGCTATATGGTTCTGGGCAATCCCTGACCAGTAAACTAGTTGAGAAATATGACAGTTTTCCACGTGACTAACGGGAGAGCAGTTATTGGCACATCTAGCAACTTATAACAGTTGGCTAAAAGGCGTGACAGTTTAAGACTCTACTAAAGAACAGCGTGAAGATTAGAAGCGTATTTAGTGGCATTAACTGTTAGCTCTTCAATAGCTATAAATGAGATAGCCCACATACTCTGTAATAACATGTTCAAGCATAAGTAAATTATCATCGTGTAATCATTCATTGTTCAGATTCAAGTTCATCGATTCTGTAACATTTCCACTGTATTCTCGTACAAACACGCATTGTGTACGCAGCAATAAAGAGTCCTCGTTTCAATAATGTTCTTGTACCATTTTCCCGAATAAACTTGATAAAGAACCCTGTGTTCTGATCATCGACACATCCTGTCTCTTCGGCTAATGACCATAGTTCGATTTCCACCAACCCATGTTAGGTGGGTTATTTGCAAGGGCAGATCTAGTATAGGGACATGGGTGTACAGATATACACCCTTTTTTGGAAAAAAAAATCTAGTATTTATTACATATATTAGGTATATATACTAGTAAATACTTAAAATACGTCACAGTTACTCCATCCGGCCATCCCAATCACGATTCGCGTAGGCGCACGCAGCCCACTCGCCAAGCCGCCCCACGCCCCACCAGCAAAGCCCACCACGGTCCAACCCAAGCGCCCCCAACCCAAGCGGCAAGCACCGAAACGACCTAACCCCATCCCCTGAAATCGTTTCCTCCCCGTTTCTCTTCTCGCTTTGTGGCGGCGGTGGCGGCGCCACCACCACACAAGGACACGCGGAGAAGCGGCAAGCGGCGGGGCAGGGGTGAGCCGTGAGCGCTGAGCCGCCGATGCCCGAGCCGAGGATGGAGAGTGCCTCGCGCGGTGAGCGGCAAGGGGAGGAAAGCCCTGCGGCGCACGGTAGCGCCAAGGCCGAGCAGGACTAGCCACCGGCACCGGCGCAAGGAGCGGCGGCGGCACGCGGCGAGGTCAAGGTGAGCTCCTCCTCCTCGGTTGGTTTCTTGCCTCGTCAGTCGTCTCGTCCCGTGACCGCCGCCCGCCTCCTACTCGGGCCGCCGTGCCTACTCCACCGCTCCAGCCTCTAGTCCCTGACTCCCCGGGGCCGAGCGGGCGAGCGCAGGCTCCGGGCACCAGAGGAGCCGCCGGCCATGTGCAGGCTCCAGGCACCAAGGGAGGTGAGCGTGGGCGCGCCGGAGGCCAAAGGCGGCGCCGGGCCAAGCCAGAGGGAAGCCAGGAGGAAGCAGTGCCCATGGAGCAAGATGAGCCAGGATGGGGACTTGGGGAGTTCGGCTGGAGGAGGAACCAGAGGATGAGAGGGAGGATTGAGATAGAGCAAAGAGGAAAGTGGGGAGAGAGAAGAAGCAAAGAGGTATACTTGTAGTTGAGTTCGGCACTTCGGCTGGACCGCTGGAGGCTGGAGCAAGAAGCCAAGAACCATGCTTACATAATACATAGTTACATATATCAGAGAGTTCTTGTGGTAAACTATTCTCGTCTAAGAGGGGAGTTCGGCTGGAGTAAGAACCAGAGGAATGATGATTTAGTTGTTAGATAAAAGAGATGATTATTCTGTATAGTTCAATAGCCTGTGTATCTTCTGTTGTTAGATAAAAGAGAATATTTTTGACATGTTGTCTCTTGTATAGTTCAATAGGATGGGGAACAATAGTTGAAAGATTGTTTAGTTATATTTCTTGAGCGAGAATTTTTTGTGCAAATTAAGGATGGTGACATCACATCTCGCTTTCAAGCTATGAAGGAACGTCGAGTTAGATTGTAATTTTCTTAATTATTTTGTAATTTCTCTAAATTATTTGTCATGTTGTCTCTAGTAAGAACACTTTGTACTTTGTTTTTTTTTTATGTTATGAACATTTATGTTTTACATTGTACAACATGTTCAACATGTTTGTAACTTCGAACACCTATTTTGAAATTCTTGGATCCGTCATTGGTTATTTTTGTGAATTTTCCACTATTATTTTTTAAGAATTAAACCCGTGATCGTAGGTTATGAGCCTTAAAATGATTGCACTAACCAGTTGGTTCCCACCATCTTACAAAGTTAATTGCCTCTCTTGGCCAGGCTCATGGGGATAGTGCATGTGAGCTTCCTATTGAACCAGGCTCTACCTCGTGCACCATGATTGATTGGCGCAACAACCTTGCTGGTTGACGAATCAAACAAATGTAACCACTCCAGCGCCGGAGGATTGAGGAATCAGACATATAGGGTAATCGAAAGGCCAGAGTAGTGCAGATGGTGGCGACTGAACGAACACAATTACACAAGCCTGGGGTCTCAGACGCGCGCCGGCCTCTGCATCTGCATTGGCGCGTACGTACGAGATCCTCAGGAAGTTTGATTAAGTTCAAGTGGCTAGCTTGACTTGCCAATCAGTCACGCATTTAAGGAAAACTTTGCGACGAAAAAGGGAGAGCTTTATTGATTAAGAGATAGTAGCACAATCATTACATAAAGCATCACGGATGTTGTCAGGTGGATGCGCCAGATTAATTAACCATGCACTGACCCAACCTTCTAGCAAAGCAAGCTAACTCATGTGCTAGCTAGCTACTACATTTTGTTCTCTCCCCAGTATAGTTTTGATTACCGGCCGATAATCAGGATTATCAGTTATATAGGGTAACCAGTAAAAGTTCAAACCGGCCAAAATCAGTTCAAAAAAAATCGGATTTGCTTGAATTTAATCTTTTAAATTTAAAACTAAAAAACAAATTTTGATTTGAAAATTTTGGCCGAAATTTTCCGATTTTATGCCAAACCAGTCCAATCGGACCCAAGTAAAAATTTGAAACCGGTAACCCAAACCCTGCTTCCGAAATTTTCCGATTTTATGCCAAACCGGTCCAGTCGGACCTGGTAAAAATTTGAAAACGGTAACCCAGACCCTGCTCCCCACACCAGAAAGAGTCGATCCCGCATGCTTGGTCTCCTGGATTATGTGGCCCGTATGAGAATGGTCCATCGCCGGCGACGCAAGCTTCAAGAACGCTGTCTCAGCACACGCCAAGAGGACAGGGCATGCCTCGCCATAGTCATCTCTCGCCGCCATCCCGATACTCGCGACTCCTGTTTGCTCGATGAAGCTGCCATCAACATTAGATTCCAGCCAGCCAGCCTGCGGTTTCTCCCGGCGCAGTATTCTTGTCCTTTTTCGTCTTGCTTTGATATCCTCCTTCCCTCTGATGTCAGTGCTAAAAAAGAGCAGCCGAGCCCTGAATCGAAAATTTCTCACCACCAAACAGGATCTTATTCCTCACCTGCCACAGTAGCACGTACGCCATAACAACAGGAAGAGGCAAGAACATCTACACC
This sequence comes from Ampelocalamus luodianensis, assembly GCA_036346255.1. Lineage (NCBI taxonomy): Eukaryota > Viridiplantae > Streptophyta > Magnoliopsida > Poales > Poaceae > Ampelocalamus > Ampelocalamus luodianensis. The sequence continues at coordinate 48,215,861 of CM070617.1, forward strand.
TCCCGAGGGCAGGCATCAATTACCAAAGAGAGCAATCCGGACTGGAGTTTACGAGTACGCGCTCATCTGGAAGCAGCCGAACCGCGGTTGTGGCCTGACCAAGAGGCGAAGAGCCACCGCACGAGGACACTGGATGACTGACGCCAAGAAAAGCATCCTCAGCACATGCACCACACGAATCACACGCCTGCTCAGTAGCTAATTTCCTTCCCGTCTTGTTTACTTTCCTAGCAAGGCCATTGTGGACCAGCCTCCAAACTAAAATCTTTACTTTCGGGGGAGCTTGAAGTAGCTGTTCAGTTTTGTTTCATCCACTCCTGGCAACCAGGGATCAATAAGCTGGCTGACCCAGTTCAGACGACAATTCCTCAGCATACCAATCATAGATAGGGACCATGGACATGGGATCCAACTGTGCCGCCATATTTTGATTTTTCTTCCGTTACCAACTCGCCAAACTATACCCTTTTTTTAGCAGCTCGAGCCCAAATTCAGTAGCTCTCCAGGTAGGAAACGCATGCACCGAGAAAACCCACCAGTTGTTAGCTTTTCATACTAGTTATTATAAGAGCTGCAAATTCGTAATGCGATCCCCGTTTACCTCTTCTTTTGTTGCTTCGATGTGCTAAAAAAATTGGTGCGCAGGCGTACAAGCTGTCGATTAGTGCAGCGTGTGTTCGTTCAGGTGTGCCAACGAGACTTTGATTGATAGTCGATGCGTACTTTACCAAGTAATCCATTTTGCATAGTTCAGATGATCACCACTGGCAGGCTGTACATTTTTTAGAAATAGAAGTACAATTCCCGACTTCTGCATCAACTAAGGATGCACACAGTCATAATAGGCACTCAAATTCACCTCGAAAAGGACTTGAACCTGGATGGTGGGGGTGTACATCCATACCTTTCCCACCAACTAAGCTAGGCTCAGTTCCTGGCAGACTGTACATATTGTGGTATCTATCATTGTTATGATATATTTTTTGCTGATTGAACCTGTCAACTAAAAAGTGGGTTTGATGAAATTTCAGCTGTAATATGTCATTTATACTTGCTACTATTTCCTCATTATTAACTGACGAAATAAGCGTTGTGGTTAAGATAGTTTCTGTGAAATTTAGGTGCTCTTGGTTAGCTTCTATAAAATTCATTTTACTTTCGATGCTTCTATGCAGAGAACAAGGCATGCTCATTATTTGACCACTACATTTTTAGCCGTCATTGTTCATTTGAATTTAGGTGCTCATAGTTAGATTATATAGAATCCCCATTTTTAATGACTATGGACTATGCGCATGCGCCTATTCTGAAAGCGTACGTGTACTTGCCGTTATTTCACGGTCCATCCAGTCACAAATAAATATCGTTTTGGGATACATAAAATTCATATGTATAGATTTGTCTCGAAAAATATTTTTCATGTATTTGTGACTAGACTTGTATTCAATATGAGGGCAATGGGCCAGTATATATACACAAAGTACAGAAAGTGAATATGCAAATAACCCCTCATAACAATGGGGAATAACACACTAGACATATAACTCTAACACCCCTCCCCCCCTTCAAACTCATAGTGGATCAACAACACTGAGTTTAGAAAGGTAGAAACCGTGCTGTGCTCGAGTCTGGGCCTTCGTGAATAAATCCGCTATCTGAAGCTCTGAAGGCACGTACTGAAGAGCAATCACCTGATTATGCACACAAGACCTCATCAAGGAAGCATCAACATCAATATGCTTGATGAGCTAATGCTTTACAGGGTCACGGGAAATACTGATAGCACCTGTACTGTCTGACAAGAGAGGAGTCGGTGTAGTGACAGAAACACCAAAATCCTCAAGTAACCACCGTAGCCAAGTAATCTCTGTTGTCAAGAGAGCCATAGCTCGCAACTCAGTCTCTGCACTCGAACGGGATACTGCAGTCTGTTTCTTCGTCTTCCAGGCAATGAGAGAACCACCAAGAAAAACACAGTAAGCAGAGATAGACCGGCGATCAGAGGGATCGCTGGCCCAAGTAGCATCCGAATAAGCCTGAAGCTGTAACGAGCTGGAGCGTGGAAAGAAGAGACGATGAGAGATAGTCCCACGAAAATATCGCAGAACTCGAAGAAGATGGATTTAGTGGACCTGAGTGGGAGCATAGACGAACTGACTCAGAATGTGGACTGGATAAGTGATATCCGGACGAGTAACAGCAAGGTAGACAAGACTCCCAACAAGATGACGATAGCGAGTCAGATTAGAAAGAGGCTCGCCATCAAAGGGTCGGAGGTGAACATTGAGCTCCATAGGAGTCTCAACAGTACGCTGATCAGTGAGAGAGACGCGATTAAGAAGATCCTGAATATACTTCTCTTGGGACATAAAGAAACCATCTGGAGTGGAAGTAACCTCAATCCCAAGGAAGTAACGAAGAGGACCAAGATCCGACATAAGGAACTGCTCACTAAGACATGATTTGACAAAGGCAATGTACTCAGAATCATCTCCGGTAATGATTATATCATCAACATACAAAAGAAGAAGAGTCCGACCACGAGACGAAGTGTGGACAAAGATTGTAGGATCATGATCACTAGGTGAAAATCCAGCAACAGTAACCACAGAGGAGAAGCGCTCAAACCAAGCATGAGGGGCTTGCTTAAGGCCATAGAGAGAGCGACGAAGGCGACAGACCATGCCCTCAGGAATAGAATACCTAGGTAGCAGATGCATGTAGACCTCCTCACACAACTCATCATTAAGAAAGGCATTCTTGACATCAAGCTGAGAAACAGACCAGTGGCGAACAGACGCCACCGAAAGAAGAGTGCGGACAGTAGTCATGTGAGCCACAGGAGCAAAAGTCTCGTCGTAGTCACGACCATGCTCCTGCTGGAAGTCACAAGTAACAAGACGCAACTTATAGCGCTCAAAAGAGCCATCAGAGCGAGTCTTAATCTTATAGACCCACTTGCACGTGATGGGACGAGAGTGAGATGGAAAAGGAACAAGATCCCAAGTACCAATACGCTCGAGGGTAGCAATCTCCTCGGCCATGGCATGCTGCCACTCAGGGTGAGTAACAACATCCCGGTAGGAGACAGGCTCAGGAGTAACTGCACCAGCAAAACCAAAACGGGCAGGGGCCGAAGTGACTGGCGATCGCGGAGAGTGTAGCGAGGAGAATATGACCTATCAGGGGAAGATGGAGTATCAGGAGAAGAAGGAGTAGCAGGAGAAGATGGCTCACTTGGAAGATCCTCAATACGAGGTCGACGAGTGTAGAAGAGAGGGTAAGAAAGTGCTGTAGTAGGAGGAGCCTGAGGAGCCACAGGAGACGAAGCAGGCGGCGACAATGGCGGAGAGGCCACAGGAGGAATATGTGGAGACTCAGTGGGACGAGTGGACGAGGGCAAGACAGATATAGGTGTATCTGGAAAGGTCAAAAAGGATAGAGACTCCACAGAGGAAGCCGAAGGAGAAGCAGGACATGGGTAGAAGGGATGAGACTCGTCGAAAGTCACATCCCGAGAAACCTGCATCCGTCGACCAACAGGATCCCAGCACCAATAGCCCTTGTACTCGGCACTGTATCCCAGAAAAACACACTCAACAGATTGAGCAGTCAATTTGGTGCGTTCTCGAGGGGCGAGGAGAACGTAGCAAACACAGCCAAACAGACGAAGGGTAGAGTAGTCAGGAAGAAGACCACAAAGACGCTCAACATGGATCACACCCTGAAGAGCAGAAGAAGGCTGGATGTTGACGAGATAGGTGGCAGTAGAAACAGACTCGGCCCAAAAGTGAGGTGGAATAGAGGCGGCAATCATCAGTGCACGAGTTGTCTCAAGGAGGTGACGATGCTTGCACTTAGCGACACCATTCTGAGCATGAGCACCAGGACAAGAGAACTGAGCGAGAGTGCCCTGCTCAGCAAGGAAGCTGCGCAAGTAACGAGAGAGGTACTCGTCAGCGGAGTCAGCACGAAAGACACGAATATAAGTGGAGAACTATGTGGACCATAGTGGAAAATTGTTTATAGATAGACAAGGCCTCACTACGAGAAGACATGAAATATATCCAAGTGTGGCGAGAGAAATCATCTATAAATATGATATAATATCGATGACCCCCTTTCGAAACAAAGGGAGCCGAACCCCAAACATCTGAATGAACAAGATCAAATGGACGCTGAGACACTGACTCACTATGAGGATAAGAAAGCTGAATCTGTTTACCTAACTTATAGCCCTAACAATCTAAAGACACGTCTCCTGAGATAGACCCCAGAAGACCACGATGAACTAAAGACGACAGACGAGATCCACACAGATGACCAAGACGGTGATGTCACTGCTGGAAAGAGCTGGTAGACGGAGTGGCAAAAGCTGAGAGACTGGCAGCGACGGTGGCAGCGGAAGGAAGGTGAAGCCAGTCAAGCTCCAGAGACGCTATGAGTCAAGACGCCGAGGGCCAGAACCAACCAGAGCTCCCGTGTGGCGGTCCTGAACACAACAATAGTCAGAGTCGAGAATGACCCGACAATCAAGGTCAGTAATCTGCCTAGCAGAAAGAAGCTGCATGGTAAGGCGAGGAACATAAGCAACAGAAGGAATATGAAAAGATGAGCTGCTAAGAGGTCCTCAACCAGAGACAGAAAGAGATGTACCATCAGCAGTAAGAACACTGACAGGAGAGTCAAGAGGTGTAATGAAAGACAGAGTGGAAGAATCAGAAGTCATGTGAAAAGATGCTCCAGAATCAAGAATCCACGAGGCGGTACCTGACTGTGTAGGAGGTGGTTTCTCGCGTTCAAGAGTCGATGAGTAGAATTTGCGTAACCCGCAAGGGAGAACTGGGCCGCAAGCAGCGCCGAGTCCGCTATCTCTCGCCGAGAGAAACTGGCCAAGGAGTCGATCACGCCAATGTAGAAGCACCAGTGCCAGTGCTAGTAGAAGAACGACATGAAAGATGCCGCTGCTTCTTATAGCACTGGGACTCAATGTGGCTGACCTTTTCGCAGTAGGAGCAGTGAGGACGGCCACCGCCAGATGGAGGGCGGCCACCACCACCTGTGGAAGCCGCTAGAGGAGGCAGTGTGCTGAAGCGTGGAGCAGTCGGTGTAGTAGGTGGATGAGCGGCGAGCACGGAGGGGGTATCAGAACAGCACCACTCAGGCGAGTCTCCTCTGCGCATATCTCGGTAAGATCCTCCAGGAGAGTGACATGAGGGTGGCATGCAAGGAGTTGGGTACGCTGCTGCTCGAACTCAGGACGAAGGCGAGTAAGAAACTCATAGACCCGTTGAAACTCCAAGTCAGCACGTACAGCCAGGCAGCATGGACAGGAGCGACAACCAGCAATGTGGAGAGAGTCCAGCTGACGCCAGACAGTAGAGCTCTGAGCGTAAAAAGCATCAACAGTAGCATCACCCTTGTAATACCCTGTTTCACTTTAGACAGGATAATTAATTAAGGGAATGGAACTAATAAGTGTTTAGAGGGGGTTTTCGCTTAAAACGGGAAAAAAACATGGGTCGCGGGCTCTCGGCCCACGGTGTCGTGGCCCAAGTTGGAGCCGGCCTTAACCCTAGCCCCTGCCTTTCCCCCCTTGCGCCTCCAACCCGCTGCGCGAGCCCACCACCGCCTCCCCTGCACACCGCCTCCTCTGTTGCCACTTGCTCTCGGCCTTGCCGCCGCCGCTAGATAATTTCTTGGCTTGCTTTGCTAGCTGCGTGTGCTGCTGCTAGAAGTTCACGCATGCATGCAAGCCATTGCTTGTTGTGCCCTCACGTGAATACTTTTGCATTAGCTCATGTTGGTTTCAATAGTAGGGAGAGAGTGACTGCTAGCTAGTTGGTTTGCATGGGATTTTCTGCTGATGCCGCAAGGAGGCCAACGAGAAGAGGAAGGGAAAAGCAAAGAAGAAAGAGAGAAAGAAAGAGAAGAGAATCACGCGGGAGATTTGTGTTCCTCGTCGCGGTCTCCGAGGTAACGATCTATTTTTCTTATCTATTTTGTTAATTTAATTAGGGATTGAAGAATCGACATTAGAAGAAAGAATTAGCATGTTTCTAGTCGGGGGAAAATCGAATAGTAGATTGGTTTAGTCTGCTATTTTGTTGTACTATTATTTCGGGTACCGTAAGGGCGTAATTTGAGGATTTCATCTACTACAGAGTTGTAGATAATTTCGATAGCTTTTGGTAGAATTTTTATTCATGTCAATCCAATGCATAGATTGTGAGATATGAATTTTATAGTTCTGCTGTCCGGTAGAGTTTGTCGTGTGTTGACAGTTTGTAGTATTTAGTGGATTAAAAATAGTAGGTGAGTTAATCTAGGAATTTGGCCAACATGAATGTTGTAGGTAAGTTCTTAAGATTTCCAGAAAGTCTAAGAACGCAATTTTTAGATTAGTAGATTAAAAGATATGAATTTTGGAAGTCTGCTGTCCAGAAGATGACAGATCTGTCTTCAGGTAAATAAACGGGGTAGAAACCTGTAGAATTAGAATTTCATTATAACTAGGAAAATGTAGGTTATTTCTTGAGGATTCCAGAAAGTCTTGGTTGGTTGAATTTGGAGTTCAGATGAATAAGTTAGAGCCATTTTACTACTGGGACAGCGGGTAGCGCGTCCGGTAGACTTGGGTTAATTTGGTGGTTTAGCGTAAACATGCGAGGTCGATTAGTGTGACGGGTTGGTGCTGTGATGATGTGATTTTGATGATGTTTTTGAGTGTGTGTTATTACTTGCTTGTTCAGGGACCGTGGCCTCATGCGTCATGCCACAATTTCATCATCTGGCTTCAAAGGGCTAAGAGGCAAGTACATGATAGAGTGGTGAACAACGGGTTGTTTGCCACTGTCATTGATATTACTTATCATGCTATTTGTTATGCTTTCGCTATGCTTATTCTTATACATGATATTGATGACATTGAGTGAATGAGATTACGATATTGAGTTCATGAGAATGAGATATTGAGTTAATGAGATGAATTATGTCGATGAATAATTAAAGATGTTGCATCATATACATTCATCATGGCAGGAGTTGTATGAGTCAGGTCGGTGAGAAAGTCATGTAACTATTCCGGTGAGGTCGGTGAGAAAGATACATGACTAGTCCGGAGTGCTCTAGATAAAATCCTACTTCGGTGGGGACTTCACGGGAGTGAAGGATAGAGTGTGTCATCGACGGGTGAACACTCCGCTATACCGGTATGAGCTGATGAGATGCATATGAGCATGAGCATGATGGTGTATTCGCATATACGAGTAAATTGTTAAATTGTGCAACTTTACCTATATGGAATATGGCTTGATTGTTTGAGTATGAGAACGGCATTAAATAGATAGGTGATGATGATAACCTTGATTATGGTTGATAAACTGTTGTTTATGGCTTTATTATGTATTTACTGAGTCTTCGACTCATTCTTGCTTTATTGTTGTTTTAGGTGACCGTTGATGACGTTTCACCTGGGAAGGGCTAGCGCACTTGGAATCATACACTACATCCAATTACTTGATTCACTGGACACGAAAAACTTTTAGTATAACATGATGATTTATATCTAGGACATGATGGTATTGAATAACCTTAGATGCTTGGTTTGCGTTAATCTTAGTTTATTACCTTGCTATGCTCCTATGACTAAATTATCTATGATTGTCATATCATTATGCTTGTGTTATTGTGACCCGTGGACGGGTTTTATCGTTGATAAGCTTGCTGTAATTTTATAGTAAGTTAAATTTTTAGGGTAGTTTAGTGGCATTCCAGGCTCAGTGTTGGGCTAAGGTGTTACAGTTGGTATCAGAGCGGGCTTTAGATCCGCGGTGGATAGACTAACAACTTAGGTAACCTAAAATTGCTAAAATTTGTTTTAGGACTAGAAAAATCAACTAAAAATTTGCTAATGGTTATTAACTTAAAATTTGACACACTAGTGCACAGTAGGATGGGTATGGGATGAGTATTGCTGCGATGCTTCCAATATGTTGTACTTTTGATGTATGTATTGATATTTGTTCTGTGAACTTATTGTGTGTTATTGATTGTGGTTGATAGTTGAGAACGAGAGGTAGAGATCATGGTTGTGGCCATGTGCATTGCTATGTTGTACCACCGTTCGTGGTATGTAGATAATGAAGTTTTTCTCCCAGGTAATTTAGTTAGAGAGGTTGGGGATGAGTGCTTTGGGAAAGTTATTGTCTTCCTTGAATTTGCATTTGGTTTTCTAGTTATAGTTTCTTGTGGTTGATGAACTTTCTTTGGATAGCGGTTACATTACAGATGATGGGTTTCCATTGGTCTTTATTGGTTCTATAAAGCGATTATTTGTTTTCCCGACTGTTGATCTGTTGTTGTTTCTTATGAACGTCGTTAATTTGCAAGATTGATCTTTTCACGAGAGTTCTGCCTTTCTTGTTGGGAAATATGACTCATTTATTAGCTGGTATTTTGGACAATGAAAGTTTCCTTTTGCAAGTTCTTTAGCATGTGGAGGCTTTGACCCAATGTATTTATTTTGGGTTATTTTGAGTGTTGAAGTTGAATGCCTCTCTTTTATGAAAGAAAACATTAAAACCACTTCAGTGGTGTCTTGTTATGATCAAGTGAGAGGCTGTAATCATAGAAAAATTAATTGATATGGTATTGGTTATCAAGTTGGGTATGTAGGTGTGGTGCAAAATCAATCTTAACCAAGATCCTTGGAAGAGAAGTTGATTAATTTGATGTTGTCTTAGAGTAATTACGTGATAAATAGTGACTAAGAGTATGTACATACCTAATTGGAATCAATGGAGTTGTTGAGAAGTGTGGAATGTTGATGAAATAGTATGATCATTAAAATTGCTTAGTTTGCTAAACTGGTTGGATTATTTTGTCTCAATGGATGAAACTAACTGTGTGGGAAGGGAAAGTTGAGGAGATACTAGATTATTGCCTTAGCGGATATTAATCTTGGAGTTATCGTTTCTATGAATACTTGGTGAACATATATAGTTTCTAGATCTACATATTTCTTACCATATTTGGAAAGGAAAGTAGGTGGCATCTAGATTTCAAATAAAACTAGTTGATAGCAACAATGGTTGGAGTGCAATTGTAGTTTGTTGAAGTTTGGTGTTGAGCATCACTAAGAGTTGAACTGATGTGATTTAATAGGTAGCTTATGCTTACATGATTGTGGAATTATCGGACGATAGCATGTCCTTGATGAAAGGGTTTTGGTAGAACCTTTTGATTTGTGTAGTAAATCTTTGCTAGAGTAAAGTTGTGGTTGTAGTGAGTTTGTAAAGTTTTGGTTGACTCTCGATTTGAGGATGAGATGATAAAATAGTAAGAAACAATTTAGTGAGCTTTTGGCGAGCTGTATAATGCAAGAGTAGATTATGATGATTTTTGTTAATAATGTATTATTTTGGATGTTAGTAAGATCGTCAACAATGGATTATGAGCGTGTTGTTGATTCTTATAGAAAGAAAGTAATTTGATCATCATTCATGGTATCGCTCAAATGAAATGTTTCGAGCTTTGCATTTGTGATCTTTTGGGGTTCATGATTTATGTAGTAACTAAAATTAGTTTGAGCAAGTGACGTGTTGGAAAACTTTATTGGTTCTTATGTGATTCATGTGATTTGGTCTTAAGAGCTCTTCTTGTTTAAGTTGGCAAAGTGACGTTGTAATAAAATAAAATTACTTTCTTTGTTAAAGAAAGAGTGAAGTAAGAGTATATGAGATTGAAGTCAAGTTTTGTAACTCGCGATTTATTTGAAGTGTGCCTAAATTTTCTGTTGTTGCCTCATAAGAGTTTCTCGAATTTTAAAAGCAATACTTTATTCTTATTTGAGGTTTTATATTATCTTCTTGTGGGACTTGTGCCCTCATCTGTGGTCTCCTCTTTTGCTTTTCTGAGATCATTATTATTTGACTATTTTCTTTGGTCTTGTGTTTACTGCAAATAAAAAACATTTTTTCTGTATGCTGAAAATTATTTTATTTACCTCTTCTTTTGAGAAAGGAATAATGGATTTGTTTTACAAAACCTTATAGAGTATATAGTGGCATTTGGGTAGTAGTGGTAAAAAATATGATGTTATGAGACCTTGGGATGCAAGTTAATTGAGGATCATTGGAGGATGAATTGATTTTGTGTTATAGGGCCTGATTATGTTGTTACCACTAGTAGACCCTATAGTGAATTGTAATCCAAAAACCTTTGTTCATGTTGGTGGAGTATTAGAATAATTAAAAGTTGGATTTTGGTCAATTAGTTAGAGTATTGCGAATGTGTATGTTGTGGTCATGTAGATGAAATGGAATGGTGTGGTTTAGTGAGTCCAAGATTGGTGAAGTTAACCGTTTTGGACGATTACTTGATTGGGGTGAGGAATGTTGATATTAATGATCGAGGATATCAATTGGATTGTGGGAATTTTAGTCATCGGATCTGAGGATTTCCTATCAAGTATACCAAAAATTCATTGTAAGAGTCTTAGAGGTTGAGTCTAGGCTTTGCATTTTTATGCTAGAACCTTGGGTGCTCAATGATTATGTGTAGGAGTAGTAGAATAAAAGTGAATTTTGAATAGTGTGATGGTCATTGATAGCATCCTTTGGGTGTAGTATATGAGTGTATGTGATGTGAATTTCAAGTTGTTTATCCTTAGAGGATTGATGTGATGTGATTGTGGGTGAAATTTATGTTGAGGTGCATTAGGAAATTATTTATCAGAGTAATTCCGTTGGCAAAGGAGTTGGCTAGACTATGTTATCGTGGGGTCAGTAGAGTCTCTCTATAGAGGTGTGGATGGTATTCGGTTGGAGTATAGTGTTGAGGTTGCCAATTTAAGAGAAATGAGTTATGGTGTTATGCGATGATTTGGAATCTCATGGTTTAAGGGAAGTTAAATTCTTAAAAGAAAGATTGAGGAAAAATGGTGGTTTCTCGAGTAGTGAAATACTCTCTTGGGTCTTGTTTGAGTTCGTGATTATGGCGAATGCCAGTTGCAAGTTGAATTCCTTTATATTGATGCGTAGTCTTTTACGGTTAAAAAGAAAAGAAAAAGAAATGGTTGTTTTGGGCATTCAAGAGATTTCGCCTTTGGCTTTTGAGGTGTTCATTGGCAAATAGCCTACTTGGAAAGTGAAAAAGTTTTCATGATGAGTCTTCGATTTTGGATTTGGCTCTTTTGGAGGGGAGTTGGTAATGCGTGGTTGCGATGAGAATCCTTCGTTGTTCTGTTGGGTTCTTTTTGTAAGAGGGTTAGTTTAATGTGAGCTGTTTGTGTGCCCCTTTTTAAAGGAGATGTTTCTTACAAAGGTGAAGTGGTTGATTTTGAGAGAGGGAACCAGAGTTCAGTGCAGATTGTGCAGGTTGTTTGGTTTGGTCCCAAAGGGAAGTTTGGCCCAAGGTACATCGGTTTGTTTCTGATAGTTGCGGGCATTTTGGAAGATGGCATATCGCTAGGACCGTCTCCAGTCCAGGAGCGGGGTATACAACGTCTTGTATGACCCGGTGTTGGGGGAGTACTTGAGATATTCAAAGTTTGAGGTTTCATTAGAGCCGTTGACCAACGAGTAAAATCGTATCTCCGAGTCCCATCCGATGCGTACTCTAGAGAGGTCGGAGCGAGGGTTGAGGCACAAGACGTTGGTATACGTCAAGGTATAGTGGTCGCATCAGTCCGAGAGAGAAGTGACTTGGGAGTTGGAGTCTCGTATGTGCGAGTGTTATCCAGAGTTGTTCACATTGGTACGTGTTAATGGCTATTAAGTTATGTTGGTGTTCTTTCGAGTAGAATTCGGGGTCGAATTCTGTTTAAAGGGGGTAGAATGTAATACCCTGTTTCACTTTAGACAGGATAATTAATTAAGGGAATGGAACTAACAAGTGTTTAGAGGGGGTTTTCGCTTAAAACGGGAAAAAAACATGGGTCGCGGGCTCTCGGCCCACGGTGTCATGGCCCAAGTTGGAGCCGGCCTTAACCCTAGCCCCTACCTTTCCCCTTGCGCTCCAACCCGCTGCGTACCGCCACCATCGCCTCCCACCGCACGACCACCCTCCTGTTGCCACTTGCTCCTGGCCTTGCCACTGTTGCCGCTAGATAATTTCTTGGCTTGCTTTGCTAGCTGCGTGTGCTGCTGCTAGAAGTTCACGCATGCATGCAAGCCATTGCTTGTTGTGCCCTCACGTGAATACTTTTGCATTAGCTCATGTTGGTTTCAATAGTAGGGAGAGAGAGAGACTGCTAGCTAGTTGGTTTGCATGGGATTTTCTGCTGATGCCGCAAGGAGGCCAATGAGAAGAGGAAGGGAAAAGCAAAGAAGAAAGAGAGAGAGAAAGAGAAGAGAATCACGCGGGAGATCGGTGTTCCTCGTCGCGGTCTCCGAGGTAACGATCTATTTTTCTTCTCTGTTTTGTTAATTTAATTAGGGATTGAAGAATCGACATTAGAAGAAAGAATTAGCATGTTTCTAGTCGGGGGAAAATCGAACAGTAGATTGGTTTAGTCTGCTGTTTTGTTGTACTATTATTTTCGGTACCACAAGGGCGTAATTTGTCAGAACCCGGGAATTAATACTCCCAGATCCTCTGTGCATAACTGAACTAGTCCCATGATCAGTGGCTAGTTCACACAGTAAACAAAATGATAACAAATTCACATCACAACTTTATTAATAAATAACAACAGAGTTGATTACAAAGGGGTTTTACAGGCCCACAACAAAATAAACACAGCGGAAGACGAAGAAGTAGTAGGGTCCAGCTAATCTGCCACAGGCAATCGACTGGGGAAGCGGCCTAGTCGTTGAGATCCACATTGGTAGCAAAGTTCTTCTCCTCTGAAATTTGTTTGCATAAGCAAGAATGAGCACAACTTCCGTGCTCGCAAGTTACACCCGTCAAATAACAGAATGACATGCATATATGGATGTAACAAAGGATGGCTTATATGGTTATTTGCATAAAGCAGCATTTTCTTTAAATACTGGTTCTAGATTCCAAAGCAGTTATTCTATAACTAAAGTTTATAAAATTCTCAATTTTATAGTCAGATAACATTCACACATGAATGGTGAAGGATATCCTCCTATCACATGGCTGTTTGCCTAATTCCCAATTGGATAAACCAGTTTTGAAGAAGTTTCTTTTCAAACAAAACTAAAGTCTAACTTTGAGTAGTTCTGCTAGCATGTCCATAACCGCGGACACGGCTATTCGAATAGTTTTACACTCTGCAGAGGTTGTACAGCTTTACCCACATGACAAGACTTCTCTAGTTTGTCCGGCATATATCTATGCCACCGCTCACTACCTTTGGTAAGCAGTCTAGAGCACATGTCGAGGCCTTTACAATGTTCTGTCTTAATGTATCTGTGCCCGCTAAGGTTTCGCTACCATTGGACTGGCCATCCTCCGGAAGCCCCCTCTTGCGCCAGATGGGTCTATTGTCTGACCAACACCCACGCCAACAATATAGCACAAACGACACTAAGACGTCATAAATTATTTAGCCAAGTCCCGCCCATACGGGACATGTGGTGGTACTGTTAGGCGTAGCATCATGCGCTCAAGACCGGTCCTTAATCGACTTGGGCAACTTTCCAATAAAACCCATGGGCCTTAACCTAACTGATTAAGCGATGCATGAACTCGCACCCACCAATTATCCATTCGCCAAGTCCAAACCATCATTTTATTTTATTTTCCAGGTCATTTGTAAAACTCCCATGACACACAGATGCCAAGGGTACAATTTAATCAATAATTGATTGATGGCTGAAATTCCCCAAAAACAAGTTTGGTCTAACAGCATGGCTAAGCAATACGTTTAAATGATCCTGGTTCATACTATTGTATCAACCAGGTTTGATCTAGGGTGACAATGTATTTGATTCAATATCAACATTGGCCATACAAAGGATTTTAGGCATAACTTTATATTTAAAACAGGAATTTAGGATATTGATATAGATAAGCATGCAGTAATAATTTAAAACAGTATATAAATAATTTAAAATAATAGGATGAATATGATCAAGGGTATAACTTGCCTCGCTTGATGAGGTGACGTTGTTTTTCTTAACAGATCACCTTAACAGAACTTCTGGAGTTGAGGTGACGTTGTTTTTCTTAACAGGTCACCTAGTACTCACAAGTACTAACTTCAGGTAGTCCAAGTGTACGATCACGATGATCATACAGTCAAAATCAATCCTCTTATGTTGCTCTTCAATTGGTGTCAAATCGATTCTCGAAGTCGTTGATGATCACACACCAAAATCAATCTTCTTATATTGCTCTTCAATTGGTGTCGAAATCTGATTCTCCGAAGTCGTTGAACTCTAATCGTGCAAATACAACGAATTCAACTCAAATTCAAATAAATTCAAAAGAACATATCAAATTAACTCCAAATAGAAATATTTTACTTTAGTTAGCTAGATAATAATTTTATATGAATTTACAAACTTGAATGGACTAAAACGGAGTTCGGGAGCAAAAGATATGAATTTTAGAAGATTGAAATGGAATGATAAATTAGGTTTTAAGGAATTGCAGGTCAAAAGAACCCAAAATCAAATGATTTTGGTTTAGATGGCTAGATCCTGATTTTATATGAATTTAGGAATTTGAATGGACAAAATCGGAGTTCGTATGAGGGAGAACGAACCCCGGGAAGTTTTTAAATCTAAATAAAACCTAAAATCAGATTTTATTGATTTTCCCGAATTATTTTTCTAAAGGAAATTCGATTTATTGCGCAAGCATGACGTCAGCGAGGGAAAATGATTTTCCCGGCCGAATTATTTTCCTAAAGGAAATCCTTTGAGTCTACGACAGGTGGGCCCAATGTCAATGGACCTGGTCCACGGGTGGTCAGCAGTCCACCGGAGACCCGGTTCATGGAACAGTGCACGGGGGTGAGGGTGCGCTGCGCATGGATTGACGTGGCGCCACGTAAGCGCTGACTCAGCGAGGCATGCACGGGTGGAGCCGACGTGGCGATGACATGGCGCATACGTGGGGCGGCCACGTCATCTCGGAACCGGCGGCGACTCGGCTACGGGCTCGCCGGCGTTTGGCGGCGAGGTGGCGGGAGTGGATGGTACCAATAGAGAGAGAAGGCGACGGGGAGCATGAGGCTCACCTTGGCGACGCTCGGGCACGGAGAAATCACCGGCGGCGAGGGAAGAAGCGGCGGCGCTTGCGGCTCGACGGCGAGGAAAGGGCTCCGGTGGTCCTTAGGCCGAGCTGGTGCACGCACGGAGTAGGCGGAGTAAAGAGAGGGGAAAGTGGGGGAAGTGGGGCGGCGTGATGAGGGCTTTTGAATGCGCACGATGACGAGGAGAGTGGGGAAGAGAAACGGCGTAACGAGCTCCGCGCGCGATAATGGCGAGCGCGGCGTCGTGGGGTAGAAGAAGAGGTGGGGAGAATAAAGGAAGACGATGATGCGGTGGCGTCCGATTTTGATCGAACGGTGGAGATAGAACATGTGAACCGGTAAGCTGGGGTCGGCCGCAGCTGTTGGATTTTGATCCAACGATCACGTTAGATCGAAACGACACGGTGAATTAATAAAGTCACTGGTGCTCGTGGGCCGTCGGATGGGTATCTGATGGTGTGAGAGAGGCGGCGTCGCGTGGGCGCTTGTGGCCGTCCGATGTAGATCGGAGGGTCCTTATCTCGTGATATTCGGACCGCCCAATGACTTCAAATCTGATCGTTGGTTTGAGATCTGACGATCGCGAGTGGTGAGGAGGCGTGGTTGCTTGAGTGTCGTTCGATGAAGATCGAGCGGTGCGGGAGAAAGAGAAGAGAGATAGAGGCGTGGGACGATGGATAGCCGTCGGATGGCGATCGGGCGGTGGGAAGGAGAGTGAGGAGAGAGAGCGGTGCGGCGGCGTGGAGTGGGCGGGGCGTGTGGAGATGGGCGAACCGGTGGGTTTCGGCCCAAAGGTAATTTTGGGATTTAAATGGATTTCTTAATTGATTTATTTCCAGAAATTCAAAATGATTTTTAGAAAATAGTAAAATACATCCAAAAATTTTAGAAAAATTCACAGAAATTCCTAGAGTTATTTTGGACTTAAATAAAATAGTTCCAACTTAAAGTTGGCTTTTAATTTTGCAAATAAATTATTTTGGCTTGAAAATACTTAGGAAAAAGCTTTTAAAAACTCAGAAAATTCTATAAATTAAGTAAATTTTTATTTTTTTTTTCAATTTAAATCCAATAAAACTTCAATAACTTCAAATAACTTTCAAATTTGGCTTTCAAAATTTCAAAGATTCAAATAAAGCAATCAAACTCTGGCCAATTCTCTGAAAATCACATAAAACATTAACTTTATTTCATTTTTAATTTGGTAACATAACTTTGTATGTTACATAATTTGAGGATTTCATCTACTAGAGAGTTGTAGAGAATTTCGATAGCTTTCGGTAGAATTTTTATTTATGTCAATCCGATGCATAGATTGTGAGATATGAATTTTATAGTTCTGCTGTCCGGTAGAGTTTGTCGTGTGTTGACAGTTTGTAGTATTTAGTAGATTAAAAATAGTAGGTGAGTTAATCTAGGAATTCGGTCAACATGAATGTTGTAGGTAAGTTCTTAAGATTTCCAGAAAGTCTAAGAACGCAATTTTTAGATTAGTATATTAAAAGATATGAATTTTGGAAGTCTGCTGTTCAGAAGATGACATATCTGTTTTCGGGTAAATAAACGGAGTAGAAAACGGTAGAATCAGAATTTCATTGTAACTAGGAAAATGTAGGTTATTTCTTGAGGATTCCAGAAAGTCTTGGTTGGTTGAATTTGGAGTTCATATGAATAAGTTAGAGCCATTTTACTACTGGGACAGCGGGTAGTGCGTCCGGTAGACTTGGGTTAATTTGGTGGTTTAGCGTAAACATGCGAGGTCGATTAGTGTGACGGGTTGGTACTGTGATGATGTGATTTTGATGATGTTTTTGAGTGTGTGTTATTACTTGTTTGTTCAGGGACCGTGGCCTCATGCGTCATGCCACGATTTCATCATCTGGCTTCAAAGGGCTAAGAGGCAAGTACATGATAGAGTGGTGAACAACGGGTTGTTTGCCACTGTCATTGATATTACTTATCATGCTATTTGTTATGCTTTCTCTATGCTTATTCTTATACATGATATTGATGACATTGAGTGAATGAGATTACGATATTGAGTTCATGAGAATGAGATATTGAGTTAATGAGATGAATTATGTCGATGAATAATTAAAGATGTTGCATCATATACATTCATCATGGCAGGAGTTGTATGAGTCAGGTCGGTGAGAAAGTCATGTAACTATTCCGGTGAGGTCGGTGAGAAAGATACATGACTAGTCCGAGTGCTCTAGATAAAATCCTACTTGGTGGGGACTTCACGGGAGTGAAGGATAGAGTGTGTCATCGACGGGTGAACACTCCGCTATACCGGTATGAGCTGATGAGATGCATATGAGCATGAGCATGATGGTGTATTCGCATATACGAGTAAATTGTTAAATTGTGCAACTTTACCTATATGGAATATGGCTTGATTGTTTGAGTATGAGAACGGCATTAAATAGATAGATGATGATGATAACCTTGATTATGGTTGATAAACTGTTGTTTATGGCTTTATTATGTATTTGCTGAGTCTTCGACTCATTCTTGCTTTATTGTTGTTTTAGGTGACCGTTGATGACGTTTCACCTAGGAAGGGCTAGCGCACTTGGAATCATACACTACATCCAATTACTTGATTCACTGGACACGAAAAACTTTTAGTATAACATGATGATTTATATCTAGGACATGATGGTATTGAATAACCTTAGATGCTTGGTTTGCGTTAATCTTAGTTTATTACCTTGCTATGCTCCTATGACTAAATTATCTATGATTGTCATATCATTATGCTTGTATTATTGTGACCCGTGGACGGGTTTTATCGTTGATAAGCTTGCTGTAATTTTATAGTAAGTTAAATTGTTAGGGTAGTTTAGTGGCATTCCAGGCTCAGTGTTGGGCTGGGGTGTTACAACCCTGCTGAAGAGAATGCTCCTGGCTGACCACGGGCAGGTAGAGGGCATCACCAGAGGGCTCGTAGCGCTGACGAAGGTGAGTCCACATCTGGAAAGCCGAAGGGAGTCCCACAACCTCAGAAGAGAATTGAGGCTGGATACTGGCGATGAAGACAACAGCAACCCGAGCGTCGTCGTCGTACCACTGAGTGTAGGCGGCCAGTCGATCCTTGTAGGAATCCATAGCCTCTTGGTAGGCAGAGGCAACCTCATCATCAGCAAGACGAGCGGCCTCAGCAGCAGCCTTGTCGGCTGTTGGGGGTAGTGCGACAGGCATAGGCTTCGTCGGAGGAGTAGGACAAGGTGGGCAGGTGACATCGCCAGAGAGAATGCCCTAGAGACGAAGACCACGCATGTGGATGCGCATGTGAGACACGAAGTTTGTGTAATTAACACCATCGAAGATCACCAGGCAGCGAGGGAGGGAAACAGTGCCCATTGGTAGGCGGCGCTGGACGGCGCGGCGACTAAGGCAACGAAGTCTAACAAGAGGCGCTGGACGACGCGGCGGTTAGAACGATGTAATGATTTCTTTCTTTCTTTCTTTTTCTTGAGCCGATTAAAAACCGGCTAACAGGCCGTCGGCCCACAACACGCGCACTCGCGCACACGCACGGGGGAACTAGGGTTCCCCTGGCAGCGGCGGCGGCGGTGGAGGCAACAGCGGCGGTGTCGGCGGCCGAGTACAACGTGTGGGCAACCCAGGCGGCGTCGCGATCGTCCCGAGCGGTGGCGGGTGGAGCGGCCCCCGAGCGACAGCGGCGTCGGGTGGAGCAATCCCGAGCGACGACAGCGACCCGAGCGAAGACCCCGAGCGCCGACGATGGATCGGGAGACGTCGAAGATGACAACAAGGCGGCGACCTCCAAACAAGGGCAACGCCGTCGGATCCAAGAGACGGCGTCGGCGACAAACGAAGCGACGGGAAAAACCCTAGGTTCGCTCTGATACCATGTTATAAATAGCTTTTGTATTCAATATGAGGCCAATAGGCCAGTATATATATACAAAGTACAGGAGGTGAATATACAAATGACCCCTCGTAACAATTAGGAATAGCACACTAAACATATAACTCTAACACATAGCACAATTAAATGCAGTTAACATTGTCTAGTAGGTTGCCGCAAGGCGCACCAAAAATTCTAGTGAAATTAATAACAGAGCCTATACTTCAGTGTGAAATCCAAGTTGTATCAGTGAGGTGATTGAAACAAACACTGCACTATGGCATGGCATGGATGCTCATTCAGAAGCAACCCCCATATATTGAAATGCTCCTTCAGAAGCAACTGCAAGATCACCAATTGATTAAGAGCATAGTTGAATAATCAACAGATGAGGCCTGAGGAGTGAGGACAGCATAGAGCAATTTTTATTTATAAGCTGAACAAGTATCCTTTTTTACTACTTAATATCAGAGGGCAATACATGAATGAATGATGGACCCTCCACATTACATTTTGCATCCTTCAATGAGCAAAAATGAATCGGCACATAATGCAAACTAATGGTTTACTTCTTGACCTCCAACCCAAAAGCCGTTGCGCATATGGACTCAGGTATCAGCAGAGTCTCATCTGTGCCCTCCCCAAACCAGACCAATCGAATCTAGAGGATCAGAACCCTTCCCCACACCTACAGAGTCCTAATATTTTCTTCCCTGCAAATTCTTAAGTGTTCAATCTATGATACAACTAATTTCTGTAACTTCTGACCACCCGTGTGTCACGGTTACTGTGACTTTCACCTCTTGCCAGAAGGTTGATAAACTGCAACGTATGCAGAAACCAAGAGCTTGTATGGACTATGACACCATTCAAGGTAGAGATGAAATGAGAGCGAGTATGTTTGCGGTTCAACCGCACGTAGCCTCAACAACAGCCCTTTTCATTGTCCCAGGGCATGGATCTCCACCAAATACCTCTGGAACCACGCTTATCCCACAGCGTTCTTGACCAATGCAGTTCTGCAAAAAGCGTCACTGTGAATAACATAGATTGTAGGTATAAACACGAATATGTATTAGAGTTTGGCTCTACTCAACGCAGTGATTGCAAGTCCTTTACCTTCCAAAATATGTCATATGACTTGTGTGCATGACAGCCTCCTTCAGAGTAGCTCCCGCAGGAGCCCTGTGGTGTGCCAAAGCTAGCAAATTTTACTTCAGTTATCTTCCGTCCATGATCACACTGGAGGTGGACCTTTGCTTTCTCGTAGTCTTTTGTGCGCCAATTCTTCATTGATGGCTGCCATTCAGACACATCAGCGCAGACACTTCCGGTGGTTCTTTTCACCATCGAGATTCCAGTCGGGTCACCACCCCACTCCTCGAATATCACCATAAGGTTCCCTGTGGGATTAAGCCATGAACGAGGAACATGGTACCTGAAATACCATGACATTAGATGTAAGAGCTTCACTAGATAAATAGACATGTTATCGTAGTGATAGATGTGAGAGCTTCACTAGTAAACATAGACATGTTATCATAGTGATACTTTTATTGAGTGCCTACCATCTCTGAGAAGAGTCGCCACAGTTGGTTTGACACTTTGTCTCGTCGTATTCACCACGGTAATCACAGTATCCACAAGTTCCAGAGGCCTTGTAGCCAGGCCAATATCGACCAATACCTTGTCCATTTATCCAGATCTGCCCCTTCCCCATGCTACTCATGTCCAAAGCTAATGGTTCATCACCATCTGGCGCATTGAAAAAAGCCTGAAGAGAGGAAATTACAGAATAAATCTTCTGAGACAATGGTTCTCTCACAGGGATAGCAATTAATCATGTGTTAAGTTTCTTCATTACCTTGTACCATGTTAGAGGCTGCTTCTGCACAGGTTCTCCCCACTCTACCGATGAGCTTCCACTAAGTGAATGAAGACTCAAACCCTCACCTTTCAGACCAACCTTTACAAATACAGTAAGTTGTTTAGGTCAAGTGTACAGCACATTACTCGTAATGTTAATAACAAAGAAATATGTAACCTGATAGGTCCATTTCTGCCACGTGAGATCTCTTCTTCCCTCATTCAGGCCATCCAATGTAACCGGACCGAGGATTCCAGCATTCCAAGTCTCAAAATGTTCACCCACATTCTACAAATAGAGGAAAATGGAAACTGACTCTTGGAAGGCTCGATAGCGCATTACGAAGAGTACTATCTGCTGGTGAACAAAACATCCACTTACCGGGAGACCAACTGCTATACTTAAGCAGGAAATGGTGTTGCTGCCTGCCCATAGTTTCACATTTCCTGTATATGTCAATTTTGGGTTTTCTACGCTGCCATATACAGTTCCTGCCAATGAAGTGGAGAGCATATTGAAGATCAATTGACACACACACATACACAGAGAGAGAGAGCGAGTCGTGCGCGTGCGAGATTCTCATGTTTTACCTGTTAGCTGTCCATTAATAAAAATATGCAAAGCATGACCAGCCGACATCACAGTGAGCATGGGATTCTTCCCATTACTGAGGAACTGCTCATCCTGGGCAACATCAACACTGAAATTGAAATTTTTAGTACTCTGAATTATAAAGAGGGAAGAATCATTTATTCAAATTTGCTGTGGAGTTAGGGTACTTACTATGTTGTGTACCATAAGTAGTCTGTGTTATCCCTCGTCACGTTTATCTGTTCCAGTAATCCTACTGTTGTAAATGGTTCATCACCAAAGGAATTTATCTCCTCATTGTACGACTGAAACGTGAATCCTCCAGCCCATTCCATTTTCATTTGTGAAATCTGACTTCCAACCTGCATAAACATATCATTTCAATTTGATGAGTTCAAAAATGATAAAAAGGTCCAAGTTCAGATCGGATGCGAAGTAAATCTATAAAAAATCGTATATTAATTTAGAATAACAGTAGTAGTACAAAGGAAATGGTACATGGAGGGGGGGCGACCTTAGAGGAGGAAGAAAGACATTTTTTTTAGATAATGGAAGGGCAAGCCTCTCGGCCTCTACATCATACGATGCACACAACTATAAATTATTACAAACGAACAAATCGATTTACAAAAGGCAGGCCAAGAACTGAATAACAAACAAATTGTCATGCTATGGCCAGCATCAAGAGGAGGAAGATAGACATAGACAGGGATGAACTATTGTTTCTTTGTTCTTCTTGCTTGATTGATAATGAATACATGTTACCCCTTTTATAGGGATGACCCGACTTGACCCCTAAGAAATAATCTCTAAAAAAAACCTATCTCTAACAATCCAATCCAATAATAACTTGCCTAACTAATAGAGAATATCAAACACCTAATAGATAGATTCCTAAATAATAAATATTTCCTAATAATCGCGTCAGTTACTGTTCAAGTGTGAACAGTAAAACAGCACATGACAACTACTCCCTCCTTTCGTGACAGCTTGTCCTCGAGCTATAGTGGTGGCCATAGCTTAAGCCCTAGGAGACCCCATGTTGACGAGAAATTGTGATGGCTACATGAGTCATTGGAGATCGTAAACCAAATACGCGTGGTTGCGGTAAACTCACCAGTCGCTACGGCAGGCATGGCAGCAACCCTGGCAGCGCCGCGGTGGCCACGATGGACTTCGGCAGGGCCACGGCGGGCTCCGGCGCCACTGCAATCATCTTCTCTACGTTGGCCAGAGGTAGCGCTACCAACGCCTCCTAATGCGATGTTGTAGCTGCTGGAAATAGCGTAGCCACCACCTCTTGGTGTGCCGCCGCAGTTGCTAGAGGTAGCTTCGCCACCGTCGTGGAAGGCATCATCACCTCTGCAGAAGGCCTCGTCGCCGTCATGGGAGGCTTCGCTGTCGTCGCCACGGTCATCTTCTCCAAAGTGGCATGCATGTCGAGGAAGATGACCGCCATCTTCTTGTTGTCGTTGGTACTTATGGCCATCTTGTTGGCGTTAGCCTTTATCATAGCCAACGACTCGACGACAGATTTAATGGTCTGATCTGTCGCCATAACCATGGTAGCAAAAGTCGTGGGAAGGGATCAATTTCTCTGATACCAAATGTAATGATCTTAGATCATAACGAGGTAAACACCGCCGGGAGGATTATGGTAGTAGAAGTCGTGGGAAGAAATCGACTGCTTTGATACCAAATGTAATGATCTTAGATCATTACGGAGTAAACACCGCCGGAAGGATGGCCGAGTGGCGACGGCTTGAATGGGGAGAGACTTTAGAGGAGGAAGATAGATATAGACGAGGATGAACTATTGTTTCTTTGTTCTTCTTGCTTGATTGATAATGGATACATGTTACCCCTTTTATAGGGATAACCCGACTTGACCTCTAAGAAATAATCTCTAAAGAAACCTATCTCTAATAATCCAATCCAATAATAACTCGCCTAACTAATAGATAATATCAAATACCTAATAGATAGATTCCTAAATAATAAATTTTCCCTAATAATCGCGGGTAATTACTGTTCATGTGTGAACAGTAAACACAGCCCATGACAACATGAATTAAATTGAAAGGAATAAATACCCAATTTAAGCAAGCAATTCAATTACATTCAGAAGGAAAGCAAGTTATAGCATGAACCAAAAATAACTCAAAGTGCCTGAACTCACCCTAGCGGTGTTGAAGACTGTTGTTTTGCAGTCTGGGAGAAAACTTATGGACCAAGGAGGCAGGTCATAATGCATTCCATTGAATGCTACCCTTGCATAAGATACTTTATCCTTGTTCTCAAGGAAAGCCGCACAAGCTCCTGTGCTCGATCTAAAAATGGATGACTAAACAGAAAATTACCAGAAGTCAGTTCTGAACAAAATATTGTAGATCTGAAGGGCTGGAGAGAACATAATGTCATAACAACCTGTTGAGCATTTCCAAGTGAAGTTACAATAGGGTCTCCTGCAACCAAGGCTGGTTCGCAGAGCTTGATGGCTTTATGTAACTCCTTCAAGTGGCCCCATTTTGGTTCTCTCAACAAGCCTGAGGAAGTGAAGGCGGGAAACTCAGATCAACTTGGTAAATGGAAGGAGTATATAATGTATATTGTATAATATTGGAAACGGTAGAAAAATAACAATTTCTTTTCATTTAGCACCAAATGTCACCATTACATAGTAACTCTTATCCCATCAAAGGATCTTAGATAATATATGTTACATGTCCTTTTTGTTTAGACTTTAGACAAACAATTTCTTTTCAAATTGCATCTTATAATGGATAAGAACCTTACATTACATCAAGCATTAGCATTCCATGGATGAAATTTTTTCTTCAACTTGAGGACTAGGGAATGTGAATTTGAATACTACACTGCGGACACTACCATATTGCTTTGTACTGTCAAGGGAGAAAGCTCTCAGAAAATACCTACACCTTTGTTTCACTGAAGTTCACTAGAAAGGAATATTCACCTCAGACAATAAATCAAGAGGAAAAATCAACCTTTAAACATTTAAGGGAAAATGTGTACTAAATCTTGCTTCAGACCAAAAATAAACATGTAGCAGCAACCATTGCATGACAGGAAATAGGTGCAAACTATATCTCTTGCCAAAGTACACCATACATTTCAGGTGAACTAAACAATCATATGCAAGACATGGGAGGGAGGGTGCTCAACTCACCATATTCATCAATAGGAGCATCATAGTCGTAGCTAGTTGCAATGAATGGGCCACCAGCCGTGCGCCCAAAGTTTGTTCCTCCATGATACTGAAAAGTGGCGTCACAACTTCAGACTACTCAATATTTTGATGACTTGATAAGCCTCAGCTAAATAGCAAGGATCGATGGGACCTACCATATAATAATTAACAAAAGAGCCACCCTTCTGGATAAACTTGGCAACACCATATGCTAGATCCTCTACAGGTCTATGTGGTACTGGAATACCAAAGCCTGTATACCTGCATTTAAGAGGAGAAGAAAGATATATAAGGAGAAAGATAACCACATGACAATCATCTGGCCTTTAGAGAGAGAGAAAAGGGAAAATTACCAAGCAGTCCAAGCCTCGGTCCACATTGTAGGCTTATGAGGTTTGTTTGGGGAGAACCAGTCACAGTAAAATCCATTGCACGTGTTAATCTGCCACAGGTAAATCACAGTAAGATCTATCTGAGTGAAAAACTTCCAGCCCAATTTATATGCACTGTGTGAGATGTGTATCATGTAAGAGTGGAAGATATTATTTTTTTTAGAAAAACGAAAGTCTAAGCAAATCATCCAATGTGTGATTGATCATTTTCTTTCCTTTCTTGGACAATGGCCACAAAGGTCAGCAACCCCAGCACATTAAAGAAACGAGGAACTGCTGCCCATGGTAGTATGGTACCTGTATTAAAGAAAAGGAAGTACAGTACATACAATTGGATCCGGGGCATCATCTTCTTTGCACATGATCCATGGAACACCGGTGTTGAGCGCGATTGCCATGTTCGCTGCCCATGATGCGTAGGCCTTGGCGGGCTCGCCCTGATCCCACTCCAAGGGCCCAAACTCATTCTCAATCTGCAGGGACAATGAGGATCCGAAGGTAGGTTGCATTGAAGAGAATGCCAATATGCCATCAACACAGATCAAGAATGGACCAACTGCAAGCATACCTGGGAGAGGATTATTGGCCCTCCTTGCCATTCAAAGAGCCCTTCCGACTTCATCGTGTCGACGATCTTCGTGGTGAACTTCTGCATCTCAGCCTGTTTGAAGAATCACCAAAAAGTCAAATAAAAAGTTACAGAGATTGTAAAATTTTTAAAAAAGGAGCTAAAGATGAAAAGTGGAGCTGTCAAAACGATTCTTGCCTTGAACGGCTCGTTATCAGTCCTAAAGCTGATGCCGGGGACATACTTCAGCCAAACAGGGAACCCACTGCGACCAAATGTGGGGAAAGGAAACATAATTTAGCATATTTCAAATCAACTCGACATCAAGAGTTCTATTTTAATTATTCTTCACTAGCAAAATTGAGCCCACAAATCTAAATGATTTTACTCGAACAGTCACTATCAGCTACAAGATCATCAAAACTACATAAAAAAAAGCAGATTAGCAACAAAAAAACTTGATTTTTGCCACTTCCTCGCCACCCAAACTCAAACGCTCCAAAAGAAACAGTAATGGCTACCGCAAGAGCATCAGAGCCACCAAAGTATTTCGCAGAAAAATAACAACAAAAAAAAAGATCTTCAGAGCAATGCAAGGGAAGCCAGGCTAGGCTAGTAGTTGTTACCCGAAGTTCCACTCGGCGCAGACGTACGGGCCAATGCGGAGGTGCACGTAGAGGCCGGCCTGCTTCACCAGCTTGATGAAGTGCACCAGATCATACCTCCCCTCGAAGTAGTACTGCCCAATCAACCACCACATCAAGAACAGCAAGAAAAAAGTCTAACTTTTTTGCAGGTAATTCTTGCGCCGGCGTAGGTTCTTCGCGCTGGTAACTGCCTACCTGGCCGGGGGAGGGCTCGTGGCCGTTCCAGAACACGTACGTCTGCACCACATCGAGGCCGCCGTCCTTGGCCTTCTGTATCAGATCCGGCCACATCTGCACGCACAAGAAAACAAGCACGCCGGCCAGAGAGTCACGCCATGAGCTTACGCAGCGGCCGCCACCGATCCCGCATTCCCGGGGAGGAGTGCGAGGCGTCGGAGAAGGAGAAGGAGGTGGAGGAGGAGCAAGAAACGAAGGGCGCGCACCTCGGGGACGCTCCTCGGGTAGTGGATGGAACCGGAGAGCAGAATCCGGCGCTGCCCATTCACCACCACGGCCTTGCGGTCGTAGGTCACGGCCGCCGACGCCGCCGCGGCCAGGACGGCCACCGCGACGGCGAGGGCGAGGGCGGCCGTACCCGGCGGCGAGGCCATGGGAAGGAAGAAAGGGAGGGAAGTGAGATGAAAAAAAGAAAGAAAGCGAAAAGGCCGCCCCTTTCGGTGCTTTTCCCTCCACGGAAAGGAGGTGCGAAACTGCGAACGAAGTGAGGCGCTCTCACTGAGGGCACAAGAGGACAGCGAGGGAGGTATCACTCTCTCTCTCTCTCTCTTCTGGGTCTTGTCTAGTTCCCTGGTGCTCCACACCTCACAGCTGGAGTTGGCGACACAGGGTGGGGACTGGAGTGAGGAAGGTGTATTTATATGGGATGGGAAATTTTGGTGGGAGTTGGAGTGGTGGCTGGTGGGGCCTACATGGCCTTTTTTGCCTCTCTTTGGTGTGGGCCCTCCTATGCTTACGTGGAGTGTCCGTCAACCAGGCTCTACGGAACTTTTTTTATTATTTAATCTTTTTTTTTAATTTATTTTTAAAGTTAACATCTCGCAAACTTTATTTCCAATTCTGACCCCTTTGGTGACCAAACAACACTGTCACGTCACAGGATAAGTCCCCAAAATCGCAATTTTTTATCACACCACTGGTGGTGGCGTGACCAAACAATACTGTCACGCCACCACCAGTGGCGTGACAAGACTTTGACCAGAAATGGGCTGGCGTGACAGTGTTGTTTGGTCACGCCACGGGTGGTGGCGTGACCAAAGGGGTCAGAATTGGAAATAAAGTTTGCGAGGGGTTAACTTTAAAATTAAATTAAAAAAAGGATTAAATAAAAAAAATTCGGCTCTACGCCCTCTTCAATTTATTTTTTTAGAATATTTTAATTTGCTGGAGAAATATGCTAGCGAGTCTGCTGGAGCCTGGAGATATGGGGCTAGCTGCATGCAAAGCGACACCCTCATTTTAATTCCTTTCCGCTTTTTCCTGATAATTTTCATGTTCTTCATTTTTGTCACCGACAAAAAAAAAATGTATCACATTAAGTAACTACTAAAGGCGGCAAACCAAGCTGGAAAATGTACCGGCATGTGTTCGCCCCACCATGTCATCACATAGACAAATCGGATCACTAATAAAATATTAGCAGTAAAAACAACGTATACTATCACTGAACACTGTAGCTCCAGGTGACAGTCACCGACAGGCAGATCGACCTCATCTACGCGACTCGGTAGTCAGATGATAGTAGCTATTTTTTACCCGTTACTAATTTACTACTACGATTACTGTTACGGCCGGCTTTCATTTGACTCAAGTGCATGCGTGGCATCACGTGCAGGTCGATCAATGTGGTCGGCCGTGTCCTGTTCAATACTGACACAGGGGCTTTAATTATGAACACGAAAGCTATGCCGTAACCAACATTTAGGTGCATGCCTACTTCGGTACACACACCTGCATCTCAGGCATGCAGAGCTTACTGAAAGTAAGGTTGGCATTTTCATATATATATGAAACATTTTCATATATATATGAAAATAATATAGTACTTCTAAAGTATGTAGTTTTACCTTCAATATACCGTTTAAACAAACATATTATACTTCTTTATCACTTTTAGTATACTTAAATACCAATTATAAGATACTCCAATGCGATTTGATTGAAAAAAATAATTTGAGCTCTTTTTTTTCTATATACCCTTTTTCATATATAAAAAAAAAGTATATATACAAATTTTGCTATGAAAAAAGAACTTTAATAAAAATTTTCATTGAACTCACTTTAGAATATCATATAATCATTATTGGAGTATGCTCAAATTAATAAAGATGTATCATTATACGACTTAAGTGGTATATGAGATGAGGGAGTACGTACTCTAGGAATATCACACACACACACACACACACACACACACACACACACATATATATATATATATATATATATATATATATATATATATATATATATAGGAAAATAGTATGGTACTCACAGAATGCGTCTCCACCTCTCATATACCACTTAAATTGTATGATGATACCTCTTTATCAATTTGAGTATACTCCAATAATGATTATAAGATACCCCAAAGTGAGTTCCATGAAAACTTTCATGAAAATCCATTTTTTATACCAAAATTCGTGTATATACTTCTTTTATGTATGAAAAAAGGTATATAGCAAAAATAAAGGGCTCCAATGAAAATTTTCCGATCAAGTCATATTGGGGTATCTTATAATTGGTATTCAAGTATACTAAAAGTGATAATGAAGTATAATATATTCGTTTTAGTAGTATATTGAAAATGGGAGTACATACTCCCGTATAATGCAACGGTGTCATATATATATATATATATATATATATATATATGAAGCCTTTTTTGCTACTCCCAGGTATAGTTACTCCTATTGTATCTATTGACCATCTGTCTCAGATACAACATAATTGATTATATACTTGGGAGTAGCAAAAAGGCTTCATATATATATATATATATATATATATATATATATATATATATATATATATATATATATATATATATATATATATATATATATATATATGAAGCCTTTTGCTACTCCAGTATAGTTACTCCTATTGTATCTATTGACCATCTGTCTCAGATACAACATAATTGATTAGATTATTGGGTCAGATACCACTCCATAACAGTCGCTAGCAACCCGCAATACTTACTACGTAATACCCGCAATATGTAGATTATATAAAAAGAATTCAGTTACAGGATCAGCACCCTGGGTTTCTAGAGTATGTATACCCTTGTGTTTGTATACCATGGATTTGAACCTAGCGCATCAAATCCACGACTGCCAAGGGCTATTCAGGCATACAGAATAGGACTCGTATCATCAAATAGCTCTTTGGCTCAATGGTTAAACAAGGAATTTGAAGCATAAGATCAGGTTAAAAAAAAGTTGAAGAGCGATCTTTAGTCTACTCTGCTTCCACTTCGGAAGCTTGCTAAATGCTTCCTTTGTCATTCCGCATTCAGATCAAAATAATGTATGTAATCATTACCCTCGGTTTCTGGATAAGTAATAGGAAGTACTGAAACGATCATATATTTACCTCACGCATGGTAATATCAATTTCAGTGACAGGATCAGCACCAGTGGTTTTCAAGCGATCATATGGGTATATCGGGAGCCCTTCATCATCTTCTGGATCATTTTCTTTTACATCTTCATTAATAGTGAGAGATTCAACTCTACTGGTCATGGATTCAGTGCTTTCTTTTGCATATCCCTCATGTTTTGGCTTCTCTGACTCAGAGCCATCTTAATTTGTGCATAATTTTACAAAGAAAATGGTAAGCTATAATAACCTTTTTATAAAAATGTATACAAAGACAGCAGTAGATGGTGACATGTTTATACACATAACTAAAGAAACACGTACAAATGTAGATTACGAAAAAGTAGTGTATATAACATGGAGTATGTATATACCATGGGAGTATATATACCATGGAGTTTGTACATACCCCCTGATCAACTTGCAATCGTGACATACTCATTTTTTTCAGACAACTGCCGTCAGATGGAGTTCTACGATCGGATGGAGTTTGTATGAGATCATTAACATCACCAAAAAAAGAGAACAAGGAAAATCAAAAGAATGAAAAGGTAACATGATAAAGCAGGTAAATTCGGATTGGTCGCTAGAGGCCGAGCCGACGACGCAGTGTAGCCTCACGCAAACTGAGACAGGCGGGACCAGATCTACCGCAGGCACTGTCTAGCCTTACGCTCAGATTCACCGGGAGAATGTCGAGCCGTCGTCACCGTGATCAACCACGCACAGCTGTAGAGGTGGTATGGCAAGACTAATGCCTGGAACAGGGGCGGCAAATAGGAAAGAATCAATTACCAAAATTGCGCTTGGTCGGTTGAGGAATCAATTACCAAAATCACACAAGGTATCTCGAATGCAAGCTCTTGGTCGGTTGAGGAATGGGGGCGGCAAACAGGAAAGCAATCACCAAAATCCCGAAAAAAAAGGTTCTCGAAGGCACCTATCTACACCTGGGAGTATCTAGAATGCAAGCTCTTGGTCGGTTGAGGAATGGGGGCGACGAACAGGAAAGCAATTACCCAAACCCCGAAAATTCCTTCTCCGGAAATGAAGGCATGCCCGGTTGAGGAATTTGTTAGCCATGATTAAAGGGTGGATGGCAAGCGTAACGCCAGATAGGTATTGGATCGGGTCTCTCTCCTATCCATGATTAAATAGCCCGTTAGAATCAGAAAGACGCACGGATCTCATCGAGGATTAAAGGGTGGATGGAGAGGGAATAACTACACCTGAGAGTAGATAGTATTTTTCATATATATATATATATATATATATATATATATATATATATATATATATATATGTGTGTGTGTGTGTGTGTGTGTGTGTGTGTGTGTGCACTATTTTACAGCTAGTTATTCTACACCTAGGTAGCCCACCGTGCGCGACGCAGGCCAAACGTGATGCGCGGGCAGTAATTCAATATTAAAAATATACATAGTAACGTTATTGGCGTCGTACAGTAAAACAGCCACCACATGTTAGTAGCACGAAGATGACCAATTGATCATTGCGTTCTTTTAGCAAAAAAAAAAAAAGCAGTAACCAATATACAGAAGGTAGTAATTCATTATGGTCAACACAGTAAAAAACAAGCAGTAATACCACATGATATTTGCAGTAAGAGAGTTCGAATATACAGTAAAACATGCAAGGCGAGCCGAACAGTGAGTTTTGTTTTCAAGTTAGCAGACGCACTATAGCAGCACACATACGACAATGCAGTAAATGGTCTACTAAAATGTAAGTAAAGAACACGATTATTCAGCACGTATCGCTGAAACCTGACCATGCGGGAAGACAGTCTTCAGTATCGTCATGTTCTGTTTCATCCCCATGAATCAGCTAGCGATGTGTATTGGACCTTCCTCTTCCTCGTCCCTCCACCCTCTCCTCCTCCCCCTACCACTGCCATCGCCACTCCTACCCCCTCGCCCTTTGTTTTGGGGTAGGGTTCGGCAGGTAGCATTATTGTGACCGGCTTTCAGGCCGCATATGATCACGTCCTCATCATCTTCTTCTCCACCGATGCAGAACTTTGCTCTGGTTCGTCATCAGCTCGTTTGCGACCTTTTGTCTATGATAGATGTCGAACCCGGGAGCAAAGGATCTTAGATTCCCTATGTTTTATACACTAGTCCATGAACTACTAGTGTACACAGTCAAACAAAAGTGGATAGCATAACCATCAAACGCCACACATTCAAAATAATTTGTGTTGTTACAAACGGGGAATAAAGCCAACAAGCAGGTTACAGCGGAAGCAAAAACAGTAAGGTAGACCACACGATTCGCCACAGGCAATCATCTGGAGGCGCAAGCTAGTCATCCAAGATTTCAGTTTCCACGTAGAGCTCCTCTCCTGCTCAACAAATATTAATCAAGGTGAGCACAACAACCATGCTCGCAAGTTACACCTAGTAACAGATTATAATGCATGCACGGATATAGCACTAGAAGGCTTATAGAGTTGATTTTGCATAAAGCAATGTTTCTTTCTAAATACTTGTACTAAGTTCTAAAGCAGTCTATTCCATAGCTAAAATTCATTTTCTAAAACTCAAGTTTTATAGTCAGATAACATTCACAAGAATAGTGAAGGATACCCTCCTATCACAAGGCTACCCACCCAATTTCCCGACTGGATAAGAAATCCAAACTAGTTGATGAAGTCTTTTGAAAAACAAAAACCAAAATCTAACTTGGAGTGGCTTTGCTAGCATGTCCATGACCGTGGACACGGCTATTCGAATAGTTCTTAACACTCTGCAGAGGTCGTACAGCTTTACCCACACGACGCAACTTCTCTAGTTTGTTTCGCATCCATCGATACCACCGCTCACTCTCTTAGGTGAGTAGTCTAGAGCACATGACAAGGCCTTTACAAAGCGCCATCCCACCACAGTCCCGCCTCGCTAAGGTTTTGCCTCCTTTGGATAGAAACCCGTCGGATTTAGTCCCCCTCTTGGTCCAGGTGGGAATACATAAAAGTAGGTCGTAAAGATACCCACGCAACCGGATGACACGACCATGATGAAACGTTGCAAATTAGTTAGCCAGGTCCTGCCCACACAGGACATGTGGTCGTATGATAGGGCTTAGCAAGATGCAGCTCAAAGACTGGTCCTTAACTGACTTGGGTGACTTCCAAAAGAACAATGGGCCTCGATCATAGAAATGAATTGATTCCGTGCATGAACATGCACCCATCCAAGCATCCAATTCACCCAAGTCCAAACCAATTTTCATTTTAGTTTTCAAAGCATTTGCAAACTTCTAAGACAAACCAATGTCGTGGATACTATTTTAGTCAACATTTGGCCTTTTGGCTGTAAACTCCCCCAAATCCAGATTTTTGGTCTAAGCTTGGTCTAAGCATACTATTTTTCAATATGTTCTAGCTCATACTAATGTACCAGCTAGATTTTAACTAAGGTATCCAGGAGTGACTAATTCAATAGCAAGGTTCGGCTGTACAAAGGAATTGGGAATAACTATAAAGCTTAAAACAGGAATTTAGATTACTTGAATTTAAATAGCATGCAGTAATAATTTAAAATAGAATTTGAATAATTTAAAATACTGGGATTCAATACGATCGAAGGTGTAACTTGCCTTGCTCAAAAGCTTGAGGATCTACTTCGTCGAGATACTTGGGTTCCTTGGAATCGTCGAAATCTATACGTGAGAACGAAGCAAATTTAGATAAAGTCCAAATAAGACCTAAATGAACTCTAAATTAAATAATTATTAGAAAAGAAAGCTAGATCCGGATTTTAGATGAATTCAGAAATCTGAATCTCTCGAATCCGAGCACGAACGAAGGAGAACGAGCTCTCGGAAGTTTTAAAATCACAAGGTCGGAAGGAGGATACAAGAAGGATACGACTACTTAACGTGATCATAAGGAGGATACGAGAAGGATACGACTACTCAACCTGGTCGTAAGGAGGATACGAGAAGGTTACGACTACTCAACGTGGTCGTAAGGAGGATACGAGAAGGTTACGACTACTCAATGTGGTCGTAAGGAGGATAAAAGATAACAGGGCACGGGGAACTCACCGAGACCGAGAAAGAGGATGGAGGAGGTCGGCAGCCAAAGACAGCATGGGCGCTCTGATGAACTTCCGGTGAGGACAAGGGGAGCCTCGGGTAGCACGCGGTCTTACGAAGCTGGAGGTGAAGACAACGCCGACGGAGAGGCTTTGACAACGACGCTAGAGGTGGTGGCAAAACTTGGAGCTCGGCGAAACGAGGGCGAGAGAGAGAGAATGTTGAGGGGGAAACAAAAAGGAGGGCAAAAGGTCTCCCTGGTGCTCTATTTATAGAGGAAGGAGGGAGAAGAACCGGGCGACAAGATGGAGTGGCAAAATTTGCGACAGTGCGGCGGGACTCGATGGAGATGACGACATTTAATGCGCACATCCCTGAGAAGACGACGACATTTAATGCGCACATCGCTGAGGAGACGATGGCATTTAATGCGCACGTCGCATGAGGAAAAAGAGGGAGGAAAGAGAAGGTGAGCAGGGGCTGACAGGCGGGGCTGGTCGAAATCGAGAGGGTGGTTGAAGAGGAAGGGTGGTCGAAACCAAAAGGGAAAAAGAGCTGGACCGAGGGGAAAACGAAAAAATAGAGGAGAGGGATTTCAAATACCAGAGAACTCCAATAAACTCAAAATAACCCAAATTTTGAATTGGTTGAAGTTTGATTTAGTCATTTAAATTATTTTTAAATTTCCAAAATTTCAAGTTAAGATGTAGCAGTTCAACAAAAGCAAATGGTTATTTTTATTTTGAAAAAAATAAATCAAAAGGGCCTGAAAACTGTGAACCGGTTCAAGTGGTTGGACTTACCTCGGAGGTGTTGGCTCAATTTGTGGAGCCAGTCCAAATTTGTTGGGCTTACCTCAACGTGGATTAGGGGAGACCAGCAAGTCTCCGAACACCATGGTAAAACATCATTGTGTTATTGTGGTTTGTTCTCTTGCGTTTTACTTTGTACAATTTACATTCCTAAAATTAAATTGCTTACATGTCTTTGTATAATTGCTATCATTATCAATAGTCTTATATTGTTGGTGCACTTAGTCAAGACTAGTTGATTTATGTTTTAATTGGGCAAAACCGAATTGATTTACAATTCCGTATAAAACTCGATTTTAGCTAAAATATTTTTAAAACCACCTATTCACCCCCTTTAGTCGGCCTCCTCGATATATCTTACATGCGCCATTGAGCTGGGCCTTATCGTACAACCACATATCTAGTATGGGATGGACCTGGCTAATTAATTAGTAATGTCTGTCATGTGTGGTGTGGGTTCCGGGATTTACGGGTAGATTCACATGGCGAAAGAGGGGGGCCCCGACTGTGGTTGATGTAACCCTTCGGTGGTGAAACATTAGCGGGCAGAATTGAGTTAAGATAAAACTTTGTAAAAGCCTTGTGATAATTACTTAGTCGCACACCTACGGAAGCGTATCATGGCCGACATTATAAGTTGATTATCTCTTATGGGTCAAGCTGTACAATCTCTGCAGAGTGTTAAAAACTGTTCGAACTACCATTTCTCTGGTTATGGACAATGCCTGGGGATTTCACACGAGGTATAGAGTTTTCGCAAAATGTTTGGAAGGTGGAATGGATGGGAAGTGAATAGGTAGTTCACTGGTTGTTGGTTGGAAAATGAACGGGTAGTTCACTAGTTGTTTCAAAGCACTTTATTATTTATGTCTTTAATCTTTTCAATTATGCTTTATAATCTATTTACTATATTTATTGTCAATATTACTTTCTGCAAAATAACCATACAGCTATTCCTTGTTCAAGCCATGCATGAATATTAATTGCATAATATTCCCTACGACTTGATGAGTACTTTATGTACTCACAGCTTTATGTTATTGTTGATCAGTTGCTGAGGAAGAATCCAAGAATCCAGAGTTCTACGAGGAGGAGTAATTTGAAGACTATGCGAACTAAGATGTGTTCCCTACTCGATTGCCTATGGGCATATCGGATAGTTACCACAAGTTATCTTATTTCCGTTGCAAGAATTCTCTTTGTCTTTTAAGTCCTACACGACAAACTATGTAAACTTTGACCATAAGGTCTGATGCTACTATTTAATAATAATTTGTTTTTTTCTTAGCTACTTCATTGTATGGATATAATTTTCATCAATGTTGTCACTGTGTGAGCTAGCTACTGATCATGGGACTAGTTCAGAATACATAGATTGCCCGGATTTGCAAGTTCGGGTCCCGACATCCCCTGCCCCTACCACTCCTACCCCCTCGCCCTTTGGACGAGGAGTTTTGGGGTAGCGTTGGGCAAGTAGTACTGTTGTGACCAGCTTTCAGTCTGCATATGCTGCACGCCCTCGTCATATTCTTCCCACCGGGTTAGAACTTTGTTCTGGTTCGTCATCGACACGTTTGTGACCCTTGGGCTGTGGTAGAGGAGGCGCATATGGATTGATCGTATCGTTGTCCGCTTCATCGGGCTCATCAGCCATTGGGCCAATGACGTTGGCAATGCTATCAAGCTGCATCTGAAGAGCCTTCAGGACCTCCATGGCTCTATCGTACGCAAGACTCGATCTGCACCCTGACCTCACCACACCCATAGCCTCTGTCAGTACGGTGGTGTGTCGATACATCTCGGTCGTTCCATCGATTTCAACTTGCATGAGGTTGTGTTTGTTGTACAACACATCCACCCTTGCATTCGTCGTGTACCTATGGAGCACGTAGCGGCTGGGGATACTCTCGACATGCCGCACCAGGTGCACGCAGAACAACCCTACGACGGTAAACGGAAGTTGGATTTATAGTGAAATATAAAATCAATTAGAGTAAAAATGAATATATGTTCTGGACAGTAAAAGTATAAGAGATCGGACAATAACTATTCACTGAGAGACAGTAAAATTACCCGTGTGCTCCTAGCGTTTGCATTCACAGTTGTATCTACCCATGTCCTCTTCGGCCACCACACTGAAATCGTGTTACGACCACGTGAACGCCGTAGACTGTTTCCTGTGAGACATGAGGAATAGGCCATCTCAGGTGGAGTCGGCCCTTATGCGGAAGGATGTACTGGAGAAGTAGGTCTCCTTATACTCTTTGAACACTGCATGCATGTACACCCTGCCCAGCTGCTCCTCGAACGGGAATAGGGTGGCTCTCACCGGTTGGCTCTGAGAGCACGCAAGAAGCTATATGTCATGCAGTGGGCACAGAAATGACATGAAGTGATTCTTTACATGAGTTGCAGTAAAAAGAGTACGGGATGCGAGATGTAGTAACAACAGCTAAAAATAAACCATGGAAACAACTGAAGTAAATTTGTATAGAAGTTACAGTAAACTTATTTTTTTTGTCTATGTACCTTGTAGCGGTGCATCTCCTAAGCCTCGGCGTGCTTCCTCTTCCGCAACACTCGGTGCATCTTCCGCGCGAACTGGTGGAGCGAAGTCATGTTATCCACAAAGTTTCATTTTACCGCCTAGTTTGTACTCACGCTTCTCGACGTGGATGTCATCCTACCGTAGTACACGTCCTTGAAGTATGCCGCGTTCCACCTTTCACTCAAGTCATAGAGGCTTGCAATGGCTTGGCTCTGCTCGAGGATGTACTCTCTCACTAGATCCTCCCATGCATTCTCGAATTCTCTTGGAGTAAGCGGATGGTTTATGACGGAAACCAAATGCTCCTTCAGCCCGTTGTGCTCCACATATAGCTTGTTCAGGTTTTCTTGTACTTCTTGAACACGTGCCACCTGCACAGCCGGTGCTGCGTGTGGCGGAAGACGTGTGGGATGGCAGCCGCCATGGCAAGGTCCTGATCTGCAGTATAATAAAACACATTATGCAGTAGAACTCGTGTAGAGCCGCAGTAATTACCAACACTGACAACACATTCCGCCTAGATACAGAAACACAGTAATCACACAGACTATAGATAGTAAACGTGAGTCACATATGAAGTAATTAGATTAGAACGGTAAGAAAATCACCAGTTAGCATGCAGATGGGGTCCTTCCCCTACATGCAAGTATGGAACATCCTGAACATCCAATCGAAGGATGTTGCCTTCTCGTCACGGAGCAGCGTGACACCGAATAATGTGTTCTACAGATGGTGGTTGGAGCCAACAAACATAGCTAGAGGCATCTCATACCGATTTGTTCTGGAGGTCGTGTCGAATGTGACGACGTCTCTGAAGATGTTTTTCACAACACCGCCATCATCCACTGATGAGGACATCACTTCCATGCATACAACCAACACTCCTCACAATAGATCTGAACCTATGCACTTGAAGGTCCAATCACAAGAGCTCGTGTACGTCAATTTGACCATCAGGTAACTTCATTTCTAGGAGTGAATTTTGTTTCTAATAAGAATATGCTGCTACCTAATGCATGTGATCTTCTTTTTATCAGCAACTTAGGAGCTGATCAACAAGAGAAGCTTGTGCAATCCAATTTGGCCATCGAAGACAACACCGACTTCAAACATGCATAACTTTCACATACGAACTCCGTTTGAGGCGCACGAGTACTTGATTGAAATCTTATTTCATCCTCTTTCCAACGAATCCAGTCTCACCTCCAAATTCCTTCTGAGCGCACTGCAATCGCCAAAAGAGCAGAGGCTATTTTTGAGTCGAACTTGGGCCCATGGGCCTTGTAACCCTAGGCAGCCCATACTGTTCATGTGGTTACTATTCATGCATGAACAGTAACACCATCCCCTTCTTTCACCTCTCCCTCCTATACATAGTGGCCGCCGCCCTTAGGGTTTGGTGGATTTGTTTCTCCATTGTGAAAACTCTTGTTCTTCGCTTGTATCGACTAGACCTACCGTAAAGAATCTCTACGGAATCCCACCTTTTGAACTCAATTATATATTTGCAATTCAGATTGCTTGTTACTTCATTCTTGCTTATTCTTCGATTGCTTGCAGGAATTAATCCTCGTGATCAGGTCAATCGGGTCTTTGGCACGGTTGATAACGACTTGGTGATTAGTTCAACGATTGCTTGGTTTGTACGTGCTACGTTCGTAGCCTGGATCGTGAGAGTTAATCATCACCCAATCGGAATTTATCCTTCTCGTCGAAAGATCATGACAACTACAGTTCATCATCAACATGTATGTCATAGTATTACTTGTCGTTCTGCGACCGAAGCTCCTTGAAGAAAGCCATCAGCTTGTTCACATCATTGGCGTGATCAGCGCGCGTATTCACAGCCTTCCTAGGTTAGACAATAGGATGAAGGGTAAGGAACAATAAATCGACAACATCATGGCAGTAAAAAATGAGACTAAGAGGATAGCAGTAAGTCAACACGTTCGTAGCAGTAATGATGTGAATAAGGATAGCGACGGTAATTTGACACG
Source organism: Ampelocalamus luodianensis (assembly GCA_036346255.1). Lineage (NCBI taxonomy): Eukaryota > Viridiplantae > Streptophyta > Magnoliopsida > Poales > Poaceae > Ampelocalamus > Ampelocalamus luodianensis. The sequence continues at coordinate 48,255,223 of CM070617.1, forward strand.
ATAACAGAAGTAAAGACAATAATGGCACACAACAAAAACCTGTTTTCTAGGTCATGCACGGTGAATGGTATGTTATGTTGATTCCCGTGCATCTCTGACAAAACATTCATTATAGCGTTGTGAGGGACCCTGCCAACCTGCATGGTGTCGACAAGCTCCATCAACGAGGGATCAAAGTTCTTGTGTGACTGCATGAATGCGACCAAGGATGGCATCCTAGCGAGGGGATGGTTGTGCTCCAACATGACCCGCTTGATGCACACTGACGAGGATCAAAACCTCTATGTATTATCTTTAATACATAATAAAAGACCATACGTCTTCATAGCCGTAACCCCTAAAGTTCACGACCTCACTGGTCATAAGGATTTCAGAGGTTACACAATGGGTACCCTAGTCGGACAAGGCCCTGTGCCTAATCTCCGACCAGTTAACTGCTCATAAAAGGTATGAACTGATATCCGAAACTGATTCCAGGTATATTCCCTACCGTGTGACGAATGGAACACATGCGTATAATCCATACCACACGACGTCTCTTTATCCTAAGACGCTGATGAACAACCACCATACGGTTAAGTGTCTCACAGACATACAACCGCTGAACGGTTGATACTCCATCAACCGTCACTTCGCTCTGACCAGTCGCGACACTTCACAACAGACGTCTTCTCGAGAAGTAACTGCCACCTCTTCAAGGGCTATTTAAAGACGGAGCATGGACGGAGCAGGGGGGATCAAGCGTCATCGGATTGAAGCATAGACATTAGCATCAGATTGGTGTTTCAAAACCGATATTGTAGCATAGCAAAACATTACTCTCAGTGTAAATAGGATTAGTCCACCGCCTAGTCATAGGCATCCTCTATAATAGTCAGTTCATATTAATCAAAGAGAAGTCCCGTACTATTTTCCTCTATTTATTTCGTAGGATTGACGACTCGATCGTCGACAGCTGGCGCCGTCCGTAGGGAAAGAAGCACGGATTTCTGGAAGAAATCCTTTGCTCATCAAATCCTTATCCATTTCTCACTTGTAATCGCTCATGCGGTTATGGCAGGAAGTTGGGACGAGGAGAACTGCTTCGACCTGGCGGACTACACCAACCTCGGCATGGACGCATGCATCCGCGCCATGCAAGAAAATGGAATGTCATCATCATTCTCCTCCTCCGTCGACTCGCCCATTGTAGATATCAGCGAAATTGACCGAATGGATGAGGATACACCGCTACGACCAGTGGCGGTTTCAAAGGAAGTGTTCCCGACCAGTTCGGAACACTCAAAGACCTCTGCATGCCCGGTCTTTTTGACCGGCGAAAAAGGTGACAAAAATTCAACACCGCAACTCGAGGATCAATGTACCCTCGATGCGACCATGGTTGACAAGTACTCACCGACGGCTTCTGGCAATTTCAGGAACCAACCGACATCTGGTAACGGTGTCAATGAAACCCCTACTGGTCATAGACCAAGTGGGGATTATAAGGATCAGTATACAATCGACAATCTGCCGGATCAGACTGAGACCATCACAAAAACCTTAGGAAGTGCTGATTACCGACCACTCTCCATCGTGGAAGCTTCTTGCAGAAGCACTAAAAGCTCTCCATCAGTTACGATGGAAGCTCATCAGAAGATCATTGCTGGAGGCACGAGGTCAATGCGATCAGAGATACGGATCAAAATACCGTGTACGGTCCTCCATACGTTGCCTCGTCACCACATAATGATGGAGATGGTACGGGCGGTCAAACACCAAATGCCAGAAGTAACAGAGCTGATGGACGTCCATTAGTTAATACGCCTAATTCTACTCCAGCCCGAGTAAGGGACCAGGAAAGACTAACCCGAAGTTCGGGTGAAAGTTCAGGTCATCAAACACCTAACACGAACATTCCAAGACCTTCGGTAACGGTACAAAACCTGCAGCGAGTTCAGGATATTTTAAATACTTCTGACCCTGCTTTAGCAGAGACTCCGGGTTTTGTCCAACTTGTTGGTCAGGTATTAGAAATTATCCAACAGACTATGCATCGCACGGAAGCATACCAGGAGCGAAGGCATTCGCAAAGTCAGACCATGACATCATCCCAGCATTCCTCCCACAATAGAGGGCAGCATGGTCGTGTTGAAGACCAGTTGATACCAAGACCACCTCAACTATTCCGACCAAGGAGTCATGAGGGTATAAGGCTATTTCAAGAAACCTCACCTTCACTTCGTCGAGAGGAGCAATCACTTGGACCTGATGATCTCCGACATCATCTGAATCAAGTAGGCGGTCGGAGGCGTCCTATCAACGTCCATGACCGAATCGGGACACCGGAGCACCGGCAATCCAATTTAAGAAACCGGTCTCCGACCGATTATAATCTGGCACCTTTTCAAAGAAGGTACCATGAATCTATCACAGGTTGTCAAGCCTTCTCCGTAGGGCTCCAGGCTATGCGTTGGTCAAATAGGTTCCGACCAGCCAATTTGGATAAGTTCAATGGGACTCAAAATCCTTTAGAATTTCTTCAGATATACACCACCGCCATCAGAGCTACTGGTGGTGATGAAAATGTAATGACTAACTATCTTCCCACGGTACTAGAAGGATCAGCCCGGCCGTGGTTACTCAACCTACCGGTCGGATCAGTATACACTTGGGAGCAACTTTGCGACCTTCTGATTGCAAATTTCTAGGGTACGTATGACCGCCTTGGGAAGGAGGACGATCTCCACCGAATCCGGCAAAAATCCAATGAAGCACATGTCGCCTGGCACGATGATCTGCTGGGCAGGTTTCAGGGGGTTCTTCCGGCGAAGGCCGCGCTGAAGGGATACAGGTAGGCTACGACAACAACAATTCAAAAAATCTACCACGTAAACCAGGATGCCAAGCAAGTAGATGATCATAGATCGTTGCCACCAGATGCGCAGTGCAGCGGAAGATGAATTGGAGCAGCCTGGTCCAACGAAGAGCACGTCGGTGAAGAGTCGTAGTCGATCGTCCAGCGTCCTCGCGAGTCGATCGTCTCCTCCAGCAACCTCTAATGTTCCTTGTGAAGATCGTGGATCGTCCTCAAGCGCAACAGCAACCACAGTAGCGCCTCTACGGTATCCACACATCCAGGGCAGGAACAACCAAACATCGGTGTGCTAGCAGCAAGTCGCACAGCGGGGATCTCTCAGGAAGATGGCGGCTAGGGTTTCGGTGGAGCAACTCATGTCTCTCGCGTCCCCTAATAGCCTCAAGCATCTCCTTATATATAGTGCCCTGTGACGGATCCTATCCGAACATGTTTGACGAATCATATTTGTACTAGTTTGTTCTAACCCGTTAAGTGTGTGACCCGTTAGGTTTATGTGTAATCGATTGTGACTCGGAAACCCTTTTTCAACCATGAGCCGTAGCAGTCCCTAGCAGGACATAACGATTATCGAATACACACAAATTATATCGAACGAACCTTAATGCAATATAATCTACGACCAAGTCCTCATCACTTACGACCAGCTCGTATCTCGTCACGACTAGTCCGTATTTAAGTACGATCAGTTAGTACTTAAGTACGACCAGTCTGAAACTATGTACGACTGGTTCGTATTTAGTCTCGACTAGTTTGTAACTCTTTACGACCAGGTTTCAACTACTCTGTGATTACGTTCGACCAGTCTACGACCAGCTCGTATCTCTATATGACCAGTCTGTAACTGATCGAACTGAGCGATCTACTCGTGTATTCTCTCTTTGCCTCACGATATCTGGTTTGAACTCCAAGTGAGAAATTTGTCATCCATAGACTGTTCAATACTTTCTCGATCGAGTGTCGGATAATCTTATGCGGTCGAACTCTTTGACCACGAGTGGCATGTCCATGCACTTTCTTTACCTGACCACTTCGAGAGGCCCAAAGATATCTCTTAAGTTATATTAGGAGGGACAGATCCCATATCCAACCAGTCACATCCCTCCGCATGTTTCATGGCATACTCGAAAGCTACCTTTATAACTACCCAGTTATGAGTAGCGTTTGGCAACCTCTAATAGTGCTATTACACATGTAGAGAACCATGCTGATCTCAGGTCTACTTGAGACCAACTAATGACACATAGAATCATAACAATCTTAGTAGTGTCTCAAGGTGGGTCTATTTAACCGCATGTTCTCTAACATATATTCACAATATGGATTCGATATCCCTATATCCATGACTGGCGAAACATGGTTATCAATAAATACATGTGCTGGTTGTAGAGTCACTGGTGTTCCGACCAGTGCAATCCGACCAGGGATACCATTTAAAATGACATCATATAAGTTAAAGAGCTTGACCAACAAGTCACATACTTGTTAATCTTTATAACCAATGATTCATTCAAGGAACATAATAATATTTATTCAATAACTATAAACATAGACGTGATAAAATCATCTCTATGATTGCCTCTAGGGCATATCACCAATAGTCTCCCACTTGCACTAAAGTCAATCATATAGGTATCGAATACCCATAGCTCTTGTGTGCGCCTCATGCTTAGGTTGCGGGAGAGGCTTTGTCAACAGATCAGCAATATTCAAATCTATGTGCACTTTGTATATCTTCACATCACCTCTTTCAACGATCTCACGAATGATATGATATCGTCGAAGTATGTGTTTGGACTTTTGATGCGATCTAAGTTTCTTAGCTTGTGCAATGGCTTTACTATTATTACAATAGAAATCCACTGGACTGAAAGTACTCAAAACCACACCCAGTTAATTAATGAACTTTGTAATCTATACGGCCTCTTTTGCAGCTTTTGAAGCGGCAATGTACCCAGCCTCTGTTGTAGAATAGCAATCGTTCCTTGCTTGGAACTTTTCCAGCTTACTGCTCCTCCATTCAAATAAAACAAAAACCCAGATTGTGATCTGTAGTCATCCTTATCAGTTTGGAAACTAGCATCGGTGTAACCATTTACGACCAGCTCTTCCTCACCACCAAATACAAGGAATGCATCCTTAGTCCTTCTTAAGTACTTGAGGATATTCTTAACTCCTATCCAGTGACCTTCACCTGGATCCGACTGTTATATGCTCGTAAACTTAGAGCATACGACACATCTGGCTGTGTACATAACATAGCATACATGATAGATCCTATAGCCGAAGCATATGGGATTCTACTCATTTTGTCTCGCTCATCAGTGGTCATAGGACACTGAGCCTTCCAAAGAGTAATACCATGTGACATGGGCAAGAAACCTTTCTTAGAATCTTGCAAGTTAAACAGTTTCAACACCTTGTCAATGTATATATCCTGACTTAATCCAATTAGCCTCTTGGATCTATCTCTATAGATCCTTACACCAAGAATATATGCTGCATCTCCTAAATCTTTCATAAAGAAACTATTTCTCAATGAAGCTTTAACAGATTCAAGCATAGGAATGTCGTTTCTAACCAGTAGTACGTTATCTACATACAACATCAGAAACATAAGTTTGCTCCCACTAACCTTCTTGTAAACACAAGGTTCTTCTTCGTTCTTGATGAAGTCAAACCCTTTGACCACTTCATCAAAACGAATGTTCCAACTCCGATATGATTGCTTTAATCCATAGATGGACTTATTAAGCATGCATACCTTTCAAACTTCCTTTGGATCGACAAAACCCTTAGGCTGTGTCATGTACACATCCTCACTTAGGTTTCTATTTAGTAAAGCTATTTTGACATCCATTTGCCATATCTTATAGTCAAAATATGCAGCAATAGCTAGAATAATGCGGATAGACTTGAGCATAGCGACGGGCGAGAAGGTTTCATCATAGTCAACACCTTAAATTTATTTTAAACCCTTCGCGACCATTCGTGCCTATTGAATGTGAACATTTCCATCTATAACTATCTTTTTCTTTAAAATGCACTTGCACTCAATGGTCGTAACGCCATCAAGTGCATCAACCAAGTTCCAAACTTGATTGTCATGCATGGACTTTATTTCGGATCTCATGGCTTCAAGCCATGACTTAGAGTCTGGGTCCACCATCGCTTCCGAATAAGTTTTAGGCTCATCATTATTCAACAATAATACATTATACCCATACCTTATAGGCATTTGACGTGGCCTTTTCGATCTACATGGGGCTGATGCTTCATCTACAGGTTCAACAACATTTTGTTCATCCTGTAGAGATTCAATAGGAGTTGAAACATTTTCATATGGTTGACGAATTTCTTCGAGTTGCATCTTTCTTCCATTGACTCCTTTGAAAAGAAACTCTTTCTCCAAGAAGACACCATTATAGGCAACAAACACTTTGTTATCATCCCGATTATAAAAATAATATCCTTTAATTTCCTTAGGATACACCACAAAGAAACACTTATCAGACTTGGGTGTGAGTTTGTCAGACGTCAAACGTTTAACATACGCCTCACAACCCCGTATCCTGAGAAAAGATAATCCAAGACTCTTCTCGGTCCATATCTCATATGGTGTCGTTTCCACAGTTTTTGATGGAACCCTATTCAAAGTGAAAGCAGCTATTTCTAGAGCGTATCCCCATAATTGCAATGAAAGATCAGATTGGCTCATCATTGACCGAACCATGTCCAACAATGTTCGGTTCTGTCGTTCCGACACCCCATTCCATTGAGACGTTCCCGGCAGAGTAAGTTGTGGAACAATTCCACATTTCTTTAGATGATCTCAAAACTCATGGCTCAAATACTCTCCTCCACGATCAGGTCATAGGCATTTGACTATCTTTCCAAGTTGATTCTGTACCTCATTATGAAATTCTTTAAACTTTTCAAATGATTCAGACTTATACCCCATTAAGTAGATATAGCCATATCTACTAAAGTCATTAGTAAAAGTTATGAAGTACTGACAACCACCTCTGGCTGAAGTGCTCATTGGTCCATATACACCCGTATGTACAAAGGTCAACAAGTCACTCGCCCTCTCACCTCTGGTCGTGAAAGGTGCTTTTGTCATCTTGCCAAGTAAACAAGATTCACATGTTTCAAATGATTAGAGATCAAATGAGTTTAGAATACCATCTTTATGGAGCTTCATCATGTGTTTCTCATTTATATGACCTAGTCGACAATGCCAAATATAAGTGGAATTCATATTATCAGGTCGAAGTCTCTTAGCATTAATGTTATAGATGGGCTCATCCTCAAGATTCAAAACATACAATTCATTCACCAATGGAGCATGGCCATAAAGCATATCTTCAAAATAAATTGAACAATAATTGTTCTTTATCCTGAACTCATAACCTTCTGCTCCTAAACATGAAGTAGAAATAATGTTTTTGCTTAAGGCAGGAACATAATAACCATTATTTAGTTCCATAACTAATCTTGAGGGTAAAACTAATGGTAAAGTGCCAATAGCTAATGCAGCAAACTCTTGCTCCATCGCCCACGCGAAGATCAACATCTCCTCTTGCTAAACTTCTACTCCTTTCAGTCCTTGCATTGAATTGCAAATATGAGCAACCGATCTGGTATCAAATACCCAAGAACTGGTCGGACAAGTGGCAAGATTAATTTGTATAACATTTATACCTGAACTGGAAGTCTTACTTCCTTTGTTCTTTTTCATCTCCGCCAAGAACTTCTTACAATTTCTCTTCCAATGCCTAGTCTCATGACAATGGTAACATTCTGTGTCAGGCATAGGACCCAGCTTGAGCTTCTTAAACTTAGCCTTGAGACTCTCGATCTCATCTTGAGTCTTCCCTTTCCCTTTTCCCTTTCCCTTCGACTTACCCTTCTTTTTGAAGCTAGTAGTCTTTTGAACCATCATCACATGATTAGAACTTTTCTTGATACTGTCCTCAACACCCTTAAGTATGCCATGTAACTCGGTCATTAACTTCTCCACGCCATTCATATGAAAATTCAATATGATAGGCTCAAAGCTCGCAGAGAGCGATTGGAGAATCACATCAGTAGCCAACTCTTGGCTAAGGGGAAAACCAAGCTTTTTCAAACTCACAATGAGACCAATTATTTTGATCACATGAGGACTGACCGGGTTGCTGTCGCGACCCAACCCGGGGCCACCCAAGAGGACCTCCTAGAACTCCTGAAAAGTCCACCAAGACCTCCCAGGAGGTCCAGCGGGATCTCTCGGAAGCACCTCTAGGACCACCCAAGAGGTCCAGTAGGACCACCTGGAGGTCCGAAGAGCTGACCCGAGGAGGTCTTGAGATCCAGGACCTCCCCAAATGCCATGAACACTGGTATTGAAATACTAAGTAAAATATGCATTCAGTACTTAGCTTGCAACCGAAAGTACATAGATTGAAATAATGAGTGAAATATGATCAAGGGCATGACTTGCCTTACTCGAAAGCTTGGGGATCTTCCTCCTCAAAGAACTCAGGCTCCTTGGCGTCTTCGTAATCTACATGGAAGAAAAAAAACTAACTCAAAACAAGCTCAAGTAAAAGCCAAAAGAACTTTAAAGAAAACACCACTAGAACCAACAAGGAGCTCTGAAGATTGGAGGAGGTCCAGAGCTTGGGAAGGAGGTCTCAAGAAACTGGTTGCGAAAGCAAAAGAGCCAAAATGAGGAAGAAGGTAAGGATAGAGTGTTGTCCAAGCCTATAAGGCCTGGGCTACGAGGAGTTCAAGGGCACACGTGTTCAAAGATGGGTGGAGGAGAGGATAGGAGCAAGTAAAGGAGGGGACAAGGGGGAAAGAAAGGTACCACGGAGGTGACAACATTAAATGTGCCGCAACAACATTTAATGTTCAGAGACTTTCTGCTGCAAACGTGCACAAAGGAGAAAGTGGACAGGGTTGGCTCAAACAAAGAGGTTGGTCAAAGCGACAAGAGAAAGTCGTGACCAAAGGAGAGGTCCAACCAAGGGGTGGTCATAGGAGGAGGTCTTGAGGTGGAGGTCCTAACCCACTAGGGTGGTCTTTACAAAAAGACCAGAGGTCGTGACCACAGGAAGTGGTCGTGACAAAAGAGGGTGGTCTTTGCAAAAAGACCAGAGGTCATGACCACAGGAGGTGGTCGTGACAAAAGAGGGTGGTCTTTGCAAAAAGACTAGAGGTGGAAGAAGGTCCAAAAGACAAGGAAAAAGGCGCAACGAACCAGGGCCATACGATCTTGATCGGGTGGTCCAAGGAGATGGGGACGTTCGGACCGCGCGAACGCGCACTTACATCGGACCCGTCCAAACTCAATCGGATGCACCACCATGTAAGGGAATGTTCGGACCATCCGAACACCTCCTCACAATCGGGCCATCTAAACAAGATCTAACGATCCCAGAGAGGGGATGGTGCGCACTAGATCTGGACTTAAATGAGGTCTAGCGCAAAGGGGTTTTAAAGGGTGAGATTCAAAGGGTAGAAGATCTGACGGCGGAAATCCAAGAAGGAGGTCCAAGGCTTAGAAACTCGAGGGCAAAAGGGTCCAAGGAAGGTCTTAACGGTCAAGATCTCACAAGGGGAGGTCCTGACGGTCAAGATCTCGCAAGGGGAGGGGGGGTTGAAACACAAACCCGAGCTCAACACAGCTCAAGGGTGGTCGTGACTTACAAAGAAGGTCAGGACCACAGGGAGGTCTGGACAAGGGAGATGTCCAAATACAAAGGAGATCTAGACCTGAGGAGGTCTAAACCAAAAAGAGTACACCAAAGCTCCAACAATCACAGCAACCGACAAAACCAGAAGAGAATTTAGTTGAAGTTGGAGTTAGTCACTTGAAAATCGTTCCAAAATCCCAATTTAAGCTTGTAGACTTCGAGGAAACCAAATGGTTCGCTTTATTTTGAAATTTCCAAAAAGCTTCAAAACCAGGGTATTATAGTTGCCTTCTGATAGCCTACAAGAAAATAATGCCTTAGAGGTATTAAACGTCTCTGCCCTTTCTTGATCCTGAAACATACCCTTCAGACTCACAATCATATTGTAAGCATCTGTGGTCTCATATTGCTTCTGAAGCTCAGAATTCATGGTAGCAATCATTAGGCAGTGCACGTCGACTGCGTCAATGCAATGCTTCTCATAAGCATTCTTTTCAGCACGAGGTGCATCGGCACTCGGTTCCTCGAGATAGGGACCCTCTAGAATATATTCCTTCTTTTCTTGTTTGAGAATAATTCTCAGATTACGAAACCAGTCAATGAAGTTTGAACCATTCAACTTTTCTTTTTCAAGAATAGATCGCAAATTAAAGATAGGTGCAGAAGAAGTAGTTGGTGCCATGATCTACAACAGAAAAAATATATGCAAAGATTCAGCCCTATATTTTTGTAAGATCTTCTATTAGACACTCTAATAAAAGATACTCTCACTATAAACCATGTTTCCCTCAAACAATATATAGTGAATTCAAGATTCATAAACCATTAAGTCCTAGTGAGCTTTGGCATCACTGCTAGAAACTTAGCGAATTTAGGTAAGCAACCTTTGCTAATCATGTCACATATGACTCTTGTTTGATCGGTGACATCTCTATGCACTTCCGACCAACACTATGGCCCAAGGCCCAAAACTGTTTTGATAGCCTTGTTAAGTAAAATCAACACTATGCATGTGGGTGTCCAACACCCACCCCATCTTATTAAGATAGTTAACAACAACCTACTTTGGTAGACCTGCCAATTAACTATCAAAATCGTGATAGGCACATCAATTGGAAAGGCATTAATTTTACTTAATTTTTCCTGAGGGATACTACTCTATCATGTACAAACATCTAATGATAAAACATGATCAAATAGCATAACAGGAATAAACACAAATATTGACAGATAATCATATTAAATTGTAAAATAGTATGGCCCTTAACATGTCGATCTCCATCAGCATGCTTCCTGTTCTCCGACCTCCATGCTTGAAGTCTTCGACCGTATTCATCTACGAAGCAATTACTCCTAAGAGCTAGTAATAAAATACATAGGATAATGTCAAGCATCACTTGTCGGTACGCGGACCATTATACAATAATATGTAGCTCGATGGCTATTTCATAGCATGACACGCAAGCCATGAAAAACCATTTATGCATCACATACATAATGGGCCATACTATTCACATCAAACCCTGTAAAAACGAGTTATGCATAGAATCCAAACCTATCGGGCGACATGGACACATACTACTATACAATGCGACTACGACCACGGCGGTCCCGCTATCATCGAATTAATCATATTAACTCTATTCTGAACCAATCTTATCACTACCTTGATACGACCACGCATTGCAGCACACTCCGATGGCGGAATTCCGACTGATAGGAGTATTATGCAAGGTAGTCGAAAACAAGTCGAGTAAATCATCTGGTGATGACTCTTCTGAGGAGAACAAAAGTCCCATCCCGCAGGAGTGGAATAAGGTGGACGTTGAGGGTCTTGCTGTGAACGACAGGAATGAATCACCGTGGGAGTACCATGGTACAGAGGTTCGGCTTCATGCAATGTTTGCTGACAAGGGATCACTGCAGGATGCCATTAAACTATGGGTCTTGTCCATGCAGCGGACGTTTCAGGTCCTCAAATCCAGCCAGGAGCAGTACACCATGATCTGCGAGCACGCTGAGTGTCCTTGGTGTGTGCATGCACGTAGACCCAAGTATGAGACTCACGGAATTGTCTCTAGGGTAGAGGCGCACTCCTGCTTGCTTGGTAGTGTTTTGCCAAGGCATCGTAACTTAATGTCCACCTTCATAGCCAATGTGATGTACGGAGAGATAGTGAAGAAGACGGACCTGGAAGCTAAGCACATCATGGTGGCTATTGAGAAGAAATTCAAGTACAAGATTAGCTACGCGAAGGCACGGCGTTCTATGCAGAAGGGTTTGGAAAGGAGGTTCGATTCTTTCGAGGTGGCTTACGACAACCTTCCTCGTATGCTCTAGGTGCTGGGACAGGAACCTGAGCACATACATTGCTATAAAGGACAAGCCATCCAGAAGACCGCCGCTAGGTTTCATGGTACTACAGAGGGCCTTCTTAGCCTTCGGTCCCTACATTGATGCATTCAGACACATGTTGCCCATGCTCTCAGTGGACGAAATGTTTCTAACTGGGAAATACAAGGGCATAATCCTGACAACAGTTGTTGTTGATGGCAACAATCAGATTCTTCCCGTAGCCATCGCTTTCGTCGAAAGTGAGAATTTCGGCAGCTGGTTGTGGTTCCTTCAACATCTGAAGGAGGGAGTAGTTGGGGCATGTCTGGATGTCTGCATAATCCATGATCGCCACCCCGGGATGTTGAAGGCCATCCAAAAACTTCAGCAAGACCTCGATAAGCCGTTCCCTTGGCCAGACATGAGGAACAGATGGTGCATTCGCCATCTGGGAGCCAACTTCCTCAAGTAGTTCAAGCAACAACCATTGATGAAGCAGTTCAAGAGGCTTGCTTTGCAGAACCAGCAGCGTAAATTTGATGTGTTGTGGGAGATGTTGGAGGAGCACACCAGGAAGCATGTTGTCGAGAGGAACAAGCGTCCAATCATTCCTAGGGCGGTGTAACCCGAACGCCTCACACGACTGCGGGAGCTTGACCCTCCCCATTTGATGCGGAGGACCTCGAGGGACTTTGAGTGCTTCTCTCAATGGATTGAGACTGAGCCATTGGAGAAGTGGTCATTGTTGCATGACACGGACGGTGCAAGGTACGATATAATGACCACTAACCTTGCCAAGATGTACAACTGGGTTATTAGGGGCCTACGTTCATAGCCCCTCGTCACCATCGTGGAAGGCATTCTGCATGGTACAATCGGATATTTCAGAGAAAGGCATACAAATGTGACACTTCATACAGCCAACCTACATACATCGTACTGCTTGGAGATTACAGCGTACATGCATGCCAAGACTAAGAAGGTTTAGTCGCACACGGTCTTTGTGATGGGCAATACAGAGCATCGTTTCGATGTGCTCCTTTGGTACAGAGCCAAATTTGGGACGGCTCAGTCTCTTGTTACTCACAAGGCATGCCTTGGAGATCATATGAATGAACCTAATTGCACATGCAACAAGCTAAAACTCCTTCACAAGCTATGCTCTCGTGTCCTCGCCGCGTGTGGGACCATCCACATGGACCCATCCAACTTCGTATCAGAGTACATCATGAAGGAGAGGGTGCAGCAGGCGTGGTGCGGCGAGCTAAGAGGCTTCAGCATTGTGGACAACTTTGCCACATTGGATATTACACCGAGGACTTGGATTCTGAATCTTAACCTGTTGAAGGGTGGAAAGGGCCACCGGTAGAGTCGTTGCATTAGGATCGATATGGACGAAGGGGAAGCTGCAGCAGCAGGTAGAAGTTGCGGCCGCTGCTAGTAGGAAGGCCACACTACGAGAACTTGCAAGGCGCCTCTTGACACGTAGGAACACAGGCGTGAAGTGTAGCACCGCTTCTTGTTCCGTGCGTGGTGGTACTAAGATTAGAACTACTAGCATGGTGTAACTTATACCTCAGTAAGTACCTTGCTTGTTGTAAGCATTGTGGAACTAATTGTATCGTGATTGCAAATTTTAACTTCATTTGAAGTGTCAATCTCTCATCGTAATTGTAAAGCACGACATGACCTCGCTCGACAGTGCATGACGTGACCTCGCTCTGCAAAGCAAGACGTGACCATTCTCTGCAAAGCAGGACGTGACCCGATGAGTCAGCTTTGCGTAGCGATGTGACCCAACGAGTCTCCTCAGGGCCGCTACCTCGCGGATGCGAATTTCCTTCAACCGAACTACAATTCAGTCGCGTATGCAACTGGCTTGGCATATAAGTACCACCCCTTCCATGCCGGGTTCTCCTGCATTCAGACTTCAACATAATCTCACTTAGATGGACAAGCACTGGGAGGAGATCCACGAAATACAAAGGGAGTATGCGGCCCAGGAGAAACAAAGGGAGCATGCCAGGAGGCCACCTCCCCGCAATGACGTCGCCCCCTGTAGCAGCAACCCCTACCACAACATCCCAACTGAGCATTCGCCACAAGACTCGCTTGAGGGGGAGACGTCGCCCCTCTGTTGGTGCAAGGACAGATGCAAGTTCTTCAAGTCCAAGCATCGGCTAAGCCTAGGCATGCGTTACTGGGGTTGCCCAAACTACTCCTGCGATTATCTTGGCCGCCGTTGAGACACGAGTCGCTATCGGTAGCCGATAAGGATAGGTTACAGTATGTTCCCCTACCATTTCTCTTTTAAAGTACGCACTAACAACATCTCCTGTCTACCCATAGTCCTTGGGTCCGCTATGTGGCTACCGCAAGTGGATCGATATAGAAATCCACCCACACGACTAGTGGACTCTCGACTACGAGGAGTAGGATGCCAATAGGGACCGCGAGAGGAGGGAGGAGGAGCGCCGCACTGAAGAGCACAACCAGCGTATCCGGCGGGAGATGCAAGCCCATCACGAGGCGTGCAGGCGGAGGAAGCACAAGAAAAAGAGGGAAATGGCGGCCGAAGCCATGGCGACCAGCGAGGAGTACAATGGCGAGCTTGCAAGGAAGGGAAAATGGCTCGGTCCACGCAGTAGTCCAACCGTCTTTGTCCATACGCCCCATGTATTTCTAATTCCCTAAAGGCATGTGTGTACCATCCTTCGTTCGTTAACCTGCTTGCCATGTAACCCCTTGTCGGATCAACTGTCATATTGTTATCATTGTGCCATTTCTCCAAAGTTCTCTACTGTGTATGAATTTCCTAGCACATCGCAATATCACTTACCTTCATACTTACAAATCATTGCTACCTCTATCGTCCTCACAAAATTCTTCAGATATTTACCTCACTACAACACACATACAACGGTCACAAAATGTTATTACGAGTCTGACAAATTTCGTACCCTTAAGATTCTACAAAAATTACAAACGGACCAACTAACCTTGTCACCACCCTTTTATTTTCAAAAAAGGTAACAACATGCGAACATGATCTGCTAAATGTATTACCAAGAAAATTTCACATTTATTCCCACACAATTATTCAATCGGATTAATAAAATAGAATGTTAATACCTTAAATCGCCCAGTGGTTGGGCGACTTAGGACTAGTCGCTCATCCATTGGGCGACTGACCAAAGTCGCTTAACCACTGAGCGACTACAACACGTGACACTTCTCCGTTGGGCAACTTTGGCCAGTCGCCCAATGGTTGGGCGACTAGTCCTTAGTCTCCTAACGGTACAGCGATAGATGATTATTTCTGTAAAAAAATTAAGTGGTATTATTTCTGTAATTCTAAATAAAAAATGATTATTAAAAAAATCCATAGGCACCCATGTGAGCAACATATATCGATACTTTGTGATGGAAAATGTTTGGAATGTAATGGAACATGCTGTCAACCTGATGGTTTCGTTTATAGTAAAATGGAATCGGAGTTGACCTTATGATTCTAAAAAGGAATTATTGAGGATTTACCATGTGAATAGGTGTATTTAAGTATTTACTTCTCGATGTCTCATTGACATATGGCTCCATAACCCACAGGTTTGACCTAATTTTCTCCAATAGTGTGCGATATATATGTGTATGCCTAGAGATAACATTGGCTTTGCTTCAACATGTAGCTTCGTTAAAATCATTGCATGGGATTGTGGGAATCGCTTCGTGTCAACGACAGATTAAGCTAGCTAGGTGTCCTGTTGCACGTCGTGTCCCCGTTGCCTTCGCGTCGCTTCGCGGTCGGCCGAGTGCTTTCCCGCGGCTATAAAATCCATCACACGTTGCTCTCATCCTCCACACCAACCATTTCGCTCGGCGTAGAGAGACAGAGAGGATCGAGCGAGCCAGAGGTAGTGCGGTCGACCGAAATTAGTACTGATTTCACTACCGATTTGAGAGCGTCTAGAGCAGTGTTTAACGGTCTTATTAGTAGAGAAAATTCTACATCAAGTGAAGATCTTCTAGAAGATGTCATTTTTCCACATGCATTATGTTTATTAACTATGTAATTAGTGTTAAATTTATTATTCATAATTAATTAGCTATAATTAATTAGTAGTCATTAATTTAGTCATAATTAAGTAGTCCTAATTAATTTAGTTGTAATTAATAAGTTGTAGTTAATAAGTCGTAGTTAATTAGTCATAATTAATTAGTCGTACGGATTAGTCATAACATGCATATGAAGTGTATTAGGTTGTTGTGGCTTTAGGTAATGTCCAAAATACAAGACTTGCTTGTGTTTTATGACGATGGTCTCGTACGGGACGGACCGTGTGGTTTGGACATATCAAGATGCCAGTTCAAGATGGTCCGGGCAGAGGGTTTGGATGTAATGAATATTCATGAGCTGAGGACCTGCATCTGGAGGAAGTTCAATATGAAGACAACAACGAAGAAGCTTGTTATTGAGGTGATCACCTGCACAATTAGGGGAGGACAGAGCGTATAGGAGTTACACAAGGTGAATAGTAGAGTTGCATGGGGCTAGTTCATGCAGATTGTTGTGAAGCCCGAGGCAGCGATATACGGGAGACCGATGGTGTACATGCATTTCATGCATAGGGTGCCAGCAAACCTTGATTATGCTGGTGCTAGTGGGAGCAGAAAAGTGTAGGCAGTGCGTGAAGATGGGAGCACAAAGTGTGTTGTTTTGGAGGAAGATTGTGAAGGAAGACCTGCTGAGAATTTTGTGCAAAATGATAGGGCAGGACAATGGTGGTCGACCCACATTGATTGCCACGAGTTTGTGTTGACCCAGCCGACCAAGTTAGAGTCCGATGAGGACATCAACCCAAGCTTGGATGGTAGCGATTAGGGTGCAGGGGGTGGTTCGGTCGGCGAAATTGTGTCGACAGAGGTGCCTTATGTGTCATCCAAATTGGATGATCTCGCAGTGCGGTCACTCGTATTGCCACAGGAAGACGGGTTCCTGTGGGGGTTTGATGCCGACACCCTGTTAGTTGGGCAGCACTTCCCAAGCAAGGTGGTCGTGTAGCAAGCTATAACACGGTACGTCGTGTCCATCAGCTGTGTGTACCAGGTGCACCGGTCCAACCCAGCCCATTACATAGTAAAGTGTGTAGTGGAAGGCTCCCCTGGCAAGCTCAGCGCTCACAAGGCGAAGGGCTATGGCACAGTCTTCACGATCACAACGGTGATCGACCATACTTGCTAGCTGAGTCAACCACTATAGCAGCATATGTGGCAAGCCTCATCAGCCACCTTGTTGTGGAGGATTTGTCCGTCTCCCTCAAGATGTTGTTGTCAGAAGTTACTAATCTGGTTGGTTATCAAGTCAGCTCTAGCTGCTCAACGAGTGGACTGACCTAGCTCCCCGCCTAGGTAGCCGTCGTAGCGCTCCTCTTCGATCATCGGCACTACGGATCGAAGAGGTAAGATATGTTCAATTTATGTCTTGATTTTTTATTTTGCCCTAGGTTGTGCTAACATCATGCCATATTCCAGCCGCATGTCCGTCGGGGTGCATCACTAGTGCGATCAACGTCCGTACGACTGCCTGCGGATGGAGGAGACACTACACGGCCTAGTAAGACTAGCGGCCATCCTAGCCCCCCTGGTCGGTCATCCACACTGCGGATTGAGGAGGTAAGTTATGTTCAATTTACGTCCTGATTATTGATTTTCTTTACGTTGTGCTAACATCATTCCATTTCGCAACCTTCAGTCGGACCTGGGGGTGATGATGGATCAACTGATGAAGATGTCGTCTTCCCGGCTACTGCCATGGAGGGGTACACCATACTCGGATTTGGACCGTACCACCTAGGGTGCCCCCTAGCCTACGATGAGCAGTACCGTGACCAGTTCGGAGGCACATACCAAGGCAACACATCACAGCAACACAGACAGGGCTCCACCACACACAAGGCTGTTGATACATCGTACAGTCATGGCCAAAGCTCCGCCGCACCCTCAACCATTCATACATTGTACCTGGGGGCGTGGCTCTAGGGGCGGATTCATGCAGTCGTTCATTACTGATATGATTGCATGTTGTAGACAGTTTGGCATGAGTCAGCTTTACGACACTGAGCTTGGATAGACATGGCTTGGCCAGAGTCATCTTGCTAAAGCACCTCAGCCAACTCAACGGTATCCTTGCGTTTTTTTTTTGCATAGAAACGCAATGAGCATAGAATGGCTCAAACAAATGAGCTATATTGTAGCCTGTAGTGTTCCATATTTGTATGAATTGCAAGAGGTTTTTAACTTTTAGCAACTAGATTTTTATGCACATAACATGATACGGAACAATTGCATTACAATATTCAACATAGACCCAGAACATTACACTACAACAATACAACAACAACCTTAGTACAAGTACCACATTTTTCATAACATTACAATATCAAGATTAACATGACAATGCATTACACATTTTCACACCACTTTTCTCAAAAAGAATTGACCACACCTTGCCACGACACTTTTCCAGACCAAAATGACAACCCAGATCGGCTTTCGCAGTGAGTAGACACCACTCACCAGCCATGTCACCTTTTAAGAATGAATAGACCACACCCTACCACACCACATTTTCAAAAAAAATGACCATACACTGCCAAGACACCTTTTTAGACCGAATTGAAACCAGGACTAGCTTTTCGCAATGAGTGGACAACACTCACCAGTTGTCCCACCTTTTCAGACCAAATTGACCACACACTACCAAGACACCTTTTCAGACCGAATTGACAAACCAGACTAGCTTTTCGCAGTGAGTAGACATGACTCATCAGCCATCCCACCCTGCCATTCATCATAATTTTCACCCTCAGCACTACACCCTATCCACTTATAAAAGGAGGGAGAAAAGAGCTAGAGCATAACACTACATCACCACAGCCAACACTTCACTCCAACTTGTTTTGCACAACAGAGAGGAAGGAGGAGAATATTAGGTCGACCTTGGAGATGTTGGGCTATGCGAAGATGGTGCGAATGTGCAAGTTGCTTGCTGGGAAGGCGAAAACCTACCCGAATTGTTCGATGAAGCATGCACCTATACCACCAGAGTTTCCATGCCCGTAGTGTGACTACGAGAACCTGGCTTGGATCATTCAGTCCTTACACTGGGCGACCACCGCCCGGGCGTACTACACGTGCGAGGATATTCGCGTAAGAGAATCTCACACACACATCGATTTTTTACATTTTACATTGCATTCCACATATCATGTGTCCATAATGGTAGCCGAAGGAGCGTTGCTTCTTCTTCCAATGGATCAATGACCTGGACATGTACGATAGGGTGTTCATCGATAAGAAGTACATATTTTACTACACGGTGCCACCTGAAGTCTTCCTACATTGGAACTTTATGTACTCGAGAGCAGAGAAGACAAGGGAAAGACGGCGATGGAGCCCAAGAGCGCCAAACAACACGCCGAGGAAGGTCAGGCCAAGAGCGCGGTGGACAAGGGGAAGGCTCCTCCTAATGAGACTGATGGTTGTACTAGCACTCCCTGTCGCCCAGGTGCACTATGGATTGAAGACGTAAGTTATATTCAATTTGTGTCCTGGTTATTGATTTGGCCTTACGTTCTACTAACATCATTCCATTTTCTAGCCCATCTCGTAGTACAGGACTGCCTTCAGGACTGGACACGCCCACGAGTCTGCAGGAGACAAGGGTAAGGCACCTATTGTCCCATTGGGGGCTGGCCGAACTTCCGATGCTCCTACTGGTGGGAGATCTTCAAAACCCAGTGGTAGGCTGCCTTCGGGAATGGCTGGGTCCGTGGGTCTGCAGGAGACAAGGGGAAGGCACCGATGGTGTAGGATCAAGGATGATCGAGTAGAGGAGGTGAATAGGAGATTTATAAAATTCTTGTGCTCTAATTGGCAATTTTAGCAAGTATGATCTAATTAAAGAATTCCAGCACAAATTAAAAGATATATTCCAAGCTTTCACTAAGACACCTTAAGGCTATGATGAAACTAGATACAATTCTAGCTAAGCAATTCTACACAATTCAAGAAGCTAGAAATGTAAATGTGGAATAAGGAGAAAACCATATTGAAGACAATTGATGTTTTTCCCGTGGTATCAAAGACTTACCGGTCTTCACTAATCCACATTGAGAAAGCTTGAACGAATCAACCTGGCTCCACACGAGAACGTCCCTCAATCACTAGAGTTGCTCTTCCTCTACTCTGGAGATGGTGAGCACAAGGCCACTCACAAACTTTGCTGGGCCTCTTCGCAATCTTTTTTGAAGAGATCACCGCGTAAACTCTTCTCCAAGCCGTCTAGGTGCCGGCAAGCACCAAGAGTAACAAACCACAGTTTTTCTTGAAGAAAATCAAGTGCCACAAGGATCAACCAATGATGCAATACACTTGAATTCTCTCAACTATCTCTAAATGAGAAATATGAGCAAATGGGTAGTAGATAGTGCACTAGAGGCTCAAATGTATTCAATGAGGTCCAAGACACTGAGCTTGGTACAAGTGAGGGGGTATTTATAACCCCCAACCATAAAACTAGCCGTTTGAAGCTGGTCTCAGAAAATTTAGCATATGCGGTGGTACCACTGTAGAAAACCGGTACTACCGCACCCATTGTTCAATGGTCTACTACTATTCATTTAATGCTTCTGAACTAACTATTACGAAAAGGTGCGGTACTACCGCACTCACAAGGTCTGGTACTACCGCAGAGCGGTAGCACTGCCTGGCTAAAACGAAATTACCAATTTCCAGAGGATAAAAGATTCTCTAAAACAAGCTCTCTGGAAAATACGTTCCGCCGTGTAAACATCGGTCCTACCGCACTGCGATAGTACTGCTCAGAAGACATGGTCATACTATTTTTCAAGATTGAAGAAACACCCAAAAACATACTCTCTGGAAAATACGTACCGCTAACTAGAATCCGGCCCTACTGCGCTGCGGTAGTACTGCTTATCAATTGCGGTCATACCAATTTTACTGGACTGTTTCTAGATGCAATTCTAAATGCAATGCATGACAATTGGTTGATCAAAGTGGTACAAAATAAACCCTCAAGCTACTAGCCATGATCCCTCTTTATAGTACGACATCTAGCCTACAAATTCGGTCTTTTATCCAAACACCGAGACTGGTAAAAACTATAAAGAGATCCTTAGGCTATACATTATCTTTACCTTGAGCCACATCAATCCTCTATTATTTTTGCATTGCCATTTCCACGTTATCATCCATAATCCGGGACTAAACCTTTAAGACATCTAAGCGCACATCTTAGTCCCATAACACATTGTTGTCATTAATTACCAAAATTATTTTTAGGGGCCTAGATGCTTTTAGATAGGCTATCAAGAATAACTTCATTTTGAACCATATTTTTTTATGATTCCAAAAAGGCACACATGTATCCTAGGTGTTTTTCAGTTTGTTGATTTGTGCATGCTGTCGTTTCTAATGCACGTAACCAAACTCTGTGCGAGGTGCAATTTGTAACTACATTATGAAGTCTTTCAAATTTAATTCCCAAATATTTCGTCTATTTCAAAGTTCTTTTCCTTTTTCGAAAGAAATCGGTTCTGCAAACACTATAATTGTGACAACAGCGTATGTGCCAACCCTAAACCCAAATATTTTTGTCATTTCTACTCCGAATGGGGCTATTTTTTCTACTGCAATGCAAAACAGTGCTAAATAAGCCAAAAACTCGCATTCCAAATCAAGCGTATGAAATCATACGCTTTACTTGTATGCTTGACTTTCTATGTATTATCACATATACAAAAATGGTCCAATCTGCACAATTTTTGTTGTGTATTTTCTTGTATAGCTTATAGACATTGTACCCCATTAATATGCGCAAATTAGTAAACGACACTCGGTGTGGAATCCGGGGAGCAACGAGGTGATCGGGCGATGGGGCGCACATGGAGAATATGTGCCCCTGGTGCGCAGAGGAGGGAGGTATGGGCCACGAGCAAGCTGACGAGCTGCGTCCGGCCGCCTAGCACGGGAACGAGGCAGGTTTGGCCGCCTGGCACGCAGAGGAGGGGAGTCCGGGCGCCCGTGGCACTGCAAGCGACACATGTCGCCTGCCGACAAGTTTGCGGTGCTATTTTTGGCTTTGATGTCCGGAGGAAGCTAGATTTGCTATTTCGAGTGTAAACTGCGTCATTTAAGCAAAAAAAAAAAAACTCACATTAATTTGGGTGGGGGTGCGGGTTAAATGAAACTCAAAGGAGAGCTAGCGATGGAACTAGCACGTTCTTACTTTTACCTGGCTGGCTAAAGTATGGAGATACTCTCAAAAGAGCTCAAGTATGGGCATGCATGATTGCTATCTTTCGTCTGATCTACAAGCTAGTGTGAAGCAACTCGAGCGAGCAAGCAAGCGGCCCTTCAATTCTCAGGTGTCCATCACTAGCTGACAGATCTTTACAGTTTGTGAATGGTATAATTCTGTGTTTTTTTTTTTGGAGTGTGAATGATATATGTTGGTGGGATGAATCAATCATGCGTGCATCTTTCACAATGGGGGAGAGGATGTTGGCCGGCCTGAAAGTGGAAAAGAAATTCCAGTGCTTGCCCACATGTTTTCAGTGGTGCCCATGCGCCCATCCAATGCGAAAGTACCTGGCCAACAATTTCCGTAACTAATTGGTGTCCCATTTTTCGCGCTGATAATCATTCACGCCCAGATATAATTTGGTTCCATGCATAGAGCGAGACTGGTTGCATTATTGGAGCTAGCAATGCATGAGTCTTGACAATGCTGAATTGCTGAAAAACTAGTAGTACTATAATTCAGCAGAGGAACTGCCCCAACAGCCAATACGTACAATATACTCGCACTAGACAGCACGATCCAACCGTACAATTAAGTTTTTTAAGACCAACAGTACAGTTAAGTTTTCTTAGACTCGGATGGTTTGTTTGGAACGCAGAAATTTCACGGGAATCATTATAATTAACCCTGAAGGAATTGAAAAAGATCTCGTGCGCATTCAAAATGAGGCCTGAATCATAGGTGTCTCAAATATAGAGCGTTTTTTTTTTACTAAAATGGTTGCATAGTGAAATAGAAAAAATAATCCATCAGTGAGTAAATTGACAAAAATGGAGTTTTTGGCTAACTTGCTCATGCCATCTGCCGCTCGATGGACGCGTGGCAGAATGGCTCCCGCTAAAAGGGAGCCCACTACGTGGTCCTACCGTGCAGTGTCCTTGCCGTGGCGTTTGAGCACGACGCAAGTGCTATTTTTACTAATTTGTTTGCGAAAAAACTATTTTTGCTATTTCGCTTCAGAACAATGTCATTTAAAAAAAAAACTCTCAAATATGATTCATCTGTCATCAAGAGTTCACTGGTACGAAGCCGGGGCCTGAGACGAATACGAGGTTTTCACGAATCATGGTGCAAATCCAAAATCTGTCATCACGAATCTTCAAAAAAACATTTGACAGATATTCAGCATTTCGGGACCGTTAAGCGAGAAAACTTATTGACTATAGTTCATACAACGATATGTACTGCATCATTCTGGCATTGCACATAGCTAGTGCACTGTGTGTACGTATAGATTGAAGCTCAAGCAAGCAGCCCACCGTACAATACGCAATAAATACTGGTACGTACGTACATACTCCGCTAGAATCGATCGACGATCAGCTGGCACATGCATGACGCATGGACTGCTGTCGCGCGTCCCGGTCGCCGTCAAATATATACTAGTACTAGTACTAGTACTAGTACTGCTAGATAGTGCTAGTATTGGATCTTATGCTGGTACTAGTTAGTAGAGGGAAGAACCAGCTCGGACTTAACCTATGCTCCCGCGCAACATTCATAGATAATGTACGTAATAATTTAAATCTATGTGTGCGATAAAATACACAAATGACAAATACAATAATAAGCAAAAATTAGAAAAAAAAATCATATTATCACTGAAATTGCATGAAACTATCGGTATATAAGCTAGCTGTGCTTTTAAAAACTAGTTCAAATATCTCAAACAAACAAATTTCGATGTTACAATATTACAACATTTGAAAATAACAGTGGAAACATCCGAAAATAATTGTTGCAATATTTTTGGAACAATGATGCAACAATCAAATGGTGAATGGAGTTGCAACAAAAAGTTTATTCTTGTGCAACAAATCAAAAACACCGTTAAACAAAAAATACCTCTTGCCGTAACATTTGATGTCTTGTGCTATAACATTCGAAAATAATAGTTGCAGCATTGTGCAACTAAGGATTCAACACCGGAAAACAACAACCGCAACACCTGCGACAGATCTTGCAACAAATGGAGAAAATGGGCTGTAACAAAGCAAAGAAATGCATGCAACAACTTTACTGGAGGTAAACTCGCAAGAGGAGGATGGTGATGGATGCCCACACCACTACCTCATCATCGGCCAGCCCAGATCTAGCAAGGGCAAGGCTGGACTGGCATCATTGCCTCGTCGTCCACCGTGTGTTATCCTTCGCTCCTCGTCAACACCAACTACTTTGACCTCGGCATCGCCAGATTGGGCGAGTTCTAACAGCGACGGTGACATATCCAACGAGATCCATCCACCCTTGGAAGGGGAGACCTCCATGCGATGCCCTATCCTTCCTATCTAGAGAGAGGAGGGGGAGGTGTGTGGCTGGCTTTGGCCACTGAGGACCAGCAAGCCACCTGAGGGGGAGGTTGTTGGGAAGAGAGAGGCGCAGATGCGACTTGGGTGTGAGCAAAACATCTGATATTTTGCATTCGGTTATGAGATAGCGTGTGTTTTGAGTGGGCTGAAGTGGGCTCGAGCGAGCGTCCGATACATCGGACGTCTGGACCATAACGATATCTAGTTGAGTTTTTGGCTCATTTAGTCTCTTTTGAAACGAAATAGGAAATATAGCTCCCAAACTGAAATAACAAAAATGGCACCGTGGTAGGTTAGACAGGCAGCACGTGCCCCCTACCAAGCTCTCCTTGCGTGGTAGCTGCCTTCCACGATCCCCGTGTGCGGCAGACCACCTGCCGTGCTCCTAGTCTGTGTTATATGTGTTAAAAAAAACTACATATAAATATTGCAACACATAACCAAACACGCAAGGTTATGAGGTTGAGGTGGCTAGTGCGATAAGTCTAAAAGAAGTATCCCCACGAGGTTTATAGTTTGAGTACCAACCTTCGCAATAGTCTACATAGTTTTTTTATTTGTTGAGCTATAGTGCAATGTTTCTATATAACGTCGCATATCCTGTAGAAACGCTTTAAAAAACGCTACTATTGTCATAGCAACGATGTATGGGAAGAAGTTTATGAGGTGTTTTCGAAAACGCATCTACAACTGTCTAGAGGCAGAAAAAATCACATCTACTATACAAATAAATCGTTTCTACAAGTCAGTTATGTTGTAATGTCGCGGACCAGAAACACAGCAAGTGGGTATCGTGCACCGGGAGCATGGTAGAAGGGTTGATATGTACAGAGTGTGACAGGGGTTCTATTTATATGAATTCAATTCGAACATGATCGCACTAGATTTACTGTTCCGTTAGAAGAAAAGGCCAAATTAGCCCATAACTATAGTTAGCAGTAGTGCGTACGCGTGGAGCAATTAATAAGCGAGCCGCCTTCCTTCCCATCGTGCTCGTCCATGGCATGGCAGAGGCACATGGTGTGCACCGTGTACAGTAGAACATATGCCGTGCATGTGAGATGAATGGATCCGTCCGTCCGGGGTGCTGTTGTGCCTAGCAAGGGCATTACTTCTAAGAGCCATGGAACCTTCATGAAGCATCAACAGCTACAGTTGAAACGCATAGACGCGGTCGAAAAGGAGCTACGGTTGCTTCACGAAGCATCCGCTGATGCATGGATCGTAACTCAGGCCCCGTTCTGAAACAAAGGTAATTTCACAGAGAACAGTCAAGTTTGCCACGCATCAAATCGACGGCTCCGAGTTGCAACCTCAGAGCTTTCTTCTCTGTTGGAAAGGTTGGCGATGCGCAAGGAATTGGACTCATGAGGTTTCGCCTTCTCAGTTAACGCCCAACCAATCCCTTCCCCATTGCAACTAGATGTGAGGATGTGAGGTTCTCTGCTCACCCCGATTGCAAATATATCACTCGTCGTCAAAACAACTAATTATATTGCCAAGGGTAAATTTGTACTTGAAATACAGAGTCGTACAAATGGGGAGTGAAACTCAACGATGGAAACTCAATGCATTGTCATTCATTGAGGGGGTAGGAAGAAGCTGCAAGGGATCACTGCTTACATGTGACAGACGGTTGCGTCTCTAAGCTCTCCTCCTCTCACCCAAAAGTATGCTTCGTCTCCACACATCATTAAAGCTTTCTTGTATTCATGTCGATCCCCGTCTTTTCGGTCTTTGACCTCCTCCTCTGGATTGGGATCCGTCGTAGCGATCCACGGCATATATTAAAAACTATCTTCACCGTTCGATTGGAAATTAACGATCTAGGTTTAACATTACAGTGTTGCGTGTTGCTACAGTAAAAAATGATTGTCACATATTTCTGCTGTTGCTACCTTACACTAACACAGAGGATCCGAATCCCTCTTACTCTTGTCGCGCGAGCAAACCCACTACCAACCAATCTGTCTATTAGTATTTCCGACGAAGTACATTGCATGCCCGGCTTTACGGGCGTACAACAGATCAAGGGCAAATGCACGACCGTCGCATGCAAACATGCATATCAAATGTCAACAAAAATACCAGCTACTACTTAATACAACTTGAAATAATAGTAACGTAGGAGAGAATCCTACAAAATAAATCTCTACGTACGTACGAGAGGAGGAAGTTGTTTTTTTTAATAAGAAGGAAACATTATCTAAAAAAAGAAAAGAAAAGCAACACACACATGCAAACGAACGGTAGATGACGATCTGTAGCTATCTAGCTAGGATCATTCATGCGTAGCGGGTGACGGCTAGGCGCATTATATTGGGTCGTCGTCAAAGTTAATTAGCCTTCGTACGTAAATAATGCTGACTAGTGAGACACAGACAATGATGCTGTCCAATGGAAAACATTGTCCTAGCAAGAAAAAACATGCGCCTGGTCAATGCTACTACTAGTGAGCTCATTTATCCTTTTTCGAAATGATAAAAATAACACTCATACTATGTTATTTTGTCACAGAATCAATATTCCTCTCTCCTAGATCGCAACAGACGGAATGAGAACACGATATGTGGCCTGCCGCGGTCTAGAGGCGCGGCAGGACATCTGTCACGATATGGGTGTGTGATAGAACGTCTACCGAGATCCGAGAGAGAGGAATGTCGGTTCCGCGGTAAAATAACATGATAAAAATATTAATTTTATCATTTCGTTCGCGACCGTGAGACGACTAGTCTTCCTATTTTGTTTCAAAGAATTATCATTTCCACCAAACACTCCTAGCTGCATGGACCTTAAAAGAAAGAAAAAAATGCGGCATGCATTGGGTTGGGGACCCAGATGCAAGGCCAGCCAATCGTCAGCCTCCCTTAAGGCTGCTTCAGCTAGCTTGCCTCATATTCCTATCAGCTCATCAATGGCGATCGGAAATGTTGAAATCTCTCTCTCTGTACCTGTTTGTTGTACATGCCGTGCCATGATGGCTCCAATAATATTCTCGGACATCCCATGCAGATGGTTGGCTTGATAAACATCGACCATGCTTATTAATTCCTCTCGATAGATTGACGCGTCACTTCGCACTGACCAAATTGAGTTGGGATCGAATCTATGGAATCTATCTTATTGTGCCGTCCTATTCGTCCATCGAGCATCATGGGCAAAGATACATGTGACATGTTGGTGCGTCAGAGTTCTGATCCAGCCTCCACAGTAATAGTGAAACGTGTTATACATGAAGCTATTGCTATATGCTAATCAGGCTTCAGACCTGACTGCAGTCTGTCGATAAAAGAGATGCCTGTAACGAACGGGCGAAAAAGACTAAACCGCCCTAGCTTGCTTTTATTCGTATGGGCTATAAATATAAGAATTCCTATATACAAGTAACAAACAAATGGAAGAATAAAGAATTGGATCTCCTCTGTACATTTGTGCCTCTCTTGATGTCCATTGTGAGATTGGATTGATTGTCTCTCGACTACAGCATCGATTATTTAACACATTATCAACACAAATCATTCTTTCGGCAAATCGGTATGTCATTCAGGATTCCCTCTTTTTCAATCTCTAGTTTGCTATTAGATTAAACCGGTAGAATAATTTGTGAACATCATATTAGATCGTCTAATCACCTGTTGTTCATCGTCTTTTAGTGATTATTGTTCATATGCAAAAAAAATTACATTAATGCCGGTCAGATGCTGGCCACCTGTAAGATCGAGGAGGCCGACTAGAGGAGGGGTGAATATGCGGTTTTAAAAACTTCTTTGGCTAAAATTGAGTTTTAATGTGGAAGCTAAATCAATTCGATTTTACACAATTAAAGCCTAAAACAACTAGTCTTTACTAAGTGCACCAACAAAGATAAGCCTACTGACAACGATAGCAATCATACAAACACAAGTAAGAAATTTGATACAATGAGTGTAAATAGCACAAAGTAAAGCACAAGAGAACAAATCACAATGACACAACGATGTTTTACCGTGGTATTCGGAGACTTGCCAGTCTCCTCTAATCCACGTTGAGGTAAGCCTAACCATGTTGGACCGGCTCTACAAATTAAGCCAACACCTCCGAGGTAAGTCCAACCACTTGGACCGATTCCAAAACGAACCAACACCTCGATCCACTTGGGGTTGCTCTTTCTCCACTCCGGAGATGGCGAGCACCAAGCCACTCACAACCGCCGGGCCTTCTCACAAGCTTCTTTGATAAAATCACCGGACCACGACGCCTCCAAGCATATAGGTGTCAACAAACACCAAGAGTAACAAGCCAATGACTCTCACTTGAACGAATTAAGTGCTAAACTCAATGGATACACAATCCACAACCTAATGCAACACATGCACTAGGATTTACCTCTCAAAGCTCACTAAGTGCAACACATGCACAAAAGAGTGTAGAGGGCTTGCTCTTAGCTCAAGAGAATATAATAGGATGCCAAAGGTTGTCTGAGAAAAAATAGCACGGGCGGTAGTACAGCCATTCACCGACCGGTACTACCGTACCCAACTCAATGGTCAGAATCAGCAGCAAAAAGCGCTCTGAACTAGCTGTTGCAAAAGCGACACGGTACTACCACCAAGGAATATGTGGTAGTTCCACTCTCCGGTAGTTCCGCTCAAAGAGCCCAATACTACCGCTTTCCAGGAGAGCAAAAACACGCTCAAAATGTGTCTCTCTGGAAAATACGTACCGCCAACAAAAGTTCGAAACTTCCGGTGAGCGGTAGTTCCGCTCAAGGAATGTGGTCATACCGATTGGTCCTCGACCAGGTCCTCGAACAGGTTTTTGACCAGGTCTACGACCACACAGGTCTATGACCATGCAGGTCTACGACCACTGTTCACAAACAGTATCCACGACCACGCAGATCTACGACCACCGTTCACCACAGTGTCAACAACCAAGCAAGTCTACGACCACTGTTCACAAACAATGTCCACGACCACGCAGGTCTACGACCACTGTTAACCACAGTGTCCATGACCACGCAGGTCTATGACCTGGGTCTATGACCACTGTGCACGAACAAGTTTACGACCACTGTTCTACGACCAATGTATATGACCACGCTGGTCCACGACCACGAAGGTCTACGACCACTCAAGTCTATGACCACTGTTCACGAACAAGTCTATGACCACTCAGGTCTTCGATCAGTGTCTACGACCACTCAGGTCTTCGACCAGTGTCTTCGACCACTGTTCCACGACCAGTGTCCACGACCACACAGGTCTATGACTACTATTCACAAACAGGTCCACGACCACTGTTATAAGACCAGTGTCCATGACCACGAAGATCTACGACTACTGTTCATGAACAGGTCTACGACCACTTAGGTCTTCGACTAGTGTCTTCGACCAATTGCGGTAGTTCCTCTCAAAGAACTCTGGTACTACCGTGACGTGGTAGTTCTGCCACCAGGCACGATACTCCCGCTTCACAAGAGCGGCCGGACCAACTCACCTGATCGGACTGGCCACGTGGATCGCTCAGATTGAATTGAACATTCGGACCACGTTTTGACCACACGATCAGTTGATACGTTCGTACGGTCTGAACGTTCACCGGTAGTTCCGTCAAAGGAACTCCGGTACTACCGCAGTGCGGTAGTTCCACACAGTACACGCCGGTACTACCGTTTCTCTGAGAAAAGAACAGATTGCACTCCGCTTCAACTCAATTTACAAAACACATTTGTTAATTGATGCGCGATGCAAACAAGGGTTAAAAACAAGATTCTCAACAAGTTGCAAAACACATTTGCCAACTTTTAGAATCAATGCCACAAAGAATAAGGTACATGGACTTAAACCGTCTACAAAACGCATTCGCAAACTAAAGTCACATGCTACAAGGATTATGCATAAGCCTCAACTATTTACAAAACACATTCGTAAATATAGACAACATGCTAACGAGAGTTAGAGCAAGCACAACAAGCTATCAACACATGAAAAACTCAATCTACTAGTTAAGACCCATCTTAATAGTACGACAACCTATACTAGCAATCCGGTCTTTCAACCAAACACCGAGACTGGTAAAAGACTATGAACACATCCTTAGCCCTAACTAGTCATACCTTTGCCTTGAGCATCTTCTTGAAGCTTAATGACGCACATCTTCACTTTAAGTCCGAGTTCTTGACTTGAATATCATCAACACATGATGACATCTTTCATTTGCCCTCCATCAACACATGATGGGCCTTCTCTTGACTTGATGATCAACTTATGATCATCTCCTCTTCTCGAACATCATCAACACATGATGATTTCCTTTTCTTCGAGATCTTGATGTGCATCAACATGTGATGTATCTTTTACTCCAAGCTCTTGACTTAAAGACGATCAACTCATGATGTCATCCAAAGTCTTCATTACCCTAGAACATAACCTATTCATCCAACTTATAGAAAATGTTAGTTCCACAATATGATTATCATTAATTACCATAATATACCATTAACTCATAATGGTGGGACAAGATACTTCAATCTTTTCCTCTTTGGTAATTGATGACAACCATCACAATTACAAATAATTGAATATAAAGAATGAGTATATATGAACTACACAAGTTTTATATACTCAAGGATATGTTTCAAAATAGAGATCTCAAATATATGTGAATGAAGAAATATAGATCAATACCAATAAAACCACAAAACATAGAGTAAACTCCCCCTAAATGTGTGCATACACGAATGTGTAAAAGAAATATATGCACATATCCAAGTTAACCTTTTGGAGGAGTTCAACCTATATTTTGGATCCAATGAATGCAACAAGATATAGGAATATGATGTCGAATGCATTCCTCTTTGATTTTCACCTTTATATCCACTTGAGACTAAACAATAGGTATAACAATAGAAGTGTTAGTCTCACAAGTAGATTTGTCATTAATCACCAAAATACTCCATTAACTCATAATGACAGGTCTAGATTCTTCAATCTCCCCTTTTTGGTGATTGATGACAAATCCTTTATCAATAGTAACATTTGGATATAAATCAACATAAGATTAGAATTTAAGCTATTTAACCATATTCATCCATGTCACTAAGTAATTTAAAGCTTCAAGTATTCTTCCCCTTTTGAACTATGCATAAAATAAGGTGAAATCATAATAGAGAATCCAAATGAAAATATTGATCAAACATTCTCCCCCTTTTGGCATTAAGCACCAAAAATCCAAAATAAAGCAAAGCCAAAAGGAGTCTTTGAAAAATAGTTTTCCCATATAACAGTTTACCCATTTTAAGTAAAACTCAAAACGTTTTTCATTTTCGCTTTTACAAAATCTTTTAGGAAAACTCCCCCTTACACAAAGGTTGTGCTTGACTTTCTTTTCTTCTCCTTTGTCATCTCTTTGAGATATACCCATCCAAAACTTATGATGACTTCAGATTTCTCTCTTTTGACCATAATTTGTAATTAAATTCTCCCTCTTTGATATTAAGCACAAAAAATATCTATATATCGATCGCTCTTGAAAGATAGTTATTAAACAACACTTGTGAATACCACTTGTAAAAAACCACATATCGATAAGACTTGAAATTGCAAAGTGGTTGAACTTCTCTTCACAAAGATCTTCAAAGAAAGCATCCAAACATAAGAGGGAAAGAGAGAATCCACTCGTACACGAAGAGTACAAGAGCTTGGTCAAGAGAGATAAGATCGGTAAGAAATAAAATTAGATACCACTTGTAGGGATAAGATGATATCATTTGTGTTAATTATGGGATATATTGTGATCCGAATTTCTAATATGGAAGTATCCGGATTAGTTACCATATTAGCGGATTAGTTTTCTTACTTGGACTCTAAGTCCTTTTACCCCTTTATATACCTCTTGTAAGCCGCACGGGGAGAGTTGACGCCTGACGCCTCATTGTAATCTCCGGCATTTTGTAAACACTCCTCATATAGTGATAATCGCCGATTGGCGCCCGTGGTTTTTTTTTCCGCAAGGGTTTTCCACGTAAAATTCGTGTCTCTTGTCCCTGTTGATCCGTGCATTATTTCTAACAAGTGGTATCAGAGCACAGGAGATTAGGATTCGGAGAGAGACCGAAAAAAAGATAACAGATCAATCGTGAGCCGTCGTCTCGCGCAGATAGATCTGAAGTCGGCGTCCGCTCGTCGTCTCGGTCGTCGATCCCGTCGCGCGCCTCCTCACCAGCATCAATCCGTGCGCGCGACGCAGCAGCCAAGCCGCGCGCATCTTCGCGTGCGTTGACGTCGGCCGTGCAGCCCATCTACGTCCGCATCGTCTTCGAGACAGCGCACGTCCTCCTCGGTCCGGGCGCGCAGAAGCAGCCACAAGCCTTCTGCTAGTTCGCACAGGTCCCAAGATCCATCGCACAACATCGGTTTCCTATTGCTTCATGTGGAGTTCAAGTCCAGCAACACAAGTGCTATACTTTTTCCTTTGTTTATTAAATCATTATCTAATCTTTTGACCATCTTTGCTTCACGTGGAGGAGCACAGAGCAAGTCTTCTTGTTTGGTCTATTGCTTTGTCTAACCAAGTTTTCAGCACTTCTTTGCTACGTGCACACAAGAATCGTACCAGGGTTTTAAAGATCTTTGTTTCGTGTACACAGAAGGTGTACCATACAGGTCGTGATTTTTGCTAGGTTTACACATATCAGTACTAGAAATTTTCAGGTTTTATTCCTCATGGCGACTTTGAAGTATGATCTTCCACTTCTGGATCGAGATACAAGATTTTCGCTCTGGCAAGTTAAGATGAGAGCTGTGTTGGCACAAATGGATTTGGATGATGCATTGGAAGATTTTGCGAAACAACCTACCACATGGACCGCAGATGACAAACGTAAAGACCATAAGGCTTTATTTCAGATTCACCTTCATCTATTAAATAATATTTTGCAGGATGTTTTGAAGGAGAAGACAGCTGCTGCATTATGGCTGAAGCTGGAACAAATTTACATGACAAAGGATCTCACCAGCAAAATGCATCTCAAGCAGAAGTTGTACTCTCACAAATTGCAAAAAGGAGAATTAGTGCTTGATCATCTTTCGTCGTTTAAGGAGATCGTTGCCGACCTAGAGTCGATGGAGGTAAAATATGAGGATGAGAATTTGGGTCTTATTCTTTTGTGTTCACTGCCTAGTTCATTTTCAAATTTCAGAGATACCATATTATATAGTAGAGACACTCTCACTCTTAATGAAGTTTATGAAGCTTTGCATGCTAAGGAGAAGATGAAACAGATGGTACCTTCTGAAAATTCAAGCTCGAAAGGAGAAGGCTTGTTTATTCGTGGCAGTCAAATGGAGAAGACCTCAAATAATAGACCTCGAGACAAAAGTTCGAACGGTTACAAGAACTGGTCGAAATCTAGAGGCAAGTACAAGTCGTGCAAATATTGCAAGAAAAGTAGGTACGGCATCTCTGAATGTTGGAAGCTGCATAATAAAGAAAAGATAACTGGCCATTATAAGCCAAAAGGTAAACCAGATAATGAAGGTAAAGCCTTCCTTGTTGCTGATGATAGTCCTAATGGAGAAATCCTTGTTGCCTTTGCTGGATGTGCTAAGACCAATGATGAATGGATTCTTGATTCTGCCTGTACCTTTCATATGTCCCCTAATAAGGATTGGTTTGCTACCTATGAACCTATTGAAGGTGGTAATGTGTTGATGGGTGATAACTCATCTTGTAAGGTTGCAGGAATTGGTTCAATTCAGATCAAGATGTTTGATGGTATTGTCAGAACTTTGAGAGATGTGAGGCACATTCCAGATTTAAAAAGGAACCTCATCTCTTTGAGTACTCTTGATAGTAAAGGGTACAAGTATTCTGGTGAAGGTGGAGTTTTAAAGGTATCAAAAGGCTCTCTTATTGTGATGAAAGCTGATATTAAATCTGCCAATTTGTACCATCTGCGAGGTACTACAATATCAGGTAATGTTGCTGTAATTTCAAGTTCATTATCTGATTCTGATGCTACTAATCTTTGGCATATGCGTCTTGGGCATATGAGTGAACTTGGTTTGGCAGAATTGAGTAAGAGAGGACTTCTTGATGGATGTAGCATCAACAAGCTGAAATTTTGTGAGCATTGCG
This sequence comes from Ampelocalamus luodianensis, assembly GCA_036346255.1. Taxonomy (NCBI): domain Eukaryota; kingdom Viridiplantae; phylum Streptophyta; class Magnoliopsida; order Poales; family Poaceae; genus Ampelocalamus; species Ampelocalamus luodianensis. Next base: position 48,289,909 of record CM070617.1, read on the forward strand.
TGTTTGGCAAACACAAGAGGGTGAGATTTAATACCTCAGTTCATACTACAGAAGATATTTTGGATTATGTGCATTTTGATTTATGGGGGCCATCTCGTAAGACATCTCTAGGAGGTGCTCGTTATATGTTAACAATTATTGATGATTATTCTAGAAGAGTGTGGCCTTATTTCTTGAAGCATAAGTCAGAAGCATTTTCAGCATTTAAAGAGTGGAAGAATATGATTGAAAGGCAAACTGAAAAGAAGGTAAAGAAACTTCGCACTGATAATGGGATGGAATTCTGTTCTGATGAATTTGAATCATATTGCAAGGCTGAAGGTATTGTTAGGCATTACACCATTCCTGGTACTCCTCAACAAAACGGTGTAGCTAAGCGTATGAACAGAACCATCATTTCCAAGGCCCGTTGCATGTTGTCTAATGCAGGTTTGCATAGGCGTTTTTGGGCTGAAGCCGCTTCCACTGCTTGCTATCTTATTAATCGATCACCCAATATTGCAATTGAAAAGAAGACTCCAATTAAGGTATGGTCTGGTTCCCCAGCAAATTATTCAGAATTGAGAGTTTTTGGTTGTACTGCTTATGCTCATGTTGATAATGGAAAATTAGAGCCTAGGGCTATTAAGTGCATCTTTCTTGGTTATAAATCTGGTGTTAAAGGATATAAGTTGTGGAATCCTGAAACAAGAAAGGTTGTGATTAGCAGAAACGTTGTCTTTAATGAATCTGCCATGCTTCCTGATAAACTGTCTACTAACGTTCCTGTTGAGAGTGAGCAGAATTCAAGTGTTCAGGTGGAGCACTCTGTTGGTTCAGGTAACACATCAGATAAGGAAAACACCGTTGTTCATGATGCACCTATTGTTGAGGATACTCCCATTGTTGAGCAGCCACCACAACGGTCTATTGCAGTTGATAGGCCTAGGAGGGAGATTAATCCACCCAGGAGGTTGATTGAACAAGCTAACATTGTTGCTTATACTTTGAATGTAGCAGAAGAAATTGAAGGTAATACAGAACTGTCGGTGTTTTAGAACCGATCTTACGTAAAGATTGTTTGATTCGGGGGGTCTCCACAATTGATCACGCAGACGAGAGAGACACGGGGTTTTTTATACAGGTTCGGGCCTTCTCCAGTGAGAATAATAACCCTACTCCTGTGTATCTTGTATTGGGTATCTGGATTACAATCAACTGAGGATATTACTCATTGTCTTCCAAAAGAGCCTCCTTTTCTATCTCTAAAAGACACCTATTTATACTATGAGGTGGTGGCTGTTGTCGTTCCAGGCTCATTAGTCGCTCATTATTGCACAATAATGAGAGTAATTACCAGAGTAGTAACCTCCCCATGCTGTCAAACGGTTATCAGTCAGAGATAGTGGGGTATTATCTGTAGTTATATCAGGCATAACTACGTATTTTGACTGCTTAGATTCCCACTATTAAATGGGCCTTCTGACGAGTAGACCAAGTTAATCGTGAGGAAGTCGTGGTAAAGCTGGTCATAAAAGAACTTACGACCAGGGGGGTTGTCGTAGAAAGGCTTACGACTGGGTACTGGTCGCAGGAAGACTTACGACCGGACGTAATCGTAGCAGGACTTACGATTACATTATAGTCGTAGGGATGCTTACGACTAGGGGATAGTCGTAGGAGATCTTACGACTACCTGACTTGCTTTCCCCTTCTAATATTAGGGGATGACGTCATATTACATGATTATGGAAATAATAAAATGAGGATTATTAGATCCTCTTCATCTAGCCTCCCAGCTTCAAGTGAAAATAGCTTACTTGACCGAAGGGTTGTAGATGATCTTTTGATCACTAGGAGATCGTGGGGAAAACCGTTGAAGGAAAAACTCTTCAACACTCGTTTTCCTCTCGACCAGGAATATGCTTGATCGAGGGAGTTTGTTAAGACCATTGTGATTGCAAGATAGTCGTAGAATATCTTATAGCGGGCGCTCCGAAGTAAAGGCCAAACACTTCGGCCTAAGGGGAATGAGCAACAAAATGACAAGATGAGGTGCCCCGGGCACCCCCATATAGAAAGAAGGGTCGAAGGTTTTGGGCCTGTAGCTTTCCCCGCCCCCCCCCCCTCGTCGAGTGGTGCTTGTTTGGGGGGAGTTTGTTAAGACCATTGTGATTGCAAGATAGTCGTAGAATATCTTACGACTTCGAAGCAGTCGTGGCCTTACGATTGGAAGCAAAACCTTTCCGATCGGCTTTTCATTTGACCCGGGGGTCAAGATGGTAATTTCACTTGAGGTGTGAAAAAAGGTGCCTTGGGACTTTTGATCGGGCAGGTAAAAAGTGTGTCCGTCGAAACAATTCCCGAAGCGGTGGAGACTGTTGGGATTCCACGGCGTTTCGTTTTAGGCGTGTGGTTATAAAACAGGCTGTGGAGGTAAAACTTTAGGGTTCTTACCTTTTCACCCAACAGTCTGTTGCTTTGTCGTCTCTTCCGCCGCCAGGGATTCCGTACTCTTTCTCGGAGCTTTCTCAAATCCAGTTCTTCCCGCTTTGAGAAAAAATGGCCAAATTGTTTATGAGTGGGCTGAGTCAGAGATGGACAACACCAAGATGACTGCTCTGGTTGCCGCCGAGAAGATTGCCGAGGGACTTCTCGTGAAGTGGATTGCGGCGAATGAGCAGCATTGGCCATCAGGAGAGGAAGGCCAAATCCCGGTTTTCCAGGCGTACTGTGAGTGCGGTCTCCGATTGCCTGCTCACCGCTTCCTCACACTCGTGCTCGAGCACTTTAGGGTGGAATTAGTGAACCTTGGTCCTAATTCCATCACAATGCTGAGCGTGTTCATGTACCTATGTGAGGCCTACCTGGGGATTCCAGCAGACCTCGAGCTTTTCCAATACTACTACGGAATGGCTCGTCAAGCCGGAATCGTCGGTAGCTGTGGTCTGAAGCTCCATGACGGCAAGTCGAAGGAGTACATTCAGATGTTTACCCGGTCGTCATGGCCAGGGTGGAAGAAGAGGTGATTCTACTGGGAGGTAACAAAGGAAGTCAGCCTCTCATTCGCCGGAAAGGCCGCCGAGCGGTCCTCTTCCTGGGACTCAACTTCCAGTAATCTCGACCGGATTGCCCCCTACATTCAAGCTGTTAAAGATTTGAAGTCGGAGGGGCTTACCGGTTGGCACATGGTGAAAGACTTCATCACGCACCGGATTAGTCCTTTGAAGGCACGAGTTCCTCCCATGTGGAGGTACTTGGGAAAGGACGACCCAACCAGGGATTATAAAGACGGTGAGTAGCAAAACTTACTCTTTTGGTTTTGTCCTTGATTAATCCTGATTTAGTCTTTTAATCGTACTGTTTATGTGTACAGATCTTCCGCAGGCGGAGGTTGACGCGCGTGTCAGGCTCATCTGCGAGAAGCATCGGGCCAACATTAACGCTCCTCAAATCCTCGCGATTTTGACCACAGAGGAGAAAGAAGAGCGCCTAAAGGTAGTCAAATGATTTTGTCTTTAGGCGTTTTGTTGCCGTACAACGACGTACGACTAACGACTGGATACTGATCGTAGAAAAACTTACGACCGAAAGTAATCGTAGGAGAACTTACGACTAGATAATGTCGTAGAAAGGCTTACGACTTTTGAAACCAAATAGTGATCGTAATAACGACCAAATAGTGATCGTAGAAGATCTTACGACCACTTTCTTTCTATTTCAACAGAAAGTTGGCATGGAGAACTGCCAAGACGACGAAGAAGTCGACCTGGTGGTTATTGGGGCGGCTGCGCAGGCGGAGTCAGCAAAGTCCCCTCCATCCAAGAAGCGTCGACTGGTAAAAGTCGGCGATAAGGGTGGTTCAAGTTCGGCTCCTCCTGCTCCTTTCGCTAAATTTGTCGCAGACATGGCTGCGGCGAAGAAGAAAGCAGAAGCGGAGGCCTTTGCCCTTAAGAACAAGGTCCCCAAGGTTAAGGTACCCTTCTATTATGACAACAAGTCATTCGCAGTTTCAGCTTCACGTGGCCTTATAAGACAGCTAGAAAAGGAGAACTGGAAGAACTTTATGTCTTTTGTGAAGGAAACCGCTGCTCCGGTGGGATCTGAGGCCGAGGGAAGTAGTGCTCTTCGGGTGGTCGAGACTGATCTCGATCATCCGGGAAGTCGGGAGGAGGCGACTCCTGTTGTCCCGAGTGCTTCTTGACCATAAATGGTTGAGAAGAAATCGAAGAAATCTTCTGTCGGGAAGGTGGCTCCTAAGTTCCGAGTTAGGTCTAGCGCACATAGGTACGTAAAAAAAATATAAGTGTGATAACTGCACTTACTGTTTGTCTTTTACGAGTTGACTTACTTCTGTGTATTGTGATCTTAGCCCGATGTCTTCAGCCCCCAGGGATGCTCCTATGGAGGAGCCCGCTGCCACTCCTTCAGCTGGCGAGGGTGTGACCGCGGTAGTAACCGAAGAACCGGCTACTATTCCTGTGGCGGAAGAAGCTACGGCTGCTGAGGTCGCTACGACCGCTGAGGATGTCGAAGTTGCTACGACAACCGAGGCTGTCATAGAGACTAGAGAGGAGGTGACGGAGGCCTCGAAGGAGATACCAGAGATCGGTGGCAGCGAGAGTGCTGACCGCCGTGCTGGCAAGGAGGTTGTCGAGGACGTTCCTTCCGGCCCTCCAGGTGGTGTCCCCGTCACCGAGTCAGAGGAAGAAGAGTACTTCAACTTTTGCTCTGATTTCTTTGGCCCTGACTCTATCGTAGGATCTTCGGCCTACTGATCTCGTGACCGAGTTCCACACCCTAGCAGCATTCCCAATTGTGGGGATGTTTTTGACAATAAACGACTTGAGGGGGTCTGGTGGAAACGAGTCGAGGAGATGGATGGGCTGAAGGATCCATCACGAATAGTGTCCATGTTTGCTTGGTCAAATATGAACGTAAGTATTCATCGATACTCACTTATGGTTTTTACTTTTTTCTCTTATTGTTTTTCTCCCTTATAGAGAGCCGTGGAGCAAATCGCTACGATTTGTGAATACCACCGGCAACTTGTCAAGCTTCGACAAGAGAAAGCAGTACTCTGCGAGCAAGCAGAGAGGTGGTGAGTAACCGACTCTTGTAATCGTTCTGATTACTTATTCAGTTGTAACATCCCAATTCTAGACTTGTTTTTCAAATGTAAGAAAATGAGGAGAAATTAAAAACTTTTCCTTACACCTTGTATTTCCTGTATGCTTTGAACAATTGTTGTAAGAAGTTATGGAAATACAAAGTCACAAGTCTTTTTGATCCCTAGCCTTGTCTTCCAAAAGCATTCATCTCAAATCTTGTGATCATCCTTTGGAAATAATTTTCCTAAGTTCCTGTGATGGTATGTGGCCTCTCTGAAAAATTTCACAATCTTTAGAAATTGTTTGAATATTTTTAGAGGGCATTCAAACCTGTTTGACTCTCAGTCGAACCTTGAATCAGGGCCTTGTTGAAATTTTGGAGAATAATGCGCAGCATAAAAACCTCTGAAAATTTTACACAAGGTCAATACCTTAGTTGGCAAGCTCCTGTAAAAATTTCAGAAATTTTGGAGTTAGTTTGCTACCTCAATCAATTTCCCTAATCCAGCTCTTTTCAAAATCCAAATTTCAGACTCAGATCTGAGTCTGACCCGGGTTCGGGTCATACCCAGCCCACTGTCTTGGTCCAGCCAAGCCCTCTTAAGCCGCTTGGGGTGCGTGTTTTCTGAGCCGTTGGATTCATATCTGACGCTCACGACCTCCCCTACCTTTTTTAAACACCAGGAGCTCTAGGAAAGGCTCGACCGTCCAATTGTAATCTAACGCTCACAATCACCCTAGCCTTTCGCTGGTCTTCTTCTTCCTCGCGCCGTGCGCATCAACAGTGCGCGGTGTCGCTCTGTCAAATCTTGCCGCCCTCGTCAACGCCTACCTGTCGGGGCAGTGTGGCACGTCAGAGCTTTCGGCAAAGCCGTGCTCCGCGCTGCCCTATTTCTTTAGCCCTAGTTTTAGCGCGGCCGAGCTCGCCGTAGCTCACCGCGGGCCCCCCTTTTCTTTGTTTTGTGCTCGTTAGTTTCAAAAGCCCCTGAGCCCCTCCTCTTCTCCCTTCCTCGCCTCCAGTCCCCCCCAGCTCACCTTCTGTTGGTGGAGCTCAAAACTCTGGAGACACCAAGTCCGCCATTTTCAGAAACTGGGAGCTCTGCGTCGTCGTCGGAGCTCCAGTGGTTCTTTAGTCCATTTCTCACTTCATTTGTGGACCTCTTGTTGTCGCAAGTCCTCTCCCTAACTCAATTTGGGTTGCATTCTCAAGAATAGCCTAATTTGAAGTTTTTGGATCTTCGCGGCCGAAAGTGCTCCCCTTTGTTCCCATCTCCGGTAAGACCTTCTCCGTTCAAATCTTTGGCCCTGGACCACCTCCAGGCCATCGCAACGTTACCCTGACCATTCTTTTTACCTCGCGTTGCTCAGAGCACCTTTTCGGCGTCATCTTCTCCAGCTCCGGCGTCGGTCTCCGCCGCTGGGCCTTCTCCGACCTCCTCTAGACCTATCATGTGCCCTGGTGAGTTCACTTTAGTCCCTTAGTGCTCTAGGGCTAGTTAGTTTAGCTGTAGCGGACCCTTTTTCGTATTTTCGAATTTTGCCGAAAGTGGTCCTCCGCCCCTCTCCGGCTCGCCGGCAATGCAGGCCAGCTCCGCCGTCGAGATTGGTCCCAACATGTTTGTAATAGTATTAGGATCATTTTTGTACTTTAGTTGCACGCCGCCGTGGTCTTGGTCATCGGCGACGTCGTGGCAGCTAAACCTAGGTGAGTGCATGCTTGTCGCGATTTTGTCAAGTCACGGACCTCCTCGGGTAAATCGCAGACCATTGATGACCTCCCCAGGGTTAGATCTGAGCCCTAGAACCTTTTTCCGAAAAGCTTTAATCTCAAGACCTCCCCCTAGTCAATCTCAGCCGTTTAGGACCACCCGAGATTAGATCTGTGCGGTAGGTTCTTTTCTGTTCAAACGTTAAGTCTCAGGACCTCCTAGAGTTATCTCAGCCGTTAAAGACATCTGTGGTTTAGATCCTAGCTGTCCAGGACCTCTCCTCGTTTAGATCGTACTGTCTAGGACCTCCCTCCACTCGATCTGGACCGTTCAGGACCTCCCTTGGGCGATCTGAGCCGTCCAGATCTCGTTTCGCTAAAACCTTATCCTTGAGGACCTCCCCGATTAAATCTTGACCGCTGAAGACCTCCCCCGTGAGATCTTAGCCGTCCGGGACCTCCCCGAGTAAATCTGGGCCATCCAGGACCTCCCCCGTGAGATCTTAGCCGCCCAAACCTCCGTTAGACCTGTCACCTTAGGACCTCCCCAGGAGCTATGGGCGCGGATCTAGATCGGCGGTCCACGACCTCCTTTGCGCGAGAGCTCCTCGCGTGCGCTCTGCTTGTCCTGGTCGGAGCTGTTGGATCCCTCATCTACGGCTTGGACCTCCTCAGTGCGCGATCGTGCGGGTGCTCTGTGCCCGTGTTCGTGAGCCGTGCGATCTCAGATCAACGGCCCACGACCTCCCCAGTTTTAGTGGGTTTTCAAGTTCTAGTCCCGAGAGCTTTTATTTGCATCTTTTAATTGTTTTGAATTTTGAGAATGCATAACTTTGTCATTTTAGCTTCTTTTTGAGTGATTCAAATTGCAGTAGCTTTGTGGTAGGATAAACTTTATATTGAGAATGATTTTAGGCTCTGATCTGTACTAGAGATTGGTGTATGTTGTTATAAATGTTTAGATGATTTGAGGGTTAGCAAAATCACTTCAAAAATGGTATCATGCATAACTTTTCATGACTAACTTCTTTTTTGACAAACTCAAGGTTGTAAAATTTCACTGATAATGTACTTTAGCCTAGCATAGGTGTTGTTCATGTTGTTGATACTGTAAAGTGAAATGTGCTAGTTTTACAACTTAGAAAAATCATAAGTAAATCATTGTAACTCCTAATTGAGTAAACTTAACTTTGCTGATCTTAGGATATCAATATCTACCTGCTATAAAAATTTCAGGTCTTAGATCGTTCTAGAAATTTTCGTCATGAACAGTACCAGTAATTAATTAGGTTGATTTTAAAGCTAAGAAAGAGTATTTTGCCTATATCTTTTGTATGCTAAGTCCAAATTGCATGATTCTTGTTCCTAAAATTGTCTAAAATCATCCCCTAGCTGCTGTATAAATTTCATTAGACTTGAGTGTCTTTTGCTGTTGGAGTTTATTTGGTGTTTTTCGTTCTTATTGGTTTATCGCTTTTTCGTGTTAGGTTACGAAGACAATATCAATATTGATTACGAGCCACGACCATCGATCTGCACTCCGGCAAAGGCAAGCGGATGTAGCATCATTTGATCATATTGTTCCTACTAATTTCAAATTCTAATATGTTGTTTGCAAATTCTAAGTATGCATTGCTATGTTGTTTTAAACTATTGTCGATAGTTGGCCCAGTAGCTGCATTATCAGTAGGAAATGTTTATTCCTCTACTCATCGAGCCTAGGATTACTTGCTGTGATTTTGGGTTATTTGGATGAACCCTTGTCACTTAGTAGCTTACGTGTCATTATGCTTAGCCATGCTTAGCTATCGGTAGAAATGGCGGTTATCGACTTGTCGATAACCTTGATCACACAAACCGCTATAATCTGTATATTTCACCTTGTGCTATGTCTAAATTGCAAAACTAAAACTGAAAATGAAAACAATTTAGACTTGGGCACAACCAGAAGATGGTGTGATCTTTTGGGTGTGATTGGAATGGTGCCCGTCAATTAAGGACCGAACTACTTGTGAGTACACATTATCAGAGCATTACGTGCGTGCTAACTACACTAGAGGATATGGGACCTCTCTTGGTGAGTACTTTGGGGTGTGTTAATTAATGAGTCGCGTGGTGGGTTGCATATTTAATTATATGCAACATGGACATGTTTGTGGGAGAGGAGCACCACGAGGCGGTGTGTTACGCTCCACGTATGGGTCCTTGTGATCCATATTTCGTCGGCAGATCACTAAGGATTAACCCCATGCGTGCGTCTCTTGATTAGCATATTCCATTGGAAAGGGTTCGTAGAACTTAGCGTGCCCGACATACCAAAGGAAGTGTGCTTAATAGCTTGGCAAAAGGCGATCGAAGTGTGGGTACATTAGTACACCCTGTGAGGTTACAAACTATTCGAATAGCCTCGTCCTAGGTTATGGACACGCTTGGATAAGCTTTTCAAGAGTTAGACTACAACCTTTTAATTAAAACTTGATGGGTGGTATGAATCGGGATTCATGCTATGTGTGGTGACTATTGGGTTAGTCACTTCTAGGTGGTTACTTTTAAATATTGTTACTATTGTTATTTCAATGCTTAAAACTGATTTGTTAAATTGCTTTCAATCTATTACATTAGTGCAAATTTAAACTGGCTTTATGCGTCCAAATAACCATATAACCCCCTTCTTTTGATACAGCTCTCATGTAGCTATGTATAGGCTTGTTACTCGTAAGTCTTGCGAGTACATCATTGTACTCACCTCTGTCGGGACCTAGAATTACGATTCTGGAACCCTCTGTGTATACTGCACTAGTCCAGGATCACGCTAGTGCACACAGGGTTAACATAGGTAAATATCGATCCACACAAATGATAAATAAAGTAAACGATTAGTTTGAATAACAAATAAGGGTTTTGACCTTATGGTCGAGTTTACACTTATTAAGCCACGCAGGGCTAACAGAGAAATAAACAGCAGCGGAACGGAAAACTCCTGCGTAGATCCCACCAATTCACCACAGGCAACCGACTGGGATCCAGACCTTAACGAACGATCAGCCTTCAGCGAACTCCTCCTCAGCGGCGTGACTCCTCCTCTTACAGTAGGTTTGGGCGCAAGTTTTACAACAAGCGTGAGTACACAACCGTACTCGCAAATCATACCACAGAATGCAATGTATAGATGCAGGCTTATTCCAAAGAAAAGGCTTCTGTGGTTCTTTTGCATAAAAGCAACATTTGCAATTGAATACGAATAATAGATTGAAAGCATAATTCAAAACAATTAAACAATAATAATTTAACATTTGTTTCCACAAAGACACACAGCTAAACAGTTTATTTCACATAGCCATATGATTGAGGTCACACAGCTCCTATTCCCACATTTTTATGAAAACTACCCCTCGTGTGAAATCCCCGAGCATGTCCATGACCGCGGACGCGGCTATTCGAATAGATTGATTAACACTCTGCAGAGGTTGCACACTTTACCCACAAGATACAACTAGTGTAGCAAGCACCAATCGTAACAAAACAGTTCGGAAACTTCATCTCAAACATTGACGTTCCCAGTGTGCTTATAAACCGCTATACCAGCTCACATAGAATTGGTATAACACACACCGCCGGGCGGGGAAGGCGAATCGTCCGTGATGCAACCACCAAGTAGTCACACCTCCACCTGTCACACACCTAACCTATCCACCAACATCAATGCCGAGAATCCATAACTTACTAAGTTAGGCCCGTCCCATACCGGGCATGTGGTCGCATGCATAAGGCTCGGTTCAATGGCGCACAAAGTTAAGTCCTTAATTGACCAAGGCAAGACTTCCATGTTCTAACTAAGTCACAAAGATTATCATTCCGTCACATAGACCACCATGTCACACGTCTCCACCACTTGCCTCGGTCTAAATCCTTTACCACCCAGTTGGTTTTAGTGCAACACATGCCATCACGAAGTAATAACATACTGACACACGCTTTACACAAAGTTCCATAATCACTTAGTCGATTTAATGTTTGCAACTTACATGAGATGTGAGACTCGTAGCATGGCTAAGCAATTGTACTCGCATCTAACCAACCCACGTTGGTGCTATAATATTACCAACTAATAACCAATCTAGGGTGACAAGGAATTATGACATACAAGGCCAAGGTGTGATAACAAATTGGATAATAACTATACCCAAAGCATTTAAATAAATAATTAAAATAGAATGCAGTACTTTGAAACAAAGTATTTGGAAAATTGGGTTCAAGATGATCAAAGGTATGACTTGCCTTGGAAAAGGTCTATGTACTGGTCTTGATCTTGGGGTGCTCCTTCTTCAACGAAATTCCCCGACGAATCGACGTCTACTCGCAAACGAGACACAAACAAACAAAACAAATAAATAACAGAGGCAAAACAAGCTCCAAAAATTAAATAAAAATCACAGATAAATAGAGCTTGAATTTAGACAAATTTAGGAATTTGAATAGGCTCAATCGGAGTTAGGATGCAAAAGTTATGAGCTCTGGAAGTTTAAATCTAAAAAGAAACCCTAATTTGGATTTTCTGGAATTTCCGAATTATTTCTCTAAAGAAAAATCGGATTATTGCGCAATGCTGACGTCAGCGAAGGAATTTCGGAATTAAAAGAAATCATAAAACATTCTGACATGTGGGACCCACATGTCAGCCTCACGGTCCACGGTAGACTAAGTCTCATCGAGCGGGTTTTGATTGAAACCGACCTGCGTCGTGTGATGTGTGGAGGTCGATCGGGCGACCCACGCCACGCCGCGCGCGCGGTCGACGTTGGCGCCGACGTGGATGCCACATCAACGTGGACACCGGCGACGACCTCTGTACCGGCCGACAACGGCGATTCCGGCCGCGGCGGCGACAACGGAGGGTAGCACTGGATTCCTCACACCCTCGCGAACCTGGTGACACGGTTGGATGCTCCCGGCGGTGACCAAAACTGCGGCGGCGCTCATGGTTGGCGGCGGAGCGGCACGGTGAAAACGACAACGGGGCTACGGGGGTTGGCTGACGAAACGGGGGCGCGCACCGTGGAGCCCAGGCGGCGGCGATGTTAGAGCACCGGTCGGAGGCGACGGAGCGTTGACGACGGCGACAGAATTGACGAAGAACAGATCGGCGGCGAAAACCCTAAACTCCAAATTGTGGCGGCGCCGAAGCTTTAGAGGTGGAGAGGGTTGGGGTTCTGAGTTGCGGAGGATCGGGCTATCATCGGGTGCTATTTATAGTGGCTAGGGTGCCCGGGATAGGAAATCCTCAAATTGAGTCCGTTTCGGTCACGAACGAATCCGGAGATTAGATAAGATACGGGCTCCGATTTTGTGAGATTTGAATGCGGGAAGATAGGAGATAGAGTTTGGCACGATTTCTAGAAGGGCTTCCAACAGAAAAAAAATGCGTTGTCGGACGGAGGTCCGAGGGGTTTCAATGGCGGCCGAAGCCGACTCGGGCGCGGAGACGAAGGCGCGACGAAGACGACGACCTCGGCGGGCCCACCAGTCAGAGGGAGAGGGAAACGACCCACACGTCAGCGGGGCAAGGAGAGCGGGGCCCGCGTGTCAGCGTGTGCGGCCGAACACCGCTGCGGCGGTCAATGGCGCTAAATGGGCGGAGCGGAGGAAATGGGCCGGAGGAGGGAAATTCGGCCCGTGGCTATTTCTGATATTTTAAATAGCTTTTCTAATTTAGAAAATACCAGAAATTCAAATAAGCAATAGAAAATAGCAAATGAACTCAGAAAAATTCTAGAAAAATCTAGAAAATATATCTGAGCACATAGAACCCAAATAAAATAGTTTTGGCTATTGTTCATGTTGGGATTATTCACATTAAATGTTTTTGCTTATAAAGTCCAATATTAAGCTTTTGAATTAAAATCAAATAAAATTCAAATGGTGAATTTTCTCCCTACTAACTATTAAAAGATTTTTAAGCTCTAAAAATTGGGATGTTACAAACCTCCCCCCCTTAAAGGAATCTCGACCCCGAGATTCAGGCTAGCTAGAGAAAAGGCTAGGAAACTCGGCTCTCAGCTCTTCTTCACGTTCCCACGTTGCTTCTCCTTCTGAGTGGTTGCTCCACTGAACCTTGCAAAAACGAACAGTCTTGCTTCTGGTGAGGCGCTCTGCGACATTCAAAAATCTTAACTGGCTGCTCCTTGTAGGTAAGATCCTCCTTCAAATCAATTGATTCCAACGGGGCTTGCTCTTCTGGCACTCGAAGACACTTCTTCAACTGCGAGACATGAAAGACATCATGTACTCCTGCTAACGACTGCGGTAGCTCCAACTGATAAGCAACTTCTCCACAGCGTTCCAAAATCTTGAACGGACCAACATTCCTAGGGGCAAGCTTCCCTTTGGCATGAAACCTTTTGACACCTCTGAGCGGGGTAACTCGAAGATAAACGAAATCCTCGGGTTCAAAGCTGAGATCACGACGCCGATTATCAGCATAGCTCTTCTGCCTGGACTGAGCTACCTTCAATCTTTCCCTGATCATGGCCACTTGCTCTTCTGCTTCTTGAATAATGTCTGGACCGAATACAGAACGTTCAGCTGTTTCTGACCAATTCAACGGGGTTCTACAGGCACGGCCATACAAGGCTTCGAAGGGTGACATTTGTAGGCTGGCTTGATAATCGTTGTTGTGCGAGAATTTCGCATCTGATAAACTTTTATCCCAGCGGTAGCATTCGCTAGAGCACAAGCTCTCAATATCCTCAATATCGATTAACTCTTTGCATGCGTCCATCCATGCGTGGATAATCGCGATCAAATTCAGATGGTACCAATGCTTCATGCAAACTTTGCCAAAAGCGAGAGGTGAACCGAGATCCTCGATCGACACTATCTTCTTGGGCACACCGCAAAGCCGACAATTCTTGCCATGTACAACTCGCAAGGCGATCTCACGAGTACGTGGTTTTGACAGGCAGGAAATGGGCGACCTTGGTCAAACGATCAACTATTACCCAGATCGAATCATAACCCGATTGAGTCTTGGGTAAACCGGTAATGAAATCCATACCGATCTCTTCCCACTTCCATTCTGGAATCTTGATTGCGACAAACTGCGCTGGTCTCTCGTGTTCGCCTTTACTTTCGGCGGTGTGTCGCACAAGGCAACGAACTCTGCGACTCCTCGTTTCAAATTTGGCCACCAAAATTTAGTCTTAACATCCTGGTACATCTTGGTACTCGCAGGGTGGATCGAATACTTTGAGTCGTGGGCTTCCTTTAAGATTAACTGTCTTAGACCATCGATATCTGGTACACAGATACTACCATTAATCCAGAGTATGTCTTGATCATCCTTGGTGAAATCTTTGAATTTCCCTTCTGCCATTTTGATCTTGATTTCAGACAACACGGAATCCTTTGGTTGTGCTTCACGAATCTGCTTCTCCAGGGTAGACTGTACCTCCAAATTGGCTACAAATCCTTCGGACACAACTTCTAGCTTTACCTTCTGAAATTCTTCATAAAGTTCTGGGTAACTTTCCTTTACTTCCAAAGCATTGCGGAACTCTTACGACTTAGAGCGTGCGCAACTCGTTGGCTTTTCCGGATGGTAGTGGATTCCAAGATTGTAATCCTTGATCAATTCTAACCATCTTCTCTGTCTCATATTCAAATCATTTCGGTGAAGATGTACTTTAGGCTCTTATGATGCGTGTAGACTTCACAAATTCTGGATGAGGTAGTGACGCCAAATCTTTAAAGCATGCACTACGGCAGCTAATTCCAGATCATGAGTAGGGTAATTCTCTTCGTGAGGTCTCAATTGCCTTGACGCATAGGCGACTGCTCTTCCTTCTTGCATCAGGACGCATCCTAATCCTTGACGCTGAAGCATCACAAGGTGATATCGAAATCCTTTCAATATCCGCGAGAATCAAAGCGGGTGAAGTCAAACGCTTCTTCAACTCTTGAAAACTTTCCTCACAGGTTGGAGTCCAAGTGAACTTTTTCTCCTTCTTCAACAATTGCATAAGAGGCTTAGCAATCGATGAGAATCCTTCGATGAAACGGCGGTAATAACCTGCCATTCCCAAGAAACGGCGAATCTGAGTTACAGTTTTGGGCTGCTCCCAATGTAGCACTGCTTTAACTTTACCGGGGTCAACTGCTACTCCCTCGGCTGTCATCACATGACCCAGGAAATCCACTTCCTTCTTCCAAAAATCACACTTACTGAACTTGGCATACAACTGATGCTCTCGGAGTTTTTCCAATATTATCCTTAAATGTTCAGCGTGTTCTTCCTCCGACTTGGAGTACACTAGAATATCATCAATGAACACGACTACAAACTTGTCCAAATATTCCATGAATGCTTTATTCATCATGTTCATGAAGTATGCAGGGGCATTAGTCAGACCAAAGGACATGACTAAGGACTCATAATGTCCACACCGCGTTGAGAAAGCGGTCTTCGGTATATCCTTAGGACAAATCTTTAGCTTGTGGTAACCTGATCGCAGGTCGATCTTCGAGAACACTCCGGCTCCTTTCATCTGATCAAACAGATCATCTATCCGGGGTAGTGGGTACTTGTTCTTGATGGTGACCTCGTTGAGAGAACGGTAATCAATACACATCCTCATACTTCCATCTTTCTTCTTGACAAATAACACTGGCGCTCCCCACGGCGACGAACTAGGTCTCACGAATCCTTTCTCAAGAAGTTCTTCTATCTGCTTATTCATCTCTACCAACTCATCGGCTGGCATCCGATAAGGTCTTTTTGAAATTGGTGTTGTCCCTGGCACTAGGTCGATGACAAACTCGATGTCACGATCCGGTGGTATCCCTGGTAAATCTTCCGGAAACACATCTGGATATTCACTGACCACTGGTACTTCCTCCAAGGAAAGGGTCTTCAAACTGTTTACTAGCAAATGTCCATCACGAACTGAGGTAGCTAGAAACTCTACCTTGTTTCCTTTGGCGTCCTCGACTGTTACGGCTCTTTGGCCACAATCTAGCACGACTTTGTGCTTGGATAACCAATCCATGCCAAGAATGACATCTAAGGTCTGGGTGTCTAGAACAATTAGGTTGGCTAGAAACTCAACTCCAGCTATGAGTAACTTAGCTCCTAAACATCCCACTCTAGTACTTAGCTCTGCTCCACGCGACTGGACTAACAAAGTATGCTTAAGTTGCATAACTTCCAAATTATTCTTGGTTGCAAACATTCCAGAAACAAACGAATGCGGCTCGTAATCAAACAAAGCGATGCAGTATCGAGTTAACGAAACTTACCCAGATAACGTCCGATGATTCTGGGCTCCTTCCGAGTGGCGTGGTTGACACGCCTCGATCACGGATCGTGGTGCTCCTCGCTTGACCGGCAACTTGTGAAGCTCCTTGGTTGATGCACGGTCTTTGGCGTCTTGGATGGAGTAGCTCCAAGGTTGAAGCGCATCGGAGTGATTGTTCCCCTTTGCGGACACCGGTTGGCAAAATATCTCGGTCGACAGCAGCCTAATAGGCCTTTAGCGCGTTCTGCTTGCTTCTGGATTGGGGTTGGCAGTGCGGGGTTGCGGAAGTTCGGCGGCTCGGCGGGTCTTGAAGTTGGTGCAGTGCTCAACGAAGTCCGGGTGGAAACTTTGTTGAACTGCGTGTCTTGCACTTGTTCTTGCTCTCTGTGATTGATGGTTCCCTTGCTGAGCCATCCGGCGTTTACGGTTATCCTCCAGTTCCTTGCGTTTGTCCTCTAGAACAAAGGATTTGTTGACCAGCTCTTGGAAGTCAGGAAAAGTATGGGCGATCGACCGACTTGCGATCCGATGTTTAGCCCTTCGTAGCGACTCTGGCGAGCCTTGTCCGTGGCTACATCTTCTGCTGCGTAGCGATCTAGTTGAGAAAACTTGTTGAGATAGTCAGACACTGACATAGCTCCTTACTTGAGAGCGCGGAACTCATCCTTTTTCAGATCGAAAATGCCTTCTGGTACATGATACTGGCGAAAAGCGGCCGAAAATTCCTCCCAGGTGATATCCTGTGGCGCCTCATGGGCGCATGCAGGTTCTCCACCATTCGAGAGTGGTGCCTTCCATCCGTGAGTGGCATACGTAACCTTTTCACGATCGCCGACTTTGGGTGATCGCAGCTTTCCTTCGATAGCTCGAGCCAATCATCCGCTTCCACCGAGACACGTGTCCGAAAATGTTGGTGGACGAGTTCTCATAAACTCGCAAGCTTGGATGGTCCATGGTGACCATGAGCACTGGGCTCCATCTTTGTTGATTGTTGTTGTTGTTGGCCCGTTGTTCATAGCTTGCATCCGAGTCATCATAGTATTCATCACCAGTCCGTGCCGCCATGAAAGCTCCAAAGTTCGCAAGTCAATTGGGGTGCTTGTGGCGGAATCGCCTGCAATGGTTGCTCATTGCTTCTGGTCGGGTACCGGAACCACTAGCGCAGCTCGACGAGTTTGAACCATCTGGCGAAGCTCCATGGGTTAGATAAGGTAGCAAGCACAAGATAAGTTGAGAACTAAGTAGGGGGTAGGTTAAACCCAACAAAGCACAGCTCAAGAAACTCAAATGAAATACCTTTATTAAATAGGGTCTTAGCATGGCTGCAACAAATGCCTAACGGCCTTTGCAGCTCATACTCGCACACAAAAAGAAACAACGACCTAAGCACACAAAACTACCGCCTAAAGGGCGACTCACTAAACTGAAACTGGCTAAGCTTGAAAAACTGAAACAACTACTCGAGAAAGCCTCCACAACCGCGACGACGCTCCTGGCGGCTGTAGACTCGGAAGTGAGCCGGCATCTTGGCAACCGATCCCGATGCCACAGAATCGTGCAGCGAGAACAGCGCTCCGGTGCAACCGCTCCGCTGCTCCTCGCTCGCATCTTCTTCGCTCAATCGGGCCTTCCTCCGGATCTTCTTCGTAATCCTCCTCGGGTCTTCCTCTTCTTCGGGAACTTGGTCGTAGAGGATCTCTTGCGAGTGGCGACCTTCTCTTGACTCTGCAAGGCTTCATAGACATGATCCAGCTCGTGATGGTTCTCTCCGAGGCTTCCTCCTGGACGGCCACGAACTGGGCGAGGTGCACGACTGTAGCGTTGCTCTCTCCTTCTGTGGACGGGTAGCGTGCTGGCAAGTCCACACCGCAGCTCGGGTGGTAACGGAAGACGGTGTCTGAAGCTCCGTGCGTAGATGTTGCGAATCGCAGCATGGCCAAGCGCGACGACTCGGATACCTTCCAGCCAAGTGATCTTCCTCACAGAGACGTGAGAAGGTTGGCTCGTCTTGTCGTTCCTCCTGGCATAGATCGTCAGGCGACAAATCACTCCACGGCTTTGTCCATTCATCGCCCGCTTGTTTCAGCGTCGTGACGATCAAAACCGCTGGACAGGGAAGACGAATCGTCCCGCGATGCAACCACCAAGAAGTCACACCTCCACCCCGTCACACACCCTAACCTATCCACCAACATCAATGCGAGAATCCATAACTTACTAAGTTAGGCCCGTCCCATACGGGCATGTGGTCGCATGATGAAGGCTCGGTTCAATGGCGCACAAAGTTAAGTCCTTAATTGACCAAGGCAAGACTTCCATGTTCTAACTAAGTCACAAATATTATCATTCCGTCACATAGACCACCATGTCACACGCCTCCACCACTTGCCTCGCCTAAATCCTTTACCACCCAGTTGGTTTTAGTGCAACACATGCCATCACGAAGTAATAACATACAACACACAGTTTTACACAAAGTTCCATAATCACTTAGTCAGATTTAATGTTTGCAACTTACATGAGATGTGAGACTCGTAGCATGGCTAAGCAATTGTACTCGCATCTAACCAACCCACGTTGGTGCTATAATATTACCAACTAATAACCAATCTAGGGTGACAAGGAATTATGACATACAAGGCCAAGGTGTGATAACAAATTGGATAATAACTATACCCAAAGCATTTAAATAAATAATTAAAATAGAATGCAGTACTTTGAAACAAAGTATTTGGAAAACTGGGTTCAAGATGATCAAAGGTATGACTTGCCTTGGAAAAGGTCTATGTACTGGTCTTGATCTTGGGGTGCTCCTTCTTCAACGAAATTCCCCGACGAATCGACGTCTACTCGCAAACGAGACACAAACAAACAAAACAAATAAATAACAGAGGCAAAACAAGCTCCAAAAATTAAATAAAAATCTCAGATAAATAGAGCTTGAATTTAGACAAATTTAGGAATTTGAATGGGCTCAATCGGAGTTAGGATGCAAAAGTTATGAGCTCTGGAAGTTTAAATCTAAAAAGAAACCCTAATTTGGATTTTCTGGAATTTCTGAATTATTTCTCTAAAGAAAAATCGGATTATTGCGCAATGCTAACGTCAGCGAAGGAATTTCGGAATTAAAAGAAATCAGAAAAGATTCTGACATGTGGGACCCACATGTCAGCCTCACTGATCCACGTGAGACTAAGCTCATCAACCGGTTTTGATTGAAACCGATCCGCCACGCCGTGATGTGGAGGCCGATCGGGCGACCCGCCGCCACGCTGCACGGTGCCGACGTTGGCGCCGACGTGGATGCCACATCAACGTGGACACCGACGACGACCTGCATGCCGCCGACAACGGCGATTCCGGCACGCGGCGACAACGGAGGTAGCATCGATTCTCACACCGCGAACTCGGTGACACGGTTGGATGCTCCCGGCGGTGACCAAAACTGCGGCGGCGCTCACGGTTGGCGGCGGAGCGGCACGGTGAAAACGACAACGGGGCTACGGGGGTTGGCTGACGAAACGGGGGCGCGCACCGTGGAGCCCAGGCTGCGGCGATGTTAGAGCACCGGTCGGAGGCGACGGAGCGTTGACGACGGCGGCAGAATTGACAAGAACAGATCGGCGGCGAAAACCCTAAACTCCAAATTGTGGCGGCGCCGAAGCTTTAGAGGTGGAGAGGGTTGGGGTTCTGAGTTGCGGAGGATCGGGCTATCCTCGGGTGCTATTTATAGGGGCTAGGGTGCCCGGGATAGGAAATCCCCAAATTGAGTCCGTTTCGGTCACGAACGAATCCGGAGATTAGATAAGATACGGGCTCCGATTTTGTGAGATTTGAATGCGGGAAGATAGGAGATAGAGTTTGGCACGATTTCTAGAAGGGCTTCCAACAGAAAAAAAAATGCGTTGTAGGACGGAGGTCCGAGGGGTTTCAATGGCGGCCAAAGCCGACTCGGGCACGGAGACGAAGGCGCGACGAAGACGACGAGCTCGGCGGGCCCACCAGTCAGAGGGAGAGGGAAACGGCCCACACGTCAGCGGGGCAAGGAGAGCGGGGCCCACGTGTCAGCGTGTGCGCCAACACCGCACTGCGGCGAGGTCAATGGCGCTGAAATGGGCCGGAGGCGGAGGGAAATGGGCCGGAGGAGGGAAATTCGGCCCGAGGCTATTTCTGATATTTTAAATAGCTTTTTGAATTTGGAAAATACCAGAAATTCAAATAAGCAATAGAAAATAGCAAATGAACTCAGAAAAATTCTAGAAAAATCTAGAAAATATATCTGAGCACATAGAACCCAAATAAAATAGTTTTGGCTATTATTCATCTTGGGATTATTCACATTAAATGTTTTTGCTTATAAAGTCCAATATTAAGGTTTTGAATTAAAATCAAATAAAATTCAAAAGGTGAATTTTCTCCCTACTAACTATTAAAAGATTTTTAAGCTCTGAAAATTGGGATGTTACACCTACATTGCTTGTTGTGTGCAGAGGAAGAAGGTGAGCCCGAAGGGCCTCACTTTTGTGAGTTGTGCTGTGGCAGTGTGTGGGGCGATTAGCTTGGCGGCCCGGTCGGTTGCCCTGTGGTGTTATGTGGCTAACCGATCGTCTTTTGGTTTAAGCCATCTTATGGCATCTTTTGCTTCCGCTGCTACTTTCTATCTTATCATTTGGCCGGTCGGCTGTTCTGTAATAACTTATATTATGTATGTCTTTTGGTAAACTTGTTATATTCTATTGTATGGAATTGATGCATGCTTTGGTATGATGTATGTGTGCTGCATTTTCTGGGAAGCACATGTTCATCGAGACACGGATTATTCTGTTTGTGATACTAGAACCAGTGAAAGGTTAAGTATTCCAAGCTTAATAAACCGGGGTCTCACATCAGTACTCGTAGAAGGTTGTCTTAGAAAAACTTACGACTTGGTACTAGTCATAGAAAAACTTACAACTAGGGGGTTGTCGTCGAATAACTTACGACTACTCATCGATCGTAGAAGTACTTACGACCGCCTGTTTTAAGTGTGTTTATGTCTTCCCTTTACCCTTTCAGGTTCAAGAGTGATGAAAAGACCTTGGCTGATTCGCTCGACTTTGAGAAAACCGAGTCAAAAAAGCTAAGAGATAAAGCCACCGACCTCCTGAAGAAGCTTCAGGAGGCTAACTCTGCAACCCGGCGGTGGCAGAAAAAAATAAACAGTATGTGTAATTACGACTGTTTCTGATCTTGGTCTTTGTCCCCCCTCCTCTTTTTTTAAATCTCTCGTTCTTTTGTAGAAAAAGAAACCGAGACTAAGGCTCTTCAGGCCGAGGTGGGGGCTCTCCAGGTCGAGGTCATGGAGAAGTCCTCAGTAGTCCGTTAAATCTCCCGCATCGCGAAGGAGAAAGATCAGGAAATTGAGAAGTTGGGTTCTCAATTAGCTGGTAAGTAGATCCTTTACCTGCTGTCGGTTTGTTATATCTTCCCATATAATTATTTCATTTAATCAATCCTTACTCTTTTCAGGTCGATTGATTGAAATAAAACAACTCCACGAGGCTTCGACTCGTTCCCAGGAGGAGATGAAATCAATGAAGATTAATCTTCAAGATAATATCTCACTTCTGAACAATGTACTCGATGGACTTCATGCCGGAAGGGTTGCTCCTTGCGACGACACGATGTCTGCTTATACGAATGCCATTGGGGAACAAGTCGGTACTCTACAAGAGTTGGTGTCTACTCTGAAGACCAACCAGAATGATTCAATAAGGGAAGCAGTTAAAGGAGCTGTGAGCTTTGTTTTTGCAAAACTCAAGGCCCGTGATCCTAATCTTAATCCTCATTCTGTTGAAGCCGACTTCGACTGCACCGAATTTGAAGCAGAAAAGCTAATCTAAGAGATGCAGTCGTTTGGCGAGAAGGTCGCAGAGGAGATGCAAATAGAATCTCCTTGATCAGAGTTGTCTTGTAACATTTTTTTGTAAAGACAAGTCTTTTTTTATCGTGATGCACATATATATGATCCTTTCTTTTTCCTGCAAATATCTCATAGAGTAGTTAGTAACTCGTAAGATAATGAAAGAAGAAGAAATAATCAAACCAGATATGAACGATTCCTCCTTTCTCCCTCCTTTTCCCTGTGAACATCTCGTAGAGTAGTTAGCAACTCGTAAGATGATAATTCGGAAAAATTAAGACTAAGAAATGAAGTCATGTTTATAACTTTATCTTAGCCCCCGACTACTTACTTAGTTTAATTAATAAACTAAGAAAGTAGTAAAGAAAGGGTTTCTGAAAACAGAGAGGTTTGTTTGTCTTTTAGTTTTCGAGTATCGATTATCTCGCACTAGTCGAGAGAGTAGAAACAGATCGACGCTAGGAAGTTCCGTCTAGTGGGCAAGACCACGTGCAGAGAAAAAAAGTCTTCGACTAGGTGATGTTACCATCTCTGACCGGATTAATCAAATCAATGACGACAACTTGAGCGAAACAAACATCTAGAGGACCGTAAGGATTCGTTCGACTGTTTTTGTTTTTCCTGACGGAGTTATGCTTTGGCAAAGAAAAGTAGGAAACGGGACGACGCTAGGAAGTTCCTTCTAGTGGGCAGGACCACGTGCAGAAAGGAGAGGCTTCGACTAGGTGTGTTTCTTCCTCCGGCCAGTAAAAACCAATCAAGATAATTGAAAAGTAGTCGAACGCATCGTAACAGGTACACTCTTCTTAGATTATTGTCAAAATAAGCTGAAGTGACATGAATTTGCTTAACAACTTTCGACCATGTTTTTGAGCTCGATAACCTTTGTACTAGTTGTTAAAGCAAAGAACAAGGCGACATTAGGAAGCTCCTTCCAGTGGGCAGGACCACATGTAGAGAGGAGAGACTTCGACTAAATATGTTGTCCTTTTTCCGACCAGTGTACAAGAGGAATGAGTTTATAAAAATGGTCAAAAATTAAAGTAAAATCCAAAAGAGAGACAAAAACGATAGGAAGAACCTGATACTTTATTGTCGTAGATGCTTGTTACACATAGAACTTGCGTAACTGGTCAATGTTCCAAGAATTTGAGAGAACACGACCGTCTTCTATTGCAAGTCGTACCGATCCTAGACGCGTTACTTCGACCACAGTGTAAGGACCTTCCCATTTAGGGGAAAATTTGTTCCGATTAGATCGGGATTGATAAGCCTCAATACCAGTCACCTACAAAGAAGGTCGCGAGGTTGACCTACGATCGTAGTATCTGCGTAGGGTCCGTTGGTAGATCATGCGAACGGATTAAAGCATGGTTTCTCTTTTCCTCGAGCGAGTTGATGTCATCCGCCGGAATTGTTCTTGAATGGAGTCATTGAACTTGTCGACCCGTGCTGACCTAATCTTTAGTTCTGGTGGGAGCATGGCTTCGGCACCGAAGACTAGAAAGAAAGATGTTTCTCCTGTAGCTCGGCTAGGCGTCGTGCGACTGCCCATAATATCAAGATAATTCTTGTACCCAAGCCCCGAGCGCTGACAAGTCGATCGAAGACTCGGGTTTGATTCCCTTCATTATCCGCCATTCGCTCTCTCGATCGCCGTTGCTTTGGGGTGGGCGACGAGCGTAACACAAACGAGTTCCCAACTCGCCGCAAAATTCTGGAATTTTGCGCTTGTAAACTGCTTGCCATTATCGTGATAATTCGACTTGGTACTCCAAACCGAGTGATCACGCATCTCATCATGAACCGTTTTGCTGCGTCCGTTGTTATCCCAGTCCCAGGCTCAGCTTCTATCCATTTTTTGAACGTATCGATAGCCACAAAAAGGAACTCGAAACCTCCTGGAGCTCTGGGTAACGGTCCTAGGATATCAAGACCCAGTGTCGCAAAAGGCCAAGACAGAGGAATTGTTTGCAATTCCTGAGCCGGTTGGTGTATTTGCCGGCTATGAAACTGGCACTGTACACACTTCTTAACCAGCTCTCTAGCATCATGGAGGGTTGTTGGCCAATAAAAACCTTGTCGAAAAGCTTTACCGACCAGCGTCTGTAGGAAGCATGAGTTCCACAGATCCCTCCGTGTATGTCGTGAAGGAGTTTTAACCCTTCGTTCTGCGGAATACATCGCATGAGCACCCCTTGTGTTCCTCTTTTATAAAGGACACCTTCGACCAAAGTATACATTTTGGCCTTTCGGGATAGTCGATCTGCTTCTAGATCATTATCGGGTACGGAACCCGTCTGAAGGTACATGTAGATGGGTGTCATCCATGTATCTTCGTACTCTAGAGAGGCTGTTTCTATGGGAGGCGTCTCTAGTTCTTCGACTATAGACGACTTTTGAAGTCGTTCGAAACACCCTTTCAAGATCGAGGATCGAGAAGAAGCTAGACGAGCTAGTTGGTCTGCGAGGAAATCATCCTTTCGAGGGATAAATTGCACCTCAAAACCCAAAAAGTGCTTTTCTAACTTTCGAACTTCCGATAAGTACCGGGACATGGTCGAATTGGAGCACTGGTACTCTTTTCCGACTTGATTCACGACTAGTTGAGAGTCTCCTCTTACGAGTAGTCGTCGAATCGAGAGCGCTTTCGCGGCTCGTATACCAGCTAGCAAACCTTCGTACTTTGCCACGTTGTTAGTGGCCTGAAAGTTTAATTGTATGGCATACTTTAAGGTTTCTCCGGTAGGAGATTCCAGGACCACCCCAGCCCCCGAGCCACTTATTGTAAGCGACCCGTCAAAGTACATCGTCCACTGATCGTGGGAATCGTACTATGGATCCTGAACAGGTTCAGGATTTGTCCATTCGGCGATAAAGTCTGCCAAGATCTGGGATTTAATAGCCGTTCGGGACACGAAATGGATGTCGAACGCCCCAAGTTCGACTGACCATTTTGCCATGCGTCCCGTTGTTTCCCTATTCTGGAGGATCGCTCCCAAGGGAAACTCAGATGGCACAGCTAGTTTGTGCGCCTGAAAGTAATGCCGCAGTTTCCTCGAAGACATGAGGAGAGCATATAGAAGTTTTTGAACCTGAGGGTAACGCTCCTTAGGTCCGTGTAAAACCTCACTGACGTAGTAGACTGGCCGTTGAATGTTTTCACATTCTACGACCAGTACTGCGCTCACTGCCTGTGGCGTGGCAGCTAGGTAAACTAAGAGCGTCTCTCCTGGTCTCGGTGAAGCCAGGACAGGAGCAATCATAAGATACCTCTTGACTTCCTCGAAGGCTAAGTTAGCCTCTTCCGTCCACTCGAAGCCTTCGTGTTTCCTTAGAAGTTTGAAGAAAGGGAGCCCTTTTTCTCCTAGGCGTGCTATGAAACGACTTAACGCCGCCATGCATCCTATGAGTTTCTGGACTTCTTTCTTCGTGGTTGGGGAGCGCATATGAGTGATGGCTTTTATCTTTTCGGGATTTGCTTCTATTCCTCGTGCAGAGACCAGAAATCCAAGTAATTTCCCCGAAGAGACCCCAAACACACACTTCTCAGGATTAAGTTTCAAGTGGTGCTTTCTGAGGTTATCGAAAGTCTCCTGTAAGTCTGTGATATGATTGAGCCGTTTGCTGCTTTTTACAACTAGATCATCAACATAGGCTTCCAGATTTCGGCCTAGTTGAGGAGCAAAAGTCATTTGCATCAAACGCTGAAAAGAATCTCCAGCATTTTTTAAGCCGACTGGCATTTTGACATAGCAAAATATCCCAAACGGTGTAATAAACGTGGTCTTCTCCTCATCTTCTCGACACATACTAATCTGGTGGTAACCAGAGTATGCATCTAGAAAACTCAACATTTCACACCCTGCAGTAGAGTCAACCAGCTGATCGATACGAGGTCCACGCACCCTGCATCTAGAAATCATCTTTTGGACAAGCTTTATTAAGGTCAGTAAAGTCCACGCACATACGCCATTTGCCGTTCGACTTTCTAACCATTACAGGGTTGGCCAACCACTCGGGGTGGTCGACTTCTCTTATGAAGCCTGCTTTAAGCAACTTGTCCAATTCTGATCTAATTGCATCTCGTCGATCAGGGGCAAATCTCCGTAATTTTTGTTTTACGGGTAATTTATCAGGCCGTAAAGCTAGCCTATGCTCGATCACTTCCCTCGGGACTCCGGGAATGTCGGATGCTTGCCACGCGAAGACATCAGCGTTTGCCTGGAGGAAAGTGATGAGGGTGTCTTTCTATTTGGGGTCGGAAGAATCCCCATGCGAACAGTCTTCGAAGGCTCCTCTGCATCCAAAGGAACCTCCTTGACCTGGTCGTTCGGCTTAGGTGCAGCTTTAGGCTTCGACTTACTAGTCGGTCGACTTTAAATCTCGAGTTGGTAGTTGTCCAACCATCTCGAGGGAACGACGGTCGCAAGAGTGCGCCATCTTCTTGTCACAGTATATCGTGATCACTCCTTTGGGACCTGGCATCTTAAGACATTGGTACCCATAATGAGTAGCTATTAAGAATTTTGCCAAAGTAGGTCGTCCGAGTATGGCGTTATATGCCGTATCGAAATCGACCACATCAAAGGAGACCTTCTCTTTCCTGAAATTGCTTGGTGATCCAAACGTTAAAGGAAGAGAGACTTGACCAATGGGTTTGGCCGAAGACCCCGGTACGATTCCATGAAATGAATATCGTACCGGTCTTACCTTTGTCCTGGGTACCTGCATCTCGTCCAGGGTACTCGTAAATAGTATGTTTAACGAGCTTCCACCATCAACCAAAACTTGATTGACTCGACAATTGTTGATGGTGGGTTCGACCACTATCGGGAATCGACCTGGTCTAGTCAAAGGGATCGGACAATCACCCTTCTCGAAAGTGATGGTGACTTCCGACCATTTCGGTAATTTATTGACAAGAGGGGAGTCGATTGTGTTTACCTCACGCTCGACAGCCTTCAGCTGCCTCCGCGATTCATATGCCGAAGATCCCCGATAGATGTGATCGATGGTGTGTTACGGATCCTGGAACGACATCTCTTCATCATCCGACTCCTTCTGTCCACTTGTTTGGCCTACCTGTTCAAGAGTAGGAAGTGGCCCTGCCGAGTAATAGTCTTGAAGCTCGTAGGAAAACTTCGCGATTCTGAAGATCATGTCCTTCTTTTTTATGAAAAGGACACCACCTAGGTTTGTCATTTCTCCGATCTTGGCGCTTACCTTTGCCTCGATCGGGATTTTGCTTGGGGTTGCGTGGCTCCTTGTCGCTTACGGCCAGGACTTCCTTAGAACCGCCATCGGAGATTTGTGTCTTTTGCCTTGTTCTTAGATTTCTTAGCCTTTTTATCCTTTTTCTTACCACTTTCACCTGCTTCCTGAGGGATGTCGTCTTTGCAATCGATAGTATTATTCCACTCGACTGCTTCAGCAGGAGTCGCATATCTATCAGCCATCTCAAAAAGTTCGGCGACGGTGGCAGGTGGACGTAAAGCGATGTCTTCTGTAATCCTTCTGCTACGGACTCCCTGCTTGAAAGCCCTGATCACGGATGAGTCAGAAACTTCCGGAATAGAATTTTGAACCTGACTGAAGCGCCTGATGAATTGGCGTAGCGTTTCATGGTTGTTCTGTCTTATCCGGTGCAAGTCATCCTCCTTTCCTGGGCGGTTGTAAGTGCCCTGGAAATTTGCCAGCAAAAGATCGCAGAGGTGTTGCCACGAGTAGATCGATTCGAATGGCTGGTTTAAAAGCCATGATCGGGCCGATCCTTCGAGCACAGTCGGAAGGTAATTCGCCATGACATGCTCTCCTCCTCCTACAGCTCGGATGGCTGTAGTGTAAATTATGAGGAACTCGATGGGATTTTGAGTTCCATCGAATTTCTCCATATTCGCTGGTCGAAACCGAGGCGGCCAGCGAACCGCTCGAAGGTCGGGTGAGAACGCCCGACACCCCGAAATAACCTCTTGCCTCCTTCTTTGCAGAAAAGAAGGGTTAATGTCGTTGGGTGATCGAACTAGTCGATACCCAGCCACAGGAGGGCTAGACCTATGATAGGTCTCAGCTTTACGAGGGAAGTACTCCTCGTACCCCGCTTGCCGCCGTGTGTCTTGTCGCTGAAAAGGTGAAAGATCACCTCTCCTTTGAGCTTGTGACGTTTTCCTCAGGTCGGGAGAACGACGTGAGTGAAAATCGTGTTGCCTTCTATGCGACGAGTTGTCTGAACGACTTGCAGAAGAAGGAGTCGTACTACTACGACCTCCTGGTTGTGATTGACGAAGACGCTCGAGTTTGGCCATCGTGTCGCGAAGCCTTTGTGTGATTTATTCTGCGAAGAGATCATATCTTGGTGCTCGAGCGAGTTCTTGGGTCGGGTTTTCCAGCAAATCGTTGATGTGCTGGAGTTCTTGAGCTTCCTCCGACTGGAAATAAGCGCGCTCAGGAAGATTCTTCTGAGCCACTATTCTCTTCCGTCGGGTTGTCTCAGAATGGTCTATTTCAGACCTCTGAGCTTGCTTTAATGGAGTGCGAGAACGTTGAGGATGTCCCGCACGTTCATTAAAGTGTTCGTCTCGTTCGCCAGTGGTGGTGTCCTTGTCATTGTGACGAGGTGGTGTAGAGTATGCTCGTCGGGAAGCATCGCCAATCCTTCTTCTGGGAGAATGATCCTTATCAGAGGGAAGGACGAAGACCTCCCGTGGATGACCTCCACTTGCGCTTGAGGCCTCCTCGCTTGAGGAGTAGTCGAGCGACACCATCTGACGACTTGGAGTAAACCCCTCCAGGTAGGGGAACTCCGGGTTATAACCGTTTCCGTCTGCAGGTGGGCCCTGCGTCGGGACAGTTGGATTTGGATGAACAGCGTGTTCGATCCTCTTCCCTGCGGAAATACTCGGAGAGAGAGGACCATCAGGTGTCGATGAAGCTCCGGAATGATGGCTTCTAGAACATGTCTTGCCAAGTCGT
Organism: Ampelocalamus luodianensis; assembly: GCA_036346255.1. Taxonomy (NCBI): domain Eukaryota; kingdom Viridiplantae; phylum Streptophyta; class Magnoliopsida; order Poales; family Poaceae; genus Ampelocalamus; species Ampelocalamus luodianensis. The sequence goes on from CM070617.1 coordinate 48,318,874, forward strand.
ACTGCCTCGGGGGAACTCGAACGCTTGGAGGAAAAACTCTCGTCGCGTTGCGAATTTGCTCCAATGCATTCCTGCTGTTGGTCGTGGTGACCCTTGCCCCCCGAGGAAGTTGGTCCCTCGATGGGGCGTACTGTTGTGGGGGATAGGGATCCCTCCTCGACTCCGATAGTGATGCAGTCTCCGAGATCTGATAAAAGATCTCCAGAGGTGGCAATACCGTCAGAAGATTCGATACTCGGTTCGTAGTCGAAACCGGCATCCATGTCGACGTCTGCGTAATCGGCCAAGTCGAACCAATTCTCCTCGTTCCATTCTCCTGCCATGGTAGCATCAAAGAGAAAGAAAAGAACTGTTGACAAGGAATTACCAGAAGATCCCCACGGTCGGCGCCAACTGTCGATGTTTTAGAACCGATCTTACGTAAAGATTGTTTGATTCGGGGGGTGTTTGATTCGGGGGGTCTCCACAATTGATCACGCAGACGAGAGAGACATGGGGATTTTTATACAGGTTCGGGCCTTCTCCAGTGAGAATAATAACTCTACTCCTGTGTATCTTGTATTGGGTATCTGGATTACAATCAGCTGAGGATATTACTCATTGTCTTCCAAAAGAGCCTCCTTTTCTATCTCTAAAAGACACCTGTAATGAGGATATTACTCATTGGAAAGCAGTTCAGTGGATTTTCAGATATTTGTGTGGCACTTGTAATGCTTGTTTGCAGTTTGAGAATTCTAGAGATGGACTTGTTGGTTATGTTGATTCTTATTATGCTGATGATTTGGACAAGAGGAGGTCTCTCACAGGTTATGCTTTTACTATTGGTGGTTGTGCTGTTAGTTGGAAGGCAAGTTTACAAGCTACTGTTGCCTTATCCACCACTGAAGCAGAATATATGGCTATTTCTGAAGCTTGTAAAGAAGCTATTTGGTTGAGAGGTTTGTACACTGAGCTTTATGGAGATAATTCTTGCACTACTATATTTTGTGATAGTCAGAGTGTTATATGCCTTACAAAGGATCAGATGTTCCATGAGAGAACAAAGCACATTGATGTGAGATATCACTTTATTCGAGGTGTTATTGCTCAAGGTGATGTCAAAGTGTGCAAGATAAGTACTCATGATAATCCAGCTGACATGATGACAAAGCCAGTCCCTGCTACTAAGTTTGAACTTTGCTCAAGCTTAGTTGGTGTTACAGTCTAGTCCTAGAGACTAGTTGGCGCACGGTGATTTTATCTTATTGTGGAGATTTTTGGTGATTGATGATTCTTTATTATGCTACAAGAGGAAATTCGTCTCAAGGTGGAGATTGTTAAATATGGGATATATTGTGATCCGAATTTCTAATATGGAAGTATCCGGATTAGTTACCATATTAGCGGATTAGTTTTCTTACTTGGACTCTAAGTCCTTTTACCCCTTTATATACCTCTTGTAAGCCGCACGGGGAGAGTTGACGCCTGACGCCTCATTGTAATCCCCGACGTTTTGTAAACACTCCTCATATAGTGATCATCGCCGATTGGCGCCCGTGGTTTTTTCCCGCAAGGGTTTTCCACGTAAAATCCGTGTCTCTTGTCCCTGTTGATCCGTGCATTATTTCTAACAATTTGTAAGAATGAATCTCATGCTGATGTCAAGATGATCAAGAGAAGCTACCATTTGAAAGAACACCACTTGAATAATTGCATTTGCAATTAAGGAGAAACAACAGTGGGTAGCTTGCAAAGATAACAAATGATCAACTTGACCGAAGGAAGCAGCCAAAGTAGGTTTAAAATTGAATAGAATGAAATGGCTGTCTTGTCAGAGAAATTGGTAGTACCGTAGTTCAAAGGCCGGTAGTACCGCAAAATGGTAGTACCGCAGTACTAACACCGGTAGTTCTGATTTTTCTGGAACTTCAAGGATATATCATGGAATGGAGAGATATGCAAATGATCCCTATTTTTGTACTCAAATAAATGTCATTTAAGATCATTATACATTGAAGAGATTAAAGAGTATATAAGAACATAGTTTTTATGAATTCTGGGAGACGTATAGAATTATCTACTGAATAGATAAAATTAACCTTTACTATTTTGCACTCATTTCATGCATTTAAAATGTTTTACCAGCTGTAAACATATAGAAAATTGCATAAACTATGTGGAATATGTTAGACTTCGCTAAATGAAATTTGCTTGCCCTGGATGGTAGCAACAATATCACATTGGTTTGTCTCCATGTCATACCATTGTCGAGCCTACCGCTAGCACTCCTGAACCTGTTGCCACTAAAAAGGCAAAGGCTTTGCAGTTTATGAGGTTCCGGCTCTACTCTGCCATCAAGAATGACGATATGGTGACTAAGAGTGATCCATTTGCTCTATGGTTTTCTCCACAAGAATGCATGTGAAGTCCAATTGCGCTCCTGCAAACACTCGTACCTACGACTAGAAGTCCGTAAAAGGCAACGATAAGCCTATGATATGTTCTACGGAGATCTATAGTAATCTCCTAGTTGTCTATTAACTTTGTAAAGATGTCTCTTTCCGGCATGAGTCGCATTAGTAGTATAGATTTAGCTCCTATCGAGCTTGGTCCTGCTCATGATGAGTATCTCTTATCTTTTGCTATAGACTGAAACCTTATGCATTAGATTGTTTTTCCCAGATGCCATAAATAAAATAGCGGTCTAAGTTGTTCTATTAAAGTCTTATCTACTGCTGAATAGTTGATTAAATCTATTTAATAAAACATATTGCTAGTAGCATACTTTACATGTAGTAAATTAATCTTGCATGGAATGAATTTTGTAAACAGTATGCCTGAAAATTCAAAATATGTTGCATGCCTTGCTAAAAAAATATTGGTTATGTACTCTTGATATCTAATAAGCCTCAATTTACTAGCTTGTAGTGCACGGATGCCTGGATGGCAAAAAGAGAAACTATTTTTTCTCAGTGGCACCAGAACAAGCCTAATCATATGTTGATCTCTGATGGACCATATTGGTTAGAAAATACCATATTCCTCAAATAAGTACATAATAATTTAAGCCCTAAGACTTGGAGTCTATATAATACTATCCTCCACTACATTGATTTCTTAATTGAAGAGCCTTATAAGCATAATATTACATAAGTATATATAGGTTTCACACCAACAAAATTGTACTCCTGTTGAAGTATGATTGCAAATCTTTAACTCCGAGTTGATTTCAAGCAATTGCCTAATCTACACGTTATCACTTGGGATTTTTATAGTTGGCATGAAAAGGGGGAGGATATTAGGCTTGTGTGGGATATTGGAACCTAAGAGGCATAGAAAAATATTCAAAACAAGAGTCATATTAGGCACAATGGCATATCTTAGGTCAAAGCCAGAAGCAAATTGGCCCAAAGTAATAAATTAATCTAGTTTATTATCTTGATTTCAAACAAATGCCTGATCCACACGTTATCACTTGGGATTTTTATAGTTGGCATGAAAAGGGGGAGGATATTAGGCTTGTGTGGGATATTGGATGTGAGGACCCGGGTATTTAACTAGTAATACTTAACCTCCATATGGTTCTAGCATTACTAATCAAATATCCAAAGCCTCGATGGACATATGCTTCCCAGAATTGCAGCACATGCACATCATCACAAAATTACACATCATTTCCATACAACATACATTAACAAGTCTAGTAAAGGACATACATAAAGTCAGTTATTACAAAAGAGCCGACCGGCCAAATAACGCAATATACAAGAATGACAGTGGAAGCAAAAGGTGCCATAAGATGGCTAGAACAAAAGTCGACCGGTTAGCCACACAACCCACAAGGCAACCGACCGGGCCGCCAAGCTAGTCGCCTCTAAGACTACCACAGCACAACTCATAGAAGTGAGGCCCTTCAAGCTCACCTTCTTCCTCTGCAACAAATACATTTAAGCAAGATAACTGAGTACACAAAGGTACTCGCAAGACTGACGTGTGGAATAGCAGACCTATTCATATGCTACATGCAGGCTCATTTAAGTGGAGGTCGTATGTCTCATTTTGCATAAAGCCAACTTTATTTGCAATAATGTAATACATTTTAAAAGCAAGTTTGCAATAAGTTTCAATGGATGAAATAACACGTGATACAATAAATACAAGAGTAACCACCTACTGGTGGCCAACCCAATAGCCACCACACATAGCATGAATCCCAGATTCGTATCACCCATCAAGTTTTAGTTTAAAATGTTGTAGTCTAGTTCTCACGGGGCGTATCCGAGCGTGTCCATAACCTAGGACGAGACTATTCGAATAGTTTTAACCCTGCAGGGGTGTACCAATGTACCCACACTTCAGACCGCCTTTAAGCCACAAAGCACACTTCCGAAGGTATGCTGACACGGCTAAGTCCTACGAGAAGCTTTCCAATATTGTGTATTGACTACGAGCCGCTCGTATGGATAGAAACCCATACGCTTACATTGCAAGCCGAAAGACAACCAGCCATCACGGGGGAAGACTTTCGGACACTACAATGCTCCCAGCACCATCCCTCCTGCGACTCCCTGCGACCTGAAGCCAATACACGCCAAAGTACTAAGTCAAGAGAGGTCCCATACCCTCTAGTGTGGTTAGCACGCAAAATGCTCAGTACGGTGGCACAAGTAACTAGGTCCTTAATGACCCGGGCACCATTCCAGTCACACCCAAAAGCACACCAATCATACCATTGTGCCCAAGTCTAAACCATTTTGTCTTCAGTTTTAGTTTTCATAAGTAGACATGGCACAAGGCTGAAATCATAAATCATAATAAGTTTTATGTGGTCAAGGTCATCGACAAGTCGATAACCGCCCATTTCTACCGGAAGCTAAGCATGGCTAAGCAATTAATTCGCAAACTACTAAGTGACAAGAGCTCATCTACGAACTCTAAATCATAGCAATAACCTAGGCTCATGGTAGTAGAGGATAATCATTTGACTAAGGAAATGCATCTACTAGGTAAACTAACGACAATAGTTTAACACAAACTAGCAATGCATACATAGAATTTGCAAACAACATAAATACTTAAAAAATACAGGGATTAACATGATCAAACTGCTTGCCTTGCTAGATTTGTTCTTGCTGCAGAGGAGGATTCTCAGGTTCACTAAACTCTTCGGAACCTAACGCGAAAATACGATACAACCAATAAGAACGAAGAACACCAAACAAAACTCAACAGCAAAAGACATCCAAATCTCATGAAATTTACACAGTAGCTAGAGAGTAGCTAGAGGTTGATTTTATACAATTTTAGGAACAAGAATTACTTCATTTGGACTTAGCATGAAAAAGTTATGGCTAAACTAAGTTCTCTCAGCCTGAAAAATCCTAATTAAATTAATTTCGGTTACTGTTCATGTCAAAAATTTCTAGAATGATCTGGAATCTGAAATTTTTATGGTAGGTAGCTAAGGTCATCCAAAGAATAGAAAAGTTGAGTTTGCACAATTTGGAGTTAAAATGAATTAGTTATGATTTTCTTAAGTTGTAAAACTAGCATATACCACTCTACAGAAATATAAACATGAACAAAACCTATGCTAAGTTAAAGTACATTACCAGAGGGATTTTACAGACTTGGGTTTGCTCAAATTGGGGTTACACACATAAAGTTATATTTTCTACCAATTTTGAAGTGATTTTCCTAACCCTTATTTCATTCAAACTTCTACTATAACTTGAAACATTTACTAAATTCCAGCCTAGAAAAGTGACCACATACAATCTCAAATTAAAATTTATCCTACCGCAAAGCTACTATAACTTGAAACATTCAAAAAGGGGTTAAAATGACCAACTTATGCACTTAAGAAATTTGAATCTCCAAAAGACTTAGAAAACTGGAGCTCTCGGAGGTCCAACCGCTTAACGAAAAGGAGGTCGTGGCCGTTGAGATGAGATCCAACGGCCACGACCAGATGGCGCCAAACGCGCGAGAGGAGCTCCTCGTGCGCCTAGGAGGTCGTGACCGTCAGATCAAGATCTGGCGGTCCCGAGCACTAAGGGAGGTCCTAGAACTCCAAACCAACGGAGGAGGTCCGGGCGGTCGATCTCTTGGGAGGTCCTGACGGTCTAGATCTTCAGGAGAGGTCCTACGGCTTAAGACCACCGAGGAGGTCCCGACGGCTAAGATCTCCCAAGGGAGGTCTTAACGGTCACGATCAAGCGAAGGAGGTCTTAACGGTAAGATCTAAGGAAGGGGAGGTCGGAACAGTCAAGATCTACCGGGGAGGTCTTGAACGATCCAGATTTAATCGAGGGAGGTCCGATGCGACAGGGTTTTAGCGAGAGGAGGTCTGGACGGCTCAGATGGATCTGGGGAGGTCCTGAACGGTCTAGATCGAGGCGGAGGGAGGTCTAAAGCGATAAGGTTTTACAGAGGGAGGTCTGGACGGTTGAGATCTCCACAGGGAGGTCCTCAACGGTTAAGATCTGCCCAAAAGAGGTCCTGTGACTTAGCTTCTCCGAACAAGGACCAGTGGGAGGTCTTTTGCAAAGAGGACCCTGAGGTGGTCCTGGGGTGGTCTTTGCAAAAATGACCAGGGGAGGTCTTTTTGCAAAGAGGACCCCGAGGGAGGTCCTGCGGCCCTGATTAACTCTAAGGAGGTCCTAAACGGTGGAGATCAAACTGGGAGGTCATGAGGGTGGTCTGAGCGGTGGCTTAGATTCCGACAACAGTAGGTTGAGGCCCACGTGTCAGTGACGGAGAAGACTTTTCCGACAGCACTACCGGTGGGAACCCAATAAATACAGGTCCTAACATTAAATGAGCGCAGGAAGCGCCGCGGGGTTTTAAAGACTCGGGCCCATGAGACAGTGGCTCACGGGCGCGACTTTAAGACCTCCTTAACACTCCAATGATTAACACTCACAGCGCAATCAATGTGTCCTAAAACTTTGACAAAAACGGGAGCTGCCTCCCGACAACACCCGAGTGACTTCAACGACTTGCCGCCGGCGATCCTGGCCGCGGGGCGCCAACAAAGGACCGGAATGGACTCGCAATAGCGATAGGAACCCAGTGGTGGCAACCTCGCCGGCGGTGAGGGCTCTCAACGTCGGCTAGCCGGAAAAACGAAAAGAGGCCTAGATACTGCACTCGAAAACGGCCGAAGGCTTCGGGGTGGTCTAAAGGAATGGCTTCCCAGACATCAATGGACTAATAAGAATCTACCTGGATGGAGGGAAGCCTTGAAAGTTGGCCGGAGCAGCTGGTCCTCGGAGGAGCTCGCCGGACTTGGAGAAGAGAGGTGGAAAATGGCACCCTGAGCAAATTGAGTGGCACCCCAGTATCAAAAGAGCTTCATTAAGGTTCACAGAAGCTACTGGAGCAAATAATTTGAAAATGGGCCACTCACCTGAGCTGAGGAAAAAGATGACCAATTTCGGCCGAATTTGAACAAACCCCAAATTGGACAGATCCTGCGAATCAAATCCAAAATTAAGTTAGGGGATATGTTCAAGATGGTAAGGAGATAGAAATGGTGCAAAAATTAGTGGGGGAGAACCACTGGAGCACCAAGAACACCAAAGAGCTCCAAAGGTCAACAATGGTGCTTTTGGCGGATTTGAAGTATTGAGCTCCAAAATTGGAAGTGGAGCTGGAGGGTGGTCTAAAGAAGGACCAGGAGGTATGAGGGGTGCTTAAAAAGTTTTGAAAGGGTTAGGGTTTGACAAGGAGTCCTACGGGGAACAAAAGGAGCATGGCTCGAGACAATGCCGAAAGTGAAAAGGTGGAAGAGGGTAGGTTAGGGCATGGCACTGTCGAATCATGTCTCCCACAACTCTTAATGTCACTAGGACGGGCATAGGGAGCATGAAATGACACTTCCATACCCAAGCTACTGCTCACGCACGATTCCGAGGTTGAAGATGACCAGAGAAATGTTCGGGTGATTTTGGACCGTTGGATTGAACGTGAATGGCTGAGATCTTAGGGTTCTGGTGCTTTTAAAAAACAACAGAGAGGATCGTGCGCCCTTGGATCGAAGACTAACGGTTCAGATCGCGCCACACCTCTGAGGGTTTTAAAATCAACAGCGGAGCTCGCGATCGCTGGATCATAAATGGACGCCTGAGATTAGATGTGCCCTTCAGGTGACCCGAATGTCACATGCAATGAACACCGTTAGATTTTGATCTGACGATCCAAATGAGTGGGCTCTTCGCGGTGGTCCGAACGTGCTTGCGAACGTGGACCGTGCGATTTAGATCCAAAGGCTGAGATTGAATGCGGGTGTTTAAAGCTGGCTCGGTGCTGTTAGGTGGTTTGATCAAATTGATTGACTCGAGCCCGAGTCTGACTCGAACCCGAGTAACAGTACTAACCAGGTTTGGATTTCAAATTTGTACAGAGACTTTTGAGGAATGATTTGAGGTAGCAATTTAACTCCAAAAATTCTGAAAATTTTACAGGAGCTTGCTAACTCAAACAATGACCTTGTGTAAAATTTTCAGAGGTTTTTATGCAGTGAATTTTTCTCCAAAAATTCTGCAAGGTTCTGATTTGTGGTTTGACTAAAAGTCAAACAGGTTTGACTGCCCTCTAAAAATATTCAAATAATTTCTAAAAATTGTGAAATTTTTCAGAGGGGTCACATACCATCCCTAGAACTTAGGAAAAATATTTCCAGGGGATGATCAAAATGTTTGACATGATTATTTTCTTGGAAGCTCAAAGTTGGACCAAAAGACTTGTGACTTTGTATTTCCATGACTTCTTGTACACGAATTGTTTAGTACACACAGGAAATACATGATGTAAGAAAAAGTTTTAATTTCTACTCATTTTCTTACATTTGAAACACAAGTCTGATACTTGGGATGTTACATTGGAACCTAAGAGGCATAGAAAAATATTCAAAACAAGAGTCATGTTAGGCACAATGGCATATCCTAGGTCAAAGCAAGAAGCAAATTAGCCCAAAGTAATAAATTAATCTAGTTTATTATGGGAGATAATTAATGTAAATTGCATGATTATTATTCATATCCAGATGATATGGAAAATGGCATTTATGCCATTGCAGATACCCATGCTGTTGGCAACCACAATAATTGATGCCCACGAAGGGCAATTGATTTGTGTCTTCAGCAATGTGTTAACCGCCTGCAGGCGGGAATGCACACGGCAAATCGACGGTCGCCTGACGCAGCCGCACGTATGTCATGTTTGGCTATGCACCAAAGTGTGCCATACTCATCGGAAATGACACATGCATAAATTGGTAAGTGCGATCTGCAACTGCATCACCACTAGAAGCCATATCACTTGCTTGAAGCAAATATAGCTCCCGAAACAAAATATAATGACCTATTGGATTTTGTCGATCTTGAATGATCTAAATTTGGCCATGTTAATTCTGGCATTACAAGTGAAAATCAGGTATAAAATTTATCACCCTTAATTAAATATGGTGTTCCTATTGAACAATAAATATTTCCATTGAATAGTTATACTATTTGGGTGATTCCACTAAATTTGAAGTCTAGAAGAAAATCCAGTTTTTTCATGCAGATTAACTATGGTCAAATATTTTATGTTCCAGTATTATATTTATGTTCCTGAAGAGCCTTCTGTAGTTTTATGCTATTATACCATACTATTTATGATCATAATAAAATATGTTGCGTAATTATAAACTTCAAGTTTAATGATCCAAATTATTTTTAAAAATGTGGTATGAGTAATTGGATCAAAACTTAGGCAAATAATAAAGAAGCTAGTCTATAGAATAAATCTGCCAACTCTCGGACCCCCATGTGGGACCTTCGTCGTAGATTAATAACCAACCAGAAGTTGAAATATCCTATAGAATATTAGGATCATGCAGTTTTCTTGCCACTGCATTGATAAAAGTCTAGCTCACTACATATAATTATCAAACCCGTTATTGAAATAAGTGCATGTTGGATGAATCAAATATTTATCACATGTTATCACCACTATAGCATACATCTTTGGGCCACCACCAGTTGTTGGAGATCATGTTGGATCTAAAATTCAAACAATCATGTGCCCATGATAGGACAATTTTGTGGTATGCTATTAATAAATATCGAATCTCGGCATTAGGGGGAGAAATGCCCAAAAAAGTTCGAATGTCATCGTATTTTCCAGAAGAAAAAGATCTTTAGTATTAAGATACTCGCCCTAGTCAAGCTAAACTTACTCCTGTGCGCCAAAAGTGGGGAGCCTGCTGTGAGGACCCGGAATATTTAACTAGTAACACTTAACCTCCAAATGGTTCTAGCATTACTAATTAAACATTCTAAGCCTCGATGGACATATGTTTCCCAGAATTGCAACATATGCACATCATCACAAAATTACACATCATTTCCATACAACACATATTACTAAGTTCACAACGACATACATAAAGTAAAGTTATTACAAAGAGAACCGACCGCCAAAAGATCAATATACAAGAATGACAATGAAGCAAAAGCGCCATAAGATGGCTAGAACAAAAGTCGACAGGTTAGCCACACAACCCACAAGGCAACCGACAGGCCGCCAAGCTAGTCGCCCCGCAAGCTACCACGACACAGCTCACAAAAGTGAGGCCCCTCAGGCTCACCTTCTTCCTCTGCAACAAAACAGTTAAGCGTAGCAACTGAGTACAAAGATTGTCTTTGTACCCGCAAGACTGACGTGTGGAATAGCAGACCTATTCATAAACTACATGCAAGCTTATTTAGGTGGAGGTTGTATGTCTCATTTTGCATGAAGCCAACTTTATTTGCAATAATGTAATATATTTCAAAAGCAAGTTTGCAAATCTGTTTTGTTATCAAAGTAACAGTAAGTAAAGATACATACAAGTAACCACCTGGAAGTGACTATCCCAATAGCCACCACAACATAGCACGAATCCCGATTCCGTATCACCCATCAAGTTTTAATTTAAAAGGTTGTAGTCTAACTCTTGAAAGACCTTGCCAAGCGTGTCCATAACCTAGGACGAGGCTATTCGAATAGTTTTAACCTGCAGGGTGTACCAATGTACCCACACTTGCATCGCCTTCAAGCCACAAGCACACTACAAGGTATGCCGGCCCGCTAAGTCCTACGAGACATTTCCAATCTTGTGTATTAACTACGAGCCGCTCGTATGGGTAGAAACACCATACGCTTACATTGCAAGCGAAAGACAACCACCCGTTACGGGGAAACCTTCGGACACTACAATGCTCCCACCTCCATCCCTCCTGCGACTCCTGCGACTGGAGCCAATACACGCCAAAGTACTAAGTCAAGAGAGGTCCCATACCCTCTAATGTGGTTAGCACGCTCAAATGCTTGGTTCAGTGTAACAAGATGTTCGGTCCTTGTTGACCCGGGCACCATTCCAGTCACACCCAAAATCACACCATCTTACCATTGTGCCCAAGTCTAAATCATTTTGTTTTCAGTTTTAGTTTTCATAAGTAGACATAGCACAAGGTGGAAATCATAATCATAATAAGTTTGATGTGATCAAGGTTATCGACAAGTCAATAACCGCCCATTTCTACCGAAGCTAAGCATGGCTAAGCACTTACTTCGCAACTACTAAGTGACAAGAGCCCATCCATGAACTCTAAATCACAGCAAGTAAGCTAGGCTCATGGTAGTAGAGGATAATCATTTGCTAAGGAAATGCATCTACTAGGCCAACTATTAAAACAAAGTAGCAATGCGTACATAGAATTTGTAATCAACATAAATACTTAAAATACTGGGATTAACATGATCAAACTGCTTGCCTGCTTGCTGTTGCTCAATATGTTGCGGAGGATCGTTCTCGGGGTTACCGCAAATGTCGAATCCTAAGCGAAAAGGCAAAAAGAACCAAGAACAACCAATAAGACGAGCAAAACTTAAACAAAAGAGCAAGCAAAAATTATCCAAATACGACGAAATTTATACACAGGGTAGAATACAAATATACCTAAACATAGAAACTGGAAAAACCTAATTTGGATTTGTGGTGCAAAAGATATTACTTAAAAACTCATTTTCGGCCATAATTAGCACTGTAGCAAAAATATTTTCTAGAAAGGTTTTGAACCTGAAATTTTATGGTAGCTACCTACTGGTGTAGTGGTAACCCATATAAAATTTTAGGTCATTTGGAGTTAAGATGATTTAGTTATGATTTTTCTAAGTTCTACAACTAGCATATATCATTTCTCAGGAACATGGATAAAGACAAAGCCTAGATCAATTTAAAGCATGTCTATAGACCAAATTTACCAGGTTGAGTTTGCTCACTTTGCAACTACAGAGAGGAAGTTATGTGGTTTACAAATTTTTCATGAATTTTTAGACCTCATTTTTCATTAAACAAGATCATGCTATTTAAATCATTTTCTGCTACAACACAGGGCCTAAATTCATTCTCAGATTAAAGTTCATACTATAACAAAGCTACAGCCACTGGAATCATTCAAAAAGGAGTTAAAATGACAAAGTTATGCACTTTTGAAATTTGAAACAGCAAAAGACTTAGGAGACTTTGAGCTCTTGGGAGGTCCAACCGAACTGGAAGACAAGGGAGAGGTCGTGGGCCGTCGATCTTGCATCGCAGGGCCACAGACCTCGAAGCACAGCGCACGGGAAGACCTCCTCCCGCACTGGGGAGGTCCGAACCGTTGAGATCTGATCCAACGATCACGACCAGTGCGTGCACAGCGCACGCAAGGAGGTCTACGCGCCTAACCGAGGTTGTGACCGCCGGTCGAGATCCGCGGTCCCGAGCACTAGAGGAGGTCCAACGGTAAACCTTCTGAGAGAGGTCTAGACGGCTAAAAGCTCACGGAGGAGGTCTTCAACGGTCTAGATCTCCCGAGGGAGGTCTTTAACGGACACGATCCCGAGAGGGAGGTCCTGGGCGACCAAGATGAGCGAGGGAGGTCCTAAGGCTTTAAATCTGAGGAAGGAGGTCTAGCCCGTTAGATCTAAATCTAACGGTTTAGACCAGAGGAGGAGGTCCTAAAGCTTCGGATCTAAAGGATGAGACCCTAGACGGTCAAGATCTACTCGGGGAGGTCTTGATCGGCTGGGATTGACACGAGGAGGTCTTGGATGGCCACGATCTTCTCGGGGAGGTCCTAAGCGATAGGGTTTTAATCGGAGGAGATCTGGACGGCTCGGATTAGACCTAGGGAGGTCCTGAACGGTCCAGATCGACGCGGAGGGAGGTCTGAGCGCTAAAGATTTTACAAAATGAGATCTAACGCTCAGATCTAAACCGGGGCGGTCGTGAACGGCTAGGATCGAGCCTAAGAGGTCCTGAGCGGGGGCTTTCTTTGTAAAAGGCCACGGGTGGCTTTTACAAAGACGACCCCGAGGGTGGTCCTGAGGTGGCCTTTGCATAATGACCAAGGGGAGGTCTTTTGGAAAGAGGACCTCGGTGGAGGTCCCGAAGGTGGTTTTTACAAAAATGACCTCGAGGAGGTCTTTTTGCGCAGGAGTGGTCCTAGTGACTCAGATGGAGTTCCAAGAGGTCTTAAACGGCTAGGATCTAACCAGGGGAGGTCCTAGCGTGTAAGATTTTACACAAAGCCAGATCTAACGGCTAAGAGCTAATCCCAGGAGGTCTTTAAAGGCTGAGATAGAACTAAGGAGGTCCTCGGGACTTAGAAATTTCGCGAAACCCATATGCGATGCAGATCTAACCGAGGGTGGTCTTAGACGGTCACGATGAACCCAAAGAGGTCCAATGGCTTGACAAAAACACGACAAGGTACAGAGCTCGACGGTGAGCTCGCCAAGACGCCGACGACGAGGCCCGCGGCGGCGGAACCAAAGCCACCAAAATGAAGCTAATAGTATTGCGAACCCAACGGAGGTGCTTTCGGCGGCGATGGTTTTGAACGCCGCGAGCCGAGCGAGGCGGAGGATGGTTTTCGCAAAACCGAAAACACGAAAAGGAGCGCTACGAGCTATCCTAGCTAGACCTTAAGCTCTAAGGGACTAAAATGAACTCACCGTGGCACGAGGGGTGGTCCAGAGGAGGTCGGAGGAGTGCCGGCGCGAGCGATTCACCGGAGATGAGGAAGATAACGACGATAGTGGCTCTGAGCAATTATAGAGAAAAGGGTGATGAGGAACACTTCGCGATGACCTTAGGTGGCTTCGAACCAAGGAATCGAGTGGAGGAACCTCACCGAGATGGGGACGAAGGAGTGCCCTTACGGCGCAACTCGCGAAGTCTCCATCAGAGTTGCTCTGTGAAAACAACCCAAACCGGAGTTAGGGACGACTTTGTGATGACCGAGGCCTTGGAAACAAGATTAGGGCAAGAGGACCACCGAGGACCCAAGTTCACCAATGGAGCTCACGCGCCGAAATGGCGAAATGAGCTCAAGGTGAGATTTGGCGCTCAACCTTATAGAGAAAGGTTTGGGAGGCGACCGGAGGTAGAAGGGGACTAGAGGAAAGCCTCGGAGGTGCTCAAGTAGCTCGAGTGGATCGAGCTCGAGGACGAGGCTTAATGGCGATGGGACAAAGAGAGGTTGCTTGCGCGAGAAAACGAGGCGAGGAGGCGGTAAGGTCGGGGCAAAGTCGACACGGTTGACAACGAGGGGCTCCGAGCCGCTGTAGGGCCCCACGGCGATCGACCTTTGCCTGCCACTGCGCAAGACGCGCGCCGCGCATGGCGGAAAGAGGAAGAAGAAGAACGAGAAGAGGAGGTCGGGGTGGTGCGTGAGCGTTGGATTTCAAATCCAACGGCTCACACACGGACCGGGGCCAAGCTCGGTGCGGCCTAGTGACTCGACTCGAGCGAGTCAATTGGCTGGGTCGGACTCGGGTCTGACTCGAGCCCGAGTCTGACTCAGCCCTAACTTTGGGTTTCAAGCAGATCTGAAGTTTGGGGATTTAAATTGAAGTAGCAAACTCACTCCAAAAATTATGAAACTTTACAGGAGCTTGCTAGTTGAGTTATTGACCTTGTATAATTTTTGCAGAGGTTTTTGTGCTATACATTTTCCTCCAAAATTCAACAAGGTGCTGGTCCACGCTTTGACCAGATTTTGAGCAGTTTGATCGCCTCCAAAATATTCAAACAATTTCTAAAAATTGTGAAATTTTTCAGAGGGGTCACAAACCATCCCAAGAACTTAGGAAAAATATTTCCAGGAGATGATCATAAGATTAGGCAAGATTGTTTTTGAAAGTTCAAGATTTGGATCAAAAGACTTGTGACTTCGTATTTTCATAACTTCTTGTACAATACTTGCTTGGTACCATAGGAAATACAGGATGTAAGAAAAAGTTTTAATTTCTACTCATTTTCTCACATTTGAAACACAAGCCTAAAATTGGGATGTTACAAACCTCCCCCCTTACAAAAATCTCGTCCCGAGATTTGGTTCACTCGGAAAAGAAAGAGGGGTAGTCTGCACGGAGGCGATCTTCTCGTTCCCATGTAGCTTCATCCTCGGAATAGTTTGACCACTGAACTTTGAGGAACTTGATGGTCTTATTCCTGGTTCTTCGTTCAGCCTCTTCAACGATACGAATCTTCCTTTAAGATTTCTTTATCCATTTATAATTTTTTTGTTGTACTTGGATCTAATTCGTTCCTTGAGACATAACGCTCAAACAAGCAATCGATGCGAATCTTGGGTTTGACGTGGTAGAAAATGTTCCACTTTAGTTGACACAGAGAAACTTACCAATTCCAGATAAAACAAGGATTGACAGACTGAGAGGTCTTTCTAGATCCTAAGGTTGATGGAGCAAGGTCGTTGTTAGCTGGTGGAGCGATTTGTCTGGTCAATTCCGCCAACAACGGGATCTCAGCCTGTTAACTAGCTATGCAGAGTCATCCCTCCGCAACTAGCTTCTTAGAGGGACCAAGGCCATTCTCAGTTGGTGGAGCAATTTGTCTGGTTACTCCACTAACGAACGAGACCTCAGCTTGATCACTAGCTATACGGAGTCATCCCTCCGGAGCTAGTTGGTTAGAGGAGCGGCGGCCCTTTGGGGTCGCTGGGATTTG